>OY759263.1:42039434-42424434 GCA_963662155.1 Lamellibrachia columna | reverse complement strand
GAGTTTGGGCCATGACTCCTTTTTGCTTAATTTGCTTGAGTTTTCCGTATTTTCCCTTTGCGCCACAGCTCTGTATAAAAGATGGTGTTTAATCCGCGCTAAAACTCAGAATAGAAAGGCAGACAATGTGCATCAAAGATGGTTGTGCCAAGTTTAAACATTAGGAAGAACATTTCCATCCTACTGTAAGCATTTTGTGAAAAACGAAGTGCCATTTTATGCTTTCTATTACATGAAGTATGAGAAACATTATTGTTTTGTTATGTAGGCCTATACAACGATTACAACTGTGGCAGGAAATTATTAAAAATATTATTTGAAAAAGATGGAAACCAGGAGATGTGACAAGATTACGTGGCGGTTACATAATATACTGCAACAACGATAAAGATGTTTGTGCACATGTGCTATGTCGTGAAACACGATATAATTATTATTGATGTAGTAACAGCTTGGCAGAAGTATATGATCTAAACGTCAATAATACGTGACGATACCTGTTGACAGAGGTGTTGCGATATCGGAAACTCGGCACTATCCATAGACTAGCGATGCTAGACTACCCACTCGGATACTCGGATCTGGACGTGCACGAAGACCCGTCTGAGAACGCCGAACTGTGCGATGACGGGCCACAGTACACGCACTTGTTCAAGATTCTGCTACTGGGGGCACCGCGAACGGGGAAGACATCGCTTCGATATCGCTTCTGCAGGTATGTTGATATTTCTCAGAACAATAATATGGTCAAATATTGGCCTAGCTTGTGCTGGAACATCAATGAGCTAATATTAATTCTGGGTGGAAATGATTGAGATTAGGTCGGATTAAGCAGACGTTTTGTGACATATGGAAACCGATTTCTTTATGCAAGTACATGTTTACATCATAAATACCATATTTGTGCAGGCATGAGCCCATTCGTAACATAACAACATTAAAATAGCCAACGTATGCAAAATGGAATTATGGAATTTTAGTATCTAAATGGTATATTATTGTGCATTTCAACGTTTTGTTTAGTACGGGAGTTATGTTGTGCATTTGGATGCTGAAAACATAAACATTCACTTTAGGAACCATTTCTCGCCCGAGTACCACGCTACTTCCGGTATAGAATACACGACACGTACCGTTCTCGTGGACGGCGAGAGGGTCAAAGTTCAGATTTGGGACGTTTCTGGTGACGACATTTATAGGTAAAAGAAACGTGTACATAGACTCTACCTTGTAATACATTCTCCTTGCTTTACTATGCTTTACTACCACATTACAGTAGTGATGAATGCAGATACTAGTGTGTATATGTTACGATACAATACAATGCAATATAAAACACTTATATAAAACAATATAAAACACACTAAAATCCTCGGGAGACCTAAGGTCGGCATCGCACCAAAACAAAAGGGGTTAGGCAGTTTCTGATCGATATGAAATGCATTAATAACGAGGGAACTGCCACCTCAGTATCGTAATTTCCATGATATGTCGGTTTACTCAACACACATAAAGTAGGATTAATGTAATGATTGTTTAAATATTAACTTTTCTTTGGCCGCATGCGCAGAAGCGGTGTGCGGTGTACATTTAACAGAAGTCACATTTTACGCCACACCGCATCTGAAACATTATATCTGCATTGTACCCGTACAATCCTACGCACACAGGCACGCTCATGCACGTACTCATGCACGCACGCACGCACGCACGCACGCACGCACGCACGCACGCACGCACGCACGCACGCACGCACGCACGCACGCACGCACGCACGCACGCACACACACACACACGGACGCACGCACGCACACACTGACTGGAGTGACTGCAGTCTAACTGTAGTAAACCTGTCTATGTCCTCAGTCATATCCGCAAGAGTTACTACAAGGGCGCAAACGGATTCATCATCGTGTACGACGCTACTAACATGCAGACATTTGTCAAAGCGGAACATCTACTCAAGGAACTGAGCATGTGAGTTCTGCATCATGTTAATTACGACAACAATAAAAAATGGATGTCGACCAAATGTTGGCATGGTCCAATACCCCCCACCACATCTGCCCGCAAAAAATAAGTAGGCCGTACTTCGTGCAGAAACTTGTATTATATAAATGGGATAAATGCAAGTTAAGTGTTCGTACAAAAGTCACTCCTGTCGTTCTTGTCAGAGTTTTAGTAAGTTTCCAGCACTCGGCACATCATATTAGCTGGTTAGTCTGTATATGTGACGGAGGTGTGGCATGAAGTGGGAAGTTGTTCCTAAAATTGATGGGAGTTGGGAAGTTGGCTTCAAATATAGGAGGGAAATGCTGTTGGTGGGAGGTGGACTCTCAAAATCGGCGGGAGGTTGGCCCCCAAACCAGGTGGGAGACGGGATGCTGGCCCCAAACAGATGGGCGATATATGTTTTACACCAACGAGACATAATTCGACTAGCAGGCCTTTCAGTTGATCCGCCCTAACGGTGTTTTGACCAGGTATGGCCAGTCGGACACGCCGAAGATAGTCGTCGGGAACAAATGCGACCTGACCCGGAGACGATGCGTCGACTCGTCAACGGCACGGGAGTGGGCGAGCGGCTGGCGGGTTCCGATCATCGAGACCAGCGCCAGTAGCGGCGACAACGTTGGCGCGCCCTTCCTCAAGCTGACCATAGCGCTGAAACGACACCTGGCGCCGTGGAAGCGCGTCTACAACTTTTCGTAGGCACAGAGGCGCCACCCCGCGTCTTGCAGTCGGTCGTCACGAGTGTTGCCATTGTCGAGACGCTCAGTATTCAGTAATTGGAAACATTGGTTGTGTTGTTTGATGAAAATATTTTTTTCTGAGAAATTACGTATTTACTACGGTGTTCAAATACGCCAAATTTATGACATTTCTGGAATGCTCAACACACCCCGAGACATTGACTGGGGGCATTAGTGTCATTTGTTGCACAGACTGTATGCAGTAATGATATTTGAGTGGTTCATTCGAACACACATTTCTCTCCGCTTTCCTATTTCCGAATCTCATACTTACTTGTGACGTTTCTGCCTGTCAAACAAATTGGGGTGTAGGCCTCTACATGTAAACATGCATCTTATGAAAGCTCATTATTCCTGCGCCAACGTTAGAGTCTATGCGTACCTCTCCAGACAAATCCTTCAGATGTGCATAGAGGGTATAGCAAGGACTCCTGTGGTCAGTCACACTAGTAGTTAAGGAGAGGAAACGACCAAGCATGGGCCACTCTTTTGCTTGGTCGTTTCCTCTCATTAACTACTCACACTGAAAACCATATATGTACATATACTGACATTGGTTTCGCTATGTGGCTGGAAAAATAGGACACGGCATTAGAAGTGCGGATTTTAAGATGGACGAACTGTGTTAAAACTTAAGAGAGATCTCGAAAGGGCGGAGGAGTGGGAAAGAATGGCAGGAGCTATGCGATGTTTGTAGACGAATCGTCGAGGGGGCAGAACAAACAAAGCGATGTGGTCCTCACCCCGCAAGAGACCAGGGGGAAGAAGAGATCATCAGTTCGGATCAGCACAGCGTGGTACCCTGCATCGTGATGGGTTGTTTTATGTAAATATATATATTTATGTATGTGTGTGCGTGCGTGCGTGCGTGCGTGCGTGCGTGCGTGCGTGCGTACGTGCGTGCGTGCGTGCGTGCGTGCGTGCGTACAGGTGTATATATTATATGGGTTCTGCTCTGTTCTCAGTATATTCCAATATGAAGATGCATAACATTTTGATCTAGTCTCCAAAAAAACAGTATTGCTATTACAATGCTATAACCAGAGTGTGCATGCCTTTGGATTATGTTATGAGTTATGCTCATCACCATAAAGACTTCGAATTAACTACCAATTGTGTTATTAATGCATGCATTATTATTGAGAATTAAGATTGGTTTGAGTCTACATGGATATTGGCATTGAAACAAACAGTGGCAATGGTTGACACAGCCCCAAAACATAATGTGAATGTTTCATGTAAATCACGTGACTTTCTTAGAAAACAAGCATAGCGTAGCATATAATTTACTCTAATAAGCCCCTACGACTCGAGTCAACAAGTCTTGATTTTATTTATATTTATGGCTAATGCAGATAGATGTACTGGTGGGTCAATTTACATTAGAAACACAGTAATGATGATACTGCTAAATATCCAGGAAACTCGCATCAAAGCGGCTCTATTTAATATTACTGTGGGAGAAGCCTACAGGCATCTGCTCCAACGTCGGATTGTGATGATGAGCAAATGAAGAACTTATACAACCAGTTTCAGAGCGTTATCAACAACGATCCTAAGAAAGATATACTAATATTGTGCAAGGGCATTGGAATGCTAAAGTGGGCACTGGCAAAACAAACATACTGGCAATGTGGAACTTTCTTTAATGCTACATCCACCGAGAGGGGACTGAAACTCATATAGTTTGCTAGCTATAACAATCTAGTTCTAGCTAACACATTGGCCACACACAAAGCATCCAAAAGGTGGACCTGGCATTCTCCTAACGGATAACAAAGAATTCAGTTTGACTAGTGCAGTGCTGAAGGTCTGGGAAGCTACTTCAATGAGTTACTGGACCAGGGAGGATATGATTACAATGATCTGGAGTTACCGATCATCATTCCTCGTCGCTCCTACTGGAGCCACCACGATCTCTGACGAGTCAACCAAGTTCGATCTAGGTCTTCCCAGTCATCTTCTTCACCAATCCTTCTCCAGGTGTCCAGTGGTCCGCCTCTTTTTCCGGATAGTGTCCATTTGAAAGCGGCGCGTGGAAGGCTATTCCAGTTCATGTGGAGAACCTGGCGAAGCCAACTCCATATTCTCTGTTTTACTTCATCTACTACGTTGCATGTTGATGCGTTCTGCGATTGTCTGCTCCCATCGTATTCTCTGGATTCTTCTGAGACACCTTCCTTTAAAACCTCTGAATCGGTTCTCTATCTTCTTTGTTTGTCTTCCATGTGCAACAGTATTGAACGGACGTAGATATGTGCAGTGTTGTCTTGGTGTAGACTGTCATATGTTGGTGAGTCTGTTGAAGATCTGTTCTGCCATACCGATCTTTGTGGAGATTTCTTTTTCAGTATTGCTCATTGCTGAGATGAAGCTGCCAAGATACGAAGACGTTCACCTCCTCGACCATAGTAGTTTAATGCCTCTCACAGTCGTCTTTCTTGTGCTGCGTGTCTTTAGTTTCATGAACTTGGTCTTGGTTTTGAGACCAACTGTTTCTGCTGTGTTGCCAACTTTGTCCGGAGTTACCGAAGAACGTAGGAAAGTTGAAGTAGTTTGTACACTAGGCCACAAAAAGACACCCAGCATACTCGACATAACAAAATATACATTCTCGCAACGCGCATTTCAGGACTGGAATGACTTTCCACCATGAGCCGTAGAAAAACCTTGACGATCTCTGGAAAAGGGACATATTCAAATTATTTATTTATTTACTTTTATTTATTTATTTACTTATATACGCACAAACCAAGCCACGTTTTCTCACCTAAATTAATTACGATGGATAAAGTAGGTTGTTTAGAAGGCTAAAAAAACCTTATTGCATTTATTACTATATTAGAACATCCAGGCATGTAAACATATATTTTCACTTGTAAGAATCCTAAATTGCAAAAAATAGTTTAGTTGACTGTCAGCATGAATATGCAACTTGGGAATGCAATGCTTACACAAGCAGCTGCTGATGACCATATCAATGACCATGTCATTGGAATGGAAATAGAACTTCTGTCTGTCCTGACAAGACAAATTATCAGGGCATACCATACAGTGAGGATGAAGACATATGCATGATGACACACCAAGATTACTGCACATATGAACACGCCATCATCCCGACATAAACACGCCATCATCCCGACATGCAATGACAAAGCTAATATTGTCTACGAGCACATAATCTTAACAGACATTAAGCGTATTATTATTATAGTGATTTAACAGTCACGTTAGTGAGATATGCATCTTAAACCATTGTACATTTATTGCACTCAATAACTGACGTCAGGCGCATAGATATCCGTACGCACGCACGCACGCACGCACGCACGCACGCACGCACGCACGCACGCACGCACGCACGCACGCACGCACGCACGCACGCACGCACGCACGCACGCACGCACGCACGCACGCACGCACGCATGTGCTTCCACATCAGTATGGCAAACACATTTTTAAATATCAAACCCTTCCCTAGAAATTGAACGGTTCATCTCTATTCTGGTTGGCATCCCTCGTGGAGTGCAAGTACGAATCGGTTACTGCAAAGGACACAATGTTAACTTGACTGTTGTGCACAAACCTGATTGTGCATGCCAGCAAAGAGCCACTAGTTAGAAGTATGATGGATACAGTCCAACGGATCGCCTTCTCCTTCAACTATTCACGCCGGAGGTTGCATGTATTTCAGGCTGAGCTCGATTTAGACGAGGATGCACAATCTGGTTTGAAAACAGAACTATTCTGCAATCACTCTGTGAGATAACATGGTCAGGTTATGCGAACGCTCTGTATACATTCAAGTCTGCGCGAACTGTTGTAGTCATTGCCCTGGAATATTTGGAAGAAGATGGGGCCGACAAAGCCAGACGTTACGTATTGTCCATCAAGGATGTTGGTTGACTTCGTCATAACACTAGTGACCATTGGGCATGTCTTCCAAAATCTGCCAGTCCAGACACCCCCAGCCAGTACTGGATGAAGACAACGAGTCTGTCGTTCATGTGTCACTTGCTGCAGGAAATGGACACATGTCTATTATAGTAGCTCAGACTTAGTATTTGGTCCAGTGTCTCACACCACGACAGTGTGTAAATAGCCAGGCCGTTGACTGTAGTTTGGATTACTTCTATACAGTTCTGATAACTTTCTGTTACGTTTCTAAAGTTCTGTATAAACGTTTTGACGGTTGGTTGATTGATGAGGTAGGTCAGTTTAGCCCAGTTCTCGGAAGGTTGGAGATTACGGATCGATAGTATCTCATTAATCAATATATCGTTTTGAATTACTATACCTTTAGGATTACTGTAATGTACATTAATATCTTCGGGATTAGTTTACATATTATGAAATCTAGATATGTAGGTACTTCATGAATAATATTAGCATCTCAGCATCTTGAATCCATTTATTTGACTGTCTGTGTAAGTAGAATAAGTAATTGCTGAATTTGCAGATAGTGTGTATGTAAAACGTTTGCTATCAAGGCAAAGAATTATATCTAGTGGTACTAGGAGAGGTGTGGAAGAACTGTAGCAGAGTAGTTGTAGTATAGACGTTGTAATGTGTATAGACTTCGACTAATAAAGCCACACTGTGGTCGAACCTGAGATCTTCTGGTAAAACAATGTGAATTACTCGTTGTCGCGCCCGGACGGTCCTGAACGAAGTATGGATAATGTATTGACGTGACACGATAACTTGTACATTTTGGCGAGCGTAGCCTTGGATTTTTTGGCAACCGCCGTGTACCACTTGTACATTTGACGGCCCTGCTTTGATTTCTTTTATTTTTATTTGACAAACGTCGAAGATCTCCATATACACGGCAGGTAATGGCTGGACGCCGTTGGAGGCCTTCCCGGGCGTCGGCCAGCAATACCCAGAACAGGATTCGCCACAATCCCAGACTCCAGGCGGACGAGAAGACGGCAATGCGGAATCCAGTCCCGACACTTCGCTCTACGGGGAAGACAGTCTGTGCACCTACTATGTCCTGTTCCAACGAAGATGGTCCAGCGGCGTTCTTCGACGCATTCGTCGACTGGCTTGGCCACCGTGCGCCGCGACAAGAGCGCTCCCCGACCCCGTAGACTTACCACAACAACCCCGAACGAGGGACCAGTCATCGCCGAAATTGCAGCTGATGCCGGGCACGGACCACAGTCACTTTTCCCATAGACGACCATTATAACGTTCTTGCGCCTACATTGAAAATTTATCCTACATTTTTTTAAAATTCACTGAAAATGACAGACCCACTAAGACACCTGGTGTGTAAAATTCGTGAAAATGACATACCTCCTTTTTGCACAAATACTATAACATTATGTTTGATTAGGTATTATACTTACCACGCGTATACTTGGCTATCCGTTACTAGGTCGTTAATGTTCCCAGTAGATAAAATGTCCCCCAACAAGATTTAACAAGATTGCAATCCCAAACAACAAGTTCCAGATGGCAAGTGGATAAGGAAGCCATTGGCTTATCGAGTGTCAAATAATTTGATCTGTGTAGCCCGCCCTTATCATATATCTGTCAATTATATTTTTAAACATATTCACACTACTAGCATTAACACAATCATTTGGCAGTTTGTTCCATTCATTTATCACCCTCTGTGAGAAGGAGTACTTTCTCATGTCCAAACTACAGTTCCTTAACTAATGTTGCTTTGTTTCCACTGGTTCTACTGCCTTCTTTAAGTTTGAAGAACATATTCCTATCAACATCCTCATAACCGTTCACTATTTCAAATACTTCTGTTTCGTCTCCTCTTAGTCTCCTGGTCTCTAGTGTTGTCAAACCACATTGTAATAAGCGACTTTCGTAACTAAGGTCTCTCAATTCTGGAATCTAGTTGCTCTTCTTTGTATTCTTTCTAGCTTGTCTATGTCCTTCTTACGATACGGCCTCCATGCTTGTATACAATATTCAAAATGTGGTCTAACTATTGCTTTGTACAGGGGTACAATTAGCTGTTTTTTCTTATATGCGATAGTTCTCCTAATTAGCCCTAGAATTTGATTTCCTTTCGAAGCAGCAATCCCACATTGCTCTGAAACTTTCATGTCAGCACTAAATGTTACACTTAAGTCCTTTTCTTGTGTGGTTCTACCTAGTACAGCATCCCCCATTTTATATTCTACGTCCATGTTTCCATGTCCTATGTGTATGCATTTACACTTCCCAAAATTTAATAACATTTGCCATTTTTCTGACCATTTAACTAATTTATCTAGATCATCCTGTAAACTGTGTTTATCTGTATCATTAGTAACCTTTCTGAATACTTTTGTGTCATCTGCAAATTTAAGTACTTTGCTAGATATGTCATCTTCCAAATCATTTATATATATATATATATATATATTAAAAACAGTATAGGGCCTAATACTGATCCCTGTGGTACCCCACTCAGAACAGATTTCCAGTTTGAAATCTCACCATCTACTATTACTCTCTGTCTTCTGTGTGTAAGCCACTTTTCTATCCAGTTGATTACATCATTGCCTATACCATGGGCTTTTAGTTTAAGTAACAATCTTTGATGTGGCACTTTATCGAAAGCTTTCTGAAAATCTAAATATACAACATCCACTGGTGACCCGTCATCTAACCACTTTGTAATTTCTTCAAAAAAACATAAGATATTGGTTAGACATGACCTTGCTTTTAGGAACCCATATTGAGATGTATTTATTAATTTATGTTTTACAACGAATTCCACCATGTGGTGTCTAATTAATGTTAATTAACTAGCACAAGCTCAAAGTGGACTTTTAACTCAGGGCTTCTGACTTGAAAAGATACTTCCTCTTGAAGACAAGTTTGTGTTGCTTCACTACATTCAGAAATGGAATAGCTAAAACATACACAATGTCATAAAATATTCGACTATCAGGCTATCTAGTGATTTTGTATTAAAAAACATACAAAACTTTGTTGATCTTGATGCTTGTAAACAATTATTTGTGTTAAATTCATATAAATCAGCAATTAAAAAATTGGGGAAAAAAAGAAATCATAAATCAATGATTTTTTTTGAGTGATTTAAATCAATGATTTAAATCAAATGATTTAAATCAAACAATCCTGGTATTAACTGAACCCTTTCTGTAGATATGATACACTCGTAAACACATATTACCGAAGAATTGTCATTCCTACATAATAATGTTTTCTTGGCTTACGATTAATGGCTATTATCATTGCAGAGAGTTTGCGCTTGTCTATTGATATTATAATTATCAGGATTGGTTCTTAGTATATATATATATGGTCATCATATATATGGTCATCATAGGTCATCATATATCATATATATGGTCATCATAGGTACCTACACGTTTTTCAATGATTTTGAATGCTATTGTAGTACATGAACATGTATTGTGATAATGCTTCACTGGCTGTTATAATTGTTTGTGATATTACATAGAAAACGGGTCATTAAAGCAGGTAAACAATCTTGATAAACTGCAACATTCTAGCACATTAAAACCAGTCTTTGTTAAACGCATATTATATACTGAAGGTTCACATCGACCTGTTACCAGGGATGAGAGTCGAGCAGGGCCAGGGTTGTTATTCTCTGTGGCCGCATGGGCATTCTTTTTTAAGTTTTATTTTGACTCCAAAATGCACCAGATTGCAAATGATTAGTTTGCTTTTTAATAGACATCCAGATCCCCTCTTAGATTTGTGCTTCCACATGAATTTATGCCACGCCCCCCCCCCCCCCTTATGAAAATATACCATCGATTTCCATGGTAAATACCATGGTGTTTCGAAACAGGTAAACCATGGTAAACAATGGTAAATCATGGTACAATACCACGATATATATACCCTGGAAACCATAGTAATCCATGGTGTTTTGAAACAGGGAAACCCTGGTAAAATGCCATGGTGTTTTGGAAAAAGTAAACCATGATATACCATTAATTTACCATACACAATATATAAAAAAGCATGGTCTACCAGTTTCCACATACTGTCATGGTACACCATGGTTTACCATGTAATATAACGAAATACCATGGCATATTTTCATAAGGGCCTGGGAGTTATTTAGTAAATGCTAATGTGGTATATGATGAACAGTTGGTGCTGTACTGTACAGTGTATAAACACTGCACCGCCATGCAGTGGGTTCTTGTCGAATGGCAGCGTGGGTGTCACTGGCCTGTGCCTGCATCGCTGTATCAAACTGATAAGGGCTCGCCGATCTTGTTTTACCAACGGGTGCTCTATTTGTGTCTCTGGTGCAGACCCGGCCAAAACCCGGCCCGGGTACTGACTACTGTCCTGATTCTTATTAATTGCCTTCCTAAATTTGCCTTAAAAATGTACACTTGCAATCACAGTTGATCTTCCAAACCTTCATTGCTAAGAGTTGGCCTTACTTATGTGGAGATATGACAACATTTTAAAAATGGAAAATAGAAGATCAGGAGCAGGAGATTTGGCACCTCTGTTCACGTCAAGCGGCACGCTTAGAGCCGTTCGAATTCGGCGCCATTTTATGCAACCTCCAAGATGAGCCAAACATTCGTACCCATTTTTAATAAATACTCCATTGTAAGACTGCTTATGTTTGCATTTCTTTTCTTTAATATCATTCCATTATATGGTATCATATATACAATGCATTCAACTTATATTATTATAACCGAATGATTGCGTTTATCTTATGTCGACCCAGCCCCAGATTTTTAACAGCCGCTAAAACACGTGACCAAACATGGCGCATGCTTGCGGTGAATACGTTTCTAGTAATACTCAACTGACAACTATACTCTCTGTTTTTAATCAACTGGGGCATAACCATAAAAATTGAGGTAAGAATTGAACGAACACAGTGTTGTGTTACCAGACAGACATGCTGCACTCAGTGCATTAAATGCATGTAGTTGTTAACCATTGTATCTGATGACCTACATTTATCATGCGTGTTTGCAAATCGCGTTGCCGTTTGCGCGTGGCGTAGTTCTGAAGGTTGTCAAGTACAATTCCCGCAAGCACGAACCCATAACATATATTTGTACCAAGAGTATATTGTCCAGTTCACGTTATGTGACACACGCCCAAATGTTGACAAAAACTTACGAATCGGTATAATGAGTATTTGTCTCCCGACATGTTTACCTCGGAGTCGGGGGGTATCCGATGTCGGACACTCGTAATATTATTAACTGCTTTGAGTCGAGGATGGGCGGTTTACTACCTGGTTGGGTACAGTGGTTAGCGTAACTGCTTTTCGTAATAACCGATTCTGCAAACTGACTATTGTATATTACTTTGAATGGAATGGAACGTAAAACTTTAACCAGCAGATTGTTAGCCTTATATAGGTACATTACATTCCACTTGGTGCGCTGCTTAAAATTTGTCTGTTGAGAATTGACCCAGAATGTGTGACCTCCATCTTTATTTTTGATGATCTTGCATATGCATATCATAACATGATGCAAATGAACGTGTGACCTTAAATTATACAAATATCAACCAATGAAAGACTGACAAATCATGTGGAATTTTCGCGGGCCGTCCCGGAGCGACTTTGACTGAGGTAAGCCCGTGTTTACTTTTACCTTGTGAATAGTAGTTAAAATTAAGGATAAATATTCATCGAACAACTTTAGCATGTCAATAAATAAAATCTTCAGTATTTCAGCTTTACAATGATGTGTGTGTGTTACGATTGTGGGTTTGTTCGGACTACTACATTGTCGTTTGTGAAATTAACTATGCGCGCGCCGTTTAGCATTTAAAAGTGCGTTCGCGTTGACTTTAATCGCGTCGTGGCTGCAGGTTCCTGAGGAAGCGGTGCCGGTGCGAGATGGGCGCACGTCATGCAAATTATTAAATACTTTGTACTAACAACCTTATTATTATTATAGGCTTATTGTGAGCAAGTAATTCAAGTTTATGCTTGTTCAGCATTAGCAAATTAAGTTAGTTTTTTATAGATTTTCAACTGTTAGCACTCAGACTGGGAACGTAGGCTGTAACGCTCTGTTCTAGTCATTCAGGTCAAGTCGTTTTGCGCAATTCAAAATCCATGCAATCGAAGTGTTTGTAACCAACTGTTGTTAGATTTAGTGGGAACAAATAATTATAGATGTATCAATGTTGTGTGATATTAATAATCATTAAGATAGCTCTTGTTAAAATGTTATATTTTTACAATTTAAAAGTTGTATTTGTAACTTCTGGTTTGTGTGTGAGCTAGGCGCAATTTTGAGTGGGTCTGACGTCGTGATATTTCAGTATTTAAACCCAAGCCATCTGCACTTTTCGAATTATGTGCTGAAAATTTTGCATGCATACAATCAATTAAACATCTGTTATTTTTTGTGTCCTTCCTTTATATCATGTTTGATACAGAAATAAATTAAGTAATAAAGTAAAATGAGAGTTTTGTTAAGCAATTCTTTTTAACTATTTTACACATACTTTTATATATATATCTTTATTTCATGTTCTAGGATTCCACAATACATTTGAAGAATAAAACGATAACATACACCAGAAGACAAACAAGGCTGACAAAGACTGTATGAAAATGTTGAATATGTACACCGAGTCCACAGTGTCCAGTTAACATTGACACATTACACATGCACGGATTTATTAAACAATGATCTCTGAATGTGTGTACACTTATTCGACAGTATCATCACATGTGAATATTATAAACATTACTTCATGTTGAAAAGCATGACATTAATTTATGAGACTTTGAAATATGAACATTTCTGCACTGAGCCTGCACTGCCCTGTGAACACTGACACATACACTGGTATGGAGTTATGTAACATTAAACTGTGAATATTGTTGTGCTGAGCCTTCAGTGTACTATGTGCATAGTTCCATTTAAAAGCGTAGTGAAGTCGACTAGTTTTTGTACTGCTGCATTGCTTTGTGTGTTGTCCTTTTCCATGTCTCTTTATCAGTTACTGTGAACAATATATAAACATTACTTCATGTTGAAGTGCAGAACATTATTTCATGAAACAGTGAAATTGATGTGCCGAACCTGCAGTGCACTGTGAAGCAGTTTTGACACAGTTAACTATAAATATTGTTGGCATTATGCATGCAGAACATTTCAAAGCTTCTCTCAATGTATAATAAATTGTGTTATTTTTATGCAATGACAGTGTGGGTTTTTTCCAAAGAATTATTTCACCATGCAATAACATATTGTTTTTTATAATTATACAGTAAACACTACATATTCTATGAATTTTCCAGCTTCACGTGTCACTTAATTATACATAGTTAGGCCATTAATACCTGTAATTATGCAAATGTCACATTACAATAAATTATATCATCAACATCATACTGTAGTAATGTAAATTATGTACATCATTTCTTAACATGTCTCAGTAAATTTACAAAGACCACTGCCATGCACAATTACTTATGGCTGAAATAGTTCATTTATCAACATAAATCGGTCAAAGGTCAATGGAGGTAAAATAATTAGGTCACTAGGGTAAATATTATGGTCAACAATTACAGACTTAATAAAAAATAAGTAGTCCATTAAGACCCGTAAATAGGTCAAAGGTCAACTTGTGATAAACTTGGTCATTAATTAAGGTCAATGTGTACATAAATTCTCCCTTAAAACCCTAGCTGATCCCACATGTCATACACAATTACTTAAATAGGCCATTTTTCAACATAAATAGGTCATTGTAGGTCAAGGTCAAATAAGTAGGTCAATGCAAGGTCATGTCGAGGTCAGTGGCAGTGCAGCCACCAAAACATAAAGGTCATAAGAAATGGACTCAATTCCATAAGACAAAATGGACCCTTTTTAAGCAAAAAAGTGGAATAACTTCACAAATAATAAATATATTGAAAGATATTCAAAAAGGATGATAAACCGCATAACATACTTTATCAGACAGAAGTGTTTAAATGATTATAAAACAATTTTGAATTTTTTGTAATATACCTACCTTATATACACACCGACTCTTTTCCTTCCTTTGCTCAGCTGAACTAAGACCAGCGTCATGACCTCCAGTTGAGCACTGTCTCATACTGAAATTATCCATACTTGATGCATTGTCAGTTTTTGGAGTCAGGGTTTTTGTTAAGAGCCGGGACCTGGGTAATTTACCCGGCTATGGCAGTCCATGTACCCGGCAATTGAAGGCCGATTTTTATTATCCCTTGTGTCAGCTAATGACCGACCCGCTTTTGCATTAAACATCAACGTCCCAGACAAGTCAATGATCATTGATGATTACGACATGTGGCATCAAAACAGCGCCAATCAAAAAATTTCATTTTGCATTAATAAACAGCAGTTTTAAATCATTCGCACACGTTACGCGTCGCTAAAGCATATTTACTTCCCACAATTCGTAGTGTTACGTGTGGTTCGTAGTTAGTAGACAGTCCACCAAGCGCCTAGCGGACAGATCAGCCAACCACGTCACGCATAGCGGACAGATTAGCAACCAACATTATCCTTAAATAGCTTCTGTATATTCCATTATTGCCAGAGTTTTACGGAACTTGTTAGCATACGTTGCTGGCGCGTGGCGAATCCCTACAAGTGATCTAGTCTGGCACTATACTGCCATGAAATGACAAAAGGGATCAAGTGACGATAAGGTGTTTATGATATATCAGACAAAACATAGTATTGCTTTGCTGTCTTGTGCATATTATGGCACAGTAATTTTTTTATTAAAAACAACTTTTCAAACAATTTGTTTGCACTGCAGTTATGAAATAATTGTTAGTGATTTAGAATATGGTTTTTAACACCATATATTACGTATAGCGACTGGCTCGGTGCAATGATTCTTCCTACGTTACTATGCTGTTGATTATTTGGTGACTTAGTCTTAGTGTCACACGTTTCCTTTTGAAAAAATTGTGTGACGAAAAGAAGTAAGTGCTAAACCAACCTTGAAATACCCCCCCAACAAACCCCAACGCAGGACAGTTATGTGACAAACAATGTACTATATCTATAGTATTAGTAACCTTTGCTGTTTGTTGCTGTGCGATAATTCGTAATATTTTCATTAATTTGTTACACTGTCATGAACATGTATATGGGCATCATTGGCCTATTTGGGAGAAAAAGGTGATTAGGCAAAACAATAATTTTCTGTTGCTATATAAACTAAACTCCTGACATTTTAAGGTACAATTATATTATATATAAGTTCCTGGTGTATCCACAAACAGTGGTCTGTGATACGTAGTGACTCGACTACAGGCGGAGCATGATAAGTAGTCCCTGCTTTGGGGTTCATTGTCCCTGTTTTGGGGTTCATTGTCCCTGCTTTGGGGTTCATTGTCCCTGCTTTGGGGTTCATTGTCCCTGCTATGGCCACACGTAACAAAAATCCTGAGTGTTCAGTAACACAATAAGTTCAGCATTTAACTTAGAAAACGTAGAAAGCATTCCAACATAAATGTGAAGTATTTATGTACATGATGCTTTTCTTGGCTAAATTGAACCTTATCAAAATGCAATAAATACATGCAGTTAACACGTATTTCATGTCTATATTATATATATTATATATATATACAAATTCCGTTAAAAAATATGGTAAATTCCATTTCAATTAGCAATTTTTTCATTTCAGAATGTCAAATTTTATTTTAAATGTGTATTAAAAAAACAAGTTTCTTTTCACAAAAGGCACATTTTGTTTAAAAAATAATTAATATAATAATTAATTATTACTTTGCCAGCGAACTGCACATGTGGTGTGCAAATAATGAGACAACGAATGAGAGGCAATTTTTTTTATGCAAGCATTAGTTGTTTACGGCTATGCTCCAATGAATAAATGTTATTTAAGTGTTATGTAACATAACGAAAACAAGAAGTTTTGATGATCCACTAACATTTTTCGGTGCACCTTTCTGGATTTTCATCATCGACTGGCGACGAAAACGCTAACATGTCAAAGCTGGATGGCACAATCATCCGGCAAATATATGCAGACCTTTGCTAAATTTTACATCAGTATAATTAACATTATATCACAATTTCAGTGATGTTAAACGTGTCTTAATTGTACCTAAGTAAAATTTATAAAGGCCATAGATGAATATCATAATTTTGAACACACGAGATGAAGCCTGAAGGATGAACCACCTACTGGCAATGCCGTGCACGCTCTGGCCGTAGGTGGTGTAGGCCTTTATGGCAGTAGTGTGTTATGTGTGGTGCAGCTTCGAACTGTTTAATATAGTTTGTTTGATATATAGCTTCATCAGTTGTTTGAGTTCTTTAGTGAGGTGAATTTTCTTACAATACAGTGCTCATGTTTAGCTCACAACATTAAGGTGGCTGGGGTGGCTAGCGTGTCAGTTAATTTTTTCTTCATAACATGCTAGGATATACTGAACTAAACATTGACACCACAAAAAATCACCCAGCACTAACGTCATATTTCCGGGTGCGCTACGATGTTCGAACCAGCTGTGTTCGTTCGCCGTGAAAGCGGACCACATCGTCTGGTTATTGTAACGCTAGTACACATCAGTATTATATCTACCTAACTAAATCATACTTAAACCAGCAAATATCATCATTAATGTAGTTTATCGTGCCTTTGAAACTAACTAAAATGCTGATGCATATGTGACCTGGTGACCCCATGGGATAATGGGCCAATCAAAATGACCGTACACACACCCTGCCACGTGTTTGTTAGATGACTGACGTAACCTGATACCATAGACGACAACACGTTACAAGTACAGATTCAAAGACTATTGTGGCGGCAAATTAAGGGGACATGTCAACATTACAAATGGCCATTATGTTTCGTCAACAATACATAAAATGTCGGTGAAAAACCGTAAATTTCAACACAAAAACAAGCATTTGTTGAGATTGTGTTTTCATTAATAACCAGGAAATGGTGTTTAAGATACTGTTTGAAAAAACTACAACACTCACGACATTGCAATTTTGCATATGAACACGTCTTACATGCACGCAATGTAATACAGCAGTACATTACTAATTGTTAAGGAGGGTTTGTGTCAAAAATACACTGCCACTTTAGGCTGTCATTCAACTTTTGTTTAATTCATTCACAGTGGTGTAGCAGACATAATTGGTTTATGTTAACCAAAATCTGCCATAAAGTTATCAGATACACTGTCATACTTATATGTATAGCATTGATTTCTTTGGGGATTTTCTCAAAACGATTAAACTTCGTTTTTAGTGATATTTTTCACATTTACAAAAATATTTTAAAAACCTTGTAACATAACCAAATAAATTAAAAAAAAATTTTTTTTTTAATCTGGTATGTTATATAGGATTTCAACTACAATCTGTGAAGAAATGGTTAATTTATCTTAACCATTTCAGTACAGTGTACTACAGCCCTGATCTGCACTGACCACCACCAAATACTGCATTCCCAGTGAATATGCAATAAAATCGACTGCATCACTTCAAGTCAAGATTTCGGCAACAAAAATGCATTTTATGAATAATATATATTTTCTGAAAGTACAATAATCAGCAAGAAAATAAACCATATCATTTTACATTTCATCGTCATGGTAACCAGGAATCCAAGATGGCCACCACGATTTCAATGTTTTTGTAGTTGCTGAACTCAGTTGTATACAAATACATATTTAATGTAAACTACTCATGTTGGTCATGCTACAGGAGTGTAGTATGATATAAAATACAATATCAAGTACATTTTGTGGAGTATAAGAAAGTGAAAAACAAGTTATTTATATGCATTTTATACATATATGTGACAGAAGTGTTTATTTGTATATTTGCTAACACATCCATCACTACTGGATTGATTCCAATCAAACTTTGCATGTTGACAGATTTACATACACCTTTTCCTTCTTACAAAAATCAAACTCCGGCAATGACGCGTCATCCAGCATTGATAGTACAGTGCGCAGCTCATCCTTAGGGTTTACTACGTCACTTTCATCATCACTGATGTCCGAGTAGCGATCGAAAATACTCCTACTGTCAGTGTCTGTTTCGCCTCCGGCTCGGTCGCTAAGTTCACCAACATCATTGTTGTTTTGATCGTCAACATCCGACAAAGATTCGTCACTAAAATTATCAAATAATCTGTCCAAAACATATGGCGGTAAATCGCCAGTTGAAGTAATGCTGTCCACTATTGCGGCCATCATAGATTTTTATAATTCTTCATTAAAAGCTGCGAAAATCTCCGTAAAATTATACTGAGCGATATAATCAACAATTGCCGCTACTAAATAGCTAATTCACTCGCCATGACAATCCTATATAACAGATGGCTCCACGTAGTAGATAATTATGAGTAAACGTAGTCAATGCCGAAAATTCGGCCTGTCGTACTGTAGCATCACATACCGCATGGCCGGAAATTCGACCTGGCATACTGAAATGGTTAAAAACTTCTACTGAAACTAATCAATTCAAGAGAAGCATATAATAGCCACCCCAGCTACCTTAATGTCTAATAACGGATGTACCAAATCCTACTACACATGTATATGACTCTATCAAGTTTCTGAATGTATGTTCATGTACTAGTTGATTGGTATTAAATTGTCAACATTTATACAAAACTTATAGCTTCTCTAAATAAGTTACGGCTTACGAAAAAACATCGGGAATTTCTGTGTGTGTTTGTGAGGGCATTTATGTTAAGACATGTTTTTATTGCAGGTCAACACTGTGACATGGGAATGTTTTTGTGTACATATAATTAAGTACATCAATAATATGACCACCACATTACACATGATATGCTTGCTCAATGTAACTTTTCTCCAAGTCCCATGATGCTTCAGTGCCCATATTCACTATTAAGGTCACCTCGCTATTATGGTCACTTTGACTTAGTCCCTTGGGTGACCATAATAGTGAGGTTCCACTGTACTTCAAGAAAGTTTCATATTGTTAACTACAAATAAATAATTTTTCACAGATTATATTGAATATTTAAACATTGAAAAAACCTTTATAGTCCATTAAATGTTTTTAATTTTCCTTTGGGCTCACACTGTTAAGGTATAAACAATAAGACAAATGATTCATTGTTATCACATCAGTTCAGTTTCAGTATGCACACACACCCGCACCACACACGCGCGCGCGCGCGTGCACACGCATGCACGCACACACGCACGCACACACACACACACACACACACACACACACACATTAAATCAGCTGATCCATGACTTGGACATGATCTATAACAGCAAGTTCAGGCCCTAGAATTCAATATGCTTATGGCTGACGGGGACAAAAGATCTCTTGTAACAGTTTTTGCAACAATTTTGCCCGCCTGGTTGACCTCCAGAGTCTGCCTTGCTTTTTTCTTCACAGGCAAATTGCTGTACCATGACACTAGGTTAAAAGAAAGCACACGTTCAATCAAACATCTGTACACCAACTGCAGAACCTCTGGGCTGACATTAAAACTCCTTAATTTCCGGTGCAAAAACAGGTGTTGTGCTTTTTTTTATGTGGTCTACATTGTCAGTGAAGGTAAGGTTTTCATCAACAACAGTACCAATACTTGAAAGTGGATTCTGTTTCCACAGTCTGCCCTTTGATCATCAGTGGTTGAGAAAGAGATATTGAGAAAGTACTCATATGTACTCTTGATGTACTCAAAACCTGAGCACATTGAGTACGAGTACATGAACCATAAGTTGTATGAGTACGAGTACTTAAAAAATTGTACTTGAGTCAGGGTTGAAAAAAACATGTTTTTTTTATTTATTTGATTTTTTTAAATCTGGTATATAGACATTTATATAGATGTTTATATTGATAAACTCTTTCAAATGTGTTCTATTCAAATTGATTTGGGTACTTGTCTTAACAGAGGGTACATGATTTTTGCTTATATAAAGACATTAGACAATGTCCACAAGGCCTCATCCCCTGTAGTTGCATAATCTG
This sequence comes from Lamellibrachia columna, assembly GCA_963662155.1. Classification (NCBI taxonomy): domain Eukaryota; kingdom Metazoa; phylum Annelida; class Polychaeta; order Sabellida; family Siboglinidae; genus Lamellibrachia; species Lamellibrachia columna. The sequence continues at coordinate 42,403,706 of OY759263.1, read as the reverse complement.
TCTTGGAAAGGACTGCATGCTGTGTGTCTGTGGCTGTAGTAGTGATAATTATTGTTTGCTGAGAGGGTGGATTAGCACCTGTCCAGGGCTCTGTGTACTCTAAGGGTCTCCAACCAGACTGCAAACTGGTACAGTATTAAACAATTGTAGTGCAGACTGTCTCACTTGAGTCAACATACTGAATTGGTAACAACTAGCACAAGCTTTAAGTGGACTTTAACTCAGGGCTTCTGACTTGAAGACAAGTTTGTGTGGCTTCACTGCATTCAGAAAGGGAATAGCTCAAACATACACAATGTCATAAAATATTTGACTATCAGGCTATCTGGTGTCAATACAGCTACACAAGTGTGCGCACTTTGTGCTTTTTAATTAAAAAACATACAAAACTTTGTTGATCTTGATGCTTGTAAACAATTATTTGTGTTAAATTCATATAAATCAGTGATTAAAAAAACCGGAAGTAAAAAAAATCATAAATCAATGATTATTTTAAGTGATTTAAATCATGGTTTAAATCAATGATTTAAATCAAACAACCCTGACTTGAGTACACAAGTACCGAGTACTTCCACCCCAGGTCTGATTGCAATTGATGAATACTGATTAATAGTTACTAGTTTCTAGGCCTGGTTTACCATTAACCTGCAAACTAAATCTGCTGTACATACTGTTGCAGCAAAACTCGTGTCATGAGCAAAAGTGAAAGTGCAACGGTATCAGACCAAGGCGGCACTGCGGCGCTTTCCCCCGACCGCGGCGTTTCTTCCACTTCACTTGACGTTACCATTGATCCACCTGTTATCGTCGTCAGAATCCCAACGGATGTGCCGTCTTCCGAGGCTGAAGTGACATCGACATCAAGTGGAACATGCACTTCGTGGAACCTGTCTGTTCTCCATGCAGCGCTGGAGGTGAGTTGGTCATCAGTAATAAAGGTAAAGGTACGTTCTTATATAGCGCGGTATCCAGTCCGTAGGACCGCTCAAAGCGCTTTACACTTCACCCCCTGTCAGACCTGTTCATGCCAAGGCCATCTCAACTTCTCTGGGTAGCATTCTTTAACTGGTAATGAAACGTTAGTCCACCATTACAGACACGTAAGAGGTATGCAATTGTGGGTTGAATATGAATTTTTATGATATTGTTACATGGCATTTGGGGGAACAAAAGTATTTATTTTCCATTTTTTAACTGGGGCTTTCCCCGGTAACATGGGGGGCTCACAAATGGGCAGGTAATAATTAGGGAGGTGGATCAGCTCAAACCAAACCCCAGTAAACTAATTGATTTGCCACAGGGTACTTTATTAGCAATTGGGGTGCATATGTGGCCAGGTAACAAAGGAAGCTGAGTGTAGCAGAGAAAGAAACAGGTGAGATTTAGCAAGTCATGGAAGGTAGCCAGTCGGGCTACCAACCTTGCAAAGTGAAGTAGCCCGACAGCTTCTTAGGTAGCCCACTTGCTACTCAATACTTTGATGATAGAAGGTAAATACTTTGAAGATAAAATGTATGAACAATATCAACGACAAATAAAAAACATCAAAAACAAACAGTTTTGAAACATTTATTTTTAAGGCAGGTTCAGTAGAATGTGATACATAATACTGAATAAAATACAGTATACAATTATACACAAGTTGTTTTTCTTTCATAGGATGGTACATCAACAGTCTTCGCGAAAAGTCTCTAAGCGTCACTGGACATAAGGTCCTGTGAACTGAACTGTTTTGCTGATTTTTACGGGACCTGATTTTACCCTAGCCTAGAGAAACTAACCAGGCTCCCGATTAATTCACCAGAAGCGCTCCGCGCACCATGGAGATAATTAAATCTAACTATAATCGAGATAGCATATATTTTTATGTATGTACGTTTATATGTGGTTATAAATAAACACATTCACGTTTTTCTTCTAGACGGCTTGCACCTCAGGCGCCAAACTATCAGGGATTGATCTACGACCCCACTAATGAAACGTAACGCCTTTATTTTTTCGAAATACCCCATATATCAAGGATTCTTAGTGGTTATGGTAAATCAAATGTTCACTGCGTAAAACGTTAACTTCCAACAATTGCAGAAACCACGCGCACCGCGGCGAATACTTCGGTACATAAATCGTTTGAGAGTATGTAGCGCCATATAGGTTATTATAGTAGAAAGCACGCACCCACGCATTGGCCCGAGGTCGCAGAACAATACACAATAAAAAGACAGTAGAAAGCAGATATTCTACTATTCATCAACCAAACACAAGTATCCACGCGATCTTCTATATTTTGAACATTCAACGAGTATTGCATTACATGTGTGACGCGGTTGTTTCGGTAATACGTTCGAGCGTATTGATGGCATATTGCCTGAGGCATTTGGTAAACATTGCTATCATGACTGTCACGTATATGCTAACACGTAATCCCGTCCTGGAGATGGGCATTTTTTTTATAAATATAAAAGTGGCGCTACGCAGCACCAAGACTATTAACATGACCGGTTATTATTTCAATGTAGAATGACCGTTCAGTTACACGTTGAGCATCGATGTGGTTGATTAAAAATACAATGAATGCTCCCTATTGATATCGCTTCGGCTACGGTTTGACAACATTTCTTGCAATGTCAAACATGTCACAAACACACGATTTATGGTTAACATATATCCAGGACTACACTTCTGAAATGTTTATTGACATTCCGTTTATTTTTGCTAGGTCTAAAATATTGCAGCTCCGTAAATATTTCGAGTCGTCATCCGGGCTACTGCAGTCAAAAATTGAAGTCGCCCGAAGCCAGTTTTGGGCGCCATTGGCGACCGCTAAATCTCACCCCTGAAGAAAGTAAGCAATTTCTAGAATTACCTTTATATATTGCATTGTCCAATATCGTTTGACTTTATGGCTCAGAAAACTAATGCCTTCCGCTGTGTCCGCAGGAGAAAGACCCATTTCTTGGGATGAGTGAGGAAGACATGAACAGACTGGATAGCGTCCTCTTCTCAGAAGAGGGCCAGAAAGCACTCGAGACCTCGGTGCCAGCGGCTGTGGCCAGTAAAGGCCACGTGACTGTGACAGCTACTGGCACTATTGATCATATGACATCCGAACTACCCGAGCTGAACACGATTGGACACAGCGATTTTGTCATAGACGACGTCATCATTCAGGTTAGTTTTCAAATGACTGATGTTAATTATATCAGAAAGCTCGGTTTTTTGCTGAGTTGTAAATTTGTAATTGCATTTTACTTTTGGCGATTATATAGGGAAGGATATATGTAGCTCCGTTCCTTGCTGACATTTCTTTATTAAAATAATAATATGAATACTTCTATCACGCTTAATTCCTCAGAAACCCGAGCTCAGAGGCGCATCAAAGTGAAAAGGTAATCGTGAAATTGACATTCAGTGTTAAAGTTGTCAACAGATGGCTGAGGATGCTAGAGGACTGAGGAGCAGGGATGAGATTTTTTCCAAAAATAACGTTTTGGTGAATCTGGTCTAAAAATCTGGGGGTATAGGTTGATCGTATTTCTTGTTTGCGGTTCGTGTTTTTGCTGGAGAACTCTACCCACGTGTTACTGCCCACGTGTTTCTTCCCATTGACGTCAACAAACATTAATCCAACTATTTTCGATACGATCACTGTGATTGGATGAATATGCAGTGTGTTGGCCCTCTCCACCAATGGGATCATTTGAAAGAAACAAGAGTTGCATCTGTGCATCTTTCCAATGGCCACCAAATGAACAGGAATGGTATAAATCACTTCAGTTGAAAATCCGGTTCATATATGCCCTATTGAAAGCCACCCACTCTTACAACTACACAAATGGCTAATAAAATATAATAATTTTATAAGTTTCATGAATATTTTCTTGCCCCATCTATTAATTTGACCAGAAATCGATTTTGAAAATAGGTTATTTTTCACTATCCATGTGTCCAATTTGGGGCCGAAAATTCTAATTAGGGCCTACGTCGACTCTTCCTCAGTTTTTTCTCTCAATTCGTGATGACACATCAAATTCAGAGTCTAATTTATATCTGAAGTTATTTTCATATGTGTCCCACACATTAATTCATTAAGAGGGTAACGCTAGAAGTCAGATTTTCAGAGTGTTCAGTGGGTGATAATATGTAGTAAATCTAATATGCGCTCATTTTATATCTCATATTTTGAATGGAGGGGGGTGGTGAGAGGAGGAGGTTAAATATCATTGACATTCTCACCAAATCAGAGTATTACTTTAGTGGGGACAGGCTAATTAAAAATAAAATCGATCTGACAAAATATTTTCAATTAAAGCTAGAATCTACATAAGAAGAATTTAGATTATATTAAAATATAAAACTTACACGTATAGTGGAACCCAACTATCAAACTGTTGATGACACTTGTTAAGCATGTTAAAAACCATGACCAGACCAGATGGATAGATGGATCAAGCAGTTTGCAATGTTGCTGTTAGATAACCCTGTAGGTTGACCCCCCACTCCTAACAATCTGAAATGTATTTTGTTTTAAGAAAAAGTCAGAATTTTTATTTTGCTCCTTGTGAGAGTCCTGATTTTGAACATTTTGTTTTGGCTCCAAAGTTTCTCAGAATTCACCACAGAGCATCTTACTTTAAACATTTACGTGGGGAGGTCAGATCCCCCTCGCTTCTTTTGGGCCCTTACCATCTAGTCAAATTATTTCAAAATTATTTCAGGGTTTTTCCTATTCACATCCCTGAAGGAGGGAAAGGATGACTAAAACAATAAGTCTTCAGATGACTGCCACATTTAGTGACATTATGTAACAGCTGCCCTATTAGTAGGGGGTGAATCCCAAAGGGTTGGTGCAGCAACCGAGAAAGCACTAGATTGTTTGTTTCAAATCTAGGTAGGTACTTCAAATAAAATATGAAATGTCATGATAAAACATTGACAATAGATCCAAGCATATTACACTTTTAATACGGCAACAATTCAGAATTTTTTTGTATCATATACGAAGAAAATATTTGTGTTTTCTTTCAATAAATGTTTGCTTAAAATGCTATTTAAATATACATTATACAGTCATTTCATAACTATAATATCCATCCTTTAAAAAACAGTCTGGGCTAGCACTACCGGTGGCCATTTGGGCCGTAGGCCACATGGCATCGGATTTGGCTAAACAAAAGTTGCCAATTTGGCCACCAGCATTTTTGTTGAAAAGCATAGAATTGTGAGAATACATGAGTGTTTGTTGTTGTTTTGATGCCCATTAAAAAAGTTTGGCTAAAGCAATTTGTATTTGGCTAAATAAAAATTGGGTGCTTTAGCCAAAATGGCTGAACAGTTTACAACATCAGAGATAACCCAGACAGTCCTTTTGGAAGTCCCCATGATTTCTTAGAAACGCTGACGACGTTTCTATTGTAACGACCGCGAGTGGTACGATGTTCGATCCAGCTATATTCGTTCGCCTTGAAAACGGAACATATCGTCTGGTTACTGTGATTCCAGTACACGTCAGTATTATATCTATCTAACTAAATCATGTCCTTAAACCAGCAAATATCAATGCTAATGTACTTTATTGTGCCTTTGAACCTATAAGTTATTATAACAGAAATGGCCTGTGACCCCAACTTGGTGAGCACGCCAGATAACGTGTTGGTCAGATGGCTGGCATAACCTATAGTAGACGACAGCACGTTACAAATACAGATTTAAGGTCCATCGTGGTGGCAAATTAAGGGGACATGTCAATATTACAAATGACCATTATGTTTTGCCAACAATATATAAAATGCCAGTGAAAATCGTCACATTTCAAGCATGATATGCATATCTATCGACATTTCTGTTATCACTAACAACAGGAAACGTTACCTAATTCAATTGTTTATAAAAACTATAACACTTATGATACACTGCCACTTTAGGCTGTCATTCAACTTTGCTTAATTCATTCACAGTGGTGTAGCAGACATAATTGGTTTATGTTAACCAAAATCTGCCGTAAAGTTATCAGTTACACTGTCATACTTATATGTATGTCATTTATTTCTTTGGGGATTTTCTCAAAACAATATAATTTTGTGACTATTTGTTTATTTATGAAATTTTTTTTTAAATCTTGTAACAAACCAAATAAATTAAAAACTCAAAATTTTATTAATCTGGAATATTATATAGTATTTCAACTACAATCTGTGAAGAAATCAAGACAAGCATATAATAGCCACCCCATTTACGTTAATATTACTAGTAACTCATTTAATGCAATTAATAAATCAACATTTAGCTAATTAACGCACAAAGCCGACTGACGCATTTTTATTTCACAACTCAAATAATGCAGTTAGTATTATATTCTGAGATCTTTGTAATTTCCTGCATGAACAGTACACTGCCGGTTCAGAACAGCAATATTGATATTTCAGTTTCAAAAAATAATATCCTGGAGTTCAACATGAAGTAATGTTTATAAATTGTTCACAGTACAGGGTATATCACTGCTAAACCCAACATCTCTCGTGTCGAATTGAGGACTGCTGACAGATTCTACGTTACTCTCTATTGAGAGCCAAGTGCATGGTGATTATTCACATGACACAGTAAAGTCTTAGTGCAGCAATATTCACAATTCACTATCTCAAAGACAAATGTTTGTGTAGTATGTCAGTATTCACATGACACAGTATAGGCTCAGTGTAGCAATATTCACAGTTCACTGTCTCATAGATAAATGCTTGTGTAGTATGTCAATATTCACATGACACAATATAGGCTCAGTGTAACGATATTCACAGTTCGCTGTTTCATAGATAAATGCTTGTGTAGTATGTCAATATTCACATGACACACTATAGGCTCAGTGTAGCAATATTCACAGTTCACTGTCTCATAGATAAATGCTTGTGTAGTATGTCAATATTCACATGACACAATATAGGCTCAGTGTAGCAATATTCACAGTTCACTGTTTCATAGATAAATGCTTGTGTAGTATATCAATATTCACATGACACAGTATAGGCTCAGTGTAGCAATATTCACAGTTCACTGTCTCATAGATAAATGCTTGTGTGGTATGTCAATATTCACATGACACAGTATAGGCTCAGTGTAGCAATATTCACAGTTCACTGTTTCATAGATAAATGCTTGTGTAGTATGTCAAATTGTCAATATTCACATGACACAGTATAGGCTCAGTGTAGCAATATTCACTGTTTCATAGATAAATGCTTGTGTAGTATGTCAATATTCACATGACACAGTATAGGCTCAGTGTAGCAATATTCACTGTTTCATAGATAAATGCTCGTGTAGTATGTCAATATTCACATGACACAGTATAGGCTCAGTGTAGCAATATTCATAGTTCACTGTTTCATAGATAAATGCTTGTGTAGTATGTCAAATTGTCAATATTCACATGACACAGTATAGGCTCAGTGTAGCAATATTCACAGTTCACTGTTTCATAGATAAATGCTCGTGTAGTATGTCAATATTTTAAATGACACAGTATAGGCTCAGTGTAGCAATATTCACAGTTCACTGTCTCATAGATAAATGCTTGTGTAGTATGTCAATATTCATATGACATAGTATAGGCTCGGTGTAGCAATATTCACAGTTCACTGTTTCATAGATAAATGCTTGTGTATTATGTCAATATTCACATGACACAGTATAGGCTCAGTGTAGCAATATTCATAGTTCACTGTTTTATAGATAAATGCTTGTGTAGTAAGTCAAATTGTCAATATTCACACGACACACCATAGGCTCAGTGTAGCAATATTCACAGTTCACTGTCTCATAGATAAATGCTTGTGCAGTGTGTCAATATTCATATGACACCATATAGGTTTAGTGTAGCAATAGTCACAGTTCACTGTTTCATAGACAAATGCTTCACATAATATATTAGGTCACAATCAAAATCTTGCAACTTGTTAATGAGAGGTATAACTATGTTTATACAGCAATTTTGTCCAGTGTCAAATTGTCACAAAACATCGTTTTGTAGGTCCATAAATAATTACAATTGTTTTATAAGTATTTTAACTGATTAGACCCCACAACGGCCGCGGCCGGCCGCTCTGTGCAGTCCAGTCTATTAAAAAAAATCCTGGCGAATAACTACTGAACTAAACGCTAACAAATTTTGCCACACCCTAGTGGATACATTTTGCAACAACAACAGCTTGTTACGTGCACGTGCATTGCCCTTTTGGAAATCTTGATTTTCATCAGTTTTGTTCACGCTATCTTGAAAATTTTATTTCTATATTTGTCATGATAAAATATGGTGTAACCTGAAAAATAACCGTCAGAATTTGATAATGTTTTCAGTGGTGCAAAGCTAGCATATATAGCTACATTTTCTTTGCTGAGTTGCATAGGGTTATAGCATGGGATCATTGTCAAATGTCAGTCGCAACTTTCAAAGTTTTAACAAATGTACTATTTTGTCTTTGCAAATTGTTATCAAATGTCAACATTTTATTAATATATTCTATTTCTATGTGCAGTGTGGAGAAATTACTACTCTTCAAAATAAACACAACTTGTAATTGTCAATATTGAATAGTTTTTTCTACAGATTTTTGAACACGAGGTAAAATCGCTCAAAATTTGCCAGAAATCCTGGGAACATGGTGGCATGTTTTAATAAAATCCTGGGGCCTAATGGGTTAACTAAAAAAAAATTACCAATTCGTTTGCACTCAATCAATAAAATAATTGATTGTTAGAATGTAAATCTCTTATGAAAAGTTTTCAGATTTTTTTATCATTGAAAAGTTGCATTATTTTCAAACAATTGTAGTATTTGTCTAGGCTCTAGTCAAGGCCCAAACAACATAACTATTAATATTACTATAATATAAAACAGATGGTATTGGCTTTGTAGTGAATTCGGTTAAGAGAAAGGTAAATAAGACATGATTTCGTTTTGGAACCTCGCTCTCTGTGTAACAGATCAGTAAAACTTCACAATGTTGCGGATCTCTAAAACCACTTTTCACATTCAGGCGGAATAAAGATTTTCCCCCACATACTAATTTCGACCTATAGAACACGTTAGAAATAATGACATGTTCTGAAGAATTTACTAATTTATGCTACTTGCATTAGAAACACACCTATGCCGTCTAATCAACATTTGTCAGCTTAATTTTGGTCCAGTTTCAATAGGAAAAAGACAACTAAGAAACTTAACTTACCGCAAGGTGGCATCAAAGCTGCTGAAAATGAACGAAAACAGCCAACAAAACACGAGACAAAATAAAACGTGAGCGAGATTCCGGTAATTGCCACGGCGCTAATCATGAACGGATTTTCGTGCACGCGGAACAACCGAGGCAGCGCATTTTGTTGAAATGCCTACTCTAGGAAAATTAGGTCAGAACTAGTTGATGGAAGCTATCTAGGCTTTCAGAATGTAGAATTTAAATTTGACATCAGTGTGAATAAATTAGGTTGACAATGTCTGTCACCATGAAGTATCTGTCAACGTTTGCACATATCTGTCACCAGGAGGGCTTGAAGGAAGATCTGTCAGCATTTGCGGATTCCTTTGGCGATCATGGCTACTGTGCAAATCCAGAACCAGTGCCTATAACCCTGTCCAGCACCCGAGTTGCAAAGGAAGAGGAGAGGGAGACTGAGGAGATTGAGAAGGAGAAAGAAGAGTCTGCTGACGAAAATTCAAAAGACGGATCACAAGGCACTCTTCCCATTAGGTAAAGATTGTTAATAACTTTACATTATTTGTATTATTTCTCTTTGTACCAAGGTTAATAGTTGGTCCATCTAGAAATGTTGTGAGATGTGAATCATGCCTTTTTAAATCATTTGCGAGAACTTGGGATGTATTAATCATTTATTTATTAGACACCACAAGTTATTTCCCATCCTGCAGATACTGTACCATCCTTATAGATGTAATATTACAGACAAATTCCCAACTGAGATGCAATCTATCACGTGCGATTTTTACTTTCTTGCCGACACTATTTGTACGTTGGTGTGTATTTTGTTGTAGATACACAATGCCTTTTAAATGTGTAATTTATTATTATTATATCAGAAGGTCGACACGGATCCATGAGCACCGACAGCACCAGGAAGCAGAACATATCATGCAGGAGAACATAGAGAAGGAGAAGAAGGCGAGGAAGTCTCTCCTGGGGGATGAAAGTCCTTCGGAGACAGTCAAGAAGGTGCGTGTCATGACATGGTCAATGCAGTTTCTCCATGGTTGAATTGCACTTTCAGTGTGGCAGGTTGTAGTGAGAGGTGTAATTCGTGAAACTCTTGCTTTTACCAAATATTAGCATGATTTGTTTGTTTGACCGGTACATGGCGCTGTTGAAGAGTCAGAACAATGGAAATCCATTTGGATCTGCATCATGTGGTTGGTTGGATATTAGTCTATTAGACTAACTTCTAACACATAAAATGAACTTCCATGTTTGTTATTCTTAAACAACATATCTGTCGAGGAATCAAAACAATGATAGAATATTTTCGTGTGTTAGAAGTTAGTGTAATAGACACATATCCAACCAACTACACGGTGCTAATCAAACTAGACTTCCACTCTTTTGACTCTTCAACAGTGATATGTACTTTAGTACTCCCTCCTCAATTAATTCATGCCATCACAAATCAAGTTTGTTCATGTAAAAATCTGTAATGTATGAATAGTGTAAATAATATGTTCAGTAATTTTAATAGAGGTGTTCATGCTTTTGTTTAAATAAATAAGAAAAAAAAAGTAATTCTTGAATAAATGTCATTCTTGCATTTTGTGTTATGATTACTTTCTTGGCAAATTTGTGGAAAGTTTTTCAGTCAAACATTGAGTACCAATTTACGAGTGTTGCGTCCTTATAGTCTCCTGCCGTGAAACACTACAACATGCGAACGAAACGACCACCACGAGATTACCCCGACTTTGTGACTCCAAAACAGCGCTCAACGAGAGGGAAAGTACTTGACGGACGAGGCGATGGTATCGAAGAATCCAAGGTACAGGATTCGTTTTGTTGGATGCAAGAGTGTTTTACACAAATGTAAACATGATACATTCATGAATGCATGCATATTCAAATATCTGGTATTGTTATAATAGTTTTATAGTAGAGCCTCATTTAATTTAATTATTCTATTTATATGGCGCTACTACTGTGCAGGATATTTGAGCAGATAGATGAGTCGTTTAAGTTAAGCTTTTTGAAGGCTACATCAGACAACCTAGTCAATGTCACATATCACTAAAGCAACTGCCATAGTTTCAAGGGGTGGGGGGGCAGTATCGAGTAATTGGTCACCACAAATGCATACGTATCTATGGTAACACTGATCTTATTAAAGTTGCAGTTGTACACCCTTGATTCTGTATATCCCAAGTTCTGTATGCCCTAATTCTGTACCCCCACTCTGTATATTGCCCTTGCGTATGTTGTAGACTGAGAAGGGAAACAACGGTCAGTCTGACTCAGACAGTAGTGACAGTGATGATGGCGGCAATACCACGGGGTCAACAAAAGGTCAGCGATCAGTTCGTGGAAAGACGACAAGAACGAGAACAAGAAGAACATGCAAGAAGGAAGCTGATTGGTCAAACAATGAGGGGGAGGACGAAAGGGCAGAAGGAACAACACCACAAAAACCAGCCAAACGAAAATCTGTAAAGTCCAAAAGTTTGGCCAACGTGAAAACGAACACTCCATCATCATCAGAAGATAGCGACAATGACACATTAGGGGCCATCAGAAATAGGACTAAGCGTGTTCATGGGTCAAATGGCAGGAGGTTGTCTGAGAGTTCAGATGTTCCGCTCAGTGTCGTCAAAGGGAAACTGAAAGAAGAGGGTAAGATCGATGGATTGAAGGAAGACACAGAAGATAACGCGGCAACACAAGCAGTATTGAACAAAGTCAGGTCAAAGGTAGGCCCTCGTACGTAGAAGACACTTGTAACGAAACCAGTTTTCACGTTGTGTAGTTTATATATACTGGCAAACATGCCGATCTTCCGGACGAGATAACTTGGTAGTTCGTGTTTACCAAATATCAGGGTACACAATGTTATCACAGAAATATCCATCTGTGCTTTGTTACTTGTTTCTGCCAGGCAATGTCCAATGCTTGAAATTGCGACATAATACTGGCATAATACTTGCCCTTGTATAACATAACTTTGAACAATTGAAGATAACACGCATGACGTCATAAACAATTATATGTAATTGTTCGAGTTGCATTACGGACAATTGTATGTAATAACTACAGAGGGTAATTCAGTTGTTCTTAGACAGGGTACTAGTGGGGTGAATTAAAAAAAATTAAACTGACAAGCTGACCGTTGAGTCGTAGATGAGCCCATAAAAGTTTAGCGCTCAAGATGCAAAGCGTCTAGAAGGACGCAGGGTTAGCACGTTCCCGGAAAAAAATTAGTTTTTGACAGAGCAGTGGGAAAATCCAGGAAAATTTTTTATTTACCTGTAATATCCGGGAATAAGTCATAAACCGGGAATAAGTCTATAACTGAGATTACCACTGGCTAGTTCCTGTAATTAAACTTAGTCCAATTGGAAAGATAGTTAATATTCATCTTAAGCAAACAGTTGTACTAGTTACCAGTTCAGGGCTAATCCTTGTATTTGTTTAAAGCAGGAAGTCCATGAGATGAAAGAGTAATTATTCAGTTAGTAAATAAATGCTATTGTCACTCTCATGAGGGACAGAGCCAAGTACTGCTGGCTGAGTCTTCTTCTAAAGAAGTGTGATCATGAAGTCCAGCAGCCTGCAACAGTATTGTCAGGTGCCAATTTGTAATCTGGTTAAAGAACAAAGAAAATGTTGAGCTCTGGACATGGTTCTAAAGCACCCTCTATCCGCATAATGTTACAGTAGTAACATTGCCAGCCACACCATGCCTTGACATTTAGGCTAAGGGAGTACCACAGGCTAAGGACCTACAAACAATAGTTGTAACATTGCCCGCCACACCATGCCTTGACATTTAGGCTAAGGGAGTACCACAGGCTAAGGACCTACAAACAATAGTTGTAACATTGCCCGCCACACCATGCCTTGACATTTAGGCTAAGGGAGTACCACAGGCTAAGGACCTACAAACAACAGTTGTAACATTGCCAGCCACACCATGCCTTGACATTTAGGCTAAGGGAGTACCACAGGCTAAGGACCTACAAACAACAGTTGTAACATTGCCAGCCACACCATGCCTTGACATTTAGGCTAAGGGAGTACCACAGGCTAAGGACCTACAAACAATAGTTGTAACATTGCCAGCCACACCATGCCTTGACATTTAGGCTAAGGGAGTACCACAGGCTAAGGACCTACAAACAATAGTTGTAACATTGCCAGCCACACCATGCCTTGAAATTTAGGCTAAGGGAGTACCACAGGCTAAGGACCTACAAACAATAGTTGTAACATTGCCAGCCACACCATGCCTTGAAATTTAGGCTAAGGGAGTACCACAGGCTAAGGACCTACAAACAATAGTTGTAACATTGCCAGCCACACCATGCCTTGACATTTAGGCTAAGGGAGTACCACAGGCTAAGGACCTACAAACAATAGTTGTAACATTGCCAGCCACACCATGCCTTGACATTTAGGCTAAGGGAGTACCACAGGCTAAGGACCTACAAACAATAGTTGTAACATTGCCAGCCACACCATGCCTTGACATTTAGGCTAAGGGAGTACCACAGGCTAAGGACCTACAAACAATAGTTGTAACATTGCCAGCCACACCATGCCTTGACATTTAGGCTAAGGGAGTACCACAGGCTAAGGACCTACAAACAATAGTTGTAACATTGCCAGCCACACCATGCCTTGACATTTAGGCTAAGGGAGTACCACAGGCTAAGGACCTACAAACAATAGTTGTAACATTGCCAGCCACACCATGCCTTGACATTTAGGCTAAGTGAGTACCACAGGCTAAGGACCTACAAACAATAGTTGTAACATTGCCAGCCACACCATGCCTTGACATTTAGGCTAAGGGAGTACCACAGGCTAAGGACCTACAAACAATAGTTGTAACATTGCCAGCCACACCATGCCTTGACATTTAGGCTAAGGGAGTACCACAGGCTAAGGACCTACAAACAATAGTTGTAACATTGCCAGCCACACCATGCCTTGACATTTAGGCTAAGGGAGTACCACAGGCTAAGGACCTACAAACAACAGTTGTAACATTGCCAGCCACACCATGCCTTGACATTTAGGCTAAGGGAGTACCACAGGCTAAGGACCTACAAACAGCTGTGGCCATTGTCTAAATGAGCCCAACATCAGTTCTAACCTAATCTAATTTGCTTGAACATTCTGTTCCTGAAGCACTGGTCAATTAGCATCTCATGAGTGGCAGAAGTGGAAGGCCGGTTGACAATATATGGCATTCTTTTTGTAAGATTGAAGAAGGCGGAAAGGTGAAGAAAGCCCAATGCCAACAATGTCGGGCACTAGTGAGTGCAAATTCATGCCTTGTGTTGTTATTCCAGTGTTTTAGTACTAAAAAAGTGTTAATCTACTGTTTAATGGTCATATATCTGAAGTTATCCGTTTCTCAGAATTTAAGTTAGTGTGTTAGCAACGTAGAGGTGAGCGGATAGCGACATTGCCAGTACATGGAAACAGCTGACTGAATATATTTTAGAATGTAATGTTTGTTGCTGTTTTCAGTCAAACTATATTATGATTGTCCAGTATTGATAAATACATTAATTCTGGTGACTATTGCAATACAGCTTCAAATATAATCCTTTTAAGTCTGTTTCCTTTATCCCGGTTGTTACCACTATTTGAGGTTTTTTCCAAGATGGTATTTACTGCCCTGTATTTACCAGGGTGGGAAAAACGTGCCAACCCTGACCCTGAAGCGTAAATTATACACTTGCTCGATACACTTGCTCGATTATAATAAGATTTAAGTAAATTGTTGTTAAAATCACCCATTAGTGCTCTGTAAAAACCAGGCAGATTAGTGTATGTCTACAGTGAAGCTTTTAGTCATCCTTTTTATATTCATAGAGGCACATTGTGCCACCTCGATGTGCTAGTCCTTGTACATGCCGACTTTCCCTATTCAAAGTTTCTGGTCTCGTGGAGCCAACCATTCATGAAAAGGATCACTTATAATTACTGATACTTTGGCTTTGTTTAAATAATACAATTTTCACCACCTGAATATATGAAACTGTATGTTGACAACCATGTCGTAAGCACACCTTGCTGAGCATTGGTTACAACGTGACTTTAAAACTGCTTCCATATGCAATGTTCTAAGTTGAATTTCAGTTTATGTTGTCCCACAGTGCAATGATCAGGTGGCATACCCTTAGCCAGAAATACAATTTTGCCAGTTTTGGACATTCTAAAAGGTGTTACCTTAAATGCGCGAACGGCTTCTGTTGGCGTCTATGACAGCCATTATTGGCCCAGTTGATTTTTTCACTGGCAAGCCATTGCTGGTTGATCTAATGACAGCCATTATTGTTTTGTTTTTTGCACCGGTAAGCCAATGCAAGTTGAACAAATGTTGAATGACAGCCATTATTGGGCGAATGAGGTTTTTTCAATGGCAGGCCAGTTTAGCCATTATTGGCTCAATTGAGTCTTACTAGCTGTGCAGCAAGGTTGGCGTTATCACCTGCACAGTAATACTAATAAAAGAAGAGCCATCACATCAAGGTTCGTGAAAAAGTAACTTGAAACTTTATTTTAAGGTGGTTAGGGTGGCTGTCAGTGAATTTTTTTTTCATAACATGTTAGGATATACTGAACTAAACGTCGACACCACAAAAAATCACCCGGCACTAACGTTATATTTCGCCAACCCATCCTTTAAAAACGCAGCCCTTTTGGAAATCCCCTTGAGTTCCTGGAAATGCGACAGTGTTTCCATAGTAACGATCACGTGCGCTACGTTGTTCGAACCAGCTATATTCGGTCGCCGTGAAAGCAGACCACATCATCTGGTTATTGTAATGCTAGTACACATCAGTATTATATCTATCTAACTAAATCATGTGCATAAACCAGCAAATATCAATGTTCAGTGAGCGTTAACGTAGTTTATCATGCCTTTGACATGAACGGAAACGCCGACAAGTATGTGACCTGGTGACCCCGCGGGATAACGGGCCAGTCAAAATGACCATACACGACTGCGTATTTATTATAAAAAATCTCATCTTGTAAGTTGTAAAAAGAAAAACCTGCCTTTTTATTTTACCCGTCGTCGTCAGCCATTTGCCCGATTTCAAGACGGGCAGACGGGTCCCTGGCTAAGGGCCTGTCGGGTGGGATAACAGGCTGTAACAATAGCTTATGCATGTGTATACCATGGCAATGTTGTACTTTTTGTAATTGACATCGAATAACTACATGATTGGCTAATGTTCTAAACCCTCATCATTATAATGTGTCTGTCTGTTCATATGTCTGAAGCATCACAAGTTGGTTCCAGTTTATTTTTTGTAAAACAGATAATAAAATTCCAATATGCAATATTTGTAATTTACGTCTTTAAGTTTATTATATTTTCACAACTGACTTACTCATGACCTTTCTTGTTTTTATGTTTCATTATTTAGGCCTACTTATTGTTTTGCTATTTTTCAGCTTATGGTTCAGAAAAAAGTTTGTCAAAGTGCTTCATCTTAGTGAGAAAATTATTCCGCATCACTGGTATTTTAACGTCTATCATTCGTGCTCACCAGAGACTTGCCGATAAAGGTACCGGCGACACTCCCAAAAATGGCAAACCAAAGAAAGAAGTCAAGTCAAAACCAGAAGACGAAAGTGACAAAGACATTGGTAACAGTGACAAGATAGTGATGAAGTCTAAAAAGCGAATTCGGAAAGGGAAAAAGAAACAGAAAGGTGAGGAAGACGGGGTAAAACAGAAGGAAGATGGGGCAGAGACAAAAGAGAAGGTCACACATGAACATGGCAGAGGTGAGTGTTTTGTGCAATCAGTTTGTAGTATGGACCATGGGGACAATCTTAAAACCATTTAGACCTCAGCTGGTTTTTTAAAAAAAAACCTGTTTTCCCCAGTTATTTGGTCAGATACAGGAAACAGTGAGGCCAGTACGTTCAGGCATGATATCCAATTTATTCTCTTAACTGTCAGTCAGAGCGCGCCTCTTGAATAGTTTGAGATACGCTGCAATTTTGGGCAGGGTTTTGGCTGAATTGAAGTGGGTTTGGCCAACTTGAGGACTAAAGGGTATTAGTTGAGTAGTTAATTTTGCAGTTTTTATGTGTAGGAGTTGAATGTTGTAAAACTGGACTTGCACAGAATGTCCACTGAAAATAGTTGTTGTCTCTTCTTTGTCCCTGAAGTCTGGGGCGAGGCTGGCATCAATACAGGTCCTCAAATTTTTTTATTCCATCATTGCTCCCATTTCAGTCCTGTCTCCACCACCCGTCTTTGCTCCCTCATCCCTTGCACTTTTTGTCTCCCATCCCAATCCTACCAAAAATCTTTTCTGCTAACTTGTGCTGCCACAGGTCTGTAGTTGGAAAATTATTGTTAATGTTATCTTCTAGACGCGTCAGACAGCTCTCCAGCATTGGAGGAAGACAGTGACTCAGACTGGGGGTCGGAGGACGACCCAGATCGACTATGGTGCATCTGCAAAAAACCTTACGCTAACAGGTGCGGTTAAATTTCCATGTTTGTGACAACAGAGAAATATAGGAAATTATTGGAGTGAATGGCAGGGGACCAAACATCCACACTAAATGTCCATCACAATTAACTTGCAGCTATAGTAATTGGCATTTTCTTATTTTTTTTATTAAATGTCATTTTTTTACTCAAATTATTCACTTCAAATAATCAATAACAGCCCTGGAGCAAATTCCTCGAGTTTATGACAGTTTATCATAGATTATATTTGTGTCTTCATTATGAAGCTCCTGTGTAGTGCTGCTACAGTGTAGTGTTGTAGGTTCATGATCTGTGTAGTGCTGCTACAGTGTAGTGTTGTAGGTTCATGATCTATGTAATGCTGCTACAGGGTAGTGTTGTAGGTTCATGATCTGTGTACTGCTGCTACAGTGTAGTGTTGTAGGTTCATGATCTGTGTAGTGCTGCTACAGTGTAATGTTGTTGTAGGTTCATGATCTGTGTACTGCTGCTGCAGTGTAGTGTTGTAGGTTCATGATCTATGTAATGCTGCTACAGGGTAGTGTTGTAGGTTCATGATCTGTGTACTGCTGCTACAGCGTAGTGTTGTAGGTTCATGATCTGTGTAGTGCTGCTACAGTGTAATGTTGTTGTAGGTTCATGATCTGTGTACTGCTGCTGCAGTGTAGTGTTGTAGGTTCATGATCTGTGTAGTGCTGCTACAGTGTAGTGTTGTAGATTCATGATCTGTGTAGTGCTGCTACAGTGTAGTGTTGTAGTAGGTTCATGATCCGTGTAGTGCTGCTATAGTGTAGTGTTGTAGGTTCATGATCTGTGTAGTGCTGCTATATTGTAGTGTTGTAGGTTCATGATCTATGTAATGCTGCTACAGTGTAGTGTTGTTGTAGGTTCATGATCTATGTAATGCTGCTACAGTGTAGTGTTGTAGGTTCATGATCTGTGTAGTGCTGCTATAGTGTAGTGTTGTAGGTTTATGATCTATGTAATGCTGCTACAGTGTAGTGTTGTAGGTTCATGATCTGTGTAGTGCTGGTATAGTGTAGTGTTGTAGGTTCATGATCTGTGTAGTGCTGCTACAGTGTAGTGTTGTAGGTTCATGATCTGTGTAGTGCTGCTATAGTGTAGTGTTGTAGGTTCATGATCTATGTAATGCTGCTACAGTGTAATGTTGTTGTAGGTTCATGATCTGTGTACTGCTGCTGCAGTGTAGTGTTGTAGGTTCATGATCTGTGTAGTGCTGCTATGGTGTATTGCTGTTTGAGGTTCATGATCTGTGTTGTGCTGTTACTGTGTAGTGCTGTTGTCAGTTCATGATATGTGTAGTGCTGCTACAGTGTAGTGCTGTTGTAGGTTCATGATCTGCTGTGACGAGTGCAAGGATTGGTTCCACGGCAGCTGTATGGGCCTGACAAGGAAACAAGGCACAGACATTGTACGCCTGAACCACAACTGGCTCTGTCCCAAGTGTGGCGGCAAAGGTGGGTATGTCAGCATAAATGCAAAGTAGTACACAAAAATACTGCACTAAAATGTGTTGCGCAAGATCCTCACCAACAGTTACTATCTTTGGCATGTGAGTAAACTATGGTTTTGGGGTAACAATTACAACTTTATAGAATTTCCTAGAAGTGGTCATTGTGTGGTGCTGATATATAGAATGATTTTGGGAAGGGACCCTATTTTGGGACCATTTCCGTCCTGTTTTTTTTTTTTTTACAAAATCCCACCACAAAACTAACAGTGGACTTTGCTTAGTAGAATTGCAAATTGTAGAATTTGCCATTTAGTAGAATCAAAATAGCAGAGATGGGATAAATACCGGGCTATTCTAGTTGTGTCAAGCCCAAAGTGAATCTAGTAAACAGAGTTCACTGTACCAGTGAAATTTATTCTGAGTAGATGACCTTATCACTAAACCTGTGAACTTGATTTTCTCGCAGGTGGCACAAGGAAAACAAGGGAGAGGAGTACAGGGAGCGTGTCGGATGATGGAGGCAGACCAAGCGAATCCACATCAACAATCACTGTATCATCTATTGACACGGACGAACCAGCCGAGCCACATGCAAAGATTCTGGCAGAAGAGGCAGTTACCAAGGATGAAGTTAGTAGGGTCCTCTGCTGTCTGGCGACAGAGTGCAGTTTGGCATGTTCACGGTGTTAAGAGTCTCAACAGGAGCTTCCTCAGTCGCAGCACCAGCTCTGGGATTGTTAAACCAACTAGAGGCTGTCTAACCCCTTTGTTTTGGTGCGCTGCTGAGCTTGGGTTTCCTAAGCATATTGTATTGTATTGTATTGTATTGTATTAACTCAGAGTGGTGGGAGACTAGCAACAAAAATCTGTAAGATCACCAATGGACCCCTATGATTATCTGCACCCTCTGGTTTGCTGTGTATGCTCAAAAGGAGCTCACTGTGCAAACTGGGATATGTTGACTGGTTCTCATGAGGCTGGTTCGGTTGACTGCACACAATGAAATATTTGCTAGAGTTGCTCTTGAGATATGTTGTGGGTGGGTTGTGTACTGGTCATCTGTTACTGGCATGTCATTTGACATGAAGGTTATGTCACAGTTGATCAGTCATCAAAGATGAGCTGTATTATAAGTAAAAGTAAAGCATAACTAACAAATTGAAGCAGCATTTTGCGCTATTCCTAGAAAATTGTATAATTTCTTATCTTTATATTTTGAGAATGCTGATGGTTAGATGAGATTATTATCTCACTTTAATAGTTTTCAGGTTCTCTGTTACCTCAGAAAGTTAGTGATCCTTTTGTTATGTTCTGTCTTAACATACAATGTTGTTAAATGTCATCTGTAGACAACTTTCTAGGAAAAATAACTTTTACACCTATTTGCCTAATTTGTCATGTTGCTGCTGCCGTCTGTGTTATTTGTGATTGTTAGTTTTACTGAGTTTTTCAGAAAAGCTATACAAATCTTTGTTGAACGGAAGTGTTCTCCAAGATGGTTAAATCTAACTGTGTGTACTTTGTAAGGAGGAAGATTCAGAGAAAGGGGAAGCCAGGACAACTGAGAAAAGCAATAAGTCTCATAGACCACCACAGAAGAATGAAATAGAAGCACTGCAAGAACAGGTGAGGGGACTTGCTGGCTGGCTGGCTGGCTGGCTGGCTGGCTGGCTGGCTGGCTGGCTGGCTGGCTGGCTGGCTGGCTGGCTGGCTGGCTGGCTGGCTGGCTGGCTGGCTGGCTGGCTGGCTGGCTGGCTGGCTGGCTGGCTGGCTGGCTGGCTGGCTGGCTGGCTGGCTGGCTGGCTGGCTGGCTGGCTGGCTGGCTGGCTGGTGACTTATTTAGCCTTAGTTATATTGTAGGTAGACATGGGTAAAACATATATTTCTGCATTCTAATTTTTTTCCATTTTATATCTTATCCACCCACATGCCAATTGTATTCTGTAATATTGTAATTGTATATAACCTGTATATGGATTTAGTTTAGTATCCTCTCCTTTAGATAGATAACATTTTAGTGGCTTCATGTGGCATTTTTATTGGTGAGATCAAAATGAATGAATCAAGTAGAATTAAAGGGAATAACAACAAGGCTCTAGCTAAAATGCTTTTTCTGTGTGTGCACAAAGTTTGATATTGTATGTACTACATGCCATGATGCCAAAATAAAAAAAATTGGAAAAATTCATTTATAGGTAAAATTAGATGTTTAATGCATCTAACTCGCAAAGCGCACATAAAATTTGAAGTTAATGAGATGAGTGATCACGTGGTTTTGTGACGTCAATGTTGATGTGGGTTTTCATTCAGTCAGTTATTTATATGCAATGCTTCAGAATAGAAAGTATAATGTAACGATTTCGAACCGCTAGCGGCAAGTGATACAGCAGAATCATCTTCAAATTCGGCTCTTTCGAGGCACTTTAGTGACGCCAGTAGCCTTTCACTTCGAACTTATTTACTTTCTGACCGAACCATGAAAACATAGAGCTGCCAATGTTCTTGTGTATCTATCGTACGCATAGTATGCGTACGATAGATACACACGAACATTGGCAGCTAGTTTGCGTGCCTGGGCTGGGCCGGGCCGGGCCGGGCTTGAAAAATTATTGCGGGCCTGGGCCGGGCCTGGACTCTAACTGCTAATTGCGGGCCGGGCTTGGGATCAAATTCTAGGCCCGCGCAGGGCACTAACGCATACACATGTGACGTGGTCAAACATTACTCTTACTTCTATATAAAGATCAAAATAAACAAAAACTTGTCATCTTCTATGCCTAGCTTCGTGGAGCTAGGCGTAGAAGATATTACTAGTTTTTGTAATTTGTTATCGTTACATGGAAGTAAGAGTAATGACCATGTGACATGTGTATATGCTAAATATAATGAGGAGAAGTTTCACGGCTCTAGGTGGTCGTTTTCATGGTTAGGTCAGAAAGTAAACATTGCAATAGCAGGAGTAGCACTGACGGGTGGTGGTGATTTCAGCCCTTGGAGAATTCGGCCCAACATCCGTGTTATTTCGGCTTGGTGATTTCAGTGACTGATGTGACTCGCAAGATCTACTCAGTTCTAGCTAGTCATTGATTAGTAATGACCATGTGACATGTGTATATGCTAAATATAATGAGGAGAAGTTTCACGGCTCTAGGTGGTCGTTTTCATGGTTAGGTCAGAAAGTAAACATTGCAATAGCAGGAGTAGCACTGATGGGTGGTGGTGATTTCAGCCCTTGGAGAATTCGGCCCAACATCCGTGTTATTTCGGCTTGGTGATTTCAGTGACTGATGTGACTCGCAAGATCTACTCAGTTCTAGCTAGTCATTGATTAGTAATGACCATGTGACATGTGTATATGCTAAATATAATGAGGAGAAGTTTCACGGCTCTAGGTGGTCGTTTTCATGGTTAGGTCAGAAAGTAAACATTGCAATAGCAGGAGTAGTACTGATGGGTGGTGGTGATTTCAGCCCTTGGAGAATTCGGCCCAACATCCGTGTTATTTCGGCTTGGTGATTTCAGTGACTGATGTGACTCGCAAGATCTACTCGGTTCTAGCTAGTCATTGATTAGTCTTCACTTTAAGGGTTTGTTATTCCTGTACTTGTCATCAAAGAGATGCTAACTTTAACTAGATACGGTTGAAGTACAGTGCTTTGTCTGTTTCGTACACTGAGCAGGTGTGAATAAAAGACCATGTTTCATGTTCAGAATGATCTGACGAAACACACCGTATAGATCAAAGACCATATGCAGGTGGCTCCGTTGTATTCACGGATAAGCGATTATTCACAATAATCGCTTATCACTGTCATTGCTCTATATTGATTTAATAAAAACAATCTGGGGAGAATTTCCCCTGATGAGGGGACGTGCTTGACAATCTGAAATATAGAAACAAGATATTATGATAATTGTAATTTAATTTATTTAAATTATTCAACTGTATATAATATTACAGTTTTTGGTCTAATATATTATGATCATCTCATTGACTCCGTGTTAAAATGGAAAAAATATAGCGCCGCATTTTATGTGAAAGGAAGCGATAGCTATAAAAGCAGTTACAAAGTGACAATTTCGGATTAATGTGAAGCAAAATCAATTAACAAATGAGAGAATAAACATTATGCTTTATTCACATATTCATATGACATGCTAGACTTCATGTGCTCAGTACACAATTGTTTGCGCCGAGATCACTATGCTCGTTGTGCTCTGAGGCTGAAGTTACCAAAGTTGATGGGCTGAACTCTCCAAAAATGCTGTCCGAATTCACTGAGCCAAATTCACCATGAGCCGACATTACCTGTATCCACGCTGACAACTCGCTTTGATCCTAGATGGACCGTGGTCGTCGATGTTCTACGGATTGGTGGAATCAACATAGCTTCCACAACTGGGAATAATGTGGGCACGTCATCCTCTTTCAAAGAGATTTAAGCACTCGAATAACCCAGGGCTATCACCTTCTCTGGTCCGGATCTCAGTTGAAACAAGTTTTCTCGAAGCGAGCAAAGCCGACTGTGCTTTGTCGGCTTGACGTTTGCTTTTTTTAAACGAAGTTGGCTCCGTAGGGAACTTAGACCGACTACATGTTACTTTATTCTTACTACTGTTTGCATTACAATAAAATACCGCACAATAAATCATTCTGATGCTCGCTTCTAAACAATCGCTGTCAACGGTACGATGAACAAATGAAAGTCCCAGTCTTGTAGCAC
Source organism: Lamellibrachia columna (assembly GCA_963662155.1). Classification (NCBI taxonomy): domain Eukaryota; kingdom Metazoa; phylum Annelida; class Polychaeta; order Sabellida; family Siboglinidae; genus Lamellibrachia; species Lamellibrachia columna. The sequence continues at coordinate 42,379,796 of OY759263.1, read as the reverse complement.
ATCATTGATGTCAACGTTGAAGGTTGCCGACAAGCGCAGGAAAAATACGCATAATCGAGGCAGGCCGGTAGAACAAAGTATTATTTGGAATTGTTAAGTAATGGAATTCGAATGAATTTTTTCGGTGTTGTGGAAATGGAAATATACAAGATGTAATATAATATTATATCAAGCAATCGTTGTTGTTATTCCCTTTAATGTCGATTTTATTTACTTGTTAGTTGCAAGAGCTGAAGAGGAAACGACAACATCGTGTGGCGGGACCAAACGATGGAATGAAGCACAATGAGGAGACCAAGACCAGGACCAAGTCAACTTCGGGAAACTCATTGGAGGACCGAGGAGGTTCGGCAGAGGACCGTCGATGTGCAGCTGAGGACCGACGAAGCTTGGCTGAGGACCGGCGAGGCTCAGCGGAGGACCGGCGAAGCTTGGCGGAGGACCGGCGAAGCTTGGCGGAGGACCGGAAAAGCTCTGCAGAGGACCGAAGAGGCTCGGCAGAGGACCGACGAGGCTCGGCGGAAGACAAGGCTTTAGGGAAGAATAAGAAAAAGCCATCAAAGGTAGGAGTTGTATAGGGTTTAAGATGGGGAATCTGAATTGATTTACTAGAAAAGCCTTGTTGAACACACATCTTAATTTCACGGCCACACAATTAGATAACCCTACATATAAAAATATATTTGTATACACCTATTCATATACTTGCCAGTAGGATATGGCCATGCTGTTTGCATCCTAACATATTTAACATATTTTGGCCTTTATTTACTAAACTAGTTCCCTTTCTGGCAAAATAACATGTTTCTTTGAGACTATGCATTGGTTCTATATATTTAACAAGATTGCCATCCCTAACAACAAGTTCCAGATGGTAAGTGGACAAGGAAGCCATTGGCTTATCGAGAGTCCAACAATTTTCTCATCTATGTGTAGCCCGCCCTTATCAAATATCTGTCAATTCATTTTCAACATATTCACACTACTAGCATTAACACAATCATTTGGCAGTTTGTTCCATTCATTTATCACCCTCTGTGAGAAAGAGTACTTTCTCATGTTCAACCTACACTGCTCCTTAACTAATGCTGCTTTGTGTTCTCTGGTTCTACTGCCTTCTTTAAGTTTGAAGAACATATTCCTGTCAACATCCTCATAACCATTCACTATTTTAAACACTTCTATTTGGTCTCGTCTTAGTCTCCTGGTCTCTAGTGTTGTCAAACCACATTGTAATAAGCGACTTTTGTAACTAAGGTCTCTCAATTTTAGATTCTTCGTCCATGTTTCCATGTCCTATGTGTATACATTTACACTTCCAAAAATTGAATAACATTTGCCATTTTTCTGACCATTTAACTAATTTATCTAGATCATCCTGTAAACTTTGTTTATCTGTAACATTGGTAACCTTTCTGAATACTTTTGTGTCATCTGCAAATTTGAGTACTTTGCTAGATATGTCATCTTCCAAATCATTTATATTTTTAAAAACAGTATAGGGCCTAATACTGATCCATGTGGTACCCCACTCAAAACAGATTTCCAGTTTGAAATATGTATGCTGGCCTCTGTTAATACATTGTAGTCTAGGTTAACCTGATTTTATAGAACTGCGCATGGGCTTATCGGTCGCGCAGGTTAATATGCCCTCGGTCATTTGGAGAAATGACTATCCAAATGACCAGAATTTCCCTCTTTTAGAACACATTCTGAGTAAACTACTGGCATGATATTCGTGATTTTAGTTGTATGTGGTTAGTTTTTATCTCTTTGGTTCGTAGCCCCAAAACCATGACTTTTGTTTCGCTTTAAGTTAGTGTTGTGGGCACATTTGTTGCAAGAGCATAATGTGTGACAGAACGTGACTTGTAACTAAAAATACTGGCTCCAGTAGAGAATTTGAAAGCAGGTGCAGTGAAAACAATAATTCTGATATACTTTTCTACAATTGGTATGCACTGAATTGTAAGCTGCGGTGTGGCTGATGTTGCGTTATGATAGCAACAGCAACAATAGATATCCTCCAGTGTATTGGCTGACTGTTGCGTGGTAGGTGTCTCGTAAGGAGCGCTGCATCGGCACCGATTGCGTGAAAGTGGCGCGGCCGGGATCAGTCTACTGCAGTGATGCGTGCATCACAAAACATGCTCAGGAATCGCTCAAGCTAATTGGCAATGAACGCAGGAAGACGTACGGAAACAGATCTCAACCAGGGGTGAGCTGCACCCTTTCATGACCCTTAATTTGATTATTACACAGGTTTGTCTACTGGTGAAGCCAGCGGATACCGGTCTAGAGATATATCAGACTGAAATAAGAAACATGCTGTGAAGGATTGTTGTTTCCAAATTTGATGCTATATGTAATAAATAACCTGGAACTTTGTATCTTGGCATGGAGTCTTACCTAGAATCTAGGCCATCTACTACTTCACAGTTTTGGGATGCTTCTGTCTACTCGACCTGTCTGCTACTGAAACCATTTAGGGAAATTAGCTTAAGATCTGTATTTCATAGTTTGACATGTTTAAAATTTTTGGTGCTATGATTTACACCTGTGTGATTAACTGTTTGTTTCCATAGCAGTAAAGATATATTTTGAAGTTTTACTTTGCACCACTGTAATGTTACAATTTTCATGTGAATATATGAATTGTGTAATTTTTATCAATGTGTTGCATTAACAGCAACTTGTAAATGCTTCGGGAAAGAAAAATGGTACTGTGATTTCTGCAAACTAAAAAGTTAGTCAGTGCCGTCGAACTAAAAGTTAGTCAGTGCAAAAAGTTAGTCAGTGCAAATGTACAAGAACCAAATGTACAAAAAACCAGACAAGGGATAAATTGCTCACCTAGATATGCCAAATATTTAGGCAAGCGATTTCATAGTTTTAAAATTAGCCACTTGTTGGCGCAAGCAGCGATTTTGTTTTTTTCCGTCCGGTGGCGCCCTGCTCACGAATATAAAAAAGCATCTGCGCATAAGTTAAATTGAGATAACAAGTGTTGGTTGGAAATCTACTACATTGGAAAAATAAACACATCTGTCTATGAATTATGATTGTGCCACAAAATTCTGTAAGTCCGGGGGGTTGGCCAGTTGGGAGAATGCTTAAAAGTCGTTGCATAATGCTGACGACCACCAGATCAGGGGTCTCCCTAGAAAAAATAGGCATGGACCAATTGGCCCATACAAGCAAAATTGTATGGGTCATTTCAATGATGATTGGGTCAATATAGTTTTGGCCGGAGATCTGTTTTACATTACAAATGCGACGGATCATGTATGTCAAGAGAACAACTTATGTTGTACATACAAAATTGGTATGACGTTAAAGCAATGATTTAAAGTGAAACTATTCTGGAATCCTCCACAAGCACCGTGTAAAGAAAGGCTGTTTTCAAAAAGCTTTACACAAGGAGTTAATATTTCGTCCCTGCGTAGTTCCTGATGAAGCTGCTTGCTCCTGTCCCTGCGTAGCTCGCGACAAATCCATATGTACCTCCAGACAAAGTCCCTTGCTCCTGTCCATGTGTACCTCCAGACAAAGTCCCTTGCTCCTGTCCACGTGTACCTCCAGACAAAGTCTCTTGCTCCTGTTCACCTGTACCTCCAGACAAAGTCTCTTGCTCCTGTTCACCTGTACCTCCAGACAAAGTCCCTTGCTCCTGTCCACGTGTACCTCCAGACAAAGTCCCTTGCTCCTGTTCACCTGTACCTCCAGACAAAGTCTCTTGCTCCTGTTCACCTGTACCTCCAGACAAAGTCCCTTGCTCCTGTCCACGTATACCTCCAGACAAAGTCCCTTGCTCCTGTTCACCTGTACCTCCAGACAAAGTCTCTTGCTCCTGTCCACGTGTACCTCCAAACAAAGTCCCTTGCTCCTGTCCACGTATACCTCCAGACAATGTCCCTTGCTCCTGTTCACCTGTACCTCCAGACAAAGTCTCTTGCTCCTGTCCACGTGTACCTCCAGACAAAGTCCCTTGCTCCTGTCCACGTATACCTCCAGACAAAGTCCCTAGCTCCTGTTCACCTGTACCTCCAGACAAAGTCTCTTGCTCCTGTCCACGTGTACCTCCAGACAAAGTCTCTTGCTCCTGTTTACCTGTGCCTCCAGACAAAGTCCCTTGCTCCTGCCCCGGTGTACTTCCCGACCAAGTCACTTGCTCCAGTCCCTGTCTACTTCCAGTTGTCTGCTCTGGTGTAGTCATTTGTCCCGGTGTTAGAGTCTGTAAAAACCATTGAATACATATAATTGAATAAGTAAAATTAATTAATCATAATTTGCAATAATCCAAAACAGTTGCACTAGGTGATGACATGTAAAGTTGGTTTATTAACAAGGTGATATTGAACTGACAATAGCAAATTACTACAGAATAGCTCTATGTGCAGCAATTTGCACACACAATTATACACGGAATAACAGACATGCAACCACCACAACATAACCCTTGCTTATATACGTTTTTTGGCTGTTAAATTTGGCTTTATTTATCACACAATACACTTTATGCAATCAACAACACAACACAGATATAGAGATATGAAAAGGCCAAATGAATGACGTTTATTGTGGGGATTAAGGGTAAGCCCACTTTCAAAGAAATGTAAAACAAAGAAATGTGGGCTCCACAACCCAACGCCAGGCTGACTACGCCCCATGCGAGCCTCCTGGACGTCGGGTTCAATAGAGCCCACATTTCACCACAAAGCAGTAGCAGTATTCCTAGAACAAATAAAAGAAACAATGGCATTACTATTGTCATGGAACACCCTTAACCCTGCAGCAGGCCAATGTTAAACTTGTATAGTGCACAATATTTGGAGCTATTTGTATGGGTTCAAAAAAAAATCATAACTTCACTAATAATCATCAGAAAAATATGAATGAGGTATCATTGTGTTGCTAAAAAGACGCTTTATTACAATATAATAAGAAATAGTACATCACATCAGGTCACCATGCAGAAATCAGTAGCTGAAATTTATCAAAATGGAAAGCAAATAAACTGAAATTTCACCCTGCTGCCAGCTAATTATTGAGTGGTTGTATGTTCCTAAGTCCAATTAGACAAATATAGCCACACATGTAAACTGCAAAATAACACAAAAATCAACAAAATGTATCCATAAGTTTTTTTTATATGAATTTTTATGTAGAACCGTATAAAATGTTGACGTTTTTACAGATTAGTAAATATAATGAAAAATGTATTCCAATTATGCTAGGACATCAATGGTGTATCAGAAGTTATTATTACATTATTACATACTGAAAATGCTATGAACAGCTGAAAGTTTCATATCAACAATAATGCAAAATATAAAGACCATTATGTCAGCTTGATGCCATTCAATAAATAATGCCACTGTTCACAAGTCTACCTACAGCTACTTCCTACATGCACTACACTAGGCGTCCACACTACACTGGAGGTCCACACTACACTGGATGTCCACACTATCTTGGTCGCTTGTGGTCCATCTTGTGGAAGCACTGTCGATGAACACCGCTATCACACCCAGGACACCAGTATGAACTCCTTTTGCGAATGTTCCTCGCACGATCGGAGCAGACGACACAGTTCCGCTCGCGTTTGCCTGGCAGATGCTCAATCTCATGCCGTCCCGGATGCGGCAATGCAGGCTGCAGTGCTGGTTCGTCTGCTTCCTCTGCAGCACACAAACTCTCCAGGACGGAGCACATGAAGTCATGTCGATTTAGACGTTGCACGACATCAGTGTTGGCGTAGTAGAGCTCGAAGCTGTTGAGCAAAGCCATGTCCAACAGGTTGAAGAAAATCTTCTTCCAATACCGCTTCGAGGGGCGTTCGGCAGACACATGATAAATTTTGCGATCGCTGAGATCAACGCCCCCCATGTACTTGTTGTAAGCAGCTATGCACTTTGGCTTGTGCTTGTCGAGGCCCGCACCTGTAAGCACCTCCGTCATACCAGCTGCTGTGGCAGTGCTCAGCATCAACACTGGTTTTCGCTGTGAGCGCTTCTCTCGGAATGCAACAAGTAGCATGCCTTGACGACGATAGTTGAGGACCTCGCCAACATCCATCTTGGTTGGCAGTGTTGACAGACCTCTTGAGTTCGCCCGAACTGTCCCAGTCAGCAGTGTCCCAGCCTGCATAAGGGTTGTTGCGAGCACTGGTTTTGTATAAAAATTGTCAGTGAACAAGTGGTAGCCCTTATTGAGAAGGTTCGCCTTCCGCATCAAGTCCATGACGACACCATGGGCCTGCCCCATGTCGCTGTGGATGGGGAAGTCTTCCCGCATACAATTCAACGTGTAGCACATAGCCACTCGCAGCATCACAAAGTTAAAACTTTTTTATACCGAATCGTGAGTGGCGTTTGTTCGGCATGTACTGCAGGTATGCGACACGATTCTTCATCCCCACCATACTCTCATCGATAGACACGTGCTGTGGGGGCACAAAGTACTTCTTGAAAGTGTGGTTCACTGAATCTAACACGGGTCGCACCTTGCTCCACGGGTCAAATCCAGGCTGTCCGCGTGCAGGCGTGTCCAAAGCACCGACGTGAAGAAAACGTTGCATCATCTCAAACTTGTGGAACTTCACAGCAGGGAAGAACGGGGTTGACTGCGATGCGAACTTTTTTGACCAGTACAATGCGATGTTCTTCTTTCGAAGAATTCCTGTGTTGATGCAGAGGCCAAGGTAACGTTTCAGCGTTGTCATGTTGATGTCATCGAGCGACCACCTCCTCATCCGTGAACTGGGATGTCGTGCAATCCATCCAGCCATGTCGGCCATCACTTTCGTCGCGTAGTCCTGTGTGTTACGCAACACCACCTGCATCGTAGTAATCGTGAAAAGTAGCATGAAATAGTCGATGGGTGATGAGTTGCGAGGAGGTAGTTGCTGCGGTCCAGTCGATCTGACGCTGAAGTTATGAGGCATAGCGTAGTCATCCTTATCTTCGACACGTAGCCACCTACTGTCAGCACTTGCGGCTGCTGCTGCTCTCGTATATGGCCTGCTTCGTCTGCCAATGCGCCGACCCTGTTTCCTAGCACGGGGTGCCGGTGGAACATCATACTACAACAGTGCATAAACATTGTGAAAATACTATATGAAATGATCATGTAAAAAAAAATTTGCATTCAAAAAAGTATTTTTTTTTCAAATATATTGTGAATTTACGCATTTCAAAGGAAATGTTTATTGACATGTCTCTAGGCAGAACTAGCCAAACTTTACGATACAAATAAAAAAGGTTTAGTTGTCTAGTGGGCACTGTTTGCTGGCATCCACTCCAGGCATGAATTGTTGTTACCTGTATGTTGACTATTGTTATATTTTTCATGCCAAATAAATAATATTTCAATTCAAATTCAATGCTAAATCATACTATGATATATACATACTGTTTACCCGGCACACAAATTACTACATGCATATGTGGTAACATGGGCGATTCGCAGCACAAATGTCGTGGTATTGGCCGAATCTTGATTTGTTATGGTGGACGATAATTGGCGTACTACCGCATTAGGCTCCTATGAAATGCTCATAAAAGTATCCAACAAAGATGTATCATAAAAGTATACACATAATGTTCAGTTATCCATAATACAAGACTAGACGTTTACCTCATCAGTGGATGAATCTGATTTGTCAGATGGTCTGGCCGATTCATCAGCCGACTCTGACTCTTCGACATCGGCTCTGCCTGTAGCCGTGTCAGCGCCGCTGCTGGTGCTCGCGACAGGAGTCGCACTCGCCTCGACACTTTGGCACGTTTCAACGTCGTCAAAATCACTCTGTCCATCAGAACTCTGATAGCCTTCGATTTCCGATTCACTGTCCATCGTTATGACACAAGTATAACGATGAAAACAACAAATAAACGTGGAGAAAAATTTCGAACTGAGCACATACAAGATGGCGGAGCTGAAGAAAGTTTTCGTGAGTGGCCAAACATCACGTGATCGTTTCACATTGGCTGATTTGAACGAACTCATGAATATAAATTAGGCAGCTAGAGGAGTAACAGAGCTTTCTATTGGTACCTCACTTTCCCGCGTCAGTATTTCATGAATGGAAAGAATATTTTTACAAACAAGGCATAGTAAAGTATGCCCAAATTTGGTTTCACAAATACCACGTGTGTGAAAATTCTATCCCCAATGGCTAGGTTTGAAACAGCTCATGAATAAAAATGTGGTAGATAGACGAATAACAGAGCTTTATATTGATACCACTCATTCTAGTGTACGCATCAGATGACTGCCGGCAGTAATTATGTAAAACGCGACATAGCAAAATCGGCTCAAATCGGCTCGTCCGCTATACGCATGGATACTGCGGGCCGATTTATCGGCTCTGGCCGTTCGCAGGGTTAAACCAAATAGCATAATGCCCTACATGCTATCACGCAGTCTATGAATACAACTACCTGCTTAAAAATACACTAGCTCTAACTGGAATAACTACAAAGGTGGGGCCAATTCGCTACACGAACAGTTCTAAAATCCAAGGTGGAAGGGAAGCGAGCTGCGTCCCAGCGTTAAAACCCGTGAACACTTCTGGGAAAGCCAAAACTCCCATGTCCACTATCGCAATCAAAAAATGGGAAAGCTTGGAGACATGAACACCCCACTTCCACCAAAGATGTACAATTGCTGCTAACAAGTAAACACACAACAGGGAGAAACACGGGGAGGAGGGTGGGACAAATTTTCAAAGCGCATCCACTCCGTATGCTTTCACAAAACGAAGTGGCTAGTCCAAGTTTGAAATCTGTAGCGTCGCGCAGCTGGTGCACGCTGATTGGTTCAAAATATGGAGGCAGCAAAGTGGGTCACCCAGCTCTGCTGGATTAGCATAATAGAATAAATTAGCAATGGACCAATCATTAATTGTATGTGGTGTTGCTCGCACAAAAACCTATATGCAACATTGGCTGTGCCAATGTTGCATATTCCCATTTATGCAATCAACAACACAACACAGATATAGAGATATGAAAAGGCCAAATGAATGACGTTTATTGTGGGGATTAAGGGTAAGCCCACTTTCAAAGAAATGTAAAACAAAGAAATGTGGGCTCCACAACCCAACGCCAGGCTGACTACGCCCCATGCGAGCCTCCTGGACGTCGGGTTCAATAGAGCCCACATTTCACCACAAAGCAGTAGCAGTATTCCTAGAACAAATAAAAGAAACAATGGCATTACTATTGTTATGGAACACCCTTAAACCAAATAGCATAATGCCCTACCTGCTATCACGCAGTCTATGAATACAACTACCTGCTTAAAAATACACTAGCTCTAACTGGAATAACTACAAAGGTGGGGCCAATTCGCCACCGGTCACCGCCCATGTGACCACCCCACCAACCCTCAATAATCGCTGAGGTTAAGAACCATTAGATAGAACAGTGAGCACTCCTACTCAAGCAATCCTAATGTATTTCTTAAACGCATCCGAAGTCCACCTGCCTGCCGCTCTGATCTGCGCATCGGATTCGCCCCTCAGTGCGGCTGCAGTGGCTGCTCCAATACGAAAGCTGTGACCCTTAAAAGCACTAGTTTGGTAGCCACAAAAACCAAGTAGTCGCTTCAATGACACATCAAATTCACTGCGTAACATTGGAGAGCCATCTGGGTATGCGAACAGAGAAGCCTGCACGTTGCCTCTGGCCAGCTGGAACTCTCGCAAAAAAGAAGCGGGGTGGATTCTAGTCCCCTGAATGCACTCGCCTCTCACTTGTAGGGATTGGGGACCTTGCCTCGCACTATGCTTAAAACGCCGGAAAGAGATTGTGATCAACTCCCCGGATAATAAAACATCATCCATGTGCAAACAACCACGTATCGTGCCACGTGATCGAGGCACCATTTCCCCTATCCGCAAATAAGCTTTGAATGCCAGTACCATCATGGCTCGGAGCATAAGACACTTATACCGAGACGTAAACACGGTGGGTAAAGCCTGCACTAAGCGACTGAGTACAGGGAGTGTGACAGGCAGGCGGACATCAGGGACCGTTCCCAAATTACGAGCTCCTGCCAACAACTTAGATACCATAAAGCAATTCGACGGGTCATGGAAACCATTGATTTTGTGGAAATAAGCCACCGCTGATACAGTAGAAACAATGGATGCTGGGGCAGAGCCACTGGCATACAAGTGTGCAATAAAAAGCAACACCATCGGTACCGAAACTGGAAGACGAGTTGGTAAGCCCAACGAGACATGAAAATTTACCAATTTCTTCCAAGCGCGCTCATAATGGGCCCTTGATGATGGAGCTAAGGAGGCCTGCAGCAGCTTGTCTAAAGATTCCTTAAGCCTGCCGGGGACACACTGTAAGGTACTTCCACCGGGTTGACCTTCGCCCAGGGTGCCAGTTGTCGAAATTCGTCCACCTGTAAACGTGACAATTTATCAGCCAGAGTGTTAATTCGACCAGGTATGTGACGTGCTGCAAAGTTAATATTAAAACGCAAGCATGCCAATACAAGTGGACGTAGTAATGCCATGATGCGTGGTTCACGCGATGTCTGGTTATTAATTATAGGTACAAGGGCTTCATTGTCCGTGAAAAAACAGACACTTTTGTTTGCCCAAGCATCACCCCAAACATGCACTGCTGCCATGATAGGATACAGCTCCAACGCCGCGACATTGAATAATCGCCATGTCACTGGCCACTCACCGCAAAACCACTCTGACCCACACAGTGCGCCATACCCTATACCACCTGCTGCATCAGTGTACAGTTGGAGATAGTCACCTGTCAAAAAACTGTCGTCCAAGAAGAAGGACCTGCCATTGAAATACAACAAAAATTCCCACCAAACACCGAGATCTAGTTTAGTCTCCCGGGTCAAGCGGATATGATGATGTGGCTTGTGCACGCCCATCGTCAAATCTATCAGCCGCCGCAGAAAGGCCCTGCCTGGGACGACAACTGAACAAGCAAAATTCAGAACGCCAATAAGTGATTGAAGTTCCTTAAGAGTAACTTTCTGTTTACTCTGGAAAGCTAAAAGCAATGACCTGGCCTTCTCTAACTTATCGTCAGGAAGCCGAGCCTCCATATGGACAGCATCCAAGATAATGCCCAAAAAAGGGATGGAAGAGGATGGGCCCACCGTTTTACTAGGTGCCAGTGGGACCCCAATTTGTTTGCAAAGAGCAACAAAAGCCATGAGATCGTGATTGCATTTTTCAACTGAGTGTGCCAACAACAGGAAATCGTCAATGACATGCACCATTCCCGTCACACCTAATTTCACCTTCGCAGCCCACTCCAACGCAGTACTGAAACATTCAAAGATCGCACAACTGCTCGAACAACCCATAGGAAGGACAGCATCCATAAAAAATTTTCCTTTCCACTGAAAACCCAACAAAGGCCTGTCCGCTGGAAAGACCGGAATAATACGAAATGCTGATTCCACATCCACCTTAGCCATGTAAACAGGCGTCGGAGAATGCCGTATGAAATCAATCGCATCCTGGATCGTTGCGTATTGAACCGACGAGATCTCCTTAGGAATAAAATCATTAACCGAGGAACCTTCAGGATATGATAGGTGGTGTATCATCCTAAATTCTCCGGGAGACTTCTTCGGCACAACGCCTAGCGGTGAAATCCTATACCGTAGACAAGTTGGCTGAAAGTCGTAAGGCCCAAGTATGCGACCCAATGCTAACTCTTTTGCTAACTTCTGATCTATGACTTCTGCAAATTCGTCAGCAGATTTAAGATTACTTACCACTTCCCCTCGCTGCGGGGGCAATCCAACACAACCAATCTGAAAACCATGAGTGAAACCATGCAAAAGATATGCCACTAAATTGTTATCGTAACCATCTAAAATACTACCGAGTGTTTCTGGGGACACAGGTGAGGGCAACTTACTTCCTAGCCCAAGCGGGCGAGCCAGTGGCGGTCGAAGGTCCAGCTGGGGGACCGGGCGGAGTTGGGTTACCTGGGCGCTGGTGCTTTGCCCGTCTGCTGAAACACCTAATCGATGGGTGGGACCCCCCGCAGACTCTACATTTGTGCATCCAGCGACATGTGTTCTTGTTACACATGTCTCCCCGGTTGAATGCAAAGCACGGACTGGCAGTTGGGGTCCGGGCCCTGCCCTTGCCTGGAAAGGGGGACCCTGGGGACTGCAACTGATCTGCCTTAGTTTGAGATGCCTTCAGCCATAGCTCCCAGTTGATCGAGTCCCATGCCCACCCCGCCCGATACCGCAGGGACCTGAAAACTTGGTCGTATGATCGCCAATCGGCCCCCTCTTGCGCAAGGCCTCGAACGACTTCGATATATTTTAACATCTTATTGGCACAAGGAAGGTTAGCGGGCTGCATTAAATACACGGACATATACATTTGAAATGCTTGCATCCACAACTGAAAAGACAGGGTCTCACTTGGCTTGGCCTTTGCCGGGGACACGCAGAAAGAGGGGCTAGCGGTAGCACCCTGTACTGACAGGGCGTAATCATGCTGCTGGAGCTGGTCGGGCTTAATGAGGAGGGACAGGTCGATGAACTCACCAGCCCAAATCTTAGCTCTAAGGGCATCGGGGATACGGGCATGGAGTGGCAAGGAAACTGATGCGCACGATGCCATCAATTCCTGCGTGGCCCGCGGCAGAGACCCTAAAGCCTCATTACCTGGAACATGCATAAAGTTGGCAGTAGGCCAGGGGGCGACATTGTCATTGGCACCATAACCAAATGGCAATGGCTGCTCCTGGGCAGGGTGATCTGGCTCGACAGGCTGCACCGGAAAAGCGTGTCCCCACTCCGACGTGTCTGGACCCTGGCCGGCTGTCACCTGTGCGGCACTGCCCAGAGCAGCAGGTGGGGAACCAGCAGCTGGCGCCGGGTGCAATGCCATCACCATGGTGTGAATTTGCTGAAGCATTCTCTCAGACGATGCCACGCGGCGTTCCATGTCGCGTTCCCACTGGCTCCGGGGCAAGGCTGGCTCCTGCGCGTCTCGCACCACCGCCTGAAGACTAGGAGCATCCTCGAAATGCTCCCGAATCGCACACTCAGGTGGCGGAGCCCCCATGGAGACTACTGCTGGAGCTGCCGAGGCGGCAGCAGACACTGTGGCAGGAGCAGACACCGTGGCAGGCGCAGACGTCGCGGCGGCAGCAGACGTCGCTGCGGCAGGAGCAGACGTCGGGGCGGCAGCAGATACTGCAGCTGAGCGTGCGCGTGCTGATCGAGCCCGAGTTTGTCTGGGTGACGTGTTCTGCATTGCAGGCCGTCCACGACCCCGTGTAGCCTTAGCACGTGCCATTCTGCAACAACAATACAACAGCAGCAGCGACTAGATAAAGCTTATCTCCCCATGTGTGAACCTGCATGAAGCTCTAGCACTTGTAGTGTGACAATGCACACTCCGTAGCCTGGATAAAACAGTGGCGACGCACAACAATAAATCCCATGACAGTGATCAAAGCACTGTAGTGTGACTATGCACACTACGTAACATGGATAAAATTAGTGACGAAGCATTAAGCGTGACGACGCACGACAATAAATCCCATGACAGTGATCAAAGCACTGCAGTGTGGCAAGGCACACTACGTAACATGGATAAAAAACAGTGACGATGCACGACAATAAATCCCATGACAGTGATCAAAGCACTGCAGTGTGGCAAGGCACACTACGTAACATGGATAAAAAACAGTGACGATGCACGACAATAAATCCCATGACAGTGATCAAAGCACTGCAGTGTGACAAGGCACACTACGTAACATGGATAAAAAACAGTGATGACGCACGACAATAAATCCCATGACAGTGATCAAAGCACTGCAGTGTGACAAGGCACACTACGTAACACGGGATAAAAACAGTGGCGAATAACGAAAATAAAACTCATGACAGTGATCAAAGCACTGCAGTGTGACTGTGCACACTACGTAACATGGATAAAATTATTGACGAAGCACGACATAAATCCCATGAGGTTGATCATGACACTATAGTGTGACCACACACCATGTAACATGAATATAGAACAGTGCGTAAGCACAACAAAAATCACATGACAATGAAGAAAGCTCTATAACACGTTAATGCACACTACGTAGCCAAGAACACAGTAACTGAGAACCCAACATATACAATCCGCCATAGACGTGACGGCGATCTGTAGTCAAAGACCCACAATGCACTTTATGTTACCCTTCGCCTCATCACATTACCAGTTTGCTACATATACAACACAACAAAATAATCATGGTAGAAATAAGTGGTTACATGAAATCCAGTCAAAGACTATCCTAAATATTGTCATCAGGCAATCGACAGCCCGTTACAACGGAAAAACACTCTCGACCCATGACCATGTGGCTACACACTGCCATCAGTGACCTGCTTTACAGCTTTTATGACGGCTCCTCGGATGGAGCGGTACAACCTGAAATTACCGATGTCACTAAAATGGACTCCGTCTCTGCGAAAGACAGGGCGGATGCTATTCCAGAGGCGCTTATGCCTCCAGAAAAAGATCCCTTCGGTATCGTTACAGAAATGTTCGAGGTAGTCATTGACGTGGATTACACGATCAGCACCCTCCTCGTAACTGAAGTTGCGCCATTTACGTCTACGTATGACCTGACAAACGGCGACCTGCTTGACGCCTAAACCAAGTAATTTAACGGCCAAACGCTGGATGTCCAGCGCCACTAGTACTGGATCGGGAGCAGATCCAGCATCTAGGTCGTTACCCCCCAAATGTAAAACGCAGACATCCGCGTGAAACGCAGCGATACGCATCATGGCCGCTGGTGAGGAAAGGGAGGGTAGCGTGGCCCCCCGAAATCCCAAGTAATTTACTTTGCAACTTTGGTCCCGTACCCAAAAATCGGTGAACAGCCCGGCCGGATATCCCGTCCGTGCATGCTCGCCAAGCCAATAAATGTGACTATGCCCCAAAATCAAAACCTTAAGCGGCGAATTAGCCGACGACGACATTTACTGGCCGACGGTGAAATTAAACGAAGCAAACATAGACCGTTGCAAAACAAAATGGCGCAACAAGAACAAAGGAAAACACTCGCTCGCGCACTGAGCGCCGTCGACACTCACCTCGTTAAACTTGTTCGACGTAAATCAGCTTGCTCGAAGACAATGATAATGGAAGCGCAAAAATTTCGCTAAACTCGATGAGAGAAAAACAAATTTTCAAAGCGCATCCACTCCGTATGCTTTCACAAAACGAAGTGGCTAGTCCAAGTTTGAAATCTGTAGCGTCGCGCAGCTGGTGCACGCTGATTGGTTCAAAATATGGAGGCAGCAAAGTGGGTCACCCAGCTCTGCTGGATTAGCATAATAGAATAAATTAGCAATGGACCAATCATTAATTGTATGTGGTGTTGCTCGCACAAAAACCTATATGCAACATTGGCTGTGCCAATGTTGCATATTCCCATTTATGCAATCAACAACACAACACAGATATAGAGATATGAAAAGGCCAAATGAATGACGTTTATTGTGGGGATTAAGGGTAAGCCCACTTTCAAAGAAATGTAAAACAAAGAAATGTGGGCTCCACAACCCAACGCCAGGCTGACTACGCCCCATGCGAGCCTCCTGGACGTCGGGTTTCACCACAAAGCAGTAGCAGTATTCCTAGAACAAATAAAAGAAACAATGGCATTACTATTGTCATGGAACACCCTTAAACCAAATAGCATAATGCCCTACATGCTATCACGCAGTCTATGAATACAACTACCTGTTTAAAAATACACTAGCTCTAACTGGAATAACTACAAAGGTGGGGCCAATTCGCCACCGGTCACCGACCATGTGACCACCCCACCAACCCTAAATAATCGCTGAAGTTAAGAACCATTAGATAGAACAGTGAGCACTCCTACTCAAGCAATCCTAATGTATTTCTTAAACGCATCCGAAGTCCACCTGCCTGCCGCTCTGATCTGCGCATCCGATTCGCCCCTCAGTGCGGCTGCAGTGGCTGCCCCAATACGAAAGCTGTGACCCTTAAAAGCACTAGTTTGGTAGCCACAAAAACCAAGTAGTCGCTTCAATGACACATCAAATTCACTGCGTAACATTGGAGAGCCATCTGGGTATGCGAACAGAGAAGCCTGCACGTTGCCTCTGGCCAGCTGAAAATCTCGCAAAAAAGAAGCGGGGTGGATTCTAGTCCCCTGAATGCACTCGCCTCTCACTTGTAGGGATTGGGGACCTTGCCTCGCACTATGCTTAAAACGCCGGAAAGAGATTGTGATCAACTCCCCGGATAATAAAACATCATCCATGTGCAAACAACCACGTATCGTGCCACGTGATCGAGGCACCATTTCCCCTATCCGCAAATAAGCTTTGAATGCCAGTACCATCATGGCTCGGAGCATAAGACACTTATACCGAGACGTAAACACGGTGGGTAAAGCCTGCACTAAGCGACTGAGTACAGGGAGTGTGACAGGCAGGCGGACATCAGGGACCGTTCCCAAATTACAAGCTCCTGCCAACAACTTAGATACCATAAAGCAATTCGACGGGTCATGGAAACCATTGATTTTGTGGAAATAAGCCACCGCTGATACAGTAGAAACAATGGATGCTGGGGCCGAGCCACTGGCAAGTGTGCAATAAAAAGCAACACCATCGGTACCGAAACTGGCAGACGAGTTGGTAAGCCCAACGAGACATGAAAATTTACCAATTTGTTCCAAGCTGCCTGCAGCAGCTTGTCTAAAGATTCCTTAAGCCTGCCGGGGACACACTGTAAGGTACTTCCACCGGGTTGACCTTCGCCTAGGGTGCCAGTTGTCGAAATTCGTCCACCTGTAAACGTGACAATTTATCAGCCAGAGTGTTAATTCGACCAGGTATGTGACGTGCTGCAAAGTTAATATTAAAACGCAAGCATGCCAATACAAGTGGACGTAGTAATGCCATGATGCGTGGTTCACGCGATGTCTGGTTATTAATTATAGGTACAAGGGCTTCATTGTCAGACACTTTTGTTTGCCCAAGCATCACCCCAAACATGCACTGCTGCCATGATAGGATACAGCTCCAACGCCGCGACATTGAATAATCGCCATGCCACTGGCCACTCACCACAAAACCACTCTGACCCACACAGTGCGCCATACCCTATACCACCTGCTGCATCAGTGTACAGTTGGAGATAGTCACCTGTCAAAAAACTGTCGTCCAAGAAGAAGGACCTGCCATTGAAATACAACAAAAATTCCCACCAAACACCGAGATCAAGTTTAGTCTCCCGGGTCAAGCGGATATGATGATGTGGCTTGTGCACGCCCATCGTCAAATCTATCAGCCGCCGCAGAAAGGCCCTGCCTGGGACGACAACTGAACAAGCAAAATTCAGAACGCCAATAAGTGATTGAAGTTCCTTAAGAGTAACTTTCTGTTTACTCTGGAAAGCTAAAAGCAATGACCTGGCCTTCTCTAACTTATCGTCAGGAAGCCGAGCCTCCATATGGACAGCATCCAAGATAATGCCCAAAAAAGGGATGGAAGAGGATGGGCCCACCGTTTTACTAGGTGCCAGTGGGACCCCAATTTGTTTGCAAAGAGCAACAAAAGCCATGAGATCGTGATTGCATTTTTCAACTGAGTGTGCCAACAACAGGAAATCGTCAATGACATGCACCATTCCCGTCACACCTAATTTCACCTTCGCAGCCCACTCCAACGCAGTACTGAAACATTCAAAGATCGCACAACTGCTCGAACATCCCATAGGAAGGACAGCATCCATAACAAAATTTCCTTTCCACTGAAAACCCAACAAAGGCCTGTCCGCTGGAGAGACCGGAATAATACGAAATGCTGATTCCACATCCACCTTAGCCATGTAAACAGGCATCAGAGAATGCCGTATGAAATCAATCGCATCCTGGATCGTTGCGTATTGAACCGACGAGATCTCCTTAGGAATAAAATCATTAACCGAGGAACCTTCAGGATATGATAGGTGGTGTATCATCCTAAATTCTCCGGGAGACTTCTTCGGCACAACGCCTAGAGGTGAAATCCTATACCGTAGACAAGTTGGCTGAAAGTCGTAAGGCCCAAGTATGCGACCCAATGCCAACTCTTTTGCTAACTTCTGATCTATGACTTCTGCAAATTCGTCAGCAGATTTAAGATTACTTACCACTTCCCCTCGCTGCGGGGGCAATCCAACACAACCAATCTGAAAACCATGAGTGAAACCATGCAAAAGATATGCCACTAAATTGTTATCGTAACCATCTAAAATACTACCGAGTGTTTCTGGGGACACAGGTGAGGGCAACTTACTTCCTAGCCCAAGCGGGCGAGCCAGTGGCGGTCGAAGGTCCAGCTGGGGGACCGGGCGGAGTTGGGTTACCTGGGCGCTGGTGCTTTGCCCGTCTCCTAATCGATGGGTGGGACCCCCCGCAGACTCTACATTTGTGCATCCAGCAACATGTGTTCTTGTTACACATGTCTCCCCGGTTGAATGCAAAGCACGGACTGGCAGTTGGGGTCCGGGCCCTGCCCTTGCCTGGAAAGGGGGACCCTGGGGACTGCAACTGATCTGCCTTAGTTTGAGATGCCTTCAGCCATAGCTCCCAGTTGATCGAGTCCCATGCCCACTCCGCCCGATACCGCAGGGACCTGAAAACTTGGTCGTATGATCGCCAATTGGCCCCCTCTTGCGCAAGGCCTCGAACGACTTCGATATATTTTAACATCTTAATGGCACAAGGAAGGTTAGCGGGCTGCGTTAAATACACGGACATATACATTTGAAATGCTTGGCTAGCGGTAGCACCCTGTACTGACAGGGCGTAATCATGCTGCTGGAGCTGGTCGGGCTTAATGAGGAGGGACAGGTCGATGAACTCACCAGTCCAAATCTTAGCTCCAAGGGCATCGGGGATACGGGCATGGAGTGGCAAGGAAACTGATGCGCACGATGCCATCAATTCCTGCGTGGCCCGCGGCAGAGACCCTAAAACCTCATTACCTGGAACATGCATAAAGTTGGCAGGGGGCGACATTGTCATTGGCACCATAACCAAATGGCAATGGCTGCTCCTGGGCAGGGTGATCTGGCTCGACTGGCTGCACCGGAAAAGCATGTCCCCACTCAGGCGTGTCTGGACCCTGGCCGGCTGTCACCTGTGCGGCACTGCCCAGAGCAGCAGGTGGGGAACCAGCAGCTGGCGCCGGGTGCAAAGCCATCACCATGGTGTGAATTTGCTGAAGCATTCTCTCAGACGATGCCACGCGGCGTTCCATGTCGCGTTCCCACTGGCTCCGGGGCAAGGCTGGCTCCTGCGCATCTCGCACCACCGCCTGAAGACTAGGAGCATCCTCGAAATACTCCCGAATCGCACACTCAGGTGGCAGAGCCCCCATTGAGACAACTGCCGGAGTTGCCGAGGCGGCAGCAGACACCGTGGCAGGAGCAGACACCGTGGCAGGCGCAGACGTCGCGGCGGCAGCAGACGTCGCTGCGGCAGGAGCAGACGTCGCTGCGGCAGGAGCAGACGTCGGGGCGGCAGCAGACACTGCAGCTGAGCGTGCGCGTGCTGATTGAGCCCGAGTTTGTCTGGGTGACGTGTTCTGCATTGCAGGCCGTCCACGACCCCGTGTAGCCTTAGCACATGCCATTCTGCAACAACAATACAACAGCAGCAGCGACTAGATAAAGCTTATCTCCCCATGTGTGAACCTGCATGAAGCTCTATCACTTGTAGTGTGACAATGCACACTCCGTAGCCTGGATAAAAACAGTGGCGACGCACGACAATAAATCCCATGACAGTGATCAAAGCACTGCAGTGTGACCAGGCACACTACGTAACATGGATAAAATTAGTGACGAAGCATTAAGCGTGACGATGCACGACCTAAATCCCATGACAGTGATCAAAGCACTGCAGTGTGACAAGGCACACTACGTAACATGGGTACAAAACAGTGACGACGCACGACAATAAATCCCATGACAGTGATCAAAGCACTGCAGTGTGACCAGGCACACTACGTAACATGGATAAAAAACAGTGACGACGCACAACAATAAATCCCATGACAGTGATCAAAGCACTGCAGTGTGACAAGGCACACTACGTAACATGGATAAAAAACAGTGACGACGCACAACAATAAATCCCATGACAGTGATCAAAGCACTGCAGTGTGACAAGGCACACTACGTAACATGGAGAAAAACAGGGACGATGCACGACAATAAATACCATGACAGTGATCAAAGCACTGCAGTGTGGCAAGGCACACTACGTAACATGGATAAAAAACAGTGACGACGCACGACAATAAATCCCATGACAGTGATCAAAGCACTGCAGTGTGACAAGGCACACTACGTAACATGGGATAAAAACAGTGGCGAATCACGAAAATAAATCTCATGACAGTGATCAAAGCACTGCAGTGTGGCAAGGCACACTACGTAACATGGGATAAAAACAGTGGCGAATCACGAAAATAAATCTCATGACAGTGATCAAAGCACTGCAGTGTGACAAGGCACACTACGTAACATGGGATAAAAACAGTGGCGAATCACGAAAATAAATCTCATGACAGTGATCAAAGCACTGCAGTGTGACTATGCACACTACGTAACATGGATAAAATTATTGAAGAAGCACGACATAAATCCCATGAGGTTGATCATGACACTATAGTGTGACCACACACCATGTAACATGAATATAGAACAGTGCGTAAGCACAACAAAAATCACATGACAATGAACAAAGCTCTATAACACGTTAATGCACGCTACGTAGCCAAGAACACAGTAACTGAGAACGCAATATATACAATCCGCCATAGACGTGACGGCGATCTGTAGTCAAAGACCCACAATGCACTTTATGTTACCCTTCGCCCCATCACATTACCAGTTTGCTACATATACAACACAACAAAATAATCATGGTAGAAATAAGTGGTGACATGAAATCCAGTCAAAGACTATCCTCAAATATTTTCATCAGGCGATCGACAGCCCGTTACAATGGAAAAACACTCTCGACCCATGACCATGTGGCTACACACCGCCATCAGTGACCTGCTTTACAGCTTTTATGACGGCTCCTCGGATGGAGCGGTACAACCTGAAATTACCGATGTCACTAAAATGGACTCCGTCTCTGCGAAAGACAGGGCGGATGCTATTCCAGAGGCGCTTATGCCTCCAGAAAAAGATCCCTTCGGTATCGTTACAGAAATGTTCGAGGTAGTCATTGACTTGGATTACACGATCAGCACCCTCCTCGTAACTGAAGTTGCGCCATTTACGTCTACGTATGATCTGACAAACGGCGCCTAAACCAAGTAATTTAATGGCCAAACGCTGGATGTCCAGCGCCACTAGTACTGGATCGGGAGCAGATCCAGCATCTAGGTCGTTACCCCCCAAATGTAAAACGCAGACATCCGCGTGAAACGTAGCGATACGCATCATGGCTGCTGGTGAGGAAAGGGAGGGTAGCGTGGCCCCCCGAATTCCCAAGTAATTTACTTTGCAACTTTGGTCCCGTACCCAAAAATCGGTGAACAGCCCGGCCGGATTTCCTGTCCGTGCATGCTCGCCAAGCCAATAAATGTGACTATGCCCCAAAATCAAAACCTTAACCGGCGAATTAGCCGACGACGACATTTACTGGCCGACGGTGAAATTAAACGAAGCAAACAAAGACCGTTGCAAAACAAAATGGCGCAACCAGAACAAAGGAAAACACTCAACTGCTCGCGCACTGAGCGCGTCGACACCCACCTCGTTCAACTTGTTCGACGTAAATCAGCTTGCTCGAAGACCAATGATAAAGGAAGCGCAAAAATTTCGCTAAACTCGATGAGAGAAAAACAAATTTTCAAAGCGCATCCACTCCGTATGCTTTCACAAAACAAAGTGGCTAGTCCAAGTTTGAAATCTGTAGCGTCGCGCAGCTGGTGCGCGCTGATTGGTTCAAAATATGGAGGCAGGCAAAGTGGGTCACAGAGTGCGTCACCCAGCTCTGCTGGATTAGCATAATAGAATAAATTAGCAATGGACCAATCATTAATTGTATGTGGTGTTGCTCGCATAAAAACCCATACAGCCAATGTTGCATACTCTCATTTGTGACTTGGTCCAACTTCCGCGTATTGACAACTGGCGTTGACGGACTAGCATAATTATAGGCAATACAGCACCCACTGTGGCACTGGCACGTCCCATGATGACGATAAGCGTATTATGACACAAATCCAAATTGTTTAAATATTCGGATGTTGAACGACAGTTATTATGCGGTATTTCCTAAATTAATGTATGATAAATATTGCATTTCAACGCAATTAAGATAATACGGACGCTACATTTGTCGTGGGAGATATTATGTCATATGCGCAAGTTATGATTTATGCCAATTACGAATTACTTGTATCACAAAACGACACGTTCTAAGGCACCGTATAATGAATATATACTTACATTTTGATGGAAAACATTTCGGATGTCCGGCTGATTCAGTTTTCTTTTCTTTTTGGGCGGCATGTTGAATTTCGGTGAACGTGCGACAATGTTGCGTATACGAAACGCCGCGTAAGCATAGTGTGTTTATTCGGACTCCGCTATGTGGCGCCACTGTTTGTTGCTTCTACTGTCAAGGCGAAGTCACGTAGTCGTGGTAAGAGTGACGCAAGAACGTAGGACTACCGTATAAAATAGCCACATCAACGATACGAGTGGTTATATTAGCAATATAAGACTATGCTAAATTAGTATATCCTTTATATGTTTACTGGTTATGAGGACTTTTCAACCGACGTACAACAGCAAAGTGGTGTTATCAAAGTGACAACATGATACGGGCCCAACTATAGGCAAGCCCGCACGCCAATTGTCCCAAGTGTTAAGACGGATGCGCGTCATTCTATAGGGGAACGCGCCATTGGCGCATGGCGCGTCCCAAAAGAGACCCCTGCCAGATGTCACCCAGGAAGATGTCTCCATCGAAGTTAACGATCAGTCAGCCGATTATCGTGTTTTCAGGGGCATAATTTGTCACAGACATCAATTAAAATTATGGATTCATCGTTGGTGACTATAAACAATGCATTGCCACACAATGGGCGGCAACTGGATTGGCCAACCGCAGCCACTAACAATCGGCTTCACCACCACCCTGTGTGGAACATTTTAGCTGCAAACTCCAAGTCGTGGTTCTACAAAGGTCAGCCACTGGGCACCAGGCACTAGGTCCAGATAAAGAGTGAGCAGTTTTAGCCGTTAGCATGAGCGATAAATTGCTCCCTAGATGAGTGATTAGCGCTCGCCTTAAAAATGAAGCCCTGGATGTCTGTAATTTTTTACTGCATGGTAATGCTGGAGATTCATCACAAATGTCACTTCCGATTTTGTCCTAAACATTTGTTATTTGTTGCTCAGGTGGATGCCACGAGCGCGATGGCAGCAAGTGAGAGAATTGTCGTCTTTGACCGGAAAACGGGGAAGATTGTGACTGGACCCGTGGCGCCAACACCAAGTACGCTGGAGAGTTGGCTCTCGCGCCATGCCTCGTTTGAGGTTCTTCGTCCGGGGTCACAGGTCACGCACAACACGAAGTCTTTCTATGGCACCAGTGGAAATAGTATGTTTTATTTAATGTTTAATTCACAAAGTTTGGATAACTTCACTGTCATAGCATAGGATGCTGCCCTTCTTACGAAGGTTACAGTGTTACATTGGCTTACAGTGTTACAGTTTTGCATAAAAGTTTTGGATATACCACTGGCAATATGTATTGCACACTGTAAATGTTAGGTTTCTTTGTATTTGTCTACCTCAAGTACCATACTTTACTGCCAGTGGTACTGATTTAGTTGCATAGTATTGTGATGTTATTTGACTAAATCAGTATATTTTTATTGCTCTTTGTTAGGTTTTCTGTACATCTTATGGTGATCTGTCTACATAGGATGCTATATTTACAGGAAAAGAAAAGCCCCAACCAAAGCGACCGGACCACAAAACAAAGGATGCCATCCATAGCACAACTATGAAAGTTCCTGTGAAAGACGTTGTGAGCTCCACATCGATGAGTCGACATCACTCCGTGACAACATTGCACCGGAGAGACTCAGCGTCGTCAAACACGAGCAGGGATATCAAACATTCAGCCAAAGTGCAGGAGTCAAAGCCACATCCACCGGTTGCCGTGCCAACAAGGGAAACTGTCAAGAGTCGTCCACGGATATCGAGCGGAGAACACACACGGAAGCCACATGAGGTCAAGGTCAGGAGGGACTCGCAGTCGGCGAAGAAGATGAAGCCAGAGACAGTGGCGCCACCTACTGAACATAATTCCGGTCCTGATCCAGTGCGTATTTCTATCCGCAAGATGCTACGAGATCTTCTGAATAAGAGGTAGGACGGGACGTCATGACATCCTCTTTCGAATAATTGCAACATGAAATGAATGAAAATGAAAAAATTCTTTTGATAGGTGGGCCTAAAAAACAGCCTCAGGTAGATTCCACCATGACCCAGTAGATTCTGTGAGAAGACAAACTTTAAAAAACTTATTTCAGTTGTCAGACTTGATTAAATGGGAATGTAAAATGCACTAAAGGAGAGAGGCTACCCGAAAAATTTCCAAGGGTGTTTTGCTGTGCACTCTGAACAATTGTGTATCTATGCCAATATGCTCCATCACGTTCAAATTGTTTCAAGGGTCATATTGACCGATGTTTTTCATTCTGATACTAGCATTGTGATTTCTTTAAGTATCGGTAAGTGTTACTGTTGGTATGATGTGCGTTCTTTACCGACATGATAATTTGTTCACTCGCGCATGAGTTGTTTCAGATATACAGTTGTTCGTAGTGTTAAATTATTTAGAGGCACTACAGGTTATTTCAGGTAGATGGAGGCAAATTACTTTGGTAACTTAGAACCTTGCCCGAGTGGTTAGGGCATGGGTGTGATAGTGTAGTTGGTGGGTCGAATACACAAGGTGCAGTAAGTAATTGATATATTAATATTTATCCGTGTAAATACAATATTATGTAACAATTTATATTTTTACCTTCAGGGCCAACGATGCGGACGATATAATGCTGTCAGGTACAGAGATCAAACAACTGGCACTGGACATTGAAGATGAGTTGTTCAAGTACTATGGCGGTGTCACATCAAAGTATAAGAACAAATATCGCAGTCTTGTGTTCAACGTGAAAGACCCAAAGAATAAGGTTTGATCTCATTCTTACAGAAATAAACAATGTTGTTACACACACACCCACCCACCCATGCACGCACGCACGCACGCACGCACGCACGCACGCACGCACGCACAATGGCATTCAATGACTATGTTGTTGCATGTATAATAAGTAAAATCATTATGTATTGCTACAGTGTGTAATTCAGTGTTGAAAGTTCTACTTGTATTTATTCTTCTGCTGATTGTACACGACTGCTGTAGCAATGGACAGTTAAGTTTTGCACAAGTCGTGGTTAGACAGTGGTGCCATCTGCTATTGCAGGGTCTGTTCCGCAAGGTGATGAATGCGGAGATCAAGCCGTACAACCTGGTGCGGCTCACGTCTGAACAGCTTGCCTCAAAGGAACTCGCCATGTGGCGGGAACAGGAAACTAAACATGTACGTTGACAAAATATTTTTATTTTACTTCCTTATGTTGTTCACCTAACACGATGACGTGATGAATTCCTTCCAGCGGTTACAGTTTGTCATGGCGTTTGATAGATTAGCTCCACAGAGCATGGTGTCCTCAATGATCTCTAAGTGTTCTGTTTGAGTGACCGCTTCTCCTAGGGCCTGAAGGCTTCCAGGGTAACACAGCTGGCTACTTCGCCATGGCGCATGAATGAATGTTTAAGGCATATAAACAAACCGCACTGTGTGTTAATGTGATATGGTAAAAGGCTATTATCTAAAAAAGTTTTATCCTAATCTTCTGTTTGTGCCATTGCAGCTTGTAAAAATGATGAATGTGGTAATCGCTAATTATCATGGTTGGTATTTATTAACTAAAAAGTAGCAAAGTGTTTGCATTTTTATTAATTACGATTTCAAGCAACAAACCACATATGCATGCTTGTGTTTGACAGTCACTGGAGATGATAGAGAAGTCGGAAAAGGAAGTGCAGAAGACAGAAGTGATCAAGAAAACACACAAAGGCGATGTTCCTGTCAATGATGAAGACCTCAGCTTCCTCGAGGTACAGCTGCAACATTTCTCTTGGTTCTGTTAGTTCAACATATTTCTTCATTTAGATTTTTTTTCAGTTGGTTCAACAGATCTCTTCATTCAGAATTGGTTCTATTGGTTCAACATTTCTCTTCATTCAGAATTGGTTCTATTGGTTCAACATTTCTCTTCATTTAGAATTGGTTCAGATGGTTCAACATTTCTCTTCATTTAGAATTGGTTCTATTGGTTCAACATTTCTCTTCATTCAGAATTGGTTCAACATTTCTCTTCATTCAGAATTGGTTCTATTGGTTCAACATTTCTCTTCATTTAGAATTGTTTCAGATGGTTCAACATTTCTCTTCATTTAGAATTGGTTCAGTTGGTTCAACAGATCTCTTCATTTACAATTTATTCAGTTCAACATTTCTCTTCATTAAGAATTGGTTTGACATTTCTCTTCATTCCAAAATATCGTAAAATTAATTATTAGAATATAGCTAAAATAATGCGGATAAGATTATAGAAAATGTAAATGATATGCTAAATGTATCCTACTTACAGAGCAGTATTTCCTTTCCATAATAATCAGATAATTATTAGGTAAATGTAGTTAAAATTGTGTAATGTGTACCATGGTATAGATACGTATGCATTCATTGCAGAATAAAGCTGAGGTGACGAGTGACGTCATCAGTAATGTCCTCACTGATGACACTACAAAACAGCACAAACACCATTTGTTTGACCTCAATTGTAAAATCTGTACTGGCAAGATGGCGCCACCAACAGATGATGAAGCACCGCCACAGAAACGTGTACGTATCGGGAAGACAGTTGTTTGTGGCGAGAATAAGCTGTCAAGACTCGAGGAGATTACGATTGGTGAAATCAGATTGAGAAGTCAAGATGATGAAACACACAAAAATGTGTCCTGTGACGACGATTACGTGGAGTCTGTGGCGACGTCTAGTGACAGTATCGAACCTCAAAAATGCAATGATGTTATGAGTGAAGATGTTATTAATAGTCATAGCAAAATGGCGTCACTAAACGAGTCTGCAACAGGGTCACAGGGCCAGAGGTCACGACCCAGCGAGGCAGGTCTCAAAACGGAGAATAAATCTGGATTGAAGAGCTGTCTCAAAGTGAAGCCAGGTGGTGTGATGACTAAGGCATCGCTGAGTGAGTCATCCGCTGTTGCTGTGTCGACTACAACAGTCGGGTAGGTTGTGCACGATTCACTTATACAGGTTAATCGGCTGTGAAGTGCCTTTTTACCTAGCAGTTTGTTGTGGTATTCATGCGCGTGTTAACTAATATCATCCTCTGTAGTGATGTTAAAGACAGTGCATAATGGAATATATCTGGAATTATCAGATTAATTTTTTTTGTGATCCAACAACATAAGGTAATTGTAAGATGGTTTTTCATTGTGTATCAAGAAATATGATTTCCTCATTGTAATTTTCTCGTTTTAGAATCATTTCGCAAAAAATCAAATCTACCTAATATCCACTACGACAGGCTAGCTTGTTTGTACAAATTGTTTATTTAGTTTTGATGAAATCATTGGACAAACTATTACATTAGTTTGATCTAATCCGGTCAAAATTAGACGAAAAAATTGCAAAACCGTGTGACTCTATGATGTGAGGGTATTCACACTTTTTGCAGGTTAGCTGTTCTAAATCAATTCTTTGATGATTTTAACAAAAGTTAAAAATATTATTTATACCCTGCTGATGCTTAATGTTGATACCTTGCAGATGCGTAATGGCAGAAACCTGAGCTTGTTTGCTACAGGAACACACAAAGAGTAACTGTTGTTAAAGGTCATTTAATAAATGCATCGTGATAATAAAATACATGTATCGATGAGAAATAGCTGGTACAAACATGTTCATTGAGAAAAATATCATATGTGTAAATCGATGAGATATAGCTTAATCACCAATACAAACTAGCTCATCGCGAAAAGCAATTATTAAATGACATGAAAAAGTAGCAAAGGTAGGGCGATCATTTATCCCACAGTACATAATCATGATAACACGGTACGCAACACGAGAACATTGGTGGTAGAAAGGGGAGGATGGTGGGAGGAAAAACGTCCAATGTGTTGCTTCACGAAAACACGACTTGCGTTAGCGAAGTTTGCAGCACAAAGGGACAGGGTTTAACTTGTCACGTGGTCACATGACGTTTTTGGACTAAAACCATTTCACGTACTCCGGACTGTTTCTCGTGTTGCGGACCGCAACAAACATAGCAAAGTAGATTCTCGCCTCACATTATATAAATACTATTTTTTCAAGTGTAAAAATATTCATTTATACCCTGCTGATGCTTAATGTTGATACCTTGCAGATGCGTAATGGCAGAAACCTGAGCTTGTTTGCTACAGGAACATTTAAATTTTAACAAAAGTTAAAAAAACTGTTTTATTAAACTGACTACACATGTTAATCTATTCACTCACTACAGATTTGAACATCAACGAACCTGATTGACAATGGGTTAAATCAATTGAGGAGGAAGTTTTCAACGACAAATGATACCTTGTTTTCTGATGCAGATATGTGCACAGTTTTAACTGAAGTTGTTCCCAGATGTTATGTGTGATGACTTGTTATTGGTGGTGCAGTTCTCCTGACTCAGTGCCGTCCTCCAGCATGGAGGTGATGCCTTCACAGCTGCAGGAGCCACACGTGTGGAAGGGGTTCATCCTCATCCAGGACATGCTCAAGTTTGTCACAGTCGCCTACCACGTGTCGGGGCCCACCGATCACCTGAGGGAGGTGAGCAGTATGATGTCACACCACAAATAGGGTCGTCCACTTGGTTATCACACAAAAATTAGAAAAAATAGAACCTCGCTTTATTTTATTGATTTCTGTATTACAGCCACGTCACTATTATGATTACCCTGGGACAGTCCCAAATCATGTCCAGTAAAGTTTAGGACATGAGTCCCGCTAATACGGTCACATCATTATTCATGTCACTTTGGCCCCATCGCAACGGTGACCCCACTGTATATGTTTCAATAGAGTTTGCAATAATTGGCTTTCCATTCATTGCATTGGCTATGTGCATCCAGTTATCCATTTTATTCGGATGGGGTATGTGTTAGTGGGTCAGTCCTATGTAATTTTTTGGGGGATTACTGGAGTTTTTATATTTACTAAGCCCCTTAGAATGAAGATGCATCTGAGATGCCCTGTCTATTGTAGGAACTGCCCGCTACTATTGATGTTCGGGGCCGCATATCTCCGGACCAGGTTTGGGATTACCTGTCTCGACTACGACACATGATTGGAACAATGCGGGTACGTCTCCCATAGGCCTGTAACAATTCATTGATGCACCGATTTCTCACGATGCAATACTCGATGTATTATACAAGAATCGTGATATATATGTTGCATGCAAACATATTTTCAAAAGTTCTATCATTTTAAACTACCCCCCGATATGTCAAAAGCAAGCCTGACTGACTGGTATGTTTTGCAGTGGTCATACCATTCCTTTATTTTAAAGGAAATTATTTTATTATTGTTGAATCCATTAAAATTCCTTCATATTTGAAAATATTTCTTTAATTACTTAATTTTTTCATGACATGAAAAGATACTCTGAAACGCAATACAAAATGTTCTGAAATTGTCACCAAGGAACTGCTAAATCATGAATCTTGCACTTTGTCTCATGGTTGAATGATCTATTGCTTACTTCTGATTTTGTGCGAACATGTCTTGTTTAAATTAGAGACTTATTACGTTGGACCCTAACCTTAAAAATATCTTTAAAACACTTAAAAGTCCTTTAAAATATCCTTTAAATTTCTCTAGTTTTGCCCCCAAAAATATTCCTATATTTAATTTTTGAAGGTGGTATGATGACTGGATGTTTTGTCTGCAGGAACTGACAGTGATCCGCTTCCAGTTTGCGAATGTGGAAGAGAAGTCGGCCTACATGCAGCTGTACTCGTACCTGAGTAGTCGCAACCGCTGCGGCGTTATCGGCTGTGTCGGTCGTGTCATCAAAGACATGTACCTCGTGCCACTCGCTTCCCATGACCGCATACCTTCCGTTCTTCTGCCATTTGATGGCCCAGGTATGGCTTTTTGCAGTACTGGTTGACCGACAGTTCAATCACTCAGGCATGGAGTTCAAGCTTTACCATTCAAATATTGTTTTATGTTGTTTTAACACATACGAGCGTGTTAAAACAATGCATGACGTACTACTTATGCCAGGTGCAGATATCGGAAGCGGACGGGTGTGTTCGAAGCTTTTCACAGTGTTACCTGAAGTGGTAACAGCAATCAGTATTATGGGTTTTGTTTTGGGGTTCAACATGTCTGATTATTCACATTCACTTCTTCTTTGTGCCCTGGTGTGGCACTTCATCTCGCCAGTTCCCTGTATGTTGAGCTCTCCTTGACCCTGTACCTGATGTCAACTCGCCAACCTTCAGTTCTTCCTCCCTTGTTCGTCTCCATTGTTGTATAAAAATATTGCAGTTTGCAGGGTTCCACCAGATTCTTAAAGAGTCTGTTTTGTTTTCTGAACTTTTAAGACCTTGAGAAGTCTTGATCAGAAGACAAAAAGTCTTCATGATTAACTGTAAAAGCATTTAAAAGTCAATAAAAACTTGAATAAATAAGTAATCTAATCTAATTTGCTGCAAAAATAGGTCAACATTTTCTAAGGATTGATCTCAAAAGGTCTTAAATTTTGTGAGGATTGGTCTTAAAATTTGCTTGGCTGATATGTTTTTTCAATGTAAATAATGACAACCTGAGTGAGAACATGGTGTAATGTTGACTTGTATGAGAATCTAACACTTGAGCATGTGTGCAGGTCTTGAGGTCAACCGGCCACACATTCTGCTGGGTATCCTCATCAAACAGAAGATAAAGCGCCCCCACCCGGCCGGACCCCGCAACATCTACACGGTGAGGCCAGAGTTCCGTGAGAAGGGTGCCCCCATGAGCATCGAGGCAGAAGTACCAGCCAAGCGGGTCTGTGTCGTGGACAGCGATACCTCAGTGACGGCACCTGCATCTACAAAGCTGCAGAAAAAACCGGTGGGTGTCTCATGTTTACCATATCGGGGAATCCGAGATTTTCTTAGCCCAAGGCCCCCCAGGGGGGCCTAATGTTGCAGGTTTACCAAGCGAGGACCCCCCTAAAGCTAAATGGCACCCCCAGGGTTCCCCAGCCCTCAAGTTTGGGAACCCCCTCTACTAGATTGTGTCTGTGTCAAAAATGTGCAGTATGTGTACACTGGTGATGAAGCAAGGCTCTTATAAACTGTGTTACTATGAACAGGGCTTGCAAGAAGCACGAAAAGGCGAAAACTAGAGCACTGTGTGGAATGAAAATTATGTATTGAAACGAGATCGGAATTTGGAGGATACAAAGTGTTGCATCAACCCTAAAAATAGTTACTTACAAGTAGTAGTTTTCACTTTTAAGTATATATTTGTTGTATGAAATGTATCTTATATAAAACATTTCAATAGAGAGCAAGATCGCTTGTGTTTTGACTTTGAGCATCCAGTAATGTATGTGACCCTGCAATTTGCCATGTGTCTCTCTTCCGTACGTCATGAACTGGGCACGATCGATGGTGTTCATACAAATATTTTGTCGGGAATAGCACAGGCACACAGCTCAAGTACTTTTATGAATAGATAAAACACCAATGTGTCATATTCAATGATTCAATTGTTAGAATGAAGTTTTTGGTACTTGAACAATTGCACTCCTTATTTTCGAGACAAGTTGGACACGACAATGACATACGGAAGGCGAATTTTCATCCATTGCTGAGATAAGAAGCATGCCGTAACTATCTGAAAGTTTCAGAGCAGTGTGGTATTGAGCTTCAAAGGGTAATAAAATTCTTGGGTTAATTAGGAGAAACATAACATACAAGGAAAAAAAGCTAATTATACCTCTGTATAAAGCAATAGTTAGACCTCATTTAGAATACTTTATATAAGCGTGGAGAGCATATCTTAAGAAGAATATAGATATGCTTGAAAGAATACAGAGGAGAGCAACTAAAATTTGTCCAGAACCTTAGTTCTGAAGAATGCCTGAAATAATGTGGTTTAACAACCCTAGAGACACGGAGGTTAAGAGGAGATCAGGTTGAAGTTTTTAAGATATTGAATGGGTATGAAAATATTGATAGATATATGTTTTTCTCACTCAAGAAAGATAGCAGAACTAGAGGACATGAGGTAAAATTAGTAAAGGATATCAGGAAGTACTCGTTCTCACATAGGACAGTAAATTAATAGAACAAATTGTCTACGGATTCTATAACTGCTAGCAGTGTGAATATGTTTAAAAACAAGGTAGACACATATCTCAGAAGGGTGGGTTACACATAGATGAACATTGTTGGACTCTCGATAAGCCAATGGCTTCCTTGTCCACTTGCCATCTGGGCCTTTGGGTTGGATGGTAAATCTTGTTAAATGTCTTTCAAAACACAAGATACAAGAAAAAACTATTTACCACAGTTTTGTGTTAAGAATTTTTCAAAGTAAGCTTTACGTACAAGTAGATGTATATAAACAAAAATGATGTAGTGTTATGTGACAATTACGACGCCATATTATACCACTTTTCTAACTTTAATTCCTCTTGTACAAGTCCCAAATACATGCAGCCAGACTTTGTAACATCAATTTATCATAGACAACAAGATTTGACACAAAGCAAATTTTTTATTTATTTAACACGCGTAATTATACCAAGTCTTGAGTGTATCCATGAAAAAATATTATTAATATATAATATGTTGTTGGAAAATATGAATGTCATGTTGTGAAGGAACTTGAGATGCTTAGTGGATGTCTTCGTGTGTTGTCTTGGTGGTAGTTTTAGTGGTTGTCTTTGTGGTTGTCTTTGTGTGTTGTCTTAGTAGTTGTCTTAGTATGTTCTCTTCATGTGTTGTCTTAGTCATTGTCTTCGTGTTTTGTCTTAGTGGTTGTCTTAGTGTGTTGTTTTTGTCTCTCAGTCGCAGGCGAAACCACACAGGACAGCATCTGGCAAGGAGGCATCCCCAGACAGTGTCATCATGGAGATCTCTGAGAAACAACGCAGTGATCCGATTGTGAAGGAATATGCCCTCGCTGATCCTCGCACGTTTGCCAATGAACCAGCTCCAGGTAAGCACTGCTTCTGTTCCCTTTGTTTCATCCGTTCTTATATCACGCCGGGTTGCATGCAGTTAGGTGTGTGCAGGGTTGACTGAATTACTTTAATTTTGTACTTGAGTAAAAGTAGAAGTAATTCACCTAAAAACTACTTCAGTAAAAAGTACTTTCTAAAAAAAGTACTTTTCAAAAGTACTTGAAGTAAAAGTACAACACTCAGAAATAACAACAAAATCATGAGTAATATTATATAAATTACAAAGCTTGCATCTAGCAACTGTTTTGCAACCACTATGCTTATAACAAAGTGTTCCCAGACAGCTTTAGCTGGTGAGTAGGTCTGCCACCATTGAACATGGTGCTCACTTCGAAAATGCTTGGAAAATTACATTATCATTAATGAGAGCTCACAACATCAAATAATTTCAGTTAAATACATAACTTAATTAGTGATGAGGCACAACATGTCTTTTTATTGACTTGTTCCACTGGGGTATGGGAGGAGCTAGATTGTAAAACAGGATATGTATAGGCAGGTGTGATTGTATCTGAATAGGTAGAGGGTCAGTCCAGTAGTAGTAGTAGCCTCTCTGGTCAGAGGTAATACCACCTAGCACTGTCCATAGTAAAATTAACAAAGACATTTGATGGCTAGCTGACGAAACCATCAGGCTTGTGAACTCCCACCTTCTCATGTCTTCCCAGACTTGTCTTATCAGCTCACACAAACATTGAAACAACAGGCATTAGCAGCTAGCTGTGTTGGCTACCTGGTATCAGTTGGGGCTATAATTGATCAGAAGACAGACCAGTGCAACAGAGGGATGCTGTTGCTAATTGCAATTAAAAGTGTGCCCTGTCAGGGCCCCTGTCCCTTCCCTGTCCCTGTCCCTGATTATTATGGGTCAGCTTCAATAAGCCATTGCTGAGAAAAGTTGCTGCCAAATGGCAGAGTATAAATTATTTACTCTAGTTATGTAGAGTAATCATTATTAAGAATTTATTAAACATCTCAATATGAATTTTATTCGTGAAAGAAAAATGCTATTTAATGCTGACACAAGCCAGTAAGGCCATTGCTGACGATGGGTGAAAATCGGTTAAGTTCGATGGCGATGCACGTTCGCTCATGAATATCAGAATTGTGTCAGTGTATGGGGATTGTCGATACATTGTCAAAATTGCAAATTTTAATATTTATAAAACGTATTGGAAACTTACTGATTAATAGTTTATATGGTGCAACAGAGACATTTGCATCATGGTTTGAGATGGCGTTCAAGCGTTGTGTGCTCGAAGTGACATTTCATGTCAACGGCCTTGACCTAACCTATGCCAATGTTTGGCAGGCTTCATTCACTGACGTATATATAAAACAATGGTTGCGTCGATTTCCCAAAGAGAGGTTTGTATGCAAATATGATCGCGAACTGGCATGCGATTGGATGATATTAATAGCTTTTGGCCTGGCAACTATGCATGCACAGTTTATGAAATGTCATTGACGGTGGAGCGCCACCGGCAGCAGCGGTTTCCCTAAAAATGTAACGAAAATATATTTACGAAGTAAATAAAAATAATGAAGTAAAAAGTCACGTTTCTTTACATAAAACTACTTCGTTAAAGTATTTAGTCAAAATTCTACTTCGTTACACGCCAGTTACTTGAAATAACTACTCAAGTATTGTAACAAAGTACTTTTACTTCGCTACATGCCAACCCTGGGTGTGTGTAGGCCTCGGAGACTTGCATGGGGAGATGACGTGCATGGTTGTGATGTTAAATGGAGCAAGGGGTGATGCTCAATGGAGCAAGGGGATGATGTTATATGGAGCAAGGTCATGATGTTAAATGGAGCAAGGAGGTGATGTTAAATGGAGCCAGGAGGTGATGCTAAATGGAGCAAGAGGGTGATGTTAAATGGAGCATGGGGGTGATGCTAAATGGAGCAAGGGGGTGATGTTAAATGGAGTAAGGTCATGATGTTAAATGGAGCTAGGGGGTGATGCTAAATGGAGCAAGGTCGTGATGTTGAATGGAGCAAGGGGGTGATGTTAAATGGATTTATTTTATTAAAAGTACAGTTTCGTAGTTTTTATTGTA
The DNA here is from genome assembly GCA_963662155.1 of Lamellibrachia columna. NCBI lineage: Eukaryota > Metazoa > Annelida > Polychaeta > Sabellida > Siboglinidae > Lamellibrachia > Lamellibrachia columna. The sequence goes on along the minus strand of OY759263.1, from coordinate 42,344,246 downwards.
AAATCATGTTATATAGTATAAACTGTATGTATTCTATAATCTTGTCCACACTAATGTGTTTGAATGAATAAAATAAAATAAAAAATTATTTGACTGTTATCTGTTTAATTTGAATGTTGCAGTCCAAATATCATGTCATTGATTGCAGTATTCCTTCCAACATCCAAACAAATCCATATGGCATACACATGAAACAGCATGTCTGCTTAAATGGTGTTTCCTTTTTTCCCAGGATCCAGTCCCTACTCGCCTCCGGAGGACGAAGAAGATGAGCCGTATGATCCCGAGTATGGACTGGATAGTCCCGTTGCCATGGCAACCACAGCAAAGGCAGATGTAAAGGTACATTTTTAACCGAGATTTGTGATTTGTTTGTATGGCTTTGCAAAGACGGCAGAGTAGTTAGTAGGATCCAGATGTTGGTGTTTCAATTTATCAAACACTCCCTTCTTGGTCAAATATGTTGGGAGTACTATATTTTTGTGAAAGGCCATCTGATGGATTTATTGTCTTTTCTTGACAAATTATTCTGGATAAACCTTACTAGTGCCATCTGAACATGGTTGAGCTTCCTTCCTAGGTAACTGTATTCCGTTGACAGTCTTATCACTGTTAATGGTGCAGAAAGATGGAGGTTACCAGAACATTGCCATCTAAAAGTAACATTTCCACAGGTCCTATAAGATGTTCTCTCTGCCTTCGTGTTCCAGACGAGCACACCAACAGGTGTTATGCCACCAGGGGGCAGCAGTACTGCAAACGTTGGCTCACTAGTGGGTCAGCTGGTAGTTGGTGCCACCACTCCAACTGAGATAACAGCAGCCATGCTGGCCACTCTCGCTGGCTCATCAGAACTCAGTGAACAACGCAAGGTTCTCTTACAACTCACTGAGAAAGTCGAAGAACAGAAACGTGCAATCCAACACCAGATGGAGTTGACGCAGCGAACTAAGGTTCCACAGGCAGGTGGCAGCACTGTTGAATCATTGACACAGATGACCATGTTGGAGCCAAATCGTATGGAACCAGTGACTGTTGCTGTGGTGACTCCAGCTATTTCTGTTGAGAAGCCAGTGCAGTCCATCCCAATGCCTATAGTGACGTCCGATTTATACACACCAAAATCTGAGCTGGGTTTGAGCGTTGTCACAAAAACACATGTAGCAACAGTTAATCCGATCGTTGACAACAAAGTACAGCCTGTCTTGAGCGAAGGGTCAGTATCCACGACGCAGCCAACGAAATCATCTTTGCCAGCCGATAGCAAGAAGGTCCCAGATGCCATCCCAAATGTTGCACGGAAACGCCTCACTGTGAAGGCGGGCATCACACCAGCCACAACAGGTGTGGTTGCACCGTTCAGTGGAAACCTTGCGTTACTGCCCCCGTCGGTGCAAATGCTCCTGACAGGTGGTGCAGTACAAACCCCAGACAATCCCTGCGACAACACACAGGAGTTACAGCCAGCAACAGAGGGCAGTAGCAGTTCAACTGGTGCCGAAGTGAAATCACCAGTCGATGGTAATGTATCCAGCAATGAAGTGCATACTGCAAAGGACGCGGAGAAAACGTCGGAAGACAATCCTAGTAACAATTCGGAGATAAAACAGAACTCAACGCCTGAATTCATGGAAATGGCACTGAGTGATGTCACGCCCTCTGTTGGTGCGCATAATGCTGCTGCGGTGCGTGATTTGGAGAGAACATTGCAACCACCAGAAGCTGCCCGTATTGTGTTGAACCCACACGGAGACGTTGATTACAGAATCGCTCCCACTGGTCATTTCCCGACGCCACCACAGCTGCCCCCAGAGACAGGTCCTCAGTCGTCATGGCAACCAGCATTCCAAACAAAACCCCAGGAAGCTAGTAGTGGGAGCCCAGGTGTGAAAGCGGAGCCACAACCCGAGTGGGCCCCAGCTTTTCCTGCTGCTGTGCCACCAAAGCAACCCGGCTGGGCGCCTGTGGTCCCGGCTACAAAGCCGCTCTGGGAACCAGCGTTTCCCACCGCAACCCCTCCGGGGGTTTCCCGCCCAGCCGACCCACGTCAGAGAGCAGCGGAGGAACGCATGCGGAATGCTGCGTTTCCCCCCAACGCAGGACGTATGGATGGATCCCGTCAGGGAGAGGGTGCAGTACCTCCGATGTGGAATGTTCCTCGTCCCCCTGTCCGGCCATGGAATGGCGCACCACCGCGTCTCAGATTTGGAGCAATACCTCCTCCTCGTCCCCCTGTATGTATGCCCATGCCACCCCTACCGCCCAGCATTCCAAATGCACCCCCTATGCCATCCGGAGACATAGACGAACGTATACGTCCTCGGTGGCCACCAGGTGGCGATGGACGTCCGTGGGCACAGTCTGGAATTCGGCCGCTTCTGCCACAACCAGAGAACACTGAATGTAAACCAGCGGCTGTACCAACTGTGGATTTATCAGCCCTTGGAAAGTTTGCTGTTGAATTTCTGAAGGAACAGCAACAAAAAGGACGTGGGGGTGTTCCGCCCATCACCAGTGGTAATAGCAGCACTGTTGGCATACCCCTTCCAGCAAACGTTCTTGGCATACCCAATCCAGCCAATCCAGCTCTTGGCATTCGCCCTCCAGCACCACCAATCACGAGGGGACAAACAGACCCACTGCGTGGTGTGTCGGTAGATAAAAGGTCCGACACTGACGAGAGATGTCGCACTGACAGTGGCCAGCCCATCCAACAAGTCACACGTTCCACAGCAAAGTTCCACGATGTAGTGAGTCCATCACAAGTGGGCAGCTTGGAACGGCAACGGCAAGTCATGGATAACGTTACTTCACTGTCACAGCAACAAGGCAACTCCAAGCAGGTCATATCGTCTCTCATCGAGACAGCCAACAAGAGAAATGCAAAGTCAATGCAGGATAAAGTAAAGGCCACAGTTAGTGGTGAGAAGGCAAAGTTTGTGTCAGAAAAGAAGGAAGGAGCAAAGTCTGACGTTGAGGTGGCAAACCCATGTCAGGTTGCTAAGAACGACACGGACAGTGAGATGACGGGGAAATCGAAATCCAAGTGGGTTCCACTGGGATCAGTGGCGTCGAAACAACCGCAAAATAGAGCTGTGATAGCGCCATCTAGTGGAGGGACAGTGCAGCGTGTTACCGAGGAAGTGAACATACTACCATCTGCCAATAAAGGCGGTTCAACACCGACAAAATTAACACCTGTTCAGATCAAACCGCTGGGAAAGAATCTGATTGAGACGAAGACATCACAGTTGTTAGACCCAGCCGAAACGAAACCCCTTCTGACGAGTCTAGCTGAGATGAAGTTAGCGCAGCAGTCGGAGAGTGCGGCGTCGGTTGATGTCCATAGCACGAGGATGCTCAGAGGTCCAACGCGATCATCGTCCGGAGATGTCCAGAACAAATCACAGCCGTCTGACAAATGCCAGTCTAAAGTTGAGTCATCTTCCGAGGACACCACTCTAGTCAAGCCCGATACAGACAGCCGGTCGTCAGGTGAGGCAGTGTCAGTGTCGGAACAAGGCAGTTCAAAATTGTTGAAAGACGATAAGATGAACGAGAAGCCGAGAACTAACAGGACTGCTTCAACCAGCCGGTCTGCCGACACCGGGCGCCGCCACCGCACGAAGTCGAGATCTCGGGAGCGGATTAAGAAGGAACGTCGGAGGTCACCAAGTCGAGACAGGTACCCGGCATCACGTCGGGACAGGAGGCGCAGTAGGTCTAAGTCACGCGGCCACGACCGCCGGGCCGCGAAACACCGTAGTCGGTCGAGGTCCCGAGACCGGGAGGCCAAACGCAGGAGTAGATCTCGGGACCGCGGTGTCAGGAGGAGGACTAGATCGAGGTCGCGTGGCCGTAGTGGCGTCAAGCGGAGGAGCCGGTCTAGATCACGTGATCGGGACGCGAAACGGAGGAGTAGGTCAAGGTCACGCGAACGCCGAACGTCATTCCGGTCAGACAGAGGTCGCCATGAAAGACGATTGGAAAACGTGGGTCGGAGGTCACCGCCGCCACCCATTCGGCATGAGAGGGGCTCACGAGAGGAGCGCGTCAGTAATGACGAGGGCTTTAGCCACGGTCTTCCACAGGACGTTGACCACAGGGCAGCGGGACTCGGGGACCGTGACGAGCGGTATAGCACGGCCATTCCGTCACTGGGCGAGCACGTCGGGCACACCGACCCAGCAGCCACCAAATCCCATGAAAAAAACATTTTGGAGGGCAGTCGGGACACTGACGAACGGGTCGAAGTAGGCAGACAGGTGTTGGCGTCTCCCTTTGTTAGAAACGCTGCGGAACCTTGGAGTGGACGTGCACCCCCAGGGCAGTCAAGAGTCGGTGACATCAGGGCTAGTGGTGACACGGATGACCGAGACCAGTGGCGTCATCACGGTGGTCAAGAGTTGTTTGCCGAGCCGCAGGGCAGGCAAGATCCGACTGTTCCAGACCCGAGAGCGCAACCACACGGTGATGCTCATATGTCGCCTGCTACATTCACTCGACAACCTGGTGACAGACCGTTCACACTGCGTCCCCCGTGCGACCAGGCAATGCCACGTGGCCCTCCGGGTTGGATGCCCCGAATGATGGGCCCCAGACCACCTCTTGTGCGTCCCGTCGGACTACCAGAGCAGCCACCTTTTCCACCCCGTGGCCCCTGGGCGCGGGGACCGCCTGCAGGTCCGCCCGGTGGAAGGCCGGGGCCGTGGTGATCTCTGATGCAATGACGACGCTGACATTGTTGTCAGGAGAGTTGATTGGGTGTGTCGCCGTGTACGGGCGCTGGGGAGCAGTTTGTAGCGGGTGCTGTGTATCACGCGGGTTCCATGTTTGTTGCTTGAATATCCCCGTCTAGCTTCAACCCTTCCTGCTAGAGAAGCGAGCGTAAGTGTACCTCGGCTGAAAAGTACCCCGCGAGAAAAAAGCCCTACACCGACTGTGCCGCGGCGATAAACGTGTTTTCAGTGTAGCATGAGATGTACTGCCATTCTTTTCCCAGATAGCACTGCGGATGTGACGTATCCGCCACAAGCACGCTGCCGATGTGTTTCGGCAACGCTGAACAGGATGTGTGCCTGAACGTACTGTTGTTGCAGGACGGATCGTTGATGCAGTGATTGAGACAGCTGTAGTTTCGTGTGTAGATATGATGTTACAGTACTCCGCGTTGCCGCAGAAGGCGGTAATACCGAGGATGAATGTCTTTCTTGAGTTGGTTTTATGTCGAATAGTTGGCGGTTGAAGCCAAGCATCGTTTCATCTGTGATCGTTTTAATGAATATCCATCTCGTCGAGGTCCACTTGGACGTGGTTCGATTCTTTGTTCAACTGTTAGTTGACTCTGGTCTAGACACCCAGGTGTACCGTGTGTGTGTGTGTGTGTGTGTGTTGGTATGACGGTCTTCAAGTTTTAAATAGGCTGCTTACCTAGCATGAAGCAGAAGCTAGTCAAAGGCGTCATTTTACATACATTAAAGAACATTTCTTGAACTTTGTGATTTGTAGTTGCATACAATACTGCCACGTATGTACGCGTGCGTGCGTGCGAGCGTGCGTGCGTGCGTGCGAGCGCGCGCGTTGCCAGGGCACACCTCCACGTAAAAAGAAGTTAGAAGTACGTTGCTATTATGGCCTACATTTGGTGTTACATTGTGCAAAATCAATAATACAAATGTGTAAACAGTTTGGCAAAATCAAGTGAATTTATATTTTAAAGAATGTATGTGCAGGTTTCATTGAAATTATTCATTTTGGCATCGTAATGAAATCCGAATGTTGAGGCAAAAACACGGGCTTCTAAATAAGTGTCAACTCTAGACTGAAGTCGACACTAGTCACATACTCTCATAATAATTGGTGAGGCTAATTAGTAGGCTTATATTAAGTTAACAAGAAGGGGGAAAAATGTATGACCGGTATCGGTGCCAGCCTCACCCGGACTACATGGACACTGCATGACATTTAGAAAGATCGTCAAGACTAGGTATGACCATCAAAGGAATTCAGTTCCGATTAGTACTGCTAGAAAGGTTTCAAAGCAATGGAGGATGGCTGCTTCAAAGAAAAATATATTACTGTAATCAAATAGAAGAAAGAGTTCTAATAGCTAATACTTCTGAATGAAGCATAAAGCCATGGATGCCTCGATGTCGGAAGAAGGACGTAGATAAGCTGGAAAGAATACGAAGAAAACTTACTTTAAATAGCATCAATGTTGTTTAAATAAAAATACTGATTAACTGGTTCTAACTCATCTTAATTTATCTTAACTTTTTAATTGTTTTTAACTTATCTTATTTTTTCAATTTACATTGATTTAGGGGCGTATCCTATATTTTACCTTGTTGGCGCCTTTGAGCAGGTTTTTACCCGATATACGGCGCGTTATGAATTCCTAATTTATTATAGAAGAGCAACTAAGCTGTTTCTGAAGTGATAGTGATTGATCGGCGATTGAGACATGAATTGAAGTTTTAAAATGTTAAATTGATACACGGAAAGACAACAGATGTAGGTCTACGCGTGGGTTTTAAGGTTCAACTCGTACGGGCAGTGCCAAGTTTCATACGGGCAACCTTTTTTGACAACGAGTATTACCTTAAGATGGTAGCCAGTTGTGCTTTATGTCGTGCATTGCTTGCATCCCAACAACACACTATATCAATGACTCGGAAGATAACAAGCAACGCCAAGTGTTTAGAAAGGTCAAAAATGATGGTGATAAACAACATTTACAAAACGATCTAGACAAATTAATCAATGGTCTGAAAAATGGTAGATGTTATTCTATTTTGGGAAATGTAAATGCCTACACACAGGACACGGGCCCTTGGATGTAAACTAGTAAATGGGAGATACTGTTCTAGATACTACCGTAAAGGAATTAGGGGTGACAAGAAGTGCTGATGTGAAAGTTTCTGAGCAGTGTGGTATTGCAGCTTCAAAGGGTAATCAAATTATTGGGTTGGTTAGGAAAAATATAACAATTAATATTATAAGGAAAAAGAACTAATTATACCTCTATATAAAGCAATAGTGAGGCCTCATTTAGAATACTGTATACAAGCATGGAGAACATATCATAAGAAGGATATAGATACGCTTGAACAAATACAGAGGAGAGCAACTAAATGATTCCAGAACTGAGAGACCTTAGTTACGAAAAACGTTTAAAAGAATGTGGTTTAACAACCCTATAGACAAGGAGGCTAAGAGGATATCAAATTGAAGTTTTTAGGATATTGAATCGGTATGAAAATATTGACATAAATATTTTTCTCACACAAAAAAAGATAATAGAACTAGAGGACACGATGCAACATTAGTAAAGGATCAGTGTAGATTGGATATCAGAAAGTACTCATTCTCACAGAGGACAATACATGATTGGAATAAATCTGCAATTGAACATATTATACACAGATTGTGTAAATGCTAGCAGCGTGAATATGTCTAAAAACAAAGTTGACATATCTCAGGATGGCAATCTTGTTAAATGATTTTTTTTATTTGATGAAGGTGTCTTTTTCTTATCTTAAATTTAATATTAAAATTAAAGATTGAAAAAAACTCATACGGACAGAGAAGGTCTTTCATTTGCCCATATGAGAGGCCTTTAAAAACCCTGAGTATATGCATCTACCGGAAGATTCCTTCGATCCTCGAATGATCAACTTCGTCACAAAACTAAATATGGTGTGATTGAAAATATGTAATATAGTGTTCACATCCAGATATCCAGCCTTGAAAATTTTTACTAACACCACCACACATGCCTTTACTGTTACATGTGTATCAGCAGAGGCGTAGCATTGTGGATCAGACAGAACAGTGCATTTAAGGTCCGGGCAGGAGGAAGATATTGCATGCGGATGACCTGATGTTGGTGGCAGACAGCAGCGAGGAACTACAGAAGACGTTGCAAGGGATGTATGACAAGTTGAGAACGCATGGCCTCCGAATGAACGTAGCACTCGACATGTATGTATCGACGGAAAGATGATTACGCACGAGTAACGATTTTCTTCTAAACACAACATTACATTCAACGTTTTGGCAACCTTCGTCGGGAATTGTGGGACGACTAGATCTTCTTCTGCTCGCCAGTTGGCTTGGCAAGCAGGCCGTGCCAAACGTGGCGGTACCCCCCTCGTCTCGATTTGTGATTGGAGTCATCTTTCTTATACATAAGGCCTCTTTAATCCATCTTGCGTTTTTGTTGTTATATCCCAGTCATTAATGCAATTGTTTCTGTCTCATTTCTTAAAAATTGTGAACCCACAATTCCCGATGAAGGCAGCCGATGACAACCGAAACGTTGAGAGTAAGTAATCACAATAGTTGTGTTTAGAAGAAAACGTTACTAATATAAATCTACCGACTTGATGATCACGTTCACGAATAATTAGCCATGTTTAACAGTTTCATGTATTGGGGGACAGCGTGTAAGGACAGGGAATACAGCAGGGGGGTATAGAAGGGCGCTATCAGAAGCAGCACCGGTAGCGTGGAAGAGGGTGAAGGCATTGTATGGGACAGAGAGAGACCGGAAGAAAAGTTACAGGTAGCAGAGAACAACTGGGTCCGGACGTTATGTAGAGCAAAACGAGATGACAGACGGAGGATGGTGGAACTATGAGAAGAGATTGGAATAAAAAAATTAAACAGAAAAGGAAGACCAACATTAAGGTGCGTGGATGGTGTGAAGAGAAATCTGGAACAGCAGGCGAGAACTGGAGTGAGTGTACAGTCGTAAAGCGTTTGTTTATGGAAGGTAGTATTGGATGATTTCAAAGTGATGGGGAGTTAATTCCAGACCATAGGCGCAGCTACAGAGAAAGTATGTTTGCGCAAGTTAGGCTTCGTTTTAGGAACAATAAGTTGTGAAATGTCTGCTAACATACTTACAATCTGGAAGGTATCGACGTGTGTTTTTTGTAGCGTGTGTTTATTGTTTGCATCAGTGGTTCGTTTCGCAGATTCTGGGCCACTTAACGTTCCAGGGTCTATCATAAATTACCTTATGGTAACCTATTTTATCTTTCTTCTAGTTTTGTTTGTTTCTTACAGGGAATTAGGCAATATTCTTTGCATTTAGTTATTACCAAATGTTTCAGTAAGACATTCAGGTGAAGTTTGTTGGCTCAAAATGGTTGATGCTGATGTGCTAATCGTACGCGAACAGTGATGTTGTTTCCATCTTCTTACTCCATTGTGCGTATATAAAACTGTATCTTGTATGTTTGTTCGACAGACATCAAGACAGTCTGACATAAAAAGTGCAACTAAGACTGACTGTCAGGTGCAAGTAACTGGATTAAGGTTTGCTGTGGAAAGCTGAATCAGATACGGGGCTCAAGCGGCCACACTATGTCTAATGGGTCCTGTAGCAGCAACGGCTTTAATGAAATCAATTTCAAAGTGACACGCTTGACCTCAGGGAAGAGGAGACGTTGCGCAGCAGAGGAATTTGTTGCTGACGTCACTGTTGATGGATTGCCGTGTGTTCAGAAGTTGTTCTATTAGTGTTTTGTTGCTCGTGCGTGCGTGCATGCATGCGTGCGTGCACTCTGGTGTACGTATTCATGTGAGTGTATCGAGGCCCGTAACCAGCTTTTCCTAAGGGGGGTTCATTTGATCCCAATACAGAATACAGGGGGCGCCACAGGTTCAAGCGGGGACAAATAAATAATAATAACCGATTCCAGGAGGACGCCACAAGTTTACACGGGTGTCATATTTTCCCAAACAAACTACAGAGGGCGTTACAAGTCATATTTATCCAACACAGTGTGTGCCACAAGTACCGTGCACAAAGCACTGTCTGCATATTCAATTATTTCATAAAATAAGACAAGTAAAATAGTGATTCCTTTAGTTGTGCATTGAGATGAAACTGAAAGAAAGACAAAAGTACATACACATATATACACATATAAAGACATAGGCACGCAAGCCTTTATGCAGAGTAAGAGGGAGATTGAGGGGCACATAATGCTACCTGAGCTGTGAATGAGCAACAGATTATTGTGCACACACACACACACACACACACACACACACACACACACACACACACACACACACACACACACACACACACACACACACACACACACACACACACACACACACACACACACACACACACACACACACACACACACACACACACACACACACACACACACACACACACACACACACACACACACACACACACACACACACACACACACACACACACACACACACACACACACACACACACACACACACACACACACACACACACACACACACACACACACACACACACACACACACACACACACAATTGCAATTAATTAATTAAATTACAATTAACTCATAAATACATTCTCAAATTGAATTAAATTAACCTCAGACATTTCTCAGGTCAACTAAATTAACAATTAATTTTATTCAATTTACTATTAAATCATGTGTTGGTAGAAATGTTTAAACTTTTAAAACAGTTCTAAAAGCGCATGACTTATAACAGAAATGTGTTTTGTAACTTTTTTGGAAAGAGATTTGCTCATACAATATTTACATTACCAAGACATTTCAAAGGTGTAGATATTTATAAAATATTTTTTTCTGAAAGGGTTGAAAAGTTGTGGTTTATAGGCATGGGGTTTCCTCCTATATTCAACCACCAAATTGATAAAATTTGGCAACTACATACATCATTTCTATGGACCAAATTTTTATTTATGCAGTGTCTTATACTAAATAATTAGGTTTCCCCATTACACACTATTATTTATATATTCTCTTCATCTCCCCATTAACGGTTATTATGTACACACACAAAAGTTATAGATGCATATGTCTAATGGCCCCATATAACATGGCTGTGAACTATCCAGTAAAACCAACTATTAAATGAACACTTAATTGAGAGTTAATTGGGAATTTGTAAGTTAAATTAAATTAACCCTTTTGGGAAAGTTAATTAATTAAATGAAATGAAATTAGCCTTTTGGGAAAGTTAATTAATTAAATTAAATTAATTTGAGTTAACTCAGTTAGCAAATTAACAATTGAAATTAACACATGCCTGATGCTTTGTGTGTGTGCTAAGAAAGTGTGGCGCCATATAGCATACCATCACAACAAAGAAAGTAACTGGCTTGCTAACTCTGCAGTGTTTCAGTGAGCAAATGTTTTTGAAACCATAACATTTTCTGCTTACAAGTCTTGTTTGAATAACGGCTTAGCGACTGTCTGTACATTGCCTACTGCTCTCTGACTGTTGCCAACTGACCACACGGAAGGTGACTTGGTAACTCATTTATAGTTACAATAAGATTCTGTTTCAAAGAATCAGATAGTTGCATAATATATTATTAGATTTGAACCCCCTCCCGCTGAAAAGTGTGAACCCCCAATAATATGAAGATAATATTATGTTTTAATAAATGTGAACCCCTTTAAAAAAATTTGAAACCGCTTCTCAAAAGGGTGAACCCCTCCCCCAACATTATTTAATATTTTTCATAAACGTGAACCCCCTTTCCAAAAAAGTTAACCCTCTTCTGAATAAATGAATGAAAAAAACGTGAACCCCCAATAACATTATAATATTATTTTCATAAAAGTGAAACCCGTTTTCCAAACAATGTGAACCCCCTTCTCAAAAGCTTGACTACCCCAATAATATGAAGATAATATTTTCATAAATGTGAACCTCCCTCTTTTTAATAATGTGAACCCCCTTCTCAAAAGCATGAAACCTCCTCTCTAAAGCGTGAACCCCCTCTTAAAACGCATGAACCCACCAATACTATGAAAATAATATTATTTTCATATTATTATGAAAATAATATTATTATCTTCATAATATTGGAGATTCACGCTTTTGAGAAGGAGGAGTTCACGATAAGGGGTTTACATAAAAAGGGGTTCATATTTTTGGAAAAGGGTTTCACAAAAAGGGGGTTCATGTGAACCCCCTGAACCCCCCAGGCTACGGGCCTGGTATCTCTAAATACAACAAATGCAACTAAAGTATTTCACACATAATGAAGTATGCCATTTTTATAGTTTAATTTAGACAATGTGACAATATATTTTTTACATAAGTATGTGTTCCTAAATACTACGTTTAACGTTAATAGTTTATTCATCGTGGATGTGTCTAAACATATTAATCAAGGCAGATGTGATTGGTTTTCTTCTAAAATCTAAAACATTATCACTTTCTGGGGATATACAGTATACACTGCATGGCCAGTTTATGACACCTAGTCTCTTTTGTGTTAGCGAAGGTGGATAATTTCGTAAATTAGGTCAAATAGAAATTGTCCACAACAAGTTTTCAATAAGCTTCTGAAATAAAGTAAGATTGCAGCTACTTGCATGGTACACGCTAAAGGTGGCATGTGTAAATTCAATATTGTTGTACATTTGAGAATGATATAATTTCTTGTGAGAACAGTCCAAGTTTAACAGTTGACATTATTATATAACCATGTATCAATTGCAAAGATAGCTGAACGATAACAATGCCTGAGATGGATTGTGAAGATATATGGTGCCTTTAATGAATGTAGTGTGTCAAATATATGCCTTGCTGAATATTGATTTACAAAGTTGGGATTAACACTTTGTGTGAGACTCGGAAATCAAGACATGAATGGGTAGGTACTTCTTCTTCTTCTTCGTCGAACGATCAGACAGAGACTCCGGTTCCTCGTAAGAAGGTCGCTGTGCGTTGCAGATCCTCCAGTAGGCCATATATTTTTTCACTGGTTTCTGTAGGCCAGGTTGCCTCCCTCTCGTTTTGGTCTGTAGTACAATCTAGCAGGAGGTGTTCCACTGTCATTGGAACCACACCACAAGGACACATGTCTGTAGTACAATCTTGCAGGAGGTGTTCCACTGTCATTGGAACCACACCACAAGGACACATGTCTGTAGTACAATCTTGCAGGAGGTGTTCCACTGTCATTGGAACCACACCACAAGGACACATGTCTGTAGTACAATCTTGCAGGAGGTGTTCCACTGTCATTGGAACCACACCACAAGGACACATGTCTGTAGTACAATATTGCAGGAGGTGTTCCACTGTCATTGGAACCACACCACAAGGACACATGTCTGTAGTACAATCTTGCAGGAGGTGTTCCACTATCATTGGAACCACACCACAAGGACACATGTCTGTAGTACAATCTTGCAGGAGGTGTTCCACTGTCATTGGAACCACACCACAAGGACACATGTCTGTAGTACAATCTTGCAGGAGGTGTTCCAGTGTCATTGGAACCATGCCACAAGGACACATGTCTGTAGTACAATCTTGCAGGAGGTGTTCCACTGTCATTGGAACCACACCACAAGGACACATGTCTGTAGTACAATCTTGCAGAAGGTATTCCACTGTCATTGGAACCACACCACAAGGACACATGTCTGTAGTACAATCTTGCAGAAGGTATTCCACTGTCATTGGAGCCATGCCACAAGGACACATGTCTAGGCCTCCAATGTGTAGTTTTGAGAGCAAATGGTGCCCGAGTCTGCAGTGTCCAGTCCTCAGGCGCACCGTCTTCTCTGGACAGCTGGTAGGTACTATCGAATAGGCCAAATGAGCCAATTATTCAATATAATGATTGCCAAAACATTCATTTAACAACAAATCATTTAATTATATTATTTCTTCTACCGTTGCTCACCGAAATGTTTACAATATTGTTTAATAAGAAAATACTGTTTATGCTGGTTGTGCATGTATAACAGTTTACCGCAGCGGGCCTGTATATCGCATAACAAAGAGTACAGCAACGTTTGCTAACTCGACGCTATTAAGTTATGTCATAGATATGTAGTAATAATAAGAACTATATATCTATGGTTATGTCAACAATAATTGTGCGTGCGTGCGTGCGTGCGTGCGTGCGTGCGTGCGTGCGTGCGTGCGTGCGTGCGTGCGTGCGTGCGTGCGTGCGTGCGTGCGTGCGTGCGTGCGTGCGTGCGTGCGTGCGTGCGTGCGTGCGTGCGTGCGTGCGTGATTGCAGGGTTCATTTAACCATAATTCATTAATTGATAACATGCGGAATTTTTTTTTTTAGTTGTTCTCGGTGTCAATGAATGTTGAAAAATGTTTGAAAGGCGAGATAGTTCATCGAACCGTGCCAGTAGTGAATGCAATTTGGAGGAAATCCGAAATGCGAGAAAGCTCACCCAAATGAGCTATTGGTGAATGCAATGAGAACGTTAGGCGGAAATACGAGAAAGCTCATCGAATCGAACTAGTAGTGAATGCAAGAGCAACGAAACACGGCAGCCAAGAATACTGAGTAACTTTTATTTTATACTAGTAAACACACGTTTTGATATAACGGCGTACTTATTTAGCCGGCCTTTATACATCAATGTACAAGTTAAACAAAATGCTACAAGGCTGACGGCGGCGTCAACATACCGTCCGTCTTTCTACACAAAATCTACATCGTAAATTTGATACAGCTGACTATATAAACACAATAGAAAAGGTCGTCAACTCCGAATAGGCATGTCGTCGCGCCCTCCTGGCCGCTGCGAACCCTCCACCCCATGCCTATGCCCACGTACAAGCAGCGCTTTACAAACTATGCATGATATACAGTATGAACAACTAAAACGTACATATTTCATCGGCACATTTCATCTTCTTAGCTGGAGCGTTACGAATCAAACGGGCAACAGCCGACCAACTTGACAGTCGTGTGCGGAAAGATTGCCCGATTAAAACAAGAACCGCCAAAATGACCCTTTAAAAGAATTCCTCCACAAGACGCCGTTTCTAACGATTGGTAATTTTTTTTAAATACGAACACCTTTCCACGCGAGTAAATACAGTCGGTCGATCACACCTTCGTTATATCTAGTGCAGTGAACCTCAGACATCGTTATCGCCATAAAAATATGTCATCACCCTCACATTGATATAAATGATGTGTGAGAAAGTGTTCGCATGTAAAAAAAGACCAATCGTTGGAGGCATCCTTGTGTCGGCTGCATTGGTTAAAATGCGCACGCTCGGCTCTAAAACAGGCGTCAACAGGAGCACGTAGCAAGGACGAACGCCGTAGAGGTCTCGGCACGACCGCAGTCAGTCATCGAACGAGGACAAGTATCACTCGAGACGTAACCGACCTAGGAATGCTAAGAACGATGCGACAGTCGTGCGACTACAAATAACAAGGAAGCCATGAAACTGGATACACACACAACGCCTCGGCAATGAGCACGTCGTAACTGTATGGGGCAGTTCCCGTTGTACTGTTCACGGTCTACAAGAACGGTCGTATATGAAAGCAAGACTGTTGGACGTACGTAGTGTTTTCTATGGGCAATGTTTAGCACGTAAAACACCGGTTTGGAAGAGGTTGTCAGCTCAATTTCAAGCTTAAAGAAGGCAGTAGAACCAGAGGAAACAAAGCAGCATTAGTTAAGGAGCAGTGTAGGTTGGACATGAGAAAGTACTCTGTCCTACATAGGGTGATAAATGAATGGAACAAACTGCCAAATATTTGATTGTGTTAATGCTAGTAGTGTGAATATGTTTAAAAATAGAATCGACAGATATTTGATATGGGCGAGTTACACAGATGAGAAAATTGTTGGACTCTCGATAAGCCAATGGCTTCCTTGTACACTTGCCATCTGGAACTTTGTTTGGGATGGCAATCTTGCTAAATAAATTGTTCTTATGTATCCTCTAAGATACACTCGCCGCCATTACAACTGACATCGAGCTCCGTGTGTAGCTCTACTATCTGTAGTTACTGCCAAATACCATGGCAACGTATAAACGGACCGTGACTAAATGATACTGTTGTGATAAGAAAAAAGCTCGCATTCCCAAGAATCCTTACAAAATTGATAGATCTAATTTTACAACATACAATTACAAAAGCCAAACATATACACTTTGTAGGTATTTGGAAAACAGTCTGATTTTTAAAGCATAGATGTATTTGGATCTAATCGACTAGTCTTGTTTGCAGGAATACATACCAATAGTAATAATTATTTATGTAGCACTTTTAAGACCATCGTTCAACATTGTCTACCAGGGTGCGCCACACACGACCGCCTCGTGTGAAACCTGTGCATTATAATCACTGCCAAAGTCAACACCCAAATATCCCGGTGCCTATTAACGCTATTGTTAAATAAACCAACTACCTGTGCCGCCCCCTGCTGGGTAGAAATGTACAGCTATCACTAGTGAACGTCGAGACGAAAGACAATGACCGCAAATGGTGCGACCGTAAACTTTACAGTGTAATGTACAGAATGTACAGCGGCAACGAAGAGGCCACGCCACGGCCGGCGAAACGCATCACTCAGAAAAATACAACTGCTATCGTCCGTAACGTCATATCAAACAGTTCTCCGCTCGACATGCGACAACACTATTTATATCACCCGGTCGGAAATATGCATAAACACCTATAATTGATGCGTGGAAACGGTTACGCACACGCACGCTCGCATGCACGCTCGCATGCACACTGTGAAGCAAAAGCTAAATAAAACTTGAAAAATCAAAAAAAAATCGACGCAACAGTCCCCCATTGTGCCTTTGACACAAACCTTTCGACACCTTAACCTTCTTACATATACATCTTCAAGGCTTACATTCCTTCAAACCGGGGACTGGGCCCGCCTGCCACTACGCCCTACACACACGCACTCACGCCCAGGCAAAGCAATAGCAGATGAGAACCTACAATGCGGAAAGCATCGTGTAGCTTCTGGGCACACGTCTATATTTATCTTCATTGTGGCATGGTTCGATAACAAACCAACATCCGTCCATATCACACAAGTCCGTTCCGGTATTGAACCGAACGCATCGATTCGATGCCTTTGCCATCTGGCTATGGTCAAGAACGTGACGACACCAACAAGTCGCATTTTGGACACAACACCAATAGAAACCTCAAAGATAACCAGTCATCAGACGACTAAACAGCAACAGACTGCATGCAAGCAGCCGCGCAGACAAATGGCTCATATACAAAAGTGGCAATCGTCTATACAACATATGAAAATACAAACATACAGCACCGCGATGCCACCGCACTATGTAGACAAAATACTGACTTCTTAATTACAAGTGTACAAGAGAACAATCTGTTGCCGTGGCAACTCACCGAGGCAACAGTACATTGCCATGGCTACAGCAGCAAACACTATGATACAACACTTTGGCAGATGAGTCGTTGTTGCCGTTGACAACGACAGTGTAGTAAATTTACAATGACCCTAGAGGGCACCACCGCTGCTGGTCTGTGTGACACGGGTGAAAATGTACAAGGGCGGCGGATGCAGAACATCGAAAAATAAGACAAAATATCCTCAACTTTGACAACCAAGACCACGTTCAGTTTGAAAATATACCTCGCGAAATTTCGACGACTCACTCGCCTCGCCTTGTACTATAATAAAAATTGTAATGTACAGACTTTTACATAGTTTACACTGTCAATTATATTTACACTTTACATTTGCACTCGTTGACGGAACTGAAAGGCGGCAATTCCACTCGGAAGCGGCCATTATACATTTAGAGCTAACAAAACAGTCGAGAAATATATCTACATAGCATCAAGGACGAAACTAATGCACACGTGAAATGAATGGCAGCTCTATCAAAAGTACAAGTGCGATATGTCAGAAGGCGGTCTCCTTTACAAACATTGCCAATTAATCAAGATGCACAACTATATAAACTACACCTTCAGATAAAAGTGATAATTCAGTTAGCATGCAGCCAGCCAACAAAACGATCCCCTATCAAAGCAACCACATTGAAAACGCAGAGAACAGTGCGTATGACAACATACATTTAAAATACAATTCCAACCCACGCGACTCACCTGGCTGGGGCACGTTTGGCAATTTTCAAACAGGGGCCAGGGCAACTGAAACTGCCAGACAGACATGTAGTCATGGCAACTGGAGCTGCAGCTTAACACGTCACCAGCGCACAACCAAGTTGCTTGAAATCTACATAGCATGCTTTCTGACATTTCACTCCTCTTATAGCATCCACTATCTACCAACCTCTGTTGCTGCATTCATGGGGTTTGATGCTATCACTGATCATTTTCACCATCCGTATCAATGGATCACAACACCAGTCAAGTATATAATTACAACAACCTAATTACACAAGGCTCGTAGCTGGCATTAAAATCTGTCGCTTTCTTTGGCGTTGAAATGAATGATGTTCGTATAACGAAAACGTTCAACAATCAGAACCTCCTCCCCTTTAACTAACATGTATAAAATAACGAATGCTCCCCGTTCCCTATAATGCTTCCCTGTGCAAACAGAATGTACATAAAATAATTTAATTCGGTCACATATATAACAGCAAAGCATACGCCGGCTGGCTTTAAATGTACACAAGCCGTTCAACCACTACTGCTAATCAGCACTCACAAGTGCAACTAGTCTAAACATCGCCAATGTACAATATTCACTACGCATACTTTTGGAACACGTCAATTCTACAGTTACAACCCCTAAGTAAACGTGTCAATGCGGTCGAACTCATTTCACACTAAAACAACAGCTGGTCTACCACACCAGCCCTCCATCCCTTCCCGCCAGCCTTCGAACTTTAAAAACATCAAAACCTTGCTGAATGCCACTTGTATTTTCTATACAAGTCACAAGTAGCCTGCCCTTCAACTACCAAGTCAATCTTCCCTCTCCACACAATTTCAGAGCTGGCATAATCACTGAAAAGCCCCAATTTGCTGATCTAACAATGAAACAAACCACACACAAGATCGTCTTGTTAGATGCTATCAAGTTTTCAAATCTTTGCCACCAACAGAGCCTTGCACGACAACTTCCTAAACTGTGCCAACCAAGCACCGTCACCTTAAATTAGCGACAAGCTCAAACTTCCACCACCAAACAACCAGCAATTACTGGGATCATTTCGAAGACCACCCACACCTGTAGCAGACTATCGAAATTTAGAAAACCGCACGCAGATATGTCACATCAGTGACACACCCTCATCAAAAGGACAACATATTATGACTGCCTCAACCGTAAAACCAGTGACACGACTCCCAAGAATAAATTCACGCTACGTCAACCGACATTGACGCACACAAAATCATGTTATAGGAGTGTCAACACTGCATAGCCATCAGACTGCGGTGATGCGTCACTGCAGCGTGCCATTAGGTGGCATACCAACGGGGCCGAGGTCGGCGCTCGTCTTCATGTAATACTTCTCCAGCTTGGCTAGGATGTGCTTGCCATAGGTGTACTTGCGCAGAGTGCCAAAGTGTGGTCGGATCTTGTGGATGAGCATCTTTCGTTGCGGTTGCTCTGCAATGTCGATCATCTTCTGCACGACGTAGTTCGCAAACTGATCCTTCATCATTGTGTACAGGGCGCTATAAGGCCTGCGGAAACAGGCAGCGCATGAACACAGGCAACGGAATAAGTACAAGTTGATTCACACATGCATTAAATGTCACTCAAATACCAAAGCCCACACAACTATGTATCTAAAATGTATGGCACTAGTATTTCCCAACTAATATTTACTCTACAAATTATTGTTACATGCCTTATCATACAAATCATACACAACACTCAAAAACACATCTTCATTTAACAATTCCCCCAAAAATTCTGCTGTCTTTCAAATGAATTAGAAACCCTAAAACCAACAGTACTGGATTGACTAAGACGATAATAAAACACAAGAGCGATAACCATTTTGACAAAGGATTCTTAAATTACAACCTGCAACAACAAGTTACTATCTCCAGCAGTGATGACAAATTCTTCAGGAATATAAACTATAGACAAATTCTCCAAAAACACCAACTATCACTGCAGATATTTT
This sequence comes from Lamellibrachia columna, assembly GCA_963662155.1. Classification (NCBI taxonomy): domain Eukaryota; kingdom Metazoa; phylum Annelida; class Polychaeta; order Sabellida; family Siboglinidae; genus Lamellibrachia; species Lamellibrachia columna. The sequence goes on along the minus strand of OY759263.1, from coordinate 42,324,337 downwards.
GTTTGATTCACAACTTAACTGTTCTCCTCTTTTAGAGCTCTACAGCACAATTGTCGGCACTGTGTATATTGGCTTCATGCTGATATTGACGGTGCCAGATAATAAATAACATACTAATTTAGTTCTTTAACATTTTCACTATGCAAATTTACATAACTGAAAAACCATTCCAGTTAAAGCCTGCCAGTTAGACTAATAAAAATGTTGCCAGAATGCAACATTATGTTAAGATTATCAAGAGATTTCACAATAGACACCTCAAAATACGCTTACCCATCAGCCATTGCACAGACTTCTTCGATCAGCATTGCTCGCTCAGCGCGTGTCGAGTGAGACACACATTTCTCAACAACATTGCTACAAAGAAAAGTTTTAATATGTTACTATACCAAATATCGATTTTTGACATAATAATAATGTTCATTTGCCAGCAAGGCAATCAACCCCTCTCTGTCAAGGTTCTGTAGTTTTACATATTGTTGCATTGTCAACAACAAAATCAGAAAAGTGAATGATGTCTTACATCATCAGTCATAATTAAAACGCTAAACTACCATTTGGTCAACTTACTGATTTAACATACCTTTTCTTATCGCCTTATAATTTGTTATACTCCATGACTGTTTACTTAAAGCATGTATATTTATATACATATTTAATGTTTCTAAAATAGCTAGTTTTTCCTCACCTGGCAAACTTGTGTTGACTGAGAGCAAGCACCTTGCCCCGTAGTCCCACCACAATGAGGCTCTTGTCCTCGGGTCGCCCGTGCTCCAACACGTGTTGTATCACGTAGTTGCCGTACTGGTCCTGCACCAGTCTCTCTGTGTGCTGATGCAGCTCCTCCAGGATTGGAGCCGTCTGATCCAAGGTGCAGTGCTCCAGGATACGTTGGATCACTCGACAGCCGTACGGGTGGGTCGACAGAGTGAACACCTGGTGACAACAAGAACCATGTGTAACGTCATAACGATCTTGTCTAAAGGTGTTTACACGAGTGATTCATAAAAACAAACACTGAACCTTAGCAATGTTTCGTTTAATGTGCCACAAGATCAGACAATCAAGTAAATCATCTCCCCCTCCAAAAAAATTCTGCCGCCCCCACCCCCATGGCAGAACAGAGACGAACTCAGTGGTGGAATGCCTCACTGTCAATTTAGAAGACAGGGTTCAAGTCCACCTACTGCGGTATCGAAACTTGGCCAATTTCATTCACCCCACTTTGTCCGTGTCTTATTGAAGAGACACTAAAAGCCGTTGGTTCCTTCTACCTGGTGTCTATGCCAGGGGAAGTAAAAGATCCCACAGAAAAAACCTGTTGTGGACTCACTAACTCTAGAGAAGCAAAACTCATTACATGTGTCGTAGATCATAGCCAATAATGGCAAACATTTAATCACAGCCAGTCAAGAACAACAAATGACAGTACATACCTGCCCCTTGAAGGCGTCGATGATGAACTGAAGGTGCTTGGGGTCGACACACTCGATGCACTTCTGTACGACGTGGTTGCCGTTCTGATCCTTGACACACTTCAGAACATGCTTGTCCAACTCTGTCACGATCTCCACCTGTGACACACACATATCACCACAACAGTCAAGTTTCGCCTTATACATTGATGCATTTTTTCACACAAAGTGCACTGTATATTTTGAGATGACAGTTCATAAGGCTGCTGACCTGGAGGTTAAGTAACGTCAGGTGTCAAACATCAGTGAGTTAACTCCTAAATCAAATTTCTTTTTAATAAAAAGGTAAACATGTCACATAATTCTAAATAGTGGTCATACGACTACTCGTGTACATCATCACTTCGCAGAGGCACGCATGAAATAAAAAAGGAAACTTCCATATATGTACAGTGCAGGTCTTATAATGGCCTTTAATTTCTTGCCAAAGCGGATATAACTTCTTCTACTGTCCATCTTACCTGCATGTCGGATGGGATTGACTCGAGTGCCTTCTGTATGACGCGACAGCCGTACATCTGAAGGGCAAGGGGAAGCACGTGGCCACGCACACGTTGCGCCAACGTCTGCTTCTGGTCGGGTGTGCCAAACTCAAAGAACTTTTGGATGACGTAGTTGCCGAAGACATCCGTCATGAGACTGTAGGCAGACTCCAGGATTTCCTTGAAGACCATCGCCTTCTCGCTTGCACTCGCCCGCTCTAGCTTCTGCTGGATAAATCTACACACAAACGCAATGCCTCTCAATCAGTGATATCATAAATTAAACATTTATAATGCATCGTATATCCCAGTAAAACCAGCTAAAAAAACATGTTGTTTCAAATATGTTAAATAAAAGGTGCATGTCATTAAAGTCGTTGCAGCTGTATACATTATAAAGGCCACATGAAAAAGATGTCTTTAAAAATTCAAATGTTGATCCAGCCACAGAGAAGGGGCTGTGACCATATAGATTTTTTCCTTAAGGTTGCTGGGGCGGCTAACGTGACAGTCGATTTTTTCATTATTTCCTCATAACATGCTAGAAAATACTGAAATGAACATCAACACAACAAATAATCGCCCGGCACTAACATCGTATTTTGCTAATCTGACTTCTTAGAACCGCTGATGATTTCCATAGTAACGACCGCGTGTAATTTAGGTTATTTGGATCATGACGCTGTAACTGAGCCCCCCCAGTGGCTGTGACCTGATGACTCCGTCGGACAACGGGCCATTCGAATGATCTTGTGTACGTGTAAACAACTGACGATGACAAAATTAAGAAGACATCTCAATATTAGAAATGACATGTCAATATTAGAAATGGCCGTCATGTTTTGTCAATAATACGTAAAACATCAGTGAAAAGCATCACATTTCAAGCATGATATGCGCATCTATTGACATTTCTGAATGTTTTATAAAGACTACAACACTGACTGAAATACGGAATTTATACTTGAAAGAGCTATGCTTTATCCATGAATAAAAGTGATTTTGAGGTATGTACTTGCTATAATAAAAGTGATGGATGATAAATATACAAATCTATCAAATTTTTTATAATTGTTTTAACAAAGTATCATACATCTCCTCAAGACTCCACACACCGTCAAGACATCCTTGTACAGCGCCTACCCAAACAACCCTTGTACAGCGCCTACCCAAACAACCCTTGTACAGCGCCTAACCAAACAACCCTTGTACAGCGCCTAACCAAACAACCCTTGTACAGCGCCTACCCAAACAACCCTTGTACAGCGCCTACCCAAACAACCCTTGTACAGCGCCTAACCAAACAACCCTTGTACAGCGCCTAACCAAACAACCCTTGTACAGCGCCTAACCAAACAACCCTTGTACAGCGCCTAACCAAACAACCCTTGTACAGCACCTACCCAAACAACCCTTGTACAGCGCCTACCCAAACAACCCTTGTACAGCGCCTAACCAAACAACCCTTGTACAGCGCCTACCCAAACAACCCTTGTACAGCGCCTACCCAAACAACCCTTGTACAGCGCCTAACCAAACAACCCTTGTACAGCGCCTACCCAAACAACCCTTGTACAGCACCTAACCAAACAACCCTTGTACAGCGCCTACCCAAACAACTAACAACATACCTCGAGCCATGCTGGTCCTGTGAGAATTCAACGACGTGATTGACAAGGTCCTTCAATTGTAGATTTGGTATGCGACTGTTGCGGAAGTCCTCCAGTAGGCGGCTACGACCCGACACTTCTTTGGTCATGTTGGCACTGGAGGCACAGATACACACGTCGATTATTAATCTAATAATTTTTTAAACAGCAGCATATCTTCACTAATTTTTCTGGGGGATTGCTTCACATTTTAATTGGACAATAAATAGTGAGGTTTCAAATGATTTGGGAAACAGGGATACTAAAAATCATTCCATAATCATAAAAGTACGTTGTGTTTGGAAGAAAAGGTAAACAGTGGTGAAGCTAAAAGTTGGTTTAATTAGGTAATGCAAGTTTATGAAGAACCTAAATAACATGCAATAAAAGACAACTGTGTGAAGACAACTTTGTGAGAATTGAGACAGTACCTTTTTGCGAGGAAGCGCGGATTGAAGAGGGACGTGTTGAACAGTCCGTTGTTCCCAGAGAACGAACCATTTCGGTATTTCGCCTCGGCCCCTGGTGCCACGGAATACAGTCGGCTACCGCCCAGACCTACAAGCATTACTCATGCATAAACCGACAACTCTTTACACATACAATTGCCAGAAGACAATATAAAATACACGTGTTCTATGCGATAGATAGAAAATAGGCAGTGGAAAATATATAAAACCACAAAAACCTACCGTAAAATTTTATAGAATCACAAAAAACAATTTTGCCCAACAAAAAGTCGGTTTTCCCTCAAGTTTTATTACAAAACTTCAACGTTTTGTTATCCATGCTACCCATGCAATGTCTAAATGTATGCAGTAGAACTTATGACCAACAAAAGGACTTAAATCTGTACCTAAACCACTGTACTGATAAACAATTTAGTAATCAATACACATTACGTACCACATACAAGACATCTATTCTCCCACTAGTCACTTACCAGCCAGATTGAGGTTCCCCGTAGAACCGGACAATGACGATGGGGGTGTCAGTGACTGCCCAGGTTGTACTAAGCCCATTGGGCCAGCAGGTGACGTACTTGTCGTGCCTAACGAACCATAGTACTGGCCGAGTTGAGGCAACTGCTGCGGTCGCTTGAAGTCGAGCGTTGCCCCGAGAGAGTCACGACGGTGGGTCGACAAGCCTACAAAAACAGCAACAAAACATTTAACTTGCTAAATCCAGCAGGAATAGTGTGGCTCCACAACAGCAGGAATAGTGTGGCTCCACAACAGCAGCCAAACTTGGTCTTAGCAGGAGCCTACCGTCAATTAGCAGACATTGACTTTACATTTTATACTGCTCAATGTATTGCTTTGCGATTGTCGTTGTTTAACAAGGTAAAATATGATGTTAGCAGTTTATGTAGAATTTATTTTGTTGTCATTGGGATAAATAAACATTTCAACAAAACTTCACTCTCAATCGTGATTTCACAGCAAAACATGGATATACAAGTGGTACCCGACGAGAGATAATGGAAGATACAAAAAAAAGGATGGAAGAATTCTGACTAATACAAGGGCGTATTATTTAGAAATTATCTCTCAGCACTCTGTTACAATCATGTTGGTCACCTACAAAGTGATTTGTTCAAACCAATAATCATTATAAAAATCAAACCGATTCCCAACACTATCTTACGTATTGATACATAAAACCTGGGAACAGTTTCACGAAGCATTCCTACCATACAAACTTTCATACTAAGGGTAGTTCGTAGTTACATACAATTGTTCGCAATGCTATCCGTGTTTTCTACAATTCTTCTGAGTAACATAATCTTCGTAAAACGTCTGCATGCAAGTTTCTTCGTACGGAACGAACGCTTCATGAAACCAGACTCTGAATGTTGAATCATTCAGGGCATCCAGTTACAGACCTGAGCCAATTGCCCCAGGGGCGCCAGATGACCCCATGTTGGTGTTGTTAAAGCCGGCTGCCATGGAACTAGTCTGCTGCTGCGTGAGGCCAAGGGTATTGGTGAACAGACTGTTGGTGGCGGGTGTGTACAACCCACTGGTCGGGGTGAACCCTACAGGGCAAGCAACAGAGGTTAGCACCAGGTGGCAGCACACATACTGTCACAACTATGCCTTGTGAAATTTTTTGTTAGAAATTACCTTTAACTCATGCAGACAAGATCAAACCGATTTGTCAAAAGATAGTAAAAAAATATATGAACAAGTGTTTCATAAATGTACATATTATTAATATCCAGATGACAATCTTAAGTGTCGACTTTTAATGCCACAAAATGTAGTTATAATATCCTAATGGTTCATTTTGATTTAACACTCTACAAAAAATCTCATTAAAAAAATTTATAGGAAATATAAGGATTCAGAAATAAAGATGTAGGAATAATATTGGAATATTTTAACAAAATATAGCATTATCTCAAGTGGCGCCATCCACTGAATCAAGTTAACGCAAATTAGCAACTTTCAACAGTACGTCACAAAATTCAGCAATCCGAGTATGATATGGTGTGGCTCATACCATGCCACAATCAGATCAACATCCATAGAGCGTCGTCATTGACAGATTTCTACCACTAAAATAATGTTCTAATGTTGCATAGCAAGAAATTACCAATTCTGTACAATTAGTAGGAAAACGATATAGTAAAAATAGGAATTGCAAAAAAATATAGGAATCCTAAACACCTCCCTGCATTACAATAAGAAATGTTTATGCAATCTCGTTACCCCTTTCTGCACCCAAACTAGCACCAGGGCAGGTAACTAACCCTGTTGTCCATTGGTGGCAGCATTCACTAGGATGGGGGCAGGGGACACGAGACGTAGCGGGGTGCCAATCCCACGCCCGTTCCCCATCACTAGTTGTCCATTCTGGTCATAGTAGGCTGGAGCGAGGATCTGGTACGGTGCACCGCCACCTGGTGAGAAACATTCACGAATGGGCATATTAAGTGTCTTACTTGGAATGACAAATACTTTCATTTCAGGTAACAACCCATACATACATACATACAAATATGCATAAAAAATAGATGTAAAAACACGTTAAAAAATAAATAAATACACTAAAAATATAAATACAGAGCAAGTTAAATAATAGTTAAATACCAGTTTCTTAACGCTAGCAATGTGAATGTAGATGAAAATCTTGATAAGCCAATGGCTTCTCTGTCCACTTATCATCTGGTTGAGTTTCTTTGGATAGCAATATTATTAAAAACTTTTGTTACCAGCATGATATGTCATTAAATCTGTCTAGCACAAGTTTTGGATCTCAATCTAAAATTATGAACATTTCATATAACTACTTAATGTTCTGCCCAGCAATAAACATTTCACCAATGAGTTCTAGTTACAATACATACCAGCAGGTGTACCAAGTCCATCGGAACTCTGTGACGGGGTGAGGGGGCGATTGCCTGCCTGTGCCCTCAGCAACTGCTGCTGTTGGGCCGAAAGGGGTGCGCCCTGGGGTGTTTGCTGGCCCGGGGTCTGCTGCTGGACCAGTCCTGCCACAGGATACAACCCCCAGGGCGCCTGCACGCTGTAGTACTGGGGCACGACAGCAGGACCTGAAACGGTACAGGACTCAATCAGTCAACAAAGCCAGAATATGTAAACACACCTCTGAAAATGTTCACAAATATGTCAACGATGATTCCCAACAAAAATCAGAGTCTGCTTTAGCTGTATCCCAAACATAGCACTAAATGAAATAAACTATCACAAATTATATATGTATATTATTAACGCATTTGACTGTCGGTCAATAACTAAAGAGCCTTCCCACAATTCTGAAGTGTTGTTGGATCAATGTTATTACTGAATTTTGCCTACTTTTTTGATGAAATTCAAAAAGTAATATCCCCATGATAAGATTATATGCTGTAGTTTTTATCTTATTACTATAATGAAGTCTTAGCAAAAAAATGATTCCTCATTCATATCTGTACGATAATTATTAGCAGTTGTTTTTTAAAGCACCCTTATGAATAGCTCCAAATAGGGTACGCTGTGGAAGTATCAGATTATAACATGTTACAAGATTAACTCAATCAAATCAGAGAAAATCCTGTCATCCAAGCTTTGGTTTTAATATGTTTTAAACCAAGTCAACTTTAACAAAGTCATAATCAGTCTCATCAAAAACTGAAGACAGAATAACACAATAGTCTCTATTCTGAATGAGACAATAGTCTCTATTCTGAATAAGACAATAGTCTCTATTCTGAATGAGACAATAGTCTCTAGTCTGAATGAGACAATAGTCTCTATTCTGAATGAGACAATAGTCTCTATTCTGACCAGTGACCAAAGTGTAGTGCCAGCATTACAACTTCTGCTGTCTCTGCTACAGCAAGTCGACGTGACTGCATTGCAATGCATACTGTTAGTGCAAAACTTAAAAAATGCTTGTTGTTAATGGCAACATCAACAATCCTACAAGAGAAACAAACATCAACAAAGACACACCTCTAACAAACCCCGGACAACTAGGAACCCAACTATTGACCCCTTTGTGGGTTAGTGTTAGTAAAGTGCCCAGGCGCTACAAAGCAGGGTGAATCCAGCACCAGAAATACAAGAGAAAAGATTTAACATCTACTGTTGTCATGATGATATTAGCTCAGTGTTAACTACCCACGTCACGCAGTCACACCACACTGTGCACACCACACTGTGCATGTCACGGCAGCCTTGCTCTAGTTTCTAGCAAGTGCAAATTGGGGTTTTGTACAATTGCTGTCACTTCGCTGGCACGTCTTTACACACAGGTCATTTCATAGGTTTTAAAGATTCTGGATCCACTTCCACAAAATATTAATGGAGCAGTTTTCGTAAGCAATAGAATTTATCACTACGACCAACTCATGTCAATTTATCCATGTGCACTTCCATCTTGGTTAAAAAACACTGCTTCTTACAAAAACATTAGTAAGAATCGTAAATATAAGCTCAGCAGTCTAAGCAGTTGATGAGATGTAGCCATTTTAATGTCAGTAGCTAACGTCTGCATTTGCTCACATCTGTTATTTTTTGGCACATTTTATGGTCCCATATCTCATCTATAAAAAATTTGTTTGCCTGGCATTGCAACTAAAATAGGTACTTATTTATGTCAGAGCACCTAAATCTTTTCATTACTTTCAAGTCTATTCTTGTATGGCTGTGTAAAGTGTGGAGATTTTAAATTTTTCAGGAGGTTATGATACAAAATGCCACCATGTTTTAAAGTTCAGAACAACTTTGTTTTATGGCTTTATTCAACTGGATAATTACTAAAAATTGAGAGGAAACATGCAAGCACAACCTCTTTCAACCACATTCAATTTCACTATGTAACCATATAAAAAAACAACAGACTACAGAGCACTTTTTTATCCATGCGAACAGAGAGAAGAAAATAGGTTTTTTATGAAACAAATTATCTAAACCTTCCTGATTAGTAAGATTTATCATGGAATAACCCAGAATATTTTTTTTTTCAAAATAAAACTTGTACAAAACTCCAAATCTAGTGTAAAAGCAAAAAGCAACTAAATTGTTATTTACAGTGATGACCAAAGTACACAAAACACATGTCGCTCTCTTGATGTCTCCTAGTCTAACAATGACCCTGTTATCCACCAAGTGACAAACAAGCTATCTCGGAAAAACACCAACATCACACATTCATAATTTAGAAGAATTTATTTGGATTTTTTTTATAGTTTCTGAATAAATTAGTTAATGTTAGTCTGCAACATTCCAGTATGTTGCTATACCATGAAGAGAATAATATTACCAAATACACCTGGATTTGTTTGTAGTTTACATAAAACTTTTTGACTTAGACATTTTGGTGGCCCAAGCAGCACAATGCACGGCCACGGCAAGCAAAAGGAAAACAAAAATGATTTGTCCTATGTAGAATGTTGACAGGCAAGGGAAAATATGTTTTGCATATTCTCTAAATGTATACAAACAATTGTAAAGCACAAATTATGTTGATTCAGTACATGAACCATAGATGCCATGGGAATTTTGAGGGAGATGTTAGCTCAACATGATAATGAAGAAAAAAAAACAATAATTCTGTGAAACTAAGACATTGCAAACGTTTTGAGCAAGATGCAGAGTAGAGAGCGACAGGGGAGTCCACCAGAAGCCAGAAGAAGCCCTGCTCTCTCAAGTAGTCCTTGTAATACTCAGCACAGATGACATGGTAAAAATGTCATGCACAAGACCAGCATTTGCAGCTTTTGAAACCACAAATATGAGTTGAGGGTGGACTGGGTTATAAAATCTCATTATAAAGATCGAATCAATTAAATATTGTTTATCAAATCGGCTTAAAACTTCATATGTTAGAATGTGATAGATTTGTCACTTGGGTACTAGAAGATTAGTTACAGTGAAAAAAAGGTTTCAGTTTTACAATCACAATCAAGATCATTTTCAATAATAGTCAAAACGCCAACCCTGATGCCGGTTTAACGCGACGCATTTAGCCATGCAGGCCGTTGAGCAACTAATGAGAGTTTGACGAACTATTTAAATGGAGAGAGCAGGGCGAACGTTGTAACAGACTCAGTGTAAGTCGTGACTGTGTATGGGTGCGGACGTATCCTGACCTTGTCCGAGCGGCAGGCCTATCGTGTACGGTTCCTGCGCACTCACTACGTAGGGCGTTGGCCCAAACGCTGTCGCCAGGCCTACAGAACAGTACACACGAGAATGTAGGCACGCATGCATGCAGACATGCACGCACACAGGCGATCTGCTGTTTCTCAGTGTTTCCGATCCATGTAAGATCCCACTGTTTCTTCATCGGAATAACATCATCTATCGATGGTTTGTTACTTGTTAATAATGCAAATAGATTTCAAAACCAACTAGCATTAGATTAATTAAGCTTAAAATTGATATACACCCAAACAAATTTGTTTTTCACATTTAAAGGATGTGTCTTTTAACACAAAAAAGGCATTCTACTAAAAACTACAATGAGTGATTCGGAAATTTGAATTTTTGTTTTTGTTATCCACCACATTTCTTTGAAAACTATGACAGCAGAATTTCTCAGGAAGCCTGCTGCCGACTACTCATGCACACATACGCACACGCACGCATGCACGAAACAACAAGGATGTGTCATTGCACGACTGCGTTATGTCACAAAGCAAGACAAAAGGTACATTCAGCAATACAGTTCCAATCAAGTGAGGGAAAGGATGAAAACTGAAGAAGGGGTGACATGCAGCAGCGAAACGGTAGTTTCATGCAGCACATGCTATTTGGAACCTGTCAAATGCAGACTTTACAACCAAGGGGTTGTGTCATAAGCTAGTCGATGGGGTAAACATCGACAGGTGTTCTACACGGGGATACAAGGGAACGGACAATCTTACAGTACAACAAATTACTAAGTAACATGCTTTGTACATGCAGGGGGTGAAACACAACTGTTCATCCTGTCCACCCCTTTCATAGTCCTCTCGACCCAACCATAATTTCCCAAAATTTGCTTTTACAAACCTGTCGACCATATAACCAGCAGGTTGACCAGAACAAGTACAAGATGACCCTCCACTCAAACCCCAGTGCAATTCTCATCTAACCCCAGCTCTAGGTTTACATGCACCTCTCCAAAAACACTCCTCCCCCCTCCCCGACTTCACACAGATTTCAAGCGTTATATGAACTTACCATTTTTACTAAAAGATATGGGGTAGCCACCTAGTGGCAGTCCACTCACCAAGCTGCTGCTGCTGCTGCTGCTGCTGCTGCTGCTGTTGTTGCTGCTGGGCAGCTAGGGCATACTGCTGCTGCGTGAGAAGTATTGGTGTTTGCTGTTGTGACTGCTGCTGTTGACGTTGTAACAACTGAAAGGACAGACACCGACAAGTCACAACTGTCAAGTAGCACAACTCGTAACTGCTCAGTGGCTCGACTCACAACCATTAAACTCAAACTATCGACTCACAATCGTCAAGTATTTCGACTCAGAAACATCAAGTAGCTTGACTCACTTACTTTAGTTATCACTCTTATACTGTAATACACATTACACAGTGATCAGCGATTGCACAAAATACACAAATATAATAACATATTTGTTTACATACACTTAAGGTAACTATTGCCTATTCTATGCTTGTTTTGAATTGAATAGTTTCAATAAATTTTTAAGATAGACCAACCATTTCTTCACAAATTGTAGTTGAAATACCAAATAATACTTTAGATTAATCAAACTTTTTTCATTTATTTGGTGATGTTTCATGATTTTAAAAACATTTTAAAAAAATATGAAAAATACCCCCAAAATAACATCTTATAACATGAATGAATTACAGCTGCTACGGGACCAGGAAGATTTAGTAGAATTTTTAATTGAACCCAAAAATTTTAGATGACCCCCCTCTACCATTTTCATATTGACATCACCTTAATTTGCAGGCATAATGGCCCTTGTATCTGTATTTGCAACGTGTTGTCAACAAAATATCAGGTTATGTCAGCCACACGTGGCATTGTGTTTACGATCATTCTGATTGGCCCATTATCCGATGGGGTTACCAGGTCACATCTACTTGCTATTTCCGTCATAGCATCAAAGGCACAACAAACTATGTTTGCGCTGATATTTGCCAGTTTAAGAACATGATTTAGTTAGGTAGATTATAATACTGATGTATACTGGAATTAGTTCCACGTTCATGGCGAATGAATTTACGCTGGTTCTATGATCGAAGCACACACATCAGCGTTTCTAAGTCGGGGTTCTAAGAAATCAGGAGGATTTCCAAGGACTGTTTTTTTTAAAGATGGATTGGCAAAATATGACATTAGTGCAGATGATTATTTGTGGTGTCGACATTCAGTGCAATATTTCCTAGCATGTTTTGAGGAAAAAAAAAAAATCAACTGACATGTTAGCAACCCCAGTTAAAATTTAAGTACCATAAATTCACAACTGTAAATGTCAACCAATTGCCATCAATTAAATTAAGTAAAACGTTATTGAAACAACTAAAAGCTGACATAAGTAAACATTTGTATAACTGCATCAGGGAAATAAATATGTAAACAAAGAATAAAGTTATAAATCAGCAGTTTCCTCACCTACTGCTATTGTTTATATAAATGTAACCCTTTCCCACCTGCAGCCAATGAGTAAGCCACCTTAATCCTTCAGCAGCTGTTGCCAAGCACATAACCATAACTCTTTCCCTTCCACCGGACACTAGTCTAAATCAATGTAATTTCACATTCTAATATCTACATTTCCTTATCCCTTTTCCACCAACAAAGCATTAACCCTTTCCCACCCATAAAGCATTAACCCCTTCTCACCTGCTGGGTGTAGTCGAAATTTGGCGAGTCCATGGACGGCATCAGATTGCTCCCGTACTCGGCCGCGCCCTGGAACGGGTCTATGCCGACGGGCTCAAACTGCGGGGCGTCTAGGTGGAAGCCCGACGAAGGGGGTAGGGACTGTGGGGGTATGTCCCCAACGATGAGGCCGTCTTCAGGCTTACCAGTAAAACTGTTGAGCTTCTGCGACTTGTCGATGAGCAGTTGCGGCGGCGGCAGCTGGACAGCACTGATTATATCGCCATCTATTGGTGATGTCTGCTGGCTGCCGTGTGGTCTAACAAATGGGAAACGACTTACGTTGTCACACCACGTTACCTTCTCAGTGCCATTCAACCATTCTCTCATGAGTCCAATCACTGATTAGTGAAGGTTGTCAAGAAACAATGATTATCACAACATAAACAATAAGAATGGGCAACAAGTGTCTATTAATTATTATTTAAATACCTCAAAACCACAGCCAAACTGTGACATATATAATATGGGAATAGTACGAATTTTAGGCTGTTTTTGTTTACGTCTCACTTGCTCAAAGAATACATATTAATTTTAAATATATAAGCAGTCAACCTATCAGTTTGATCGCTCCACACACCTGTAGATGCCGTCTTCTTCTAGACCATTCTGTACAATGCCATTGCTCGATAACTTCTTGATGTCAGGTTTTGAACCGTCACACTGGTACGGTGGCGCACTCTTGAGGCTCTTCTCCAGGGTCTTCTTGCCGTCGTCAGCATCGCCCCCGGGCCCCTGCAAACAAAACAAAGTTTTACTACACATACACAGCAATTATATGCCTATGTTTAATACATAAAAAGTGCAATATTCCCAGTACTTTGTTTTCTATTACAATCACAAGAACAGTAACATGAAAATTACGACTGAATATGAATAAGCCACTACGGAAGTTAAGGAACTGAAATGTGTAGCGTTTCAAAGAGGTGATCACACCTGCAGAATCAATAGCTATTAGACACTAAACGACTGCCACACATACTTATACTTATGTAGACACTAGTAAGTACTAGACACAACTACACAAGACAAATAGCAAGTCCAAGACACTTCACATCATAGCCGACACGTCTCAAATACAGCAAAATGAGAACAAAGATATCTTGTGACTTGGCCAGCATGTACTCTCTCCATGGACTATGGTCAGATAGGTTTTTCACTGTCTGTTTATAAATAGAAACAACATGATGCTAGCATTGTAGCCGGACTTTGAAACAGTCACACAGACGACAGCAGAAACCCACTCAGTAACTGGCACAACTTCTTTGATTGAAGCAATTAAACCAGGGTTGAAAAAAATCAGGTAATTTTTTTTTTTAAATGTTAAATCGGATTTTTTAAATTGAAATCAGATTTTAATTCTTTTTTTAATCCGAATATAGACATTTATATGTTTATATTTATAAACTCTTTCAAACGTGTTCTATTCAAATCGATTTGGGTACTTGTCTTAACAGAGGGTACATGATTTTTGCTTATATAGACATTAAGCAATGTCCACAAGGCCTCACCCCCTCCCCTGTAGTTGCATAATCTGTCTTGGAAAGGAAAGCATGCTGTGTGTCTGTGGCTGTAGTAGTGATAATTATTGTTTGCTGAGAGGGTGGATTAGCACCTGTCCAGGGCTCTGTGTACTCTAAGGGTCTCCAACCAGACTGCAAACATAAAATATTTGACTATCAGGCTATCTGGTGACAATACAACTACACAAGTGTGCGCACATCGTGCTTTTGTGTAAAAAAAAAACATACAAAACTTTGTTGATCTCGATGCATGTAAAAAATTATTTGTGTTAAATTCATATAAATCAGCGATTAAAAAAAATCATAAATCAATGATTTTTTTGAAGTGATTTAAATTAATGATTTAAATCAAACAACCCTGAATTAAACCCCCACAATTTGGGCATTTTTTCTATTCCCTGTACACTATTGTTAGTTTAGTGATGGTTCAAGAATTGTCATGAAACAACTAAAATCCGCTTGCTTAGGGATGTTTGTGTGGTCATGTATCATATCATATTTATGGACACGTAAGTGACTCAAACGATGACACATTTCACGAAGAGAAGTCCGACTTGGAAAGTGATATTGAAGATCTGATATAAATAAACATTTCAATATGAATTTTATTTGTGAAATAGTTTTTGTTGAAAGAAACAGGTTTTATACCGCCGAAAATTGCACGCCGTGGCGTGGGCGAAAATGGATGCCGTCCTCAATTCACTCCAAATCAAAGCCTCCAAAGTTCATTTTCACAGTCAACTATCACAGTCAAACATGTTAATCAGAATGTCTTGACACACTATATTGTCAACGGGTCAGGGTTGAAAAATAATCATGATTTTTTTTTTTTTAAATAGGATTTTTTTTATTTAAAAATCGGATTTATTTGATTGTTTTTAATGTGGTATATAGATATTTATATAGATGTTTAAATATGTAAATTCAAACATGTTATATTCAAAGCGATTTGGGTTCTTGTCTTAATAGAGGGTACATGATTTTTTTTTATATAGACATTAGACAATGTCCACAAGGCCTCACCCCCTGTAGTTGCATAATCTGTCTTGGAAAGGAAAGCATGCTGTGTGTCTGTGGCTGTAGCAGTGATAATTATTGTTTGCCTATAGGGTGGATTAGCACCTGTCCAGGGCTCTGTGTACAGAATACAAACTGGTACAGTATTAAACAACTGAGTCAACATACTGAATTGGTAACAACTTGCACAAGCTATAAGTGGACTTTAACTCAGGGCTTCTGTGCTGAGAAGATACCTCCTCTGGAAGACAAGTTTGTGTGGCTTCACTGCATTCAGAAAGGGAATAGCTCAAACATACACAATGTCATAAAATATTTGACTATCAGGCTATCTGGTGACAATACAGCTACACAAGTGTGCGCACTTTGTGTTTTGTATTAAAAACATACAAAACTTCGTTGATCTCGATGCTTGTAAACAATTATTTGTGTTAAATTCATATAAATCAGCGATTAAAAAAATCATAAATCAATGATTTTTTTAGTGATTTAAATCAAACAACCCTGCAATGGGTTTGTCTGCTTCCTTAGTATCACCAGTATGAAGTAAATCGGCATATCCTTCAAAAATTGGTTACGATTTGCGCATCTTCGTCCGCCATCTTTGCTTCAAAATAGCATGGGGTGTCCTCTTTCCACATCGATAAACCAATGAACAGTGCTGATTCAATGTTTCTTCGGTATTCCCCAATTATTATTATTAAATATGAATCATCCAATAGGCATCCATGTTACAAATGACAGGGGTTTTCTCGGGAAGTGCGAACTACGACTGAAATCGTATCCCAGATACAAAGGGTAACTACGACTGAAATCGTATCCCGGATAAAATGGGTTAATGCAGCTGTCATTCACGTAAACACAGAACACATGACTAAAGCCATTATATTTTGCTCTATCTTTAAACCCTGTTTTCTACATATTCATTTTCACATAGGCATGCTCTTTATCCCAAAGTAATTTTGGTTCTGGTCAAGATACAGATCTGTAAACAGTTTTGGAAAGCCCAAATAATCAGCTGTAATATAAGTACAAAATACCAAATTTGAAAATGTGCACCATGTGAAATGTTTTCATAGATCACATTACATATAAGCATACAAAAAAGCATATAACAAAATTAGAAATTACGCTTGACTGCACTATCAGTGAACACTATCAGTGAACACTATCAGTGAACACTATCAGTGAACACTATCAGTGAACCCTATCAGTGAACACTATGAGAAAACACTACCAGAAGAGCTGATCCAACGTTGAGCGGTCGGTCGGTCGGTACCAACAGAGAAGCTGTGGGTTGTCAGAGCAGACCACACATGCAGTACACCCAGAGACAGGATTAACCATACCAGTAACAGTCTTCATACGACAAGAGTTCAAATAGCTCAGGCACCTCGCCACAAACACTGGTATAATTATGCAACAGCTACACAGACCGAGACAGATAATCCTTGTCTGGGTCAAGGTTTGCTGCTGCTACTAGTGGTAATATAACAGGGGCAGTGCACAGCTGACCAGTCACAAAACAAAATGTCACCTGCGCACTTATCACTAGTATATAATGTCCAGATACCAGGGTTGGTTCGATGTCAGCGGCCACTATAATTACACAGCTTCATAAAAGGGCATTTACAAATCTCTCTACTGGGAATTTCCAACTAAACTACCACCTTGCATTCAAACCTTTATTACAATCTGAATTTTGCTAATATATTTTTATTACTACAAATTAAACCGGGAACATTAGTATCGTTACGACGACAAATCAGGTTTTTAATTTGTTACTGGGAGGTTCAATTCCTTCTTCCCTCTCTTCTCTTGTTTTCCCTCATCCTGTAAGCTACTCCAAAATTGTCATCCTAAATTTAATAGTATAATGCCTAAAGTTGTGTACAATACCAGACTGTAGAATTATTTTTTCCTTAAAACGTCACATTTATATGACAATTCTAAAGCCCTTGATTGCAAGATAGAGCGATGAAATTTCTCTTATTTTGAAAACGTTCTGAGAAGGATCCGAGCTATCCCAACAACTCTAGTATGCGCCTTGTCTCAACAATGAAATTGAGAAATTTTTCTCAGGTAAGAACAGACATGACTGCAATATATACATAAAACCATTCTATAAAAAGCGGCAGATAAGAAGGCAGTGAAACAGATGAATAATAATAGTAATAATAATAAATAATAAATATACAATAAAATAAATGAACAGACATTATATACATTGCATACACATTACTTGTTATGCTAGGAACGACAAGTGACACTGTTTGCAGCAGGCATCATGAGTTATGTTGTTTAATAGACAGTGGCACAAATGAGTATTTATATATATTAAGCCTGCACGGAGGAGTTCTATAGCGTCTGCCAGATGGCAGGAGCTGAAATTCATTATGTAAAACATGTTTGGTATCATAAATAATCTTGACTGACTGACTTCTTAATGTCTGTTCAAAAATCTCCTGAAGGGAGAGCATCGGAGATGTGGAACCTGTTATTTTCATGGCAGTTCTCATCAAGCGAGAAAGCTGTGATTTCGACTGAACAGACAAATTGCCAAACCAAGCAGTAATCCCATAACGCAGTATGCTTTCAATAATGGAGCAATTAAAAAGACCAAGTATTTTCTCATCAACACCAAAAGCTCTGTCTTCAGAGAAAATACAACCGCTGGAGGACTTTGGAGCACACACTGTGAACATGAACATTCCAGCTAAGTTTGTTATCAAGATGGACACCTAGGTATTTGTACTGACCGATCTGGGTAATTTCTTCACCATGGATAACAACAGGCAAGTGATCAGCAACAATACATTTAGCTTCAAAAATCATCTCTTGAGTCTTACTAACATTGAGTTTGAGGTGGTTGTTGTCACACCAATGTACAAAGCTTTCAATTTGTGTGTACATACTTATGTCAGAATCAACATGTAATAGACTAAGGATAGCCGAGTCATCAGAAAATTGTATTATGTAGTTGTTAGTACTGCTGCTGGTACAGTCATTTGTATACAGAATGTACAAAATCGGCGAACTGACACAACCTTGGGGTGCACTGGTATTTGTTACCACAGTTTGGGAAAAAGTCTGATTTACTTTAACAAGCTGCACTCTGTCTGTTAGAAAAGAATGATACCACTTGATGATATATGGATTGACATTCATTTCTTTCAGCTTAGTGAGCAGGGTGTGAGGTTGGATAAGGTTGAACGCCAAGCTAGTCATTAAACAATAGTCTAGCATAAGCCTTGGGCTTGTCTAAGTGTTTCAAATCAATTTGAAACACTCGTCTAAGTGTTTCAAATTGTTGACTCTTCCAGGAAAAATCTGCTGAATGTTGGTTAAGTTTTAATCATTTCACATGTTCCCCATACATACTCAATAAAGTAAATTTCCCAACTTACGAACATCAGCTTCACTGCACCAAGCCACCTATTTTCCTATTTCCCTGCTGACCAAGACATGTTCCCCATACATTGTGTCATGTAATATTTATCTGACAGCAAGACTGACCCATGGACACACCCAATAAACTGCAGACTTCAAAGGTGAAACCTTAATTACATGGGTCTGGGCAGTCTAGTCAATGGGATGACAGTGGAGACATTGCAAGGAGAACCAGTGGAGCATGACATACCACTCAACAATGATCATCAAATGCAGCTGTGCCAACATGGCATTAGTGCTACATTATATCATCTGCTGAGTGGCGAATAAATCACGCCAATTAATTCACCATGCTCACTGCGACACTGTGCCAGACCGACCAGTGTTCCTCGCACCAGATATTGTCTTCATGGCTTTCATACAACCAGATCAGGATTAGTTTATCTGGATAGCGGATCAAGATCTCCTAAGTGGCAATGTATTTAGAATTTTAAGACTTAATTAAGCATTCATTAATTACATACATCTTAAAAATTAGGACAGTTTCCAAACTTAACCCAGTAATCAGTAAACTACAAACACTGTGTAGCATAAAATCAAGGTAGTAACGTTACATACTGCATTGGTAAATTATTTTGAAGTGGACACGTTTCTATGCACACACTAGACAGTTTCAAAAGCCCACAACAGTCGTCACAAGATCTTTGTACAAACTATATGACAACTGCAAAGATACAGGGACACTGACCCTCGGTGTCACACCAACCTCAGTGTCACTGACCTTTGGCAAGACAGGCCATCAGTGACACTGGCCGTCACTGACACTAGTGACACAGGCTCTCAGTGATGCAGACATCAATCAACCTGCATCTCTGTAGCGTTAGATGTTTAATTAAATTGCTTTCTTATGAATAGTTTGTAGATCATAGAACTTTATGATCCATATTTATTAGAGGATGAAATCCAAAGAATGAAAATAACAAACAATAATTTCACAAGATTGCCAGAACACATTATTTGAACAGTACACTATGTAGGCCGAGAATCCTGCTCTACTCAGTCAGAGGGTTCGGAAGGGGGGACCTACATTCACCAATGCTGCTGCAGGTAACACAGGTAAAACTTACCAAAATGTCAAACAAGTTTCAAGGATACAGGAGGCACCGGAAAACTGCTGACTTGCAAAAAATATATGACAAACTGTTTCTGTAGAAAAAAACTTAGTGGCACCATCAGTTGTACACATATATTTAGATGCAGTCCAGTGGACCCTACCTTGGCTTCAAAAACATCTCTGTTACCTACAGCGATAATTGGCACACCTGTCCTGAGTTGACAAACACGCGGAGAGCATCACAATGACACATGACAGTTACACACGCGTCTGTCACATGACCAGAACTGTCAGGTCATCTTGTGAAAGGTAGACATGTTTTACTTGAGTCTCACAACTGTCACCCTGTCTGGACCAACAATCATCTACCCCCATATGCCAACGCCCTCTTTCGTAGCCTGACTTTACTGTACTCAAGCTCATCTTTACGGTGCTAGTGCCAATGCAGACCCAAATAGTTATATGCTTCCTACAGAGTAGTGACATTGGATGAGGAAGAAACGTGGTTTTCACATCAAGGCTAACAGAAATTCTAACTTTTCTGATCGTTTTTTCCCCCCGGAAAATCATGTTGCGTAGTATTAACATCTATTCTAAGAGCTTGACCGCCCAGATATGTTTTAATGAAACACAATGTGTTTTTGAAATTTGAATGATTCAAGTCGAATCACATAACATATTGCATGCTGGATGTTATTTATTACTCTCAACTGTGCCTACAAAATGGAAATATGTTTTGTCAATTGTTTGAAATAATGTAATTATTATAGCTACACAGCTCCTCCAGAGTGTTATCTATATAACCCACTTGTCTGCTCTGGTGCACCTGTTAGACGGCCCATGTCGAATGGCAAGGTTGATACATACAGATAACAGTAAAATTATAATTTAAAGTTGTGTTCATTCAAACACATTTGGTCAGTTAAGATAATATAGAATATATGTAGTTTGTACTATACAATAAATACAATCAGACTCTGTACCGCTAAGTGTTGAATATGTAGCTTTTAGTTGATCTGGGCACTTCAGTAAATCTTTTTTATACAAAGTGTTTCCTGAATACTTAAGGTTAGTCTAACCAGATATGATGACAGCTCAGGAAGTATGACTTCCGACTGCAAGGGTTACACAGCATGTAACATGTCAAGTATTAATTGCTACCCTAAACCAAGCATAAAAAACTGCAAAGAACACACATAAACTGGTGCCTGTTTAGCCCAACTTATTCAAGTATGTGCTCACAGATATTAATACTTTTATAATGTATAAAATACCATATTGTTTAATTATTCGTACTGATTTTGTATTCAGTTCTATCCTAGCATGTATGCACATAACTGTGATAAACACATAAAATGTTAATGTACCTGTTGTACGTTTATTCAACTGCACTAATGCCAAATAAAATTATTTTGCTTCAAGACCCTAGACTTGTCAACCTGCTCAAGACGCCACGTGCGCTTCCGCACCATGTATCAGCAACCCAGTACCCACACCTGCGTAGCGTTTCCACCTATAAATCGCCTCACCTGTGTTGAGTGGCAGAACTGCACTATGTTCACAAACTTGTCATTGTCTATGCGAGTATCGCCTCCTAAATGATCTACTACCTCTACAGCCAAACCAAGGGACTGTTTACAGTCACTGAGGTGCTCATTACACGGCTGTAGTGCCCAGTAAGAGCTGAACATGCAGCCGATGACGACACCAAAAACGAGCTGTAATAAATAGCGCCGCCACCACCACCACAACCGCTGGCCATGTGGCCTTTACAGAGACGCTTGCCAAGTCTGTAGGACTCCAAGCCAGTAGGACAAGAATGGAGTTATGCAAACACTATGCTGCACATAAACAAATAATATGCACACATAAACAAATAGTGTACCAGGCGCGTGTGCATGCATTATGCTCTGACGAGCTCACAACTATGCTCTCTGCGGCAGCCGGAAAGACTGTCACTGTGGTACTGGTGTGGTTGTTCAAACAACTTCCTCTATACGTATTGCCAGGCACTTCTATAGGGTACTCCCCCAAAGGGTCTTTACTCTAGCTGTGTGGAATATGTCTAGTTAGGCAACTCTACAAAGAGGACCGTGTGAGATGATTTTTAAGGTAATTCAGCAGGATATTGTTTAATGAAAATGAAACTAAAAATACGGATAGAACTTTAAAAAAGAGATGCAAATTAATGTTCTGGGGTCCAAGACTTTTATTTCGCCGAAGAATGATGCAGCAACTTGACACTGGCCCCACTCCCAAATCGACTTTCCTGGCCAGGTGTATGGATCAGGCCTACCCCTCCCGCTTGAACGCACACACATTGTTGGTGTATGCAGAGACACACAGCAGTGAACAATGGCAGCAGCCTAGACCTGTCTCCCTGCCACCAACCAACTGATATTGATTGCCTCACCCCATGAGGTGGGGCAACAAGGCTGCCCATCATACCAAGTCGCCATGGAGACAGGCCATATACAGGTGCAGCAGGAGGGTTGCGCCTTCAAATGCCAGAAAGAACATGTCTGTTCCGGGACCTTTTTCAAGGGGCAGGATGACATATGTTCATACTAACTGGAAGATTGGGGGTGGTAGATGGTCAAGGTCGACTGCACATGGGGTGCACAAATCATGGGGGACTGTTGACACAGATTCTCAGAAAAGCACAACTCATCTAATAAACCCATCAGACTTACAAAGCATCGTTGAATGACCACTTGCACCTATATGAACTAGTCTCAAAGAATAAGTTCCTGGTGGACAAGACAAGAAAAACAGATGTAGCTTCACATAATGACACACAGCTAATAAATTTGGACTCAGAGACATGGTTGACATGCATGCATGTTTACTGTGGCACAGTTCCAATGTGTACAGTGGATCAGATCAGCATGTCAGCATCCTCAGGCACTGGCATTATGTGGCTACAGAGGTGCCATCTGGTGAATCAGTACTAACTAAAACCGAGGGCCTATTGTGCAGCATTTCATTCCTAAACTAATGATAGACCATGAAGTGTAAAACATCTCCCATGGTGATAGTTTACGACTGATATTTGAATTTTACTAGTTTCTGCCGTTTAGAAAGGTCCGATAATCTACATTTTGTGAATTATTTTCACTTTTACTTATTGCAGAAGTTCAATGTATTGGATTGATCAACTGTATACTTTTAACACATGACATGCATATATATATTTTTTATTCTTTCTACATGTACTTTTAATTCACAACATGTGAGTATATTTATACTTGTATGTACAACACATGTTGTGCATTAAAAGTACAATGTAGAAAGAATAAAATATATATAAATATACATGTCATGCAGTGAATGTACATGTAAAACAAGTCAAAATATAAAATATATACATTAGTACTTTTAAAATCTCAATTTTATTTGGATAGTTAGGTTAACAAATTCGGTCACATGACATTGCGGTGCAATTATCGGTTGAGTAAACACCCACACTAGGCCAATTTGTGGAAACAACTGTGTCGGCAGAATCGGGACACATCCCAGTTTGGCAGCAATTTTGAAACAGTGGACAATCAGTGACCAACAACAGGTGCACCTGTTGTGACTTTTCATGAAAGTTCAAATCGGGAATGGTGCGAGTCAAGATCCAGGTCACAGTGTCTAGACATGTTGCACACATCATTTAGCTGCACACTGTGTTGCGATACGGTGTAACTCGACCAATTGGGGCACAAATCGCTCATGTAAAGTGGCAAATAATTCTTATAAACTGCTTCAAAAAGATGCGTCCAACTGCTTGCCAAACCTGGAAATGTTCACACCACAAACAAATTCAACTTACAAATCGCTTCATCCCGTGTAGTCGTACATCCATCTCTTTTCCAACCGGCGACCCTCCGAGCACGTACTCTGCCATATTGACACCGAGCGCACCTGTCTCAGACGACCGGGGCGAGAGGACAGACGACGGGTCACTGCCGGGGAAGCTGCCAGGGCGGCGCTGTGCCACGTTGATGGGGTGTGACAAGATGTGTTCTGCTGCCTGGCTTGGCCACCCGTCCGCCTCGCGCGCCATCCATGGCCCCGCAGCAAACATCACCTTGCTCGAGTCGCCCCCGCCTCCCTTGTCATCGTCCCACAACTTCTTTGTGTTCTGACCAAGCTGCAACACAACAGTCACAACTGTCAGTCATTTCATTCAAACATTATGCAGTTTTTTCATGTTAAAGCTGTTTCCGCAATTCATTTAGTCCATTGTAAATCAGGTTCATTGATTAATAATTTGTCCGATAATTTCTACAAATGAAATAACACATTTGCATAAATGAGCTAGTATGCAACCAGGGTGAAATTAATTAGCCCCGAGAAGATTGATAGACAAGGAAGGGACATGATGAACTATATAACCTGCAGTCTGAATCTCAATGTTACTATCTGCACATATATGCTTGTGATACAAGTATGTAAAGACTAAAAATTTGCTTCAAAGTTCATGGGAACATCACTGATTTGACACTTCTTGGAACACGTTCCCTGTCTAAGACTATCAACAGAGCATCACTGCTGTGATTCTTCTGCCTGACACACCAAGTTTGATTCACACTCCATAATAATAACTGCAATGAACAAAGGCTGTAGAATGAGAGAAACACAAAAATTCCACTTGACGATCTGTGACCTAATGACCGAGACATCTGTTAACATTGCATAAGGCGCCTGATCGTAGGGTCGCCCTGGTACTGTCGTCCCAGTACTGTCACCACTTCACTGTCTCGACCCTTGACCCAGTGCAAAGTTCAACCACTGGCGTTGTCCCAATCATATAACAATGCAGCTAGCAAACACTGAAGCTATGGCCACATAAAATAATGTCTACAACGTCTACAATGTCTGGAAGTTCAGACACTAGTTAAGTTTCCCATGCCTGTGGTCTAGTAGCGTAGAGTCCCTAGACGAGGTCATGTCCGATGTATCTCAATGCTTGAACACTTCAATCTCTACAGGGGTGTAGCAGTGGAGATAAATACAACAAATGCACAAGTTAACTGGCATTAATGCCGTCCACCATAACTTAGAGGGTAAAATCATGTAACTACAACTTACCGGGGTGTGCTGCCCCCTGACCAGGGTGTGATATAAACGAGACATAATCCTGTACGTGCTGCGAAAATGTTTGTAAAGTCACATCGCCGTGAGTCGCACCAGCGGTACCAGCCATCAGAATACTTGACCCAGCGCTATAGTTTGTGGGGACCTGGCTATCAGCAAGAGCCACTGAGGCTGCCAACCAGTGCAACAGGACCAAGACAAGTACACACTTCAACAATGTCAACAATACAATGCCTAGTCTTTCAAAACAATGGTGTCCCAACCAGTAGATTCAGTGTACATGGCTAGCATGGAACAATCAACATGCTATGATTATGATAATTATATAACTTACAAAAAACCCTGATTAATGCTGATAGAAGAATTTATGTAATACTTTGGAAAAGTCAGAGTGAAAATTTCAAGCAAGCAGTTGATATGAAACACAGCTTTCTGCAAGAGTTTTTAAAGAATGATCTTCCTACAATGCAAGATATTTCTAGATTGGTCTCATTTCAATATTTCTTGTGTTTCCACGTGATCTAAGGACCAGCAAACATTCAACACGTCGGGTAAGTCACCACAAACCAGACCAGAATGTCAAAATTAAACCAACATCATTGATTAATTGTAATTAATACCAAGCCAGTTAAATGATTTTTAGAGTAGAGAGCCCCAAAGAACAACAACACACACAGACCTTTGGCTCTGTTATACATCACGGCCTGGATCGTGTTTAATCAGAAAAATATAACAAAATCACTTAGGACCGTGTGTTTTAACCCAGTGTTTATCATCCTTCTACATAACAAAACTGTTTTCCATATGAATTCAATATATTAATTTGAATTTACTAGGGTGGTGTGAAAATTAAGAGTATCATTGTATGTCATGCTTATTTGAGATTTCCCACAGTAAACAAATTAAATTCTGTCAACATGAACATACTTGGTGAAATTATACACCAGCGCATATTCAGGTAAAAAGAAGTGTTGGTTAAAATCTTGTTTGCTGCTCTCACCACCTCTAAATCACTACATCAGCTCAATCTCGTCTGAAGCTGTATGTGGCTCCCTCTGGTGACTAAACACACACCCATTTGTTCGAACAATGGATGAGGCACAACAGGCAATTGTGCTGTTTATGATTTTTAGAAATGAATGTCTATATCACTACATTAATTCATAATCTGTATTTATTAGACATCTCATCAAGAACGAGACGTTTTATTTGTGTTTAGAGATGAAGGTTAGGATATACCATTTGAGACTTGTCAATCTCGTTGATCGACATACTGTATTCGACCTTATAGGCCTACAGTACGCTTGAAAAAAATTGGGCGATGGAAAAATGTCAAGGAATCTGTTCTTATAAGCGTACACCAATTTCTTTTCTAGACAATAAGGTAACTGTTTAACACTAATCGTGTCATTTGGTGACTAGTGTGAACAACTGGAAAGTGGTGCCGACTGTTTAACACCAGATGGTTAAACTTTTCAGGTTTCATTGTCAAATGTCAGTGGCAAGGTAGAATAACTTTCAAAGTTTTAACAAAGTTACTATTTTGTCTTTGCAAATTGTGGAGAAATTACTACTCTTCAAAATAAACACAACTTGTAATTGTCAATATTGAATTTTTTTCTACAGATTTTTTAACACAAGGAGGTAGTCGCTCGAAATTTGCCAGAAATCCTGGGAACAGGGGAGCATGTTTTAATAAAATCCTGGGGCTAATGGGTTAATAGGTCGAATACAGGATTTGAAAACATTGTTCACAAATTAAGTGCTGGTTGAAGCGAAGACAATGATGAAAGCACAAAGAAAATGATAAAAGGCACCATGTAGACCATGCTGCCTCAGAGGAAGAGAACCTTAATGAGATTACCTCGCTGAAAATGACTCATCCTACTAGAACTTTTTGTGTAGCAGTGTTTTATCCAACAGCTTGCTAAGTTCAGTGTAAAGTGGTAATCATAACATTAACGTTCCTCTAGTTCTTGACTTCTTGCTACTTTTATGAAAGGCTACAGCACAAGATGATGAATGTTGTGTTCAGATTTCATGACATTGACAGGTAGGACTGCTATATAAAGGATTAGGGAAAGAATTTTATTTACTTATCTCTGCATGCGTTACAAGCAATGACCAGGCATGGCAATCATACTTGCAGATTTTGATGTTATAGCAACAACTTATACCTCACTATTCCAAAGATCTTCCGCAGTTGAAGTGTGAGGCTTTGCAGAAGTTAGTGATGTGCGACTTCAGGTTCGAAAATATCATTACACAATCAATCTGGCTTCCATCCATAACGACTATTAATTCCAGGTTGTTTCCACGCCCGTTTTGAGGTCATTCATTGACTTCTGTTCACCCTATTGTTATGTGACTCTTGGCAAGGTCCTTGCGCAATGTGTAATGTAAATGGCCGTCCGAACGTCAGCATCAGTAAGACGAATGGAATGCTGTAGTGAACTTGATTAGTAGATCGCAGTGTTTTGCAAGTAATGTCTGTTACCACTAAAGGAGCAACTTTTTTCTAACATTTGTATACACACCAATTTGCAAAATCCACTCCATTAACCACACAAAGTGCTGGTGGAAGAAGTACTTGTTGTTGCAAAGTTGTTCATTTGTGGAGGTGGAACAATAACAAAATCTATAGATATTTTAAACATAATTAATTATCTCACTTCAGCCAATCCATCTGATTTACAAAAACTAACACTTTCCCATGTACACTGATAAAAAAGTTCAATGATGCACACCTGTCGGTTGAAACACATAGATAACTGGATTACTACCAGATATTCACCAGTTTGGAGACTGAAGCTTTGGCAATGTAATTTTCATTCAAATAATCACAAGCACTAACATCGTATTTTGCCAATCCATCCTTTAAAAAAACTTGGAAATCCCCTTAGAAACGCTGACGATGTTTCCATAGTAACGATCGTGCGTGCGTCGATCTTCATACCAGCTTTATTCGTTTGCCGTGAACGTAGAACATATCGTCTGGTTACCGTGATTCCAGTACACATCAGTACCACATCTACATAACAAAACATGTCCTAAAACCAGCAAATATCAGTGCCAAACTAATTTATTGTGCCTTTGAAGTTATATAATGGAAACGTACAAGTAGATGTGACCTGGTGACCCGCGGATAACGGGCCAATCAAAATGATCTTAAACATGCCCTGCCAAGTGTTTGTCTGGTGGATGGCTGGCGTAACCTGATATCGTAGAAGACATGTTAGAAATACAGATTCAAGGGCCATTGTGGCAGCAAATTAAAGGGACATGTCAATACTAGAAATTATTGTTATGTTTTGTCAACAATACATAAAACGCCAGTGAAAAACGTCACATTTCAAGCATGATTGATATGCATATCTATTGACCACAAAATGTTTATTTAGAAAAACTACAACACTTACTAAGCTGCAATTTGGCTAATGGACGTGTAAATGTAGGCAAAATTGCACAAATCTGAATTACGACTGAAGGGTTTGTGTCAAAAATATACTTTAGGCTGTCATTCAACTTTTTGCGAACTTATTCATGGTGGTGTAGCAAACGTAATTCGTTGATGTTAACCAAAAGTTATCAGTGAAACTGTCATACTTATGTATGTAATTTATTTCTTCGGGGATTTTCTCTTGTAGCATAACCAAATAAATGAAAAACTCAAGATTTTATTAATCTGGAATATTATATAGTATTTTAACCTGAAGCTATTGCAGATGAGTTGCAGCCAGTTCCTGACCAGATCCAAGAAATCAGTTTGACAGCTTCAGAAAATAGACATAACTTTATTGTTTTTCATTCAATTTTTAAATGTGATATACCATTAGAAAGCAGATAAAACAAACTATCATGTTATATAATAAATTAGCGATTAATTTTTTTTAAACTATGTGGCATTTGGCGAAACATTTACTAACAATTTTAATTGTAAATTGCGTTTTGTCTTTTTACTTTTCACCTGACATTTTCTCCATGAAGGAGGCAACTTTTCAATGAGCAAGTTAATTTTATATTATGCGCCATTCTCTGCTGAAAACGTAGGTATATAACATACTCAAGTATCTTAGATAGTAATCTTGTTGTGAACAATGTTGTACTAATACCCCCATGCGAGTCTACACAATTTGCCGCGGCTGTACGGAATTAGAGAATACGTTGTGTCAACCATGCCAAATGTTGTCACTCACTTCTTATAACTACCAGACCAATAAAATAAAGTAATGAAATTAAATAAACATTTCAATATGAATTTTATTTGTGAAATAGTTAGTTGTTGAAAGAAACATTAGGTTTATGCCGCCGTAAACTGCGCGCCGTGGGCGAAAATGGATGCCGTCCTCGATTCACTCCAAATCAAAGCCTCCAAAGTTCACTTTCACAATCAACTATCACAGTCAAATATGTTAATCAGAATGTCTTGACACACTATATTGTCAATGGGTTTGTCTGCTTCCTTAGTATCACCAGTATGAAGTAAATCGGCGTAATATCCTTCAAAAATTGGTTACGATCCGCGCCTTCGTCCGCCATCTTGGCTTCGAAATAGCATGGGGTGTCCTCTTTCCACGTCGATAAACCAATGAACGGCGCTGATTCAATGTTTCTTCGGTATTCCCCAATGACGACAAGATACTGACGTCATTAAATATGAATCATCCAATAGGCATCCATGTTACAAATGCGAGGGGTTTCCCCGGCAAGTGCGAACTACGACTAAAATCGTATCCCGGATACAAAGGGTAACTACGACTGAAATCGTATCCCGGATAAAATGGGTTAACTACAATCTGTGAAGAAATGGCTAATTTATCTTTAAAACATTTACTGAAACTACTCAATTCAAGACAAGCATATAACAGCCACCCCAGCTACCTTAACAGAAGCCAAACATAGATCCATCAAAGTATCTTGTCTCACATATGGTTTGTTTTTATAGACAGATGGACAAACTATACAAGTTTGAATTCTACCATCATTCTGCATGGTCTAAAAGACTAATATCAGTGATAACCACATATTGGTATTGAAACATGTAAATGAATGAATAACGTATGATGAATTATTTACAAATTACATTCCTGCCAGTTTTCGAGCTGCCAAGACTTTTAGCACAGTTTATAGACAATAAAATGTAACTACTACTTTCTGCTTAGAATGCTGATGCATTGACTATGTTAATTTTGTCCCATTATATATAACAAGTATTGGTTTATATACACGCATGCGCCATAGTTACAAACCACAACAGTCAACTAATAAGCTCATTTTCTTTAAATAAGTAATATAGATGCGTACAGCTATATCAGTCAAATAATACTGAAGGTAGTAGCATTAGTAATAATTAATAACAGTGGGAAAGTACACATCTCAGAGGACTATAAATTATAAAATGAATGGAACACCTTATCTACTGATAGTGTAAATGCTAGCAGTGTGAATACATGTCTAAAAATCAAATGTACAGATACGGGGGGGGGGGACTGATAAGGCCAGGCTACATGTCAAATCTCCACAAGCCAATTGTCCACTTGCCATCTGGAACTTGTTGCTTTGAATGGCAATCTCGTTAAATCTTGTTAAATGAAGTTTTCGGGGAGCGGCAGACCAGTAAATCCTGCAGAAAGATCTACACCAAAAACTTAACAATTCCCTAGTTCAAAGTGAGAACAATGCAATTCTAGCCAAGTGTAAACCAGTGATTTGCCTAGGTTTTCAAAGGGCATGGTGCTGAGTCTGGAAAAAGGGCAAAATCACGTGTGAAAATATTTTGAGGGTACGGGTAGGCATAATTGGGGGCAACCTATCATATGACATACATGAAAAATGTGTAATTGAACATATAGAAAATGTTACCTTCCAGTACAACACATTTTATTTAGACCCCATGGTCAGGTTCAATGGGCTTGTCCTTCTAGTGCAGCCAGGTTCTCGCTGCTGCATGAAGGCAACTTATGTAACTTATTCCAATTAAAATTTAGCATAACGTAACTTATTTATTTTTTCATGGCATAGTTTTGTAGGAATAATATACTACTGGTGACATGGGCTTTTTCTTCTTTCTTCTACGTATAAGCTGTGTCTGCTATACGCAAACTTAATACGTATTATCAACCAGACCTGGGTTCGACTCCGACTCCAGCAGACTTTTTCGATTCCGATTCCAACTCCGGTTGTATCGGTTCGATTCCGATTCCAGCTGACTTTTGCGATTCCGATTCCGACTCCATTTGTCTTGGTTCGATTCCGACTCCGATTCCAACACCAGTACAACTTTTGATTCCAATCCAGCACAACTTTTTATTTAATCCTTTAGAAGGGTTTGCATGATTCTGTGCAAACACTAGCAATGAGAAATCAGTAAAAGTAAATTGCAATAAGCCATGGTCTATGTATGACCAGGCCAGATCTGAACCAGGCATATGAAGACTATACTGACTGCCAATAAAACCAAAGGATTTAATCCTTCAAAAGGATCTGTGGCTTTTCTAAGCAAACACTAGCAGTGACTGGCCAGTGAGCAGTGAGATACCAATAAAAGTAAATTGCAATTAGCCATGTCACATGTGGAAGGACCTGTGGCTTTTCTGTGAAAACACTAGTAGTGACATTAATTCCGATTCCACTCAATGCGATTCCAACTCCACTCCAAATGATTCCGACTCCTATTCTGATTCCACTAAATGCGATTCCGACTCTGATTCCACTAAGTTTACTCAAAACGATTCCAACTCCGATTCCACTAAATTAACTCCAGACGATTCCGACTCGGAGTCGGAATCGTCCTTTGATTCCGATTCCGGAGTTGGAATCGCCCCAGGTCTGTTATCAACCCTCAAAATAAATCCTACCAAGAAACAATAGCAACACATTTGTTTCCTCTAATTTTGCATCATTTCGTGAGAATCATTGTTAATAGTCTTAGGTTTCACACAGAATTTACACTAAACCTTTTTATTCGGAATATGCACTGGTGTAGTTCAGTGTACCCGTGGTCATATTCATCTGTCGTGATTGCTTGTCATTTTATGCCAGTCACATGATATATCATGTGACAACTACGAGGCATGTGATAACTACGAGGCATGGCTAGCTTCTTGTAATGGTGGCAGCCATGAATAGTTCGTTCACAGTGTCATTTTAATTAAACTTCAACGTATATTATTCAAGTTTTCAAACATGGCATTAGTGCGCATTTTAAAAATGGGCGACGTCAGCAGATCGGAGCACCTTTTGAGCTGCAGGCAATGCAAGGTGCTACGAAGCCAGTTGCAGGGCAGGCTAGTGATACAATGGGGGGCATGGCGATGCGCCGACCTAAAAACGTCCAGGCAAATCACTGTAAACAATGGGTGGAACATTTGTTCTTATGTTTACATAACACTGCCTTTAGAAAATATGCATTTCCCACTTGGAAAATTCCGTTAAATACCATCCTGTCTAATACGGGTCCACGGGAAATGTGCCACTACAATTGTTTTTTTTTTATATTTCAACGAGACTGGTAAATAAATAGGTGTTGTTTGGCCATGAATGGCGTAGGGGATGTCACTTATGAATGCCCTCCTTTCTGCTGAGAAACTCAACTCAGATCAAGCGTAGACCCTAGTGACACATAGAATGCATGTCTTATTGAAAAGTGCTTTCTTCTGGATAATCAATCAACTTATAGCAGACTTGCTTCCAGTTCCACCAATGATCCAGTGTGGCTATTATAGGCAATGTACATAAATAATTTCTATAGCTGAGCACTACATGTGTCTTCAATCAACCAATTTAGTAACTGCTAAAACCTTCCCAACATGTTTGGCATTCCCTAACAACGAACTTGGAATATTGACTAGTTCATATCAAATGTGTCCAGTGTGTTTGGAATCACTTATTACTGGGAACTTGATTCAACTGATGCCAAGTCTGGTTACGTTTCCCAGTATGTTCTACCATCCCAGAAATATGAGAACATCTCAGAAAACTTAGCCGCCAACGACTATGTCATAAAACGTGTCTCCCTCAAAGATTCTACTATCGACCAGCCATCACGCATTAAATTATACTAGCTTTATTAGGTACTGTGTCAGCCAACGTAAACGTAACTTCCACACAAATGCACATGCCAACTTCCTGGTACGACTGGCTCCAAAACTACCTCGACAGATGTGTGTACATTTGAAGTAAAGTAGCACTGACACACACATTGAATGGATATCCAACTTTTTCGAGAACTGTATCAAAGCACTTTACGCTGTGTGCATCTGGATGTAGACATAATAATAGTACTACAAAAACTTATTATGACTAAACCCCTGGAAACCAGACTTCAGACGCGCATCAAAACGAGAATGTAGGACAAAATCACAAAAAGATGTGTTCAGATGACGCCAAAATGTTTCCTAACACTAACAAGGTATCTCAGTCACATAAACAATGTACATAAACTACTAGTTCACACTGCCATCATTGTCTACAACACAGACAACTGAACTGTCAACCGAGAGAAAACGCCTATGTCTCTAACACAACTAAATCTTGGAACAGCCTATACACAGTGTTTGTCACTGTCATGGTCCAATAGCCACTCCCACTTGCAGGATTTTCCTTGTTCCCACGGGACATTACAAGCCAGGGATTGTTGGATGCAGTAAATCGGAACATTTCAAAGAATATTTAGAATAGTACCCAACTTTATGAAAGACAAATCTCAGCTAGATCAAAAGTTAAGGTACACAGTCTGATGGGGTTTTTGTTGTAAAATAATGTTATATAGCATAAATTATGCATGTTCCAATATCTTGACTGCCCATGTGTTGTAATGAACCATATTAAATAATATAAAAATTAAATAATATACTTATCTGTGTAATTGGAATATTTGGGGCCAATATTGTGTCTACATCACATGCAGACATAACGTTAACGTTTTTTAAATTGTTCATTAACCCTGCGAGTGACCAATGATAAATTTCCACGGTGTACACAAATTGGAGTTACTCATAAGGGTGCTTTTAGAAAATAATAACATTGCTAATAATCAAATGTGATTGAGGTATCATTTTGTTGCTAAAGAGGCTCTTCATTATAATACAATTATAAAAACTACAGCACATAATCTTATCATGGGGATATTACTATTTGAATTTCATCAATAAAAGAAAGCAAACATCTATATTTTCACCCTTTTACCAGATAATTACAGAGTAACTGTATGTCCCTATGTCCAATGTGAAAAATGTAGCCAAACATGTGATCCGCTCCATCAAAATCAGGAATAAGTCGGAAAATTTTGAGGTAAAGGTACAATGTGACAGACAATTGTATGGGCTTTCCAACGTGACAGACAATTGTATGGGCTTTCCAACGTGACAGACAATTGTATGGGCTTTCCAACGTGACAGACAATTGTATTGGCTTTCCAACGTGACAGACAATTGTATGAGCTTTCCAATGGTGCCAAAGACAACTACCAAGTTCTATTAGTGGCTGAGTTATCGTTTGATAAAGAAGTGTCCCGAGTCATTTGACTAAAAACGATTCTGAGAAAAACAGCTTCAAAGTTTACCAAAGTATATTCATACATTTCAATAACAACACATTATATGAAGTTGAAATTTTGCACTGTTGTAGTACACATCAACCATCATCCGAGCCGTACGACTTTACTAAGTTATCCTGTCAATGGCAACTAACTAATCGATTAATAAACGTAGATTTGTTATAACAAGTCTCCGAAGTAGTAAAACTCAAACCAAAACAAACAGGCTTCGCACGGGGGTAAAGGTCGTATTCCAAATGTTCAGTGCGATTACACATGCGCGTTTCTAGCTAAGCCAATCAGCCGTTGCAATTCGTATCACGTGATTACATCCTCATTATTATTAAGTGAATAATGTGGTGTTGTTTATGTTTCGTCTCCATTTGAAACCTCTCTGACTGGTTATATAGTAACATGTGACTGATTTTGTCCTAGCAAATGCATCCAATAATAGGTCACCTTTCCAACGATGCCAAGATCGACTGGAACGATTTCATTGATCATGCGGGCCGAATTTGGCCCAGTGGTCACTCTTAGGGTTAAAGCACAAACACTTGTTCCCAAATGTGTATCTACTCAAGCTGACCATTCTGCTGCTAGACAGGTCCACAAACACTTGTTCCCAAATGTGTCTCTACTCAAGCTGCCTATTCCGCTGCCACACAGGCCCACAAACACAGGTACTCACAGGGAAACAGCAGTTAAATTCTGTTCCACCCAAAAACTAGCTGTACTGCTGGTGGGTAGGGAGGGACCTTAGCAGGGAGATAAAAACAGTGATTAGTGCAGTCCACTGTGGTCTGGGGAAACCAGTCCAAAGGTGTTGATTACAAACATCAATGACAGACCAGTCAGGAGACTGCAGGCTAAAATTAGCAGCTGCTCTGACTGCAGCCAGTGAGTCAGGACCTAGGCACATCATAAAAGTGCCAGTTCTCCAAATAGGAGAAGGCTGGAGAGTTATAGGACAAGCACTGAAGTTATTCCTTCTGAATCACTTATTAGTGCAGTGTGGATAACATGATACATTGGTGGACTGCCCCCATGGCATACATTGGTGGACAGCCCCCATTTAAGAATTCTGCAAGGTGGCGCCAGCCTCGTTTCCGCTTCAAAACAAGAAACATGCAGCAGTACATTGAGCATTGCAGATGACGCAACGCTCGGAGTGTCTGAAAAATAAAGCCTTTTAAGGGATATTATGATGGCAGATGACGGTAAATTTTTATTTGCCCGACAGCATTTCAAGTCGCTTTGGATTGTGTGGGCCGAATTCGGCCCAGTGTTCACTCCTAGGGTTAACGTTTTTGCTCTGCCAGCATGTTGCAGTTACTACGTATTTCAAACTGCTTTAACTCAAAAATATGAATCACTAGAACCACCAAACTTCAATAATGAATAGAGCAGATATGGCACGAGTCGATGGTTCAATAATCCAATTTTCATAAATTCTGCAGTTACTGCCTTTTGCCTTTGTACCGCAGTACTAAGCGATTGGTCAAATTTTTATGTTAAAATCGCCAATTCAGGTAGATTTTAAACAGTCAAAGATGTCATTTCACACAGCACAGGCAATCAACTCATAGAAGCTCTACCGAGGGGTAGGGAGGTGGCGCCAGCAAGTCACTTACTGAAAACGATATTTGTCAAGTCAGTATATCACTGATTGCGTGTGAGACAAACCAATTAAGACAATGTGATCTACAACCCACGTGTATTTGCATGTTTACTGTCCACATTGATTTATATCCTGAAAACCATGTTACAAGCCACACAGGCCTTTACAACGCTACTTGCCAAGTGGAACAGCAATGTTTTGTTTCGATGGCCTAATTAAACTAATTTATATACATGCTACGAATGTAGCGGGAGAGTCCGTACACCTAAGGACCCCAGATTTTGCTTCGGAAGCAAAAGACCACCATTATTTTTATTTTGTGATTCCGTTGCAATCCTCAGTTCTCGGGAATTCAATACGGCATACCATTAATATTATTGGTTGCAAACGATATTCGGCTGGTTTGCTAAGCGATAGCACAAGACCTGAGTGATCACCGGTGGTGTAGTTTCGACTTCGTATAGCCGAATTACTTCGTCTTCATGAACTCAACAAACGGTGGCACCACATCACGGGTAATGACGCCACATCACAGGTAATCAATGAAAACCCAGTGCGCCACCTATAGGCTCATGGTTTGGAAAGAAATAAGAAAAACTTTCATGCGGAAGAGCATGTTAAGGTTCTGTTCAGGGATCAACCCTTCTACAGGAGAAGCGGCATGCACAAAGCCAGGAAGGGCAACTATCGGCAAAGAGAGGGCGGGATCGCTCATACGACAAGACTAAATGGGAACTGGAAAGGAACTGTCGGCCATGGCTAGTTTACGATGACAATCGGTGATGGATGTGAGGTGCTGGAAAGAGAAGTACAAAAAGCTGGACTTTATATGTAAATAAAAGCATTTATGAATTTTTTGGGGGATGACATCAGTTTTAGGATTCCACCTGAATCCTAGAAAAAATCCCTGATATAGATGCAAAACAGAGACCTTTTCCACTGAAGTGACCCAATAATGATGAAATAAGAAACATTTCAAGACTCGCAAACGGGACTTCTAAAAAAATACCTTCTTTGCCCAGGTCAACCAGCTGGTGTATTTCAAATTATGTCCGGCACATAGAATTACATTGCAGAAGAGACCATGGCAGTAGCCAATGCATAAACTACTTGTGAATGCCTGGCCACAACGTGATTTCCTCATAAATCAGAAAATAAACAATTATTCAAAACCAGTAAAGCAGAGAGGAGTTCAATCATCCGACTTGTTTGTATGTAAACACATCCACATATAGATTGCTTTAACCAGTCACTGCTTTCCCTACGTTCATTTGTTAATTTCTAGCAGGGTATAATGTCGACAAGCATAACTGACATTTCCCCATGGTAAAATATTTGTAAACAAACAAAACCAGTCACCATAACACTGTCACTTAAAAAATGGCAAATTCAAATCCTAACCTGTCTGGATTTGTCTGGATATATTGCCAAGGAGCATGGATAGACAATTGACAAGGTAGTCAGCACTTGTCAATGCCCATGTTAAGATTCCTGTTGCACAAACCAGCCCAATACTAATGTCAGACCATGCTATCTTTAGCCCGGGTAGAATCCTACAAACATGATTCTGTGATGCAAAACATTATCAGGAGCGCAATGTCTACAGAAAGTACGAGGTGGAAAAACAACAAGCTGCCAGCCCTGAGTGTCAGAAGCTAAACAGCAGTTCCAGTGTTGGATGTACATTTTGGACACTTTAGCCATGCAAATGCATGCTGGGATGGAACCAACTATGACACTGTTGTCACACATAAAAAAATTCTATTGTGCTAAAATCCTTGGGAAACCCAAGCTCAGCAGCGTACCAAAACAAAAGGGTAAGACAGTTTCTAGTTGGTTTAACAATACCAGTCATAAACAGTAGTATTCAGTAGCTATGGAGGATAAGTGACTTTATTTCCTGCCGACTTAACGCTAATAGAAAGTGAGTTCCAGAGTTGTTCCGGCCTACAGCCAAAAAATAAAAAGCATGCATGGTGTTGGACATATTCACACAAATGATAAATAAATCCAACTAGGAAGATATGTCCAAATGGCTTTGATGTGTGAGAGACACCAAGGGCACATTGGAAATATGATCATGCCCACAGGGCATGAGTTTATTTATTAACTAGCTCCAATAAAATTGTGTACAACACAGAGAAGAATATGCTGGGTCTATTTACCTTAACTTGGAACTGCCCAATAGAGAACAGGAAACTTTCCTGCAGGAAGTCGATTACGTCACCTAACAGCCCAAGACACACCAAGTTGATTTACAGTGAAGAGTGCTATCTAAGCTGGTTGGTTGGAACATGAGGGGGAACACCAGCTGCCACAGCCAAATAACTGGGCCTATAGAACAAAAAGCCCAGTCTGTTATACATTACCTGTCAGCGATCAGTTTAAGCTCTACGCTGCAATGCAGGAAATCAAGATCAGATTTATCGTTCTGCGAAACAGTTCACCTTAATATTCCACTTAGACAAGAACCAAACTGACCAAAACAACTCCACATGTTGTATAGTTCATGGGGACAGACAAGCTCTCAAACAAGATTCGAACGAGGTGCTTCTTACTATTGGTCACTGCTATCGCCACAAAGAAGAACCAATATCAATATTTGGTCATATCGTGGATACCTACTCATGGCAAGAAAAACCAAGGGAAGTAAAGAAAAAATACCCCAAACTGATCCGCGAACACCTTGATGCTGAAGTGGTTGACCTCCCATCCCTAACAAACACCTTGATGCTGAAGTGGTTGACCTCCCATCCCTAACAAAAAAGCGAATTTTGTGGAAAGGTCTCATAATTTTCTTGTGACCTGATTCACTAGTATCATAACATGTTGTGTACCATTTTTATCAACGTAAAACATTCTACAATTGTAGTAAAACTGTATATGAAACATTAATAAAATATAGTAGTGTAATTTCTATCAAATATAGATCCATGTCAACAATTGAACAATATTTGTTGATTTTACCGACAAATTTGGGTTTATAATAAAAAATCAAACCCAATTGTCTTACAAGAGTTTTTTTAGCTATGTTCACGCCACTTATTTCTGGCTGCAGGCACAGTAGGGTTTTTGTCAACTGAACCAAGCTCGTTGTCGTTGAGCGATAACAAACGCTGTAAATGGAATATAATAAACTTGTGCATGTCATCCTTCTGATTTTTTGTGTGAATTTGACAAACTTGTCACCCATCAGTCAGTCCACCCGTGTGAGTACGTCTGACCATAGAGAGGACTAGTTAACTCGGAGCAACTGGTCTTATTGGATTTTTTATATTTACCAAGCCCTAAGACCAACTGTGTGAACAAAACTCTAGTAAAAGGATGGTCTCTGTAAACCACACCATACAAGTCAGAAGTTACGCCCACTTAACCAGAGGGTAGGGAGTGATGATGCTTAAGCCAGCTGGGCCAATACCCCCAGGGTGACACTGTTGTACCTTATTTAGATGATGGTGGGCATACATATAGTCTAGGTAAGGAGTGACCAATGGTCAATTTCCACTGTGTACACAATTTGGAGCTATTCATAAGGGCGTAAAAAACATCACTAATAATAGCTACAAATACGAGAGGTATAATTTTTTTCCAGAAGAGATTATTTAGTAAATACAATAAAAATTACATCACGTTATCATGAGGATATTATTATTTGAATAAACATTTTTCACCCTGCCACCAAATAGTTATTGAGTGGCTGTATGCTCCTATGTCCAAGATATATATGTGTGTAAGCTACAAAATAAAGCACAAATGAATAAACTACGTGGAGAACCTCTTTTACTTTGCTGCCACCGGGCTATGCTGATTCCGGCCACGCATTGTTTACAGCAGCAGTGCCATCAGCGCAAATCACGCCAGCAATTTGCTGAATAATCACCTCAAAAAAGCAGTCATTCTAATAATAACGTGATTCACTAATGCTGTTATGCAATTTGTCTAAATATTGCAGCAGAAGCTTGAAATATTACAACCTAAATTTAACAAAGTGAGAAAACAAGATAACGGACGTCAACAAAAAGAGAGATGGCAATGATGCCACGTTTTGTAAAGACAATTCTCTTATTCGGTCCAGTCAGGTCATGCATATTTATTCGAAAATGCTCGTCACAGAGCTTTCCAGTGGTATTCGTCTCTATAGTTAGTCCCTAATTTATTCCTGGTGACGGTAAGAAAATATTTTACTACAAACACACCAAATCGGACTGGAAACAGTTTGGCACAGATCGTGCGAACTGAATTCAGCGTGTGAGCACCTCTAACATCAAAAGACCGACAACAGGGTCTGATGAACTAATCTTCCCATATTCGAATCCCACCTTTACAACTACTGAATATTTCATAGAACGTGCAAATTGGAGGAAGTGTGTGTAAGTGTTCTTCAATACAACACATCACTTGACATCATTCAAAGGTTGCCAACTCAACAGTGAAATTCTCATGACATTCCAAATTTCTGCAATTTGGAATTACCGGGACATTGCAAAGAAATGTTACAACAGGGATAGAAAGGGAGTGGAAACGGCAGTGAAACTTGGCTTGTGATGAAGAAGGGTAAAAAAAATTGACCACCGGTATCAGTGCCAGATTAGCTACAAATATGAATGAGGTATGATTTTTTCCAGAAGAGATTATTTAGTATATACAATGATAAAAAATTACATCACGTTATCATGGGGATATTATTATTTGAATAAAATTTTTCACCCTGCCACCAAATAGTTACTGAGTGGCTGTATGTCCCTATGTCCAAGATATATACGTGTGTTAGCTACAAAATAAAGCACAAATGAATAAACTACGTGGAGAACCTCTTTTTTACTTTGCTGCCACCGGGCTATGCTGATTCCGGCCACGCAGTGTTTACAGCAGCAGTGCCATCAGTGCAATTTGCTGAATAATCACCTCAAAAAAGCAGTCATTCTAATAATAATGTGATTCACTAATGCTGTTATGCAATTTGTCTAAATATTGCAGCAGAAGCTTGAAATATTACAACCTAAAATTAACAAAGTGAGAAAACAAGATAACGGACATGTCAACAAAAAGAGAGATGGCAATGATGCCACGTTTTGTAAAGACAATTCTCTTATTCGGTCCAGTCAGGTCATGCATATTTATTCGAAAATGCTCGTCACAGAGCTTTCCAGTAGTATTCGTCTCTATGGTTAGCCCCTAATTTATTCCTGGTAAGAAAATGTTTTACTACACACACACCAAACCGGAAACAGTTTGGCACAGATCGTGCGAACTGAATTCAGCGTGTGGGCACCTCTAACATCAAAAGACCGACAACAGGGCCTTATGAACTAATCTTCCCATATTCGACTCCCACCTTTACAACTAATGAATATTTCATAGAATATGCAAATTGGTGGAAGTTTGTGTAAGTGTTCTTCAATACAACACATCACTTTCGACGTCATTCAAAGGTTGCCAACTCAACAGTGAAATGCTCATGACATTACAAATTTCTGCAATTTGGAATTATCGGGACATTGCATAGAAATGCTACACGAGGGATAGAGGGGAAGTGGAAGCAGCAGTGAAACTTGGCTAGTTTATGAAGGGTAAAAAAATCGACCACCGGTATCAGTGCCAGCCTCACCCGGACTACAGGGATAATGAAGAGAGCAACAACAATAGTACTCACATCTCTTGACTCTGTGAACACCATGCTCTGGAATTCTCGCTCCAACTCGCTGACACTACGTGCCTACAAACATGCCACAACAAATTTGCTACTTATGTAAATCAGAAGTAACTTCGTCCGCCATAGATTTTGGCAAGCAGTTCCCAAAAATTCATACACAAAATGTATAACTTCCTGAAATGATCAGTACATGGCACTTCACTACATGCTGTCATATTAAGCACTACACTAATCACTCTTCTACCATTTGTATGGTAATA
Organism: Lamellibrachia columna; assembly: GCA_963662155.1. Classification (NCBI taxonomy): domain Eukaryota; kingdom Metazoa; phylum Annelida; class Polychaeta; order Sabellida; family Siboglinidae; genus Lamellibrachia; species Lamellibrachia columna. The sequence goes on along the minus strand of OY759263.1, from coordinate 42,282,171 downwards.
GAAAAGCCAGGAGAGTCACTGTGATCTGTGTAATGTCTCCACTTCTCATTATTTTCCATTATCTATATCTTACTGCTACACTTACAAGTTTAGTCTGGTACAGCTTGACATGAAAACGGCAACGTTCATCAGTTTTTGCTTGTCAGAAAATGACACTGAGCATGGCAGGTAAATAAAATTCCTTAATTCAACACAGGCACATAAAAAGTCTATGAATGGGATGTCCACAAATAGGATATAAATATTAGCAGACATTGCTAATATAATATGAAACAGTACACTGCTTGTCTGGTGACTCGGTGAGCATTCACAATTTCCAGTCATAACTGAATCATGATACTAATCCTTCTGACTCAATCAACATGTGCAAACGTACAAAGGTATTTTGTATACATACAGCAGTTTTTTTTTTAAAGTTCACATCCAATAAATATTACTATGCTTATCACCTGCATTGGGTACAAAAAACTTCATATTAATAAACGTTATACTTCATAACAATAATACTTGTATGGTGCATGTAATGACGTCAGCTGTCATATTCATGTCACAACTTTGTTCCAATGACATACCCTATTGACCGTTTAAACAACTACTTCCCCTTCTAGTAACTGAATCAAGGTATATTAAGTTCTGTCTGAGGAATCCAAATATATACTAAATAGTTTCTGGGAAGTGCAAACAACAACGTGACATGATTAACGTCTGGGCACACAAAAGAGCGCATGTAAACAGCATCATTGTGCGGTCTAAAAACGAGTTAAAAATTGCCTTTAGGGTAAATATAGGGCAAAGCTAAGCACCAACCTGTTCTAGGACACTGTCATCCCCGACTGCCCATCTTTTGTTTCCATACTGTTGGGTCACGTCCATCTGTGGACGCTGGTAGTAGTAGCCCACCATGGCATCGTCCTGCGAACGACTTCGGTTGCGATTTCCCGACATCTCTGTTCCATTCGACAACATCGCATTCCTTGGTTCCTGCCAGTTGGCGTCCTGCATACTTGTTAGAACGGGCATGGATAGCTCATTCTACCTGACGGCGAGACGAAGTTTTGCGAAATTAGAACAAGAGTCACCCAGACAAAGACAACAGAATGCATGCTAATTTAGGTCGCCTCCATTATTATGGCGGGAGATGTCGATACGGAGCATCTCACTCCCATCGACAATTTCCACGCAATAACACAGTTATTTAGTTTATAATATCACCCTACACCTCATTTATATATTTATCTTCATCTTTAGCTAAAAAATAGTTTCTGACATTCAGCTACGTACCTTGATGGGACCAGATTACATTAGCTCCTCATCCTATACTCTCATCAAAATCTCGACATTTTCGAAGGTCCCGTGGTATTGTGGGTACCATGTGCTCGTCTGACGTCAACAACCGGGAATTTCAGATTTGACCTAGAAAAGATTCTTTTATGAGACGTTGAGAGAGTGAGTGGTGACAAGTAAATAATTATGTGTAACTCACCATAACGCATATGCCATTATATCAGAACAAGTTGTATAGTTTTAAGCTGAGCAATTGAGGACATCGTACAAATTTACATAAACGATTGACAAGTGGCAGTGCGTGTGACTAAACGTCGAAAGCCAAATGTGACCTAAAAACAGTTCGACATCGCAGCGGCGCTGACGCTGTGGACACCAATAATGTCAGTGCCAATGGTAGCCTGTGGCTGTGCTTCACATTTACTGTGTGATCCGTGATCGATATCTAGGCATAAACAAAACGCTTTTTACATATACAAATTAGTGTCTATAAGGATTCATAGTGATCTCGGCCTTTCGGGATCTCGGCCCTAGTGATCTCGGCCTGTTTTGGTGATCTCGGCCTGGTGTCTGGTGATCTCGGCCTGGTCTCTGGTGATCTCGGCCTCGTGTTGCAATACATAATTAAGAATGTCTATGTGATCTCGGCCTGGTGTCTGGTGATCTCGGCCTGGTTTCTAGTGATCTCGGCCTCGTGTTGTAATACATAATTAAGAGTTTTTGTATCTTCTAAATACCCCGGTGGTGGCTTACATTAGCTTCTGATCGGCCAATCAGAGGTATGGTATATCTGATTGGACCGCTTGTCTTATCCCCAACAATCGACCCGCCTGCCACCTGAGCGCACCGCTTCGTAACATAAAGCCCATTCATTCATTCTGGTGTGTTCTTCTTTAGCCGCCACAACAAAGCGATCGATGTTTGATTGGGGAGATCAACAACCACAACACAAGTACAATTGGTGTGAAGCCATTGTACGACATAACTGGCACTGCAATCATCTTTTCCGTTAAGTTGGTTAACTGTAATATTTACCGAATTACGCTCGCATTTCACATAGATTTCTAGCATTGCCTGCATTAATTCTAATTCTAAGCCTTCACTGTTCACTGTTGTATATGCGGAGGTGTTATGTCCTACTAAGAATATCGTCATCAGCATCATCTAGTCGTCCATAGAACTTGTCCAGCAAAACTCACAGATGACGATTGATGTTGAAACGTTTGATATTTCTATCTATCTACGTCTATTTATATGTATTGTACTCTTAGTGAATAAAGGGATGGAGTCCGTTTAATGTTATTTAAATTGTACTTGTGTTTTTAACTAGTGGCTTGGACTGAAGTGACGCAAGATCTACTCAAGTCCTCATTTCCCACTAAAAGCATTCATGGGCAACCATGGGAAACGCGGCTAGTAGGGTCTAATGGATTAACCTATTTTCAGCTATTGTTATTCCTGTAGTCCTAATCAAAGTGAAGCCATGTTTATTTAGAAAACGCTGATGTTCAAAGCTCTGTCTCATCGAATGGACATACAATGCTTCACATTTACAACCGCGGTCGCTACGAGCCAGGATTCAATCGGTTGGAAACGTTGTGTAGATCAAAGACCATAATAGAAGCTTGCCTTCGTTACAAACATAATTATTATGTCCGTTATTATCGATATTTCTCTGTACACTCTGTATTTTAAAATTCGGCTGAACAGTTTATAGGCAGAAAATGAGGCATTCCGAGGACATTTTTAGTGAATTATACAACTATATTTATTTATACGGCATAAACACATTTTTTTATAACGACCATAGATACCTAACAATAAGTACATATTACAACTATAATTAGTTCGAAGGCATAAACACTCTTAATTATGTTTTGCAACACGAGGCCGAGATCACCCACTGGCCGAGATCACCAAAACAGGCCGAGATCACTAAGGCCGAGATCTCGAAAGGCCGAGATCACTAGCATCGTCTATAAGCCTTGCATAGAGGGTTGACTCATATCCGGAAGAAAAAAGTGTACCACTGGCACTACAAGAGTGTTCAACTTGTCATTAAAAGTGTACCACTGCCTGGCACTACAAGAGTGTTCAACTTGTCATTAAAAGAGGGAGTGGTTCCTTTTGAATGGAAGAAGCAAACATCACCATTATTTAAAAAGGGTTCGAGAAATAAGTCTGAGAATTCCAGAGCAATGAGTTTAACATCAGTGATTTGTAAATTATTAGAAAGGTTAATGAAAGACCATACGGTGGACTTCCTTGTTAGGCATAAATTATTAAATTCATCTCAACATGGATTCCTAAAAGCGAGGTCATGCTTAAGTTTTCAAATATGTTTCTTTTAGAAGAAATCACAAATTAAGTGGATTGAACTGGGATCACCAGTAGATATAGGCCTACACTTCTACTTTCTCCCTTTCCATTTGAATTACAAACATTTGATGTATATATGTTGTAGATTTCTATTTTCATTTGGAAATAAAGAACGGATTTGATTTGAGATATTATATACTTACATTTTTAGAAAGCTTTTGACAAAGTGCCACATCAAATATTACTACTTAAAATTAAAAGCCCATGATATCGAGATGGCATAATTGACTGGATAAAACAATGGCTGGCTGACAGAAGACAGCATGCTGTAGTAGATGGGGAGGTTTCAAACTGGAAATCAGTTTTGAGTGGGGTACCACAAGGATCGGTATTAGGACCTTTATTATTCTTAATATATATCTATGACTTGGATGATAATATAACAAGCAACATATTAAAATTTTCGGATGACACAAAAGTGTTTAGAAGGGTTAACAATTATGGTGCTAAACAACATTTACAAAACGATCTAGACAAATTAGTTAAATGGTCTGAGAAATGGCAGATGTTATTAAATTTTGGGAAATGTATATCTCTACATACAGGAACAGGAAGTTGAATGTAATAAATAAATTATATATATATATACGTAGCCCCCACCTATAATAACCTAAAAAGGCACATTGCAGTTTATTTCCATTCCATTTGTCCATCGTGGGCAAGATGGCCAAGCATAGTGTTAGAGTCTAGGGTGACTATAATATTTCTATAATGGGAAAATAGGGTTAGGCCAAGTACAAAAGAAATATGTTTCCTGTCAACTTCGAAGAAAGGAAGAGGTAAAAATAATATTTTTACTATTTAATATAAATTTCTTTGGTATTTTTCAAGATGATAATCAATGTGTCACTTAAAGATAGATGTACTCCATAGTTTGACATTCTATGAATTGAAAAAGAGTGTATCAGTACTTTGCATGGCAAGTTTTGGACCAAGATTTTGTCACAGAACTGAACAACTTTTAAAAATAATTATTTATTTTTTAACAGTAAATAATAAAAAGGGAGGCAGTGGCAAAAACAGGAGGCAGACAGGGACAAGAAACGTTTTTTTACTTGGCTTTATATGATAATATTATAAAAAAATTAAGTAAGTCTATTATACGATACCAGGGCGTCATGGTGGATAACTTGACAGCATAATTTTTGCAATAATTACCCATAAAGCAATATGCTTGTTAACAAATACATGTCAACGCATTTCATTGCAAATACTGAATTTATTAAAATTATAATATGCCATTTTCTAGGATCTCATTTAAAAGCTAATATTTTGGGGTCACATACAAATGCTTTGGTTATGCATTTGTAAATGCATTCATTCAAATGCTTTGTTTTTATGTTAAATTTGTGTTATATTTGGAACAACAAATATAAAATGTACAGTCAGAAACACATGATTAATTTATTACAGTAGCAAAGTTACAACATAAGCATTGTAATGTTATATACACTGTGGCCTTATACTAACATAAGCATTGTAATGTTATATACACCGTGGCCTTATACTCACATTTTGCTATGGATCACAATTTTCTTGTCATTTATTTATTACATATCATATTATAGTGTGCAATAATATTGGTTCGAAAGCTTTGTTTGACATGTTAGTACGTGCAGTCAGGCGTGATCATCATATCAGAAAGGGGGTCACACCCAATTTTGCAGATTTTCAAGGTATTAGAGCCATTTTGTCGTTTTTGACTGGAGCAGTCGTAGAATATTCCAAGATTGTTAAAATTCATTTAGTAGCTATTCTAATTTATTCAGTGTATTTTAATGCCACGAAGAAGCCACTTGAGCGTGCAAGATCTCTCAAGAGGAATATGGGTGCTCCATTTCCAAGAGACGGAATGAGTGGACATACCACATGGTAGTGGTTGACTAAGGACAACAGCACAACAACGGAACCGATATTTGATTGCGTACGTAAGCAGAAATCGAACTTGGATTGCTACAATTCTTCAAAGATAAATAAGAAATGCTTCTGGAGTTATTGTTACCACCTAGACAGTGAGTAACACACTCAATGCAGCTGGCCTGAGAGTGAAAAGACCAGCAGTGTGAGTTCCACTGACGGGCAGCCATCGACATCACATGCTCGTATGGTGTAGAGAACATCTGAACTGGAGACTAGCTCTTTAGTCCAATGTGTTCTTCACAGATGATATTGCCTAGACTGTCGTGGTCATCGCCACACTCATCTGCATCCACCAAGATAGTCTAGGCAATATCTGGACTCATCTGTGATATATTTGTCACGGACACGGGGGTCTAAACCCCCCTCTCCATGGCCTATAGGACCCGCTGCTGGCTACACGTGAGATAAGTTAATCTCATACGCTAAGTGTTAAGATACGTTCCGGGTAATGAACGCATGTCTGCAACTGTCTATATACTAAAGTCCCTACAAATTATGCGAAACCGATGTTTGTTTTAGTTAAAAATAAACCGATAGGTAAAATTTGGCTCGCGGAAGGTTTCCGGTTGGCCCGCGAGACCCTCTCCAAAAGTAGGAAATATTGAGAAAAAAACTAATTGGGACTATAAAGTTAATGAGAAAGAAGGGTGATGTTGCATATTCTTCGATAACCGACTGAAGCCTGGAGCGAGAGGGGAGATCGCAAGTCGCAGAAGCTCATCCAATCGCTTTTAGTCAACCGGCACCGAAGTTACTTCTTGGTATGATTCATCGAGGATAATCCACATTCACGTGACCACATGCTACCGAAAAGTCTACCAGGAATTTTTGCGCAGCCTCGCGTAACACTAGAAACCGGACCGGCACTAAAAAGCACAAGTTCGTCTTTTTACAACGAGAAACTGTTCTTTCAAGCCCGGCACAATTTTGAAATCGATGAAATCCTCCTACAACGCAGCGTCGTCGACTCCAAACGTCTGCGACAACTTGTGACACACGTCAGGCTTGGAGGTAAATGGATTGGCAAAAAAAGCAACAGACATCATCGATAGATGTGAAGTCGACGAATCGCTCGTTGATGGCTGTCTGCAGACTGTCCAACACACCAACAAGCACATGCTTGCAGTCTTCCGTGCGCTCCTCGTCTTCGCCGCAGACTCTCTCTCTCGTGAACCGGAAATGCAGAACGTTGCCGCTCTCTGCATGAACTTTGAAAAGAGAAAGCTTGCCATCAAACCCCTTTACTGCTTCGTACATATTACACAGCAGCTTCTGGAGCAACATGTTGAGCTTGTCCAAGTGTCCAAAAATGTCTGCCAGGACGCAGAGCCGAATTTGAAACTGAGTGTCCAGCTTAGCGACAGGACGATCGATTTCTTCAAGAAAGCTGATGATGTGAGGAAGCAGTGCAACAAATCTCTCCATAACTGCTCCACGGCTCAGCCAGCGAACACTGTGGTAAAACAGAATATCGCAGCCTCCTTTTGCATACATGTCTTGTTGATGAATAATGCAGTGACAAGAAAGCAGGTTCGGCTGCCCAATTCGCTGACGGAACATCGTAACGAGTCCAGCTCGACGACTAAGCGTACTTGGGGCACCATCCGTGCACACTGAAACAAGGTTGTCCTGTATCAACTCGCTTTCTTGACAGAATTGCAGTAATGCATTGCAAATGTCCGCAGCTGTAGTTGTGCCTTTCAGTGGAATAAGGCACAGGATGTTTTCCGAAACGCCTTTGTCGAAGTATCACACAGATACCAGCAGCTGAACAATATCACTTATGTCGGTGCCCTCCTCAAGTGCAATCAACCAAGCAGGGCAGGCTCGCAGCTTACTCAACAGTTGCTTGAAGACGTCGCCACTCAGATCCTCACAGCGACGAGCACACGTGTTGGCTGAAAGCGGCAGTTTGGTAATCTATTCGACAAGTTTCTCTTTGTTCGGAAAACCGCACGTATAACTTCGGCACCAGCCTAGAAAGCCTTTTTGAACATTTCGGCATGAGCAAGCGGCACCTGGTGTTGAGCAATGGGGTGACAGATGCGACAGCTAGCTTCGTTGAGATGACTCGCACCTTGAGCAAAAAACCAACACTCTTCGCCTCGCCCACGTATGCATCAAAGCATTCCTTGAACTCCTTCAGCCGTTCACCTTTCCCCGGATAAGCACTGTAAAAATCCTTCTTTTGGTTCGAGTCGTAATGTCGTTTCACGTTGTACCTCTTCATCTCTGCGACGCTCTCGCGGCAAATGAGATACATGGCTTTTTGATCGTATTCGTGATAGCAAAAGAAGAACTCCTGCTCCCACTTGTCATCGAACGACGTTTGCTAGAAGTTTCTTTTTAGCAGATGCCATTGTTTTCGGGATCGCATCAAAACACCGTTCACATAGTAATTATTGTAATACAGCAATATAGTATTCGGTCTTTCGAGTCGAAACGCGCACAATGGTAACGATTTTAATGTAACAAATTTTATTCATCTGCACAGTCGACAGGTTAGAGAATCCATTCATGCTCCTGAAAGAAACGTTGGATAATAGGCCTTTACCGATCCCATCGCCAATTTACAAATCGAATAATGTATGCATTCGATCCAAAATAAAAATCAAGACTAACTAATATAAAAATGCATAACGATCAACTATGTACGCAGCGCAGTCGGACAACTGCGCAGATTCAATTAAACGCGCACAACATAACTATCAATACGCGTTTCCTACAATAGTAACTGCCCCAACATTAAATGGGTGACGACGCAACTCCACATTAATTTCATTTTGTCTAGATTCTACAGTAGACATAAAATCAACTCGCTCCAGGTTTCAGTCGGTTATCGAAGAATATGCAACATCAGCCTTCTCATTAACTTGTTCGTGTCGGTGCGCTGGACTGCCAGCAGATCGCCGTCAACGAACGGTTGGCCGGGGACTTTCTGAATAGGACTTTGATTTGTTTGTTCTCCGGGTGTGTTTCAGTCAAACATAAACGCTGCATATGAGCACATTTACGTATGTATTTGTTCCTTACTTAACAACGTTGGCCCACACAGACCTAGCTGGGGAAAAATGGCCCCTAGCTAAAAAAGTTTCCGGAACGCTGTCTTAGGGCCTACCTTCGTCGGTTGTGGGTACAATTATTCAGTTGAATCAGTTACATGCCCATGGTCGCACCATTCCCGGTCCCGACGCAATGCAATGTGTGGATATACCTACAGGGCTCCATAGGGCCTATACATGTAGGCAGTCGGCCAAAGAAGCCCTCAGCTCAGAGTCCAAACCTCTAACCAGTCTAACGAAAGTGGGGCCGGTGTAGCGGGCCGAAAGTATCCACGTGCCAGAAGTAGGCGCGTACTTTCGGCCCGCGTAATGTCACGGGCCGAAAGTATCCCTGTGCCAGAATTAGGCGCCTACTTTCGGCCCGCGTAATGTCACGGGCCGAAAGTATCCCCGTGCCAGAAGTAGGCGCCTACTTTCGGCCCGCGTAATATCACGGGCCGAAAGTATCCCCGTGCCAGAAGTAGGCGCGTACTTTCGGCTCGCGTAATGTCACGGGCCGAAAGTATCCCCGTGCCAGAAGTAGGCGCCTACTTTCGGCCCGCGTAATGTCACGGGCCGAAAGTATCCCCGTGCCAGAAGTAGGCGCCTACTTTCGGTCCGCGTAATGTCACGGGCCGAAAGTATCCCCGTGCCAGAAGTAGGCGCGTACTTTCGGCCCGCGTAATGTCACGGGCCGAAAGTATCCCCGTGCCAGAAGTAGGCGCCTACTTTCGGCCCGCGTAATGACACGGGCCGAAAGTAACCATGTGCCAGAAGTAGGTGTAGCCGTTATTATCAATGATACGTGTATGCTTACGATTATAATTGTTAGTATATATAACATAACCGAAAACTGACTAACTTGTACAATTATAAAAAAAAACTAATGTCTTGACTGATTTTGAGCACGTTTTTTCGGAGCTGCATATCTTACGATACGGTCACATCGTGTAGCAGTTTGCAGCGCTGTTTATATGCACAGCCAGTGTAGTGCTAAAAGCCAGACTTATTCACATGAACTAGAGCTTTAATAATACAGTTAGGGAAATGAGTCATACAATCCACGTTTATAGAATTAAGTAGGTACTAAAATGAATAAAAGTACACACTTATATTCAAATGCATGACAATTTCAAATAACATTACAAAATAAATTAAATGCAAACTGAAGATTTACATGCACAATGACCTAAACTATATTATAGCTCTTTATATAATACTGCATTGGCCGACAAAACACACACACGCACGCACGCACGCACGCACGCACGCACGCACGCACGCACGCACGCACGCACGCACGCACGCACGCACGCACGCACGCACACACACATTTCTACAGAATTAATATGTTTCATCGTGATATTTAAATAACCTACAGTAATCAACTTGTTATCTCACATAATCCAAGTTTAAAAATTAACTATTTTACCATTATTAACTCATAGATACTATAGCAACCAACAATCAAGAATATTTCATATATTTAACTAATTGTTATATCCTGTATAATGACACATCAGACCACTTCCCCATTTTAACTTCCACGAAGTAGCTTGGCATAACAAAGGAAAATAAGTAGGGGAGAGTGGGGCTTAAAGTTACAGGGACAAAAAGTTATTTCCTCATATCTCAGCAGCCATGGGGCGATTCCTTTATATGGTATCACTGATATGTGTGCACATGTCTGTGTGCACATATCTGGTGGTGGTGGTTTATTTTCCGTTTTCGTGCACCCTGTATACGGTACACCAAATTTCAAAAGTTTTATGTAAATCCTTAGTTTTTTGCAGAAGTGCCCAGGTATAGCTACTTATTCATTGGTTAAAAATTTAGCAAATTCAGAGACATCAACTTGTGGAATTTCCTTAAAATTGGTTGATTTGACATGGAATGACCCACTGTCCTCAATGTAAGCAAACTTAGCCAATCACTTCCACCATGCTAATGTATAGTAATTGTAGTTTTGCACTGCATCAGACATCAGAGCAAATGTAGCATGTCTAGCCACTGGTATCTTAACTAGTAATCTATGTGGCTACATCATGTAATTATTTAAATTATTTTATTTTGAAAGAAATAAAACAATATTTTGATAGTTAAATTTCCACAAGAAATGAACTAGGTGTACTCAGATGTCACTATGTTACAATGAATTGAAATATAAAACATGAACATATTTATGGGTCATTCCATGTCAAATCAACCAACCAATTCCGGAAATTTCAAAAGTTGATGTCTCAGAAGTTGCTGACATTTTAACAAATGAATAAGTAGCTATACTTGAACACTTTACATACAAATTGTGTCTGTAACGCCCTATTATGTGAACAGGGGGTAAGCGCCCAAAATGCAATCGTAATTTTTATCTGTTTTCAGGTGTTTCTAACTTAAGAAGTTTAAAAGCTACGTATCTAAAATTTGCAGAATATGTGAACATATTGGTGCACATTATATATGCAAAATTCAAGAATGATGGGACAAAGGACAATGGGTGTACTGAGTGCACAAAAATGGAAAATAAACGTTCTTTTGTTTCTGAGTAGGATTTCAGTAGTCTGTGTTTCATTGTTGTGTTACAGTACGATGTCCAAATTGCTACAATCTATTGTCAGGGATACTGACAATGACCTATTAGTTCAGTAGGCTTCTAGTTGCTATTCTTTCAAAATAATTCAACCATAAACTTTAATTATATGTTTTTAACGAATTTGAGCACCCTGAGAATTTGGGAAAAATTTGCTTCTCTGCGTAGATTGATTGGAACAATTCTAGCTAAGAAGGGCAGCTGATTGACTGGGGTGGCACGGAAGCAGCCTGTGATTGTACGTAAGGCGTTGTTCAGTGGAGCATCTAGCTTCTTTGTGTGGGTACTCCTGCCCCAGATTGGTGCGCAAACAAGTTCCTGGTTAGAGATGCGTAGGGTCTTGGCTGCAGCTCCCCATTGGGTACCAGCAAGGCGGCAGACGAGCGGCACGCGGGAAAGTAACACTGGCCTTCATGTTCTCCAGGTGTTGTCGGAGTGTCAGCGTCCTGTCTAGCTTCACGTCTAGGTAGGTTGGGGTCGCTTGGAAGCCTAGTCGTTTGTTGTTAACAAACACGCTCAGCACAAGGTTGGATTATTTGTGGTTGAGGTGGAAAGCCGCTGACACAATCTTGCCCATGCTCAGCTGGAGTAGCCGTCGGTTCAGGTACGCTGCCAGGATGTTCATGTCCTCGTTGAGTCCTTTTTCCACTGCATCCCACATTGGTCTGTGGAGTAGGACAGCCAGGTCGTCTGCGTAGCCGGACTTGTTGGAAGTTGTTTCCGGCAGGTCGTGGATGTAGATGTTGAATAGCAGCGGTGCAAGCACAGAACCTTGTGGGACGCCGTTCTTCAGTCTTCTCAGCCTGCTCTGTTGTCCGTCGCTGGTCATGAGGGTGAAGCTGCGGTTGGTCAGGATCTCCATAGTGAAACTAACCATGTGTAGCAGGGTGACACCATGTTAATCGATAGGCGTCACCACCAGCTAATTAGTATTTTGAACAGCTGATGTACCAGCCTCGTCCTGGGGTAACGCGAAAGCCGATTTCGACAGCCACCTAGCTCAGTTGGAGCAAGTGCTGCATTTTTGATGTGTATGACTATCAACTGATAGACGACCCACCGAGACGCCCTACCACAAATGGTGCCAGAGGTGGGATTTGATAACGCGACGAGACCACGAAGACGAGGCGAGGTGGCGGAGACGTAGAGTCGAGTAGGGAGCCTGGACCCTGATGACAACCTCGAGCGACATCCTGACGTCCTCGACATCCGGTCTGACGTTTGACCGAGAGTAAGGCGACTTCCGGTCCGGCCCTGTTCGAGTGAGGACCGTAGACACTGATGACGACCTCGAGCGACTCAAGAGTGACATTTCCGGTTTAACACTATTCGGCCGCGACGATGACTAGCCCCGACACGCGACGATCGAGCCACGTGACGTGCCGTGACGCTAAGTGACTTAGATCCTGACTGCATTGACAAACGATTGAATTTTGAATTGATACCCGTTCACTGTATAATTAGGAACTGTATTGTGTATCCTGTCTGTGTAGCTATAGCAGCATTATAGAGATAGCCAGTATCAGAATTTTTTTTAGAGGGACTTTTTGACATTTGCGTGTTAGTTAGGCATGTTTTCTGAGTAAGATGTATCTGTAGTTGTGAGGGTGCAGAGTAGTCCTGTAGATACGAATGTTATTCATGGGTATAACGGGTATATAACTTTTGTTCCGTACTGGAATTTGGTATACATCTGGGTTAATACTTAGTAGGGCAGTCGTCAACTAGCAAGCAGACATGAGTATTGACGGGGGGGGGGGGGGGGGGGGGGGGGGGGGGGGGGGGGGGGGGGCCGGGGATTGGGCCACCCGGACCGGGGGGGGGGGGGGGGGGCAGGGGTGACTTGCAGGACCAACTGGTCACACTGCGAGAGGAGCTGTTACAGCTGCGGCTTGCAACCAATGACCGTCCACGCGTTGCGTACGTACCGCGCGAGCGGAAGGTGAAACCTTTCAGTGGACGTGGTGAGGTGACAGTGCAGGATTTTCTTGCAGATGTCGAGAGTCTATTTAGGGCACGAGCGATGTCTGATGAGGAGCAGTGTGACTTCATGACGTCACACCTCGAAGGTGATGCCAGACAGGAGATCCGGTTCCGGCCTGTGGAGGAGGTGCGTACCGTGACGTGTATCAGGCGGATTCTGCTGGAAGTGTTTGGCGAGAAGAGGTCGGTATCGCAGTTGCAGGAACTCTTCTATCTTCGTAAACAAGCTGACGGGGAGGGGATCCGTAGTTTTGCAGGTGCTCTGCAGCAACTGATGGAAGCGCTTTTGCGCAAGGACGGACATGCCGTCAACCAGCCTGACCGTGTGATCGCCGAACACTTCGCAGAGGGCCTGAAAGACCGCGTACTACGACGCGAGGTGAAGCAACAGCACCGGCTGCGACCGCAGATGAGCTTCGTGGAACTGAGGGAAGAGGCTATTCAGTGATCCGAGGAGGAAGAGAGGCCGCCGCAATCCAGTCGACGACACTGCTGGTGCATTTGAGTTGGTCGCCGACGCAGGGGAAGCAGGTAACGTTACATATCTGCAACGAGTGCTCTCAGAGTTAGAGAAACAGCAGCACGTCATCGAGGCGCTGACTGAGCGTGTGGAGAGGATGGAAGGTGTTGCGACAGGTAGGACGGGTGGACGACGGTCCAACACTCCACAGAGGCCCTGGTCGGACCAGCGACCCGCATCTGCGCCGCAGAACTTGCAGACACGACGGCCATTTCAGGAGCGACGCGCATTTCAGGGACCCTCGATGCAGTACACACCAGACGGGCAGCCAATTTGTTACCGTTGTGGTGGAGTTGGCCACCTGGGTAGGCAGTGTCGCAATGAGGCGAGCACTGGACCACGCCGGGGCCAGACGGAGGCTTGTCCACCGGGTGTGTACTATCACTGAGTCTTTCTTTCGTAAGTACATTGCTCGAAACGACCGAGAGCTGGCGTCTTGCAGTTGGTTGAAGCTCACCGCTGCAAATGGTTTAGATATACCGTATGTTGGGTACGTCGAGTTGGACGTGACGACCATGGGTCAGACCATACCTGGCAGAGGTATCCTGGTTGTCTGCGATTCCCCTGATACAGATCAGTGCGCGCATAAGAAGAGGTGTCCTGGCATTCTGGGAATGAATGTCATGGGAGAGCTTGACCTTGCTCTATGGAAACGATCCCTGAACACAGGTAGTTACAGAGCAGAGTCGGTGATGGCGTCGGTCATAGACGCGAAGCAACGGGACCGGAGAGGATTTACTCGTGTGGCAGGGTGGAGCGCAGTGCGAATCCCAGCGCAGTCTTGTGCCACGTTGATGGTTTCCGGTTTGCAGAGACAGGCTGATGCGACATGGGTCGTTGTAGAACCCATTGTGGGGGCACTTCCGGTGGAGGTGTCATTGTGTAGTACTTTAACTAGAGTACACCAGGGTGCTGCACCTGTTCAGGTAGTCAACACCAGCAGAGAAGACGTGTGGCTGAAGCCGAGGATGCGAATAGGTATCTATCAGACCATCGCGCACGTCAGTGAAGAGGACAGAATATGTTTTGAGCGAGTCAGAGTGTCTGAGGAGTACGTGAGCAGGACTGAGGACCGACCGCCAGGTGTAGTCGACACGCGTGAGGTACTAACCAGTACACTCGATGTCGGGCCACACGTCACCGCGGAGCAGGTTGCTCAACTGAGAGATCTCATCTCGCGGAACGAACGAGCATTCGCCCGAGATGATGACGACCTTGGCTATACAGACTTAGCCACGCACACGATAAGGACCACGACTGAGGTACCCGTACGACAACCTTTCAGAAGGATTCCGCCTACACAGTATCAAGAGGTGAAAGAGCACATCAAGGATCTTCTGAACAGAGGTGTTATCAGAGAGAGCCATTCGGCATGGGCTTCGCCGATCGTCCTGGTCAGGAAGAAAGACGATTCGCTGCGCATGTGCGTGGACT
Organism: Lamellibrachia columna; assembly: GCA_963662155.1. Lineage (NCBI taxonomy): Eukaryota > Metazoa > Annelida > Polychaeta > Sabellida > Siboglinidae > Lamellibrachia > Lamellibrachia columna. The sequence continues at coordinate 42,267,023 of OY759263.1, read as the reverse complement.
ATCGGCTGCTCAATGCGAAGACCCACCGAGACGCATTTCCGCTGCCGCGCATTGACGAGAGTTTTGACGCCATGAGCGGCGCAAACTGGTTTACCACATTGGATCTGGCTTCAGGATACCACCAGATCGCGATGTCGGAGGACGACCGAGAGAAGACGGCCTTCACCACACCTATGGGGCTGTACGAATTCAACCGTATGCCGTTCGGGCTCTGTAACAGTCCCGCGACCTTCCAGAGGTTGATGCAGAGGTGCTTTGGAGATCTGTGTTACCAGACGGTACTCTGTTACCTTGATGACGTTATCATCTTCTCCAAGACGTTCGACAGCTACCTAGCTCAGTTGGAGCAAGTGCTACAGCGACTGCAGAGGATTGGACTGAAGCTGAAGACAAGCAAGTGTCACTTCTTACAGCGGGAGGTGCTATACCTAGGACACCATGGGTCGGCCGACGGCATTGCCACAGATCCGGCAAAGATCGATGCTGTGAAAGACTGGGCCGTGCCGAACACAGTGAAACAGCTTCGCTCCTTTGTAGGATTCGCGTCCTACTACCGTAAGTATGTGCAAGGGTTCAGTATGATTGCAGCGCCGCTACACGATCTAGTGACCAGTGTCAACAAGGAAATGAAGGAGAAGGGACGGTTGAGAGGAGCCTTCAAGGACAGTTGGAGTCCAGAGTGTGACGGAGCTTTCAAGGTTTTGAAGAACGCGCTCTGCTCAGCTCCAGTTCTCGGGTATGCCCAGTACCAACGACCATTCATAGTGGAGACGGACGCCAGCCACCTGGGTCTCGGCGCTGTCCTGTCTCAAGAACAGGAAGGACGTCGTGTCGTCATCGCGTACGCGAGTCGCAGGTTGCGACCACCCGAACGCCAGTATAGCTCGATGAAGCTAGAGATGCTAGCACTTAAGTGGGCGGTCACCACGAAGTTCCGTGCCGACCTTTACGGCGGAGAGTTCGTCATCTACACTGACAACAACCCGTTGAAGTACCCGAAGACCGCCAAGTTGGGAGCCATCGAGCAACGATGGGCAGCTGAGCTGGCCCCATTCAACTTCACGATCGAATATCGAGCTGGACGTTCAAACGGAAACGCAGATGCCTTGAGTCGACAGCAACTCGACTACGAGCCCGGGGCAACCGACTTCGACGAGGAAGACGACGTGCAGCAGATATGCGCAACATATGCATCGTGCACGCTACTCCCGCGAGAACTACGCCAACAGATAGAGAAGAATGACAGAGTACGACAAGAATTCCAGGTTGAAGTAAAGGAGATAGAGGTACAGTCAACCCAGTCACCTGCCTTCCCAGCGTTGTCATCTGAAGAACTTGCAGAGTTGCAGAGGAAAGACCCAGACATCAGCAGGTTCCTGATGTACTGGAGGGTCGGCGAGAAGCCGAAGAAGTGTGCACAGAAGGGTGTGACACAACTGCTGAGACAGTGGCACAAGATGAGGGAAGAGAATGGGGTTTTGTACCGCAAGGTGAGAGATCCACAGGGTGGAGAGGTTAAGCAGCTAGTTCTACCGAGTGTGCTGAAGCACCGACTTCTAGAAGCGGTGCACGACAAGATGGGTCACCAGGGTGGTGATAGGACGAACAGCCTGGCGTGGCACCGTTGTTACTGGCCAGGTATGCACAGAGAGATTGATGACTACGTGAAGAACTGTGCGAGGTGCACACTAGCGAAGATGCCGCGACAGAAGACACGCGCGCCGATGGGACACCTTCTAGCATCGCGTCCCTTAGAGGTCTTGGCGGTGGATTACACACAGTAGGAGAAGGCAGCAGATGGACGTGAGAGTGTTCTGGTACTGACAGACGTGTTCAACAAATTCGCTTGGGCTGTACCAGCACGTGACCAGAAGGCGAACACGACGGCGCGACTATTGGTGAGAGAGTGGTTTCAGCGTTACGGAGTTCCACAGAGGATCCATTCTGACAGAGGCCGGAATTTCGAGAGTGCGACTATTGGAGAGCTGTGCAAGCTGTACGGCATCGAGAAGTCAAGGACTACGGCATACCATCCAGAGGGGAACGGGCAGTGTGAAAGGTTTAACCGGACTTTACACGACTTGTTAAGGACCCTTCCGCCGGCACAGAAGCGAAGATGGACAGAGCATCTGCCCGAGCTTTGCAACGCCTACAATGCGACGCCACATGCGTCGACGGGATACTCGCCACACTACTTGTTGTTTGGGCGCGATCCCTGGCTGCCGATAGACGCATTCCTAGGGCAGGAGTTGAGGGAGGACGATTGTGACAGCTCGATCGACGGATGGCTTGCCACACATCAGAAGAGACTGCAAGACGCGTATTCTCACGCAAACGAACGACTCGGCGCTGCAGCAGAAAGTCGTAACCTGCTTCACGAGAGATTGAAGATGAGTGAGCCGCTGACACTTGGTTGCAGGGTTTACCAACGCAACAGACTACCAGGACGCAACAAAATGCAGGATGCATGGAGCCCGGAGGTGTACAAGGTAGTACGGATACCCGCGGAGCCTGGTGGACCTTACCACATCGAGAGGGCAGACGGGTTCGGCCGACCTCAGACAGTCTGCAGGAAGAACATCCAGCCAGCGGGTCCAGGAGCGATTGTTCCGACTCCAGTGGCAGTCACTCCAGAGGTCAAAGACGACGAACGCTCTGATGAGAGCTCTGACGAAGGGGAGGAGGAGGAGGATTACCTTGTCGCGATCGTTCCAGTGGTTCGTCCGACGATAGCTCCAGCTTCAGTGGTCCAGCCGATTGCTGAGGAGGTTTTGACGGGAGAGGAGATTCACGATGAGCCTACCGTGATACCGGTATCGATACCAGTACCCGCACCTAGGAGATCGGGCAGGATGCGGAAGAAGGTGGTACGCTTCGAAGAAGTCGACACGCAAGTACCTACACCGGCCCCGCGGCGATGCAACGTCATTCCTGAACCGTGTGTGGGGGGCCAATTGACCCCCATCATGACTAGTTTGTTTGTAGCGATGGCTCGCAGTGGTGTGGTCTTTTCGGGAAGCATTAACCGGGACGGTTAAGAGTTAGTTGGGGAGGACCCAAGAGGAATTTTTAGAGGGACTTTTGATACGCAGGAATTTGGGAGAACCCTAGAGTTCCAGCGGGATGTTCTTTTTTTTATATAGTAACCGGGACGGTTAAGATTTAGTTGGGGAGGATGTAGCAGGGTGACACCATGTTAATCGATAGGCGTCACCACCAGCTAATTAGTATTTTGAACAGCTGACGTACCAGCCTCGTCCTGGGGTAACGCGAAAGCCGATTTCGACAGCCACCTAGCTCAGTTGGAGCAAGTGCTGCATTTTTGATGTGTATGACTATCAACTGATAGACGACCCACCGAGACGCCCTACCACACATGTATTTGTCCGGTACGGTCTTCAGGAGTTTTAGATGAAGTCCTCGTAGCCACACAGTGTCATAAGCGGCAGTGAGGACTAGTAGCACTACTCCAGCTTTCTCATTTACTTGGAAGCTGTCCTCGATGTCTTGGGTGAGTAGTGTTATCTGGTCCACTGTTGACCTGCCACGACAAAAGTCAGCTTGTTCTCTTGGGAGCTGCGGGTCTATCACTGGTGTGAGGCGACGGTGCAGCAGCCTTTCCAGGATCCTGTATGGTACACACAGCAAGGAGATAGGCCGACATCCTTTCGGGTTGTCCCTCGGCTTGCTCGGCTTCGACAGGGCGATAATGTTAGCACGGCACCAGGTCTTCGGTATCTTACACCTGCGTAGGCATGTCGAATGAAAGGAACATAGCCACGAAGAAGATTTTTCGCCATGATGGACGACGAAATCCGGGTGGATATGTTGTCACGACCTGGTGCCTTGCCTGCCTTGAGTTGGCTGATAACCTTGGTCAGCTCTTATTCCGTGAAGTCTCCAGAGAAGTTCGAGTCCGCACCAGGTGCCCTGGAAAGTTGGTTAACTTCATGTGATGTCCTACAGGCGAAGTCCTTGTCTACATGCAGTAAGATACCGTTCTTCAGGAGTTGCGATGACATTTGTTGAAATGGGACATTTGGAAGGCGCCGTTGATCTACCTGTGAGTCTGTTGATGGTTTGCCAGGCTCTGCTGCTGGAGTGGGTGATGTCGATGCATTCGGTCTCCGCCCAGCGTTCCCTAACGCTTCCCGTTTAACCTGTTTATTAGATTGGTGTAGTCCAATAGCGATGTGATTAGGGCGTGGACGACTGTCTTGCATGCGTCAGTGGACAGACAGTGTCTGATCTTTGAGATGTTGTATAGTTGAAAGTATGCTGACCGCAACTTTGCATCCGCACACGTGGGATGTGTTGTAAATGTTTCCGGTGCGGTGCTGCGGTGGCAATAGCCTCGGTCTGGGTGTCGTTTAGCAGGACATTGTGGCAAGTCATCCACTGCCTCGCTTCTTCGATGCATCGCTCGATGCGATCGACTGCATCCGAAACTTCTCCATCCTGCGTTCCGGTGAAGTTGAGCTGAGTGTCATCTACATATAATATGGTATTGCAGGTTATGCTTCCTGAAGATGGCTCCCAAAGGTAAAGTGTAAAAGGAGAACATATTTGGGCCCAACACAGACCCTTGTAGGATGCCAGATTCAATCAGTGTTCTCCAGGAGTTGTGGCCACCAATGCATACTGACTAATTCAGAGCATACCTTATGGTATGTTAGTTTCCACACAATGATACTAAAACTTCCACAGCCTAGCCCTAGGCATATGTATACCGCGCAAGTCCTCAGCGACCCGAACTCAGATGTGCAACAAAGCCGAATCGGTAAGCATAACATCTTGGTCTTCTTCCTATGCTCACCCTAGCGTCAATGTGCTAAGCATACAGGCGGGTCAGTAGGCGAAACTTACTTAGACACTCACGCTTTCCGGTTTCATTGCGCTGTGTGTAGAATCAGTTGCCGTTTATTATCACTGCTGTCGTTACGGTTTTGCTGGACTAGGTATGTAACCATCACCATGGACGCAGCTAGGTATAAATTCAGATGGAAGAACAAATGCAATAGAGGGTCTGGGTGTCCATTTTAAAAAGCACATTGTAATCATTTGTAATCTGGCGCATTTTGAAGTAAAAATAAAACTTTAAAAAGAATACACGCTCCTCCCGCGGAGATAAACATGACACACCTACCAATCCCTGGTGTCAGTTACCGTCCACTCCTTCACTTGGGCGGAGTGTTAGCGCTATGCGATTGAACTGGGATCTAGCGTGTAAGTATCACTCTAATTTTACGTAACTGTTGTTATAAATTATAAACGAATGGATACCAAATGGATTTTAACACAATTATGGCAATTTTGCGTGCGTGGAGGAGCGACAACGACACGAAGTGCATCAAATATTAACATATAAGTACTGACTTCATATCAACTCATGAATTAACTAAAACAATTATGGTAATGATTTTTGCTTTACCCAATGCTGTCCTGATATATACATGCTAGTATGTCAAATAAATTAAATTCCACACGTTGCAAATTAATATGACTTCAATAAAAGGGCCAGTAATGCGGCGGACACACGGGTAACATGGCGGACTGATAGGTAACACGACGGTCACACGGGTAGCATGGCGGACTGATAGGTAACACGACGGTCACACGGGTAACATGGCGGACTGATAGGTAACACGACGGTCACACGGGTAACATGGCGGACTGATAGGTAACACGACGGTCACACGGGTAACATGGCGGACTGATAGGTAACACGACGGTCACACGGGTAACATGGCGGACTGATAGGTAACACGACGGTCACACGGGTAACATGGCGGACTGATAGGTAACACGACGGTCACACGGGTAACATGGCGGACTGATAGGTAACACGACGGACACACGGGTAACATGGCGGACTGATAGGTAACACGACGGTCACACGGGTAACATGGCGGACTGATAGGTAACACGACGGTCACACGGGTAACATGGCGGACTGATAGGTAACACGACGGTCACACGGGTAACATGGCGGACTGATAGGTAACACGACGGTCACACGGGTAACATGGCGGACTGATAGGTAACACGACGGTCACACGGGTAACATGGCGGACTGATAGGTAACACGACGGTCACACGGGTAACATGGCGGACTGATAGGTAACACGACGGTCACACGGGTGACATGGCGGACTGATAGGTAACACGACGGTCACACGGGTAACATGGCGGACTGATAGGTAACACGACGGTCACACGGGTGACATGGCGGACTGATAGGTAACACGACGGTCACACGGGTAACATGGCGGACTGATAGGTAACACGACGGTCACACGGGTGACATGGCGGACTGATAGGTAACACGACGGTCACACGGGTAACATGGCGGACTGATAGGTAACACGACGGTCACACGGGTGACATGGCGGACTGATAGGTAACACGACGGTCACACGGGTAACATGGCGGACTGATAGGTAACACGACGGACACACGGGTAACATGGCGGACTGATAGGTAACACGACGGACACACGGGTAACATGGCGGACTGATAGGTAACACGACGGTCACACGGGTAACATGGCGGACTGATAGGTAACACGACGGTCACACGGGTAACATGGCGGACTGATAGGTAACACGACGGTCACACGGGTAACATGGCGGACTGATAGGTAACACGACGGTCACACGGGTAACATGGCGGACTGATAGGTAACACGACGGTCACACGGGTGACATGGCGGACTGATAGGTAACACGACGGTCACACGGGTAACATGGCGGACTGATAGGTAACACGACGGTCACACGGGTGACATGGCGGACTGATAGGTAACACGACGGTCACACGGGTAACATGGCGGACTGATAGGTAACACGACGGTCACACGGGTGACATGGCGGACTGATAGGTAACACGACGGTCACACGGGTAACATGGCGGACTGATAGGTAACACGACGGACACACGGGTAACATGGCGGACTGATAGGTAACACGACGGACACACGGGTAACATGGCGGACTGATAGGTAACACGACGGTCACACGGGTAACATGGCGGACTGATAGGTAACACGACGGTCACACGGGTAACATGGCGGACTGATAGGTAACACGACGGTCACACGGGTAACATGGCGGACTGATAGGTAACACGACGGACACACGGGTAACATGGCGGACTGATAGGTAACACGACGGTCACACGGGTAACATGGCGGACTGATAGGTAACACGACGGTCACACGGGTAACATGGCGGACTGATAGGTAACACGACGGACACACGGGTAACATGGCGGACTGATAGGTAACACGACGGACACACGGGTAACATGGCGGACTGATAGGTAACACGACGGTCATTAACTACATTGTAACATGACAGAGCAGGCATAGTTGAGTGGCCTACTCATACTGCACACAACAAGGCATACTGATCTTGTAGGATATGTGTACAAAGTGTGGCATGTGTTATAACGTATTCCGAAAGTGTTTTTAATGCACAACAAACATGTAACAGTAACGCTCTTCCTTGATGTCTTTCAAACTTTCATTGAAACCACATAGTCTCGCTGGATATTTACAAGATACGGTGGTGGTTGCCGACGCCCATAGAGTTACATCATTAATCATCCCCCTATAAACAAGAGCGATAAGCCAGCTCACTGCAGTGTAGCGGGAGTGGACCACTGGCCGGCATTTCATTGCACGGCAGAAACAGTTGCATCCACTGCATGACACATAGGGTAGTACTGTTTATAGTGTGAACATAGCATATTACAAATAGTTGTCTAACATGTGTAAGTAAGTAAGTAAGTAAGCAAGTAAGTAAGTAAGTAAGTTAATTTATTTCCTCCTCACCATCATCATGTACAATATAAGGCAAACAAAAGTAATGAAGAAGAGGTGGCTACCAGAGAAGTATAAACTTATCGGGCTAGTAGCCATTGACGATGACACCAGGAACCAATTAACTTGAAGATTTGTCAATGTCATTTGTTCTTAATGGGGCATGGCCACCAGACTGATTACTAATTTGGGTGAGGGTGGTCCCAGCAGTTGTGTTATAAGTGTGGGCAGTTGGGTTGTTCATACTGGAGTGAGCATAATGCATTAGTGTTAAACTCTTCAAGACAAACATTTTGGAGGCTTGCTGGAGAAAGTTATGGGAGAACAAATATGGTTATTTCCTGTGTGGCTTACAGCTGAACGAATCGACAGGTAATTTATGTCGCAAATGTTTGTGCAGTGTTAGTGTATATGTGAATGAATGTAACAGTTTCAAAAATGTTCTGAAATATCAATATATTACAGATACGTTTGTTTTTCTTGGGGGAGCGTACATTAAGTGTTTCCCAGTAGTCACATTGATTGGGTGCAACATAAAATGTTATAGGGGTAGGATTCAGTTTTATAAATAATGTGTGCGTGCGTGTATGCATATTTGTAACTCTTTTTGAAAACTCTACTAGATGTCAACTCATTAATCAGATTTTTTTTTATTTATTAAGCATTTAATGAGGCTCTCCCCTTTTTGGTCGTCGTTTGCCTTTTCTTCGTTGTATGAACCACTATCTTTTAACTCATTCTGTACACATTGCAACATTCACATTCATTATATGCATTTGTTTGACAAACCATGTGAAAGGTTGCCTACTAAAACAATTGGCAGCTTAAATGAGAGAGCACATTTCTTTACTTGAGGCGTGTCCTTGGGCAGGTTGGCCAGATAACATTCGAGAAAGATCTTGATCTGCAGGTGGAAATGGCTGTGATGGAGCAGCTGGGTAATGTGTTGGAAGATGGGAAAAGAATATTTTTGGGACCTTAGAGAAGAATGTCCAACAGGGCTTAATGAGATTTTGACCACTTGCAGTCATTAGCTAATACATGTATAGAGTGTAATAGTACTTGCGGTATGTACTTATCATTAACATTACAACACGGTATTATTGGGATTGATATTCATGAGGTGTATTTCAATAACTCAAATACATGGTCTGCGTCTCCGTACCCCAGAGCCCGAGGTACTCCTATAGACTAGGGTAACCGACTAAGGTGTATCTGTAGTCGCCAGATGGCGTCACTATATGCAGCCGTGACATCCCTTTTCTTATAAAACAAGAACATCAGAACAAGAACAACTAAGTGTGGCTTACTACACTAACATAGTTATATAAGCAGCCTTGCAAACGTAACATACTATCAACGGACAAGATCAAGATAGAGTTACAAATTGAACTTGGCTGGAGGCTTGCTGAGCCGTCCAGAGCGGGTCTGGTAGCCTGCTTCAGGAGTGCTGAAGCGGACTCGCTTGCCGGAGTCGTGTGCCTCGTCGGGACGCTCCACTGGCTCAACGGCGGCCGTGCTAGGCATGTCGTCAGGGTGTGACACGGGGTCGGCGTCAATAGGTCGGGTCTCGTGTGACCTGCGGATCTGCACACGATTGCGGCGGAGAACTCCACCACTTGCTGTGCGGACGTCATACGACCTTGGTTCCGGACGCACGGTCTCGATGGTTGCCGGGTTCCACTTCCCTGTGACGTGGTGCTGGATGCGAACGGGTTGTCCACGGACCAGCGGGGTGAGTTGCGCGATCGCTCCCTGGTCGTGATACACTTTTTGTTGACGCTGTCGCTCGAACAGGCGTTCGGATATCGCGCCCTTCTCCGGGTGGGCGTTCAGGATTTTCACCGGCAGGTTGGCCCTCATCTTTCGCGCGTTCAGCATCTCGGCTGGTGAAGGGAGATGGTGATCGATCGGTGTCGACCGCAGAATCAGCATGGCCATGTCCGTGTCGACTCGGGCCGATGCTGCCTTCTTCAGTGTGCGCTTTATCGTCTGTATCTGCCGCTCCACGAATCCATTTGATCTCGGGTAGTGCGGGCTGGAGGTGACGTGTTCAAATCCCCAAGCCTTAGCGAAGAGTTTATACGCCTGACTGTCGAAGTGACCTCCGTTGTCGCTGACAACTCTGTCAGGGACACCTTGCTCGCTGAAGATACGCTTTGTCAACTTGACGATCATGTCACTCGTCGCTCGTCCCTCGATGAGTTCGACGATAGGGAACTTTGAGTAATAATCACCGATGATGAGGTAATTATTTCGGCCAATCGAAAACAAGTCGGTGCCAACGACCTGCCACGGCCGTGATGGCACTTCGTGCTGCATCAGCGGCTCCGAAGGCTGTGCGCACAACTCGCGTTGGCAGATGTCGCATCGCTGGATCATATTCTCGATGTCACGGTTGATGTTTATCCAGTATACACATGACCTGGCACGCAGGCGAGTTTTCTCCACTCCCTGGTGCGCCAGGTGGAGTTTCGCGAGGATCTCTGATCGGGCTCTGAGTGGGATAACGATGCGGTCGCTCTTCATGATGATGCCATCGTCGACCGTCAGCTCATCGCGGAATGGCCAGTAGGGGCGGAGCTGAGTAGCGAGTTGTCGCCTTGTCTCTGGCCAGCCACTCATGATGATGGACTTCAGAGAGAGCATCTCGTCGTCGTTGTCTGTCTCGTCTCGCAGCTGCTGCAGCCGGTGTGGGGAGAACTGCACGTGGTTGATCTGCATGTCAAACTTGAGACTTTCCTTGTTGCTGCTCGGCTGTCGTGAGAGTAGGTCAGCGACCGCGACGTCTTTACCAGGTCGGTATTTGATGACGATGTCGTACGGTTGAATGCGTAGGAGCATCCGCTGTAGACGTTGGGGGGCGGCTGCCAGATTCTTCATGTGGATCATCTCCAGAGGCTTGTGATCGGACTCTACAGTAAATCGCTTGCCGTATACGAACGTGTGAAAGCGCTCACATCCAAAGACGACTGCGAGCATCTCGCGCTCGATGTTTACGTATCGTCGTTCACAGTCACTGAGTGACTTCGATGCGAAGGCGATAGGCTTGTTTTTCTGCAGTAGGACGGCGCCCAGACCGCGGCTCGACGCGTCGACTTGCACGACCGTCTCGACTGCCGGGTCGAAGTAGCTCAACGTAGCTTCTCTGCATATTGCGTCTTTGGTTCGCTGGAATGCGCTCTCGTGCGCTGGTGTCCACACAAACTCACTGTCCTTCTTCAGCAGGTCTCTGAGTATGGCGGTGTGCTGTGAGAGATTTGGCGTGAAGGGAGACATGTAAGTTGCGATGCCCAGGAACTCCTTGAGTTGAGTGGCGTCTTGTGGCGCCTGTAGTTGCTTGATGGCCGTGATCTTCCCTGGGTCGGGGTGCACTCCATCAGTGTCGAAGATAAGCCCGAAGAACTGCATTCTTGGCTGCTTGATGTGGCATTTGTCGGCATTGAAGACTAGGCCATGCTGACGCGCTGTCTTCATTAAGTTGTGCAGGTTCGCATCGTGGTCGGCCTCGTTCTTGCCGAATACTGCGACGTCATCCGCTATCCCGATTGTGCCTCCACAGTTCTCCAGAATGTGGTCCATTCGCTCTTGGAACACGTCTTGGCTCAGGTTCAAGCCAAATGGTAGACGTTGGAACCTGTAGCGACCAAACGGACTGTTGAATGTCGTCAGGAAGCTGGATGGTTCGTCCAAGGACACACTCCAGTACCCGTGTCGCGCGTCGAGTTTGGAGAAGACGGTTGCTCCAGCGAGCTTGTGTGTCAGCTCGTCAAGTGTTGGAGTCTTATAATGCGGGCGCTTAATGACAGTGTTCAAATCTTTTGGATCAAGACATATCCTCAGTTTGTTGTTGGATTTACGGCTGTAGACCAGGCTTGAAACCCAATCAGTCGGTTCGGTCACCTTGGAGATGACACCGAGCCGTTCCATGTTGTCGAGTTCGTCTTTGACCTCGTCCTTCAGATGGATTGAACAGCGTCGAGGGGCGTGAATGACTGGCGTCACCGAGTTGTCCACAGTGATGTGGAATTCGCCGCTGAAATTGCCGATTCCCTCGAATCGATCCGGGTAGGCGGCGACCAGATCACTTGTCGAGTCTACGCGTTTGTTCGGCACACTCTTGATCTCACAGTTCATCTCCATGAGGTGGAGACGTCGGCATGGCGGCAGCCCCAGAATTGCCGGTCCCGCCGAGTCCGACACGTAGAACTCGGTGTCAATGCGCTCACTGTTGTAGCTGCATGACACCGTCATCTTGCCATACTGCCGTATGCTCGTGCCGTTGTAGGCTGTCAGCTGGACATCGCTGGGCAACAGACTACCCGGAATAGGGAACCCCTCCGAGTCCAGTTTCGCTGGGCACATACGGCGAAAAATGCGCAGCGGCAGAATATTCCCCTGTGCGCCGGTGTCGACCTTGACCTTCAATGTAGCAGGCACGTTAGGCTTGTCTGCCAGGGTGATACTCAGGGAGGCGAACACTTCGTCTCTCGTGTCCGCAACATTCACGATATCGAAGGTGAGCGCATCAAATGACTCTGCGAGTGATGGCGACTGTTCAACCGCGTACACGCGAGTGTGCGAGCTGTCGCGTTGACGATATGTGGGTCGTCGCTCTGCAGTCGGTCCACGATGCCGTGACTGCGACCGTGGCCTCTGCTGTAGCAAGCGCGGTCTGCTGCTGCGGCGAAAGCGGGCAGGTTCCTGCTGACCTGTGGCTCTGCAGACCTTCTTCCAGTGGTTGGGCTTCCCACACGCGTCACACTGTGACCCATATGCGGGACAACGGTTCTTGGGCTTGGGTGGATGGCTCCCACCACAATAAGCGCACGGATGTGTCGACCGCCTGTCGTTGTTTTGGCGGGATACATAATCGACGGTCAGTTTGTCATTGTGCAACTGCTCGATGTCGGAGATCATCGCTTCGTGGGTCCTCGCTAGATCCATAGCTGCGTCCAGTGTGTAGGAATCAGGTTTGGCTAGCAGCTGTTCTTGCACTTTTTTGTGCCGGACTCCCACGATCAATTGTTCCAGCAGTCTTTCGCCGACTTCACGCGAGTCTCGGAATTTACATTTCTTGGCTTGGAGCCGGCACCATATAATATAATCGTCTGCGGACTCGCTTGACGTTTGCCGGAACTTTTGTAAGTGGAACCGATTCAGCCTGAAGTTGCTTTTTGGCTCCACTTGCTTATCGAACCGGTCCCACAGTGGGGCGAGGAGCTTTCGTTCGGCTGTCGTCATTTCCCATGTGTTGTATATGCTTAGGCCGTCCTGCCCTATCCAGAGCAGGACGTATGTGACGTGCTCCTCTTAGCGGCCCCTTGAATATCAGTTCGCAGTACTGTCTGAACGTACGGAACGTACTCGGCAAATCGGCCGATGACCAGTCCATTCTAGGCGGATCGATGCCTGACAGATCTGTCATTTTCAATGTCAATTCGTATGGGCGACAATACAGTACAGGTCGGCTGGCGTTGCCGTCAACTTACGATTTTCAACCTGTCTGTGACTCAAACTTGACGTGTGGCGTGTAGTTCGTACGCCGCTGCCACCATGTAATAGTACTTGCGGTATGTACTTATCATTAACATTACAACACGGTATTATTGGGATTGATATTCATGAGGTGTATTTCAATAACTCAAATACATGGTCTGCGTCTCCGTACCCCAGAGCCCGAGGTACTCCTATAGACTAGGGTAACCGACTAAGGTGTATCTGTAGTCGCCAGATGGCGTCACTATATGCAGCCGTGACATAGAGCACTTCAGAAAGTTCAATTTCGATCATGTTTAGTGGTGCTACTGTTATAGTTAATATGTTATGATATTTGATATACAAGGTGCATGGATAGATTGTGCACGGAATAAGGTATTAGGTATATATAGCTATGTAGTAATAATCTCTTATTAGTACTGTATATCTATAGATATATGATGAAGACTGGGTGCTGTACAGTATAAACACTGGGCCTCCAGTGGGTTCTTGCCGTGCAGCAGCATGAATGTCACTGGTCCACGCCTGCATCACTTTATCATGTGTCAACTGATAAGAGCTCAGCGGTCTTGTTTTACTAACGGGTGTTCTATTTATGTCTATGCCGACGCCACACAGGTGGAGTCACACCGGTGGCGCCACCTAGCGTATAGTGATAGCACTACCAAGTGACCAGTTTTGGTACTGGTAGCTTGTTTAATATCACGATGAAGCATATTAATTCTGTGGAAATGTGTGTTTGCCTGCCAGTATTATATAGAGAGCATATAGTTTAGGTCATTTTGCATGTAAATCTTCAGTTTGTGTTTTGCAATGTTATTTGAAATATTATCACTAGTGTGACTCCACCTGTGTTTTGTAATTTGAACAGAAGTGTGTACTTATATTCTTCTGAATACCTACTACCTTCAAGCAAGTGATTTGTTGGGAAGTGATGCCGTCTGACAAGTGTAATTATTTTTAGTATACTAGAATTAATGGAATATTCACACAGTTTGCATTTTGTCTATTTAGCACAATGTCATTTTGTACAGTGTTGTTATGTTTTATGTTGTTATGTATGAATTAATAATGGTAAAAAATATAGTGTTAATTCTATAAGTTGCGGGAGATTCTTGGTCTTGGGATGAAAGGATATGGGACATAAGGAGACGGGACAGAAAGAAACGGGATGGACTGAAAAGGGAGGGAAGAAGAAGGGAGCGAAGGAGAAGGGATGAGTGAATGAGATAGGGGGAAGGATAAAGGGGGAAGGCGACTGGAGCGAGGGAGATGGGAGCGAAGGAGACAGGAGGGAAGGTGATGGGAGCGAGGGAGATGGGAAGGGAGGCAAAAGGGATGAAGGAGCGCAATATAGCCAGGAAATGGGTGGGAAAGGTGACGTGTCGGTGGGCGAGAATGAGATGGACAACTGGCTGCCAGTTGACACGACTGCAGGACACATTGCAACAGAAGGGGTCCGACGCAAGAGCTACTCTTGAGTGATAGAGGGGGTGAGGAGGAGAACTAGGGTGTTTGTGGGAGACAGACAGACAATAGTTAGGAAGACCGACAGAGCATTAAACAAGGGGGACGATGTGGCAGTTTGTTTCACAGGGCCTAAAATAGAGGCTGTAACATAGAAGTGGATAAAATCATGGTTCCGAGCAAGGGAGGATCTGTTTTAGTACACATAGGAATGAATAACAACTGCCATAGTTAGGAAATACAGGCAGTTAATCAGAACACTAAAGCAGATGCGAGTTGATCAGATAATACTATCATGGATTTTTACCAGTAATGGGACATAGGGGTCAGTGATATCAAAATTGCCAGAGGATGGCAATTAACATGCTAGTCCAGCAGCTATGTTCACCTATCCTCTTCGGGCCCAGTGGCCCATAAGGCCGAAGTGAATCTCCTCCATCTTGTTCTGTCAGCTGCTACACGTCTGGCTTCATTCCAGCTATTCCACCCCAGTATACGTCTTTCATTTTCAATAGTTGATCACCACGTTGTCTTTGGTCGCCCAACCTTTCTTTTACCTTCAGGCGTCCAGGTCAGTGCAGTCTCACAATTGCTGTTCTTCTCCATTCGTAGGATATGTCCTACCCACTTCCATCTTCTTAACTTGACCTCAGTGCTGATTGTCTTCAATTTTGTTTTTGCCAGAATATCTCGATTTGATACAACGTATGGCCATCGAATTTGTAGGATTCGTCTTAAACACTTGAAAAAAAATGTATCTAACTTTCTGTTGTCTCCTTCGTTAATTTTCCATGTTTCACTTCCATACAACAACACTGGTTTAACAAGTGTGTTAAAAAGCCTCAATTTCGATCTCAATGTGTATATATTTGAACTCCATATCTGCTTTAGTTTCATGAAGGATACCCTCGCTTTACAAATTCTGTTAACAATGTCATCGCCGCCTCCTCCTTGCTTACTAACGTTCGCACCAAGGTAGTTATACTTGTCCACTTCCTTTAGCTCTTGATCATCGATTAGTATTCTGTTTTCGCACTTTCTGTTTATCCTCAATATTTGAGTTTTCTTTTTATTTATTCTTAGTCCTGTCCTTGCTGCAAATTGATTCAGTTGTCTTGTCTTTGTTTGCATGTGTGTGTAGCATGATGACATGAGTGCTATGTCGTCGGCAAAGTCCAGGTCCTCTAGTTTTGACGTGAAGTTCCATCTTATTCCTGTTTTATTTCCCGCTGTTGTGTTTCTCCTTATCCAGTCCACTACTATCAAGAAGATAAATCCAGACATTACATCTCCTTGTTTAACTCCAGTTTTGACCTTGAACCACTCAGATTCCTCACCTTCGTCTAACACTGCACATTCACTATCTTCGTATAACATCTCTACCATGTGGATTATCTTGCATGGAATTCCATAGCTCTCCATAATTTTCCATAGACTCTCTCGGTGCACTGAGTCAAATGCTTTTTCAAAATCCACAAACGTGATGTATAGAGTTGCCTGCCATTCCACTACCTGTTCTATAATATTTCGTAAAATAAATATCTGTTCTACTGTGCCTCTCCCACTTCTGAAACCTGCTTGTTCATCTCTCAACTTGCTGTTAACTCCATCTCTTATTCTGTCAATGAGTACTCTTCCGAATACTTTACTAGGAACAGATGTCAAAGTAATTCCTCTCCAATTCCCGCAATCTGTCAGGTCACCTTTCTTCGGTATTTTAACGATCAGTCCCTGCTTCCACGTTTTTGGCACTTTCTCTTGTTCCCAAAATGTTCTGAATAATTTGACAACCATTTCTCTGTTGTATTCATGTCTGCTTTTAATAATTCTGCTGTAATTTCGTCCTTGCCCCCTGCTTTCCCGTTTTTCATCTTCCTTAGCGCTGTTCTAATTTCTGCCTTTGTTATTGGGTCAGTGCTGATTTCGTTTATGATCGGATCTATCTCCACATCTGTTACAGGGTCATCAGGTATAGGTCTATTAAGGATTTCCTCAAAGTGTTCTTTCCATCGCTTCCTTCTGGCCAATCCTTCCGTTATTAAGTTTCCACCTTTGTCTTTCACTGCATTTGTTGTCTTACGTTTGTCATTACTGAGGATTTTTGTAATATCATACACTTCTTTCATTCTTCCATTATGTGCTGCTTCCTCTGCTTCCATGGCAAGGTGGTCAACCCACTTCCTCTTGTCTTGTCTCATGCTCTTCTTCACTTCTTTGTCTTTACACCTATATTTATCCATGTAATTCTGCTTAATCCTGTCTGACTTTGTCTGCTCGATGTTGTTCTTCAGTCGTTTTCTCTCTTCTACTAACTCCCACGACTCCTTGCTGATCCATGGTTTTTGCCCTTTCTTTTTGTACCCCAGTACTTCTTGAGCTGTTTCTTTGTATGCATCCTCAAAGTCTTGCCATTGTTTCTCAACTTCTTCGTCGCCTGTTTCTTCGTAGTCTTGTAATATATCATATTTGTTGCGTAACTTCAGTGAGAATTGGGCTTTAATAGCTGGGTGCTGTAACTTAATTATATCAAATTTCTTTCTGATCGCCTTGTTCTTTTGTTTTCTCTTTAGTTTCAGCTTGATATTTGATCGCACTAATTGGTGGTCACTCGCAATGTCGGCTCCTCTCATGGCCCTAGTGTCCATTACTGATGTCCGGTGTTGCCTACTCACTAACACATGGTCTATTTGATTTTTTGTCTTTCCTCCTGGAGATGTCCATGTCTGTTTATGTATAAGTTTATGTGGGAAAATGGTACCTGTTACCACAAGGTTATTGAGTCCGCAGAAGTCAACAAGTCTTTCTCCATTGTCATTTCTTTCACCTACTCCATGGCTTCCTATTATGTTTTCAGCAGCTATGTGGGGAAGAGGAATTTGGATTTGTTTTGTTGGGAGGACTGATATGTACATGAGGGATGAGCTTCATCTAAGTGTTTGCAGATGAACTCTCAGCTACAGTCGACAGTGGCAGGAGTAGCATAACAAATATTTTTGGTAGCAAATATTGTTTAAACTAAAAGCACAGGGGGTTACTTAGAGGTGTCTCAAAGAGGACATGAGGCCACTTGTGCAAACATTTCTGAAGCTGGTAATAAATGCGTGTGTTTAAATGCAAGGAGCATAGTAAATAAGAAAAACAAATTAAACATTATGGTAGAAGATACTGACCATCACATACATAATTGGTATAAGTCCCCCCGTATAACCAAATCATGGGCCAACAAAGACACATCAGATGCTTAATTAGGACTGACAGGATACATAATGTTTAGGAGAGATCAAATAGGAAGAAGGGGCGGGTAGTTATTTTATATAACTTACAAAATAAAATAAGAAAGGGGAGATTGCAATGAAGCTGTTTGGTGCAATATAGTTCAGGAAACTCAACATTAACTATTGGATTAGTTTACTGAACTTTAAACATAAACGAAGACGATGACACAAAAATACAAAATGCTATAAAGGAAGTGAATAGAGGGGAATGTATCATGATTGGAGATTTTAGCCATGGACACATAAAATGGAAATCTCTAGAGTGTACAGGGGGTGAGAAAAACAGTTTCTATTTTTAATTCGGGATAGCTTCCTTACTCAGCACGTGCTAGAACCAACCAGGGGAGATAATGTATTAGATATAGTTTTGTCTTAACAAAATTAATTAGTGAACAAAGTCAAAATACATGAACCGTTGAGTAACAGTGGTCATAATCAAATACATTTTGACATCAAAGTAAAATCAGAACGTTAAAAAACATACAGGAGAAACTTCCACATAGGTAAATATAAAGATATGCTTAGCACAGCTAGATTGGAATAACATGCTGAGGAATAAGACCACAACCGAATGCTGGAACATTCTAAAGTATGAAATTGAGAGTATCATTAATAAATTTGTTCCCTTAAAAATCAAGGAAAATGGTCTAGAAAGAAACACTCGTCAAAGACCTTTATCTACCCACTTGCAAGAGTGTTCAATTTGTCATTAAAAGAGGGAATGGTTTCTTTTGCGCGTCCTTGTTTACGATTACGCCTACTGATTCTGTTTTGTTGCGCCTCTGAGCTCAGGTTCCTGAGGATATAGGCGCCATAGAAGTCAATTATTATTATTATTATTATTATTTTGAATGGGAAGAAGCAAACATCGTACCATTATTTAAAAAGGGTTCAAAAAATAAGCCAAGAAATAAGAATTATAGACAAGTAAGCTTAACATCAGTGATTTGTATATTATTAGAAACATTAATTAAATACCATATGGTGGACTTCCTTGTTAGGAATAAATTATTAAATTTATCTCAACATGGATTCATAAAAGCGAGGTCATTAACAATGGTGTAATTAACAAATATGTTATGTTTTCTTTTTGGAGAAATAACTAAGTGGAAAAACGAGGGTGCACCAGTAGATATTATCTACTTAGATTTTCAGAAAGCTTTTGACAAAGTGCCACATAAAACATGACTACCTCAATTAAAAGCCCATGGTATCGAGGATGACATAACCGACTGGATAGAACAATGGTTGCCTAACAGAAGACAGCTTGTTGTAGAAGATGGAGAGGTTTCAAATTGGAAATCAGTTTTGAGTGGGGTACCACAAGGATCAGTATTAGGACCTTTATCATTATTAATATATATCAGTGACTTGGACGATAATATAACAAGCAACATACGAAAATTTGTGGATGACACAGAAGTGTTTAGAAAGATAAATAATGATGGTGATAAACAACATTTACAAAACGATCTAGACAAATTAGTTAAATGGTTTGAAAAATGACAGATGTTATTTAATTTTTGGAAATATAAATGCCTACACACAGGACAAGGGAACTTGGATGTAAACTCTAATATTGGAAATACTCTTCTAGGTATTACTGTAAAAGAAAGGGATTTAGGAGTAACAATAAGTATTGGCATGAAAGTTACATAGCAGTGTGGCACTGCAGCTTCAAAGGGTAATCAAATTCTTGGGTTGATTAGAAGAAATATAACATACAAGGAAAAAAGCTAATTATACCTCTGTATAAAGCAATAGTTAGACCTCATTTAGAATACTGTACACTGCGTGGAGACCATGTTGCAAGAAGGATGTAGATACGCTTGAACGAATACAGAGGAGAGCCCAAAAGAATGTGTTTATCAACTCTAGAGACAAGGAGGTTAAAAAGAGATCAGATTGAAGTTTTTAAGATATTGAATAGGTACGGAAATATTGATATATACATACGTTTTTCTCACTCAAGAAAGACAATTTGTGAATATGTTTAAAAACAAGGTTTGAACTAGAAGACATCAGGTAACATTAGTAAAGGATCAGTGTAGATTGGATGTTAGGAAGTACTCGTTCTCATAGAGGACAATCAATGAATGGAACAAATTATCTATATATTGTGTCAACCTTGTTTTTAAAGAAATAAAACGACAGTATCATGTCAAAGTAATGCATAATATTTTGTTGGCTTTCTACCAATGTCCCGAAGTAGCACTTCTAATGGCATAATAAGAGAACACTTGTCATGAAGTCAATTTACTTATATTACATTTACACCTGTATGCATGGTCCATTTGGGATCACTCATTGAGCTGTTTAAAACTGTTTCTTCAACTGATTTAGCCTATCGCAAATCCGTTTCAATGATGTAGTGTGTGAATAGTTTATGTATCACTCACAGTCGATTTAATAAAAAAAGCATATTTTTTCTGGTAATGATCAAAATAGTGGATATCCAAAATGGTAAACACTCAATTGGGTCAATGCTGATCATGGGTGTAACTTACTTACTCTCGCCAATCACATGATAAAGTTATGAAATTTCACCAAGGAAGAAAATCGTGATTTTTCAGTAATTATATTTTCACTTAAGTTAATGCTTGAACAAGCATTAACTAATTTAATAGTTTGTCTGATGATTCCACCAAAACTGCATCCAAAAGTTGGACAAATGAGCTAGTATGTTGCAGTAGATACTACGTAGGTTGGTTTTTTTGCAAAATGAATTTGAAATGAGACTAGCAAAAACAATCGAATTGATTAAGCACCTTTAACACAAATAACGACATGCTAGGTACACAAATAACGACATGCTAGGTACACAAATAACGACATGCTAGGTACACAAATAACGACATGCTAGGTACACAAATAACGACACGCTAGGTACACAAATAACGACATGCTAGGTACACAAATAACGACATGTTAGGTACACAAATAACGACACGCTAGGTACACAAATAACGACACGCTAGGTACACAAATAACAACACACTAGGTACACAAATAACGACATGCTAGGTACACAAATAACGACATGCTAGGTACACCAATAACGACACGCTAGGTACACAAATAACGACACGCTAGGTACACAAATAACGACATGTTAGGTACACAAATAATGACATGCTAGGTACACA
This sequence comes from Lamellibrachia columna, assembly GCA_963662155.1. Classification (NCBI taxonomy): domain Eukaryota; kingdom Metazoa; phylum Annelida; class Polychaeta; order Sabellida; family Siboglinidae; genus Lamellibrachia; species Lamellibrachia columna. Next base: position 42,245,814 of record OY759263.1, on the reverse strand, counting down.
AATAACGACATGCTAGGTACACAAATAACAACACGCTAGGTACATAAATAACGACATGCTAGGTACACAAACAACGACATGCTAGGTACACAAATAACGACATGCTAGGTACACAAATGACGACATGCTAGGTACACAAATAACGACATGCTAGGTACATAAATAACGACATGCTAGGTACACAAATAACGACATGTTAGGTACACAAATAACAACATGTTAGGTACACAAATAACGACATGTTAGGTACTCAAATAACGACATGCTAGGTACAAAAATAACGATATGCTAGGTACACAAATAACGACATGCTAGGTACTCAAATAACGACATGCTAGGTACACAAATAATGATATGCTAGGTACTCAAATAAGACATGCTAGGTACAAAAATAACGATATGCTAGGTACACAAATAACGACATGCTAGGTACTCAAATAACGACATGCTAGGTACACAAATAATGATATGCTAGGTACACAAATAACGACATGCCAGGTACACAAATAACGACATGCTAGGTACACAAATAATGATATGCTAGGTACACAAATAACGACATGCTAGGTACACAAATAACGACATGCTAGGTACACGACGGGCGGATCTTGCATTTGGGCAACACTGAAGTCAGTTTCGTTAAGCTGACATTATCTTACAAAACTCGACCACAACGGCCTAATGCCTTATAAGTGCATGGTAACAGAGTGCGTGCGAAATTAATTTCGTGCGTTGGTGTACGTATGCTTACATAAAAACGTATCATTGCTAACCACCATTCATATTCAACGGTATGTACACTAATGGATTTTCCCTCCGCCTGCGAGGAAAACATTTGCACATCGCTGCGATAACTGCAATCACTAAGATGACGACAACAACACCGATGAAACTGTACAACACCACATAACGATGTGCGCCACTGCATTCGTTACGTAAGTCCTTCACGGATATTTCTGTGAATCGTTTGCGAGAACTCTGCATCAAACACATCATATCCGTTCTGCCAACGACGTCAACTAAGGTAGTCTGCACCCAACGAACGAAAGACAGAGATTCACAGTTGCATACAAAGTTGTTTCTTCTCATGTCAATGGAGAAAGGTTTCACTTTACGCAACTTGTCCAGTTCTTTCATGAAACTCTCGTTTAGATATAGTAGACGGTTTTCACTTATGTCGAGAACATTCAGAGATGTTAATTTGCCGAGTGCAATATCGAAAGATCTGAACATGTTGTCTCGTAACTTTATCTGTTTTAACGCTGTGCAGTCCACAAATGTGGACGGGTCGATATATGTCAAGCCATTGTTCGATAGATCAACGTCTTTCAGTCGGCGAGCTAGGCCGAATATCGCGCTGAAATTGTTGTTCCCTCTTCCCAGGTGGTTGTGAGACTGGTTTAAAACACGTAGAAGTGGTAAGTGTTTGAGAAATTCAGGATGGATGGACTCGACGACTCCGTAACTAGCATCAAGAATCTGGAGCTGCGACAACCCGAGCAGAAGGCCGTTGACACGGTTAACAGTCCGCGTTCCTGAGACGTTGAGGAACAAGACATTATTGGGACGGCTGAACGAAAACACCTTTACGAAATTCAACAGCCGCTTAAAATTTGATGAACTGGCGTCAATATAACGGATGAAAGGTGGGATAAAGAAGTTAGGTGAATACGCAGAATCTTTCACGAATTCATCGGGAACGCTTGAATTGACGACAAAGTGTAAGCGAGGAACTCGTGGAAAGAAATCTTCCATGTGAAAAAGAGCACTACATGTTCGGCAATATTTATAGCGGTAACCTGGACCCGGCACGTTTGAATAGGAGATATCGATACTCTGCAGACTGGCGAAGTGACGCAAATCGGCCGAGTTGTTTAATATGGTGAACGTCAGGGGGTTGTACCCGACACTGAGTTCTTGTAAACGGGAGAGACAATTCACGTCTCGTGGAACGAATGTTGTAAGTCGAATATTTCTCAAGCTGAGACGTTTTACGTTCTTCCAAATAGGGCTATTGCAAAAATCATTGATGTCATACACGTGGAATCCATATGCTGGGTCGAAATGATACGTACCGTCTAGAACTACGGTGTTGATGGTAGTGTTTTCGATTAGGTCAAGCGCCAGTATCATTTGACTTACGTTAAGTCTGCTACTGCATGCTAAATTCAGAGCATGCAAGTTCTTGAAGTTGGAGAATGTGCCAGCTTCGATGTAATGGATGTTACTACGACGAATCATCAAATTGTTTATGTTCGAATCGCGGATTGCTGCAAATGTATTCTTCATCAGACGAATTATTTTGGTGGAGTTCGTCCAAGGTGCATAACCGTCCAGGACAAGTGTGGTTAGGTTTGCTAGTCTGCCGTAGGCATTTGGCAAGGGAATGCCTTGACTAGTCACTGAAAGTGTTCGCAGTTCTTTGAGATCTTCTAAGATTGCCACAGGATATTCGCCTGCAATTCCTCGGCGGGAAATGGCCAGAAGTCGTAGAGACGACAAACCTGCGAACGTCTCTCTCGGCAGGCGTGCCGGGTCGAATTTGTTGTCCGCGATGATCAATTGCCGCAGATGCAGCAGTCCCACGAAACAATTCTTCTCCAATAGAAGAATGCCACAGTGTGACAAGTCCAACCGCACTAAATTTGGCAATTGTCGAAATGCATATTTGGGTAAAACAGTAATGTTGTTTCTTGCGAGATTCAGCTCTGTTGCTCGACTTGAGATGTTTATGGGAAGTTGCGTGATATTTCTTGAGCTACAGTCGAACGTACTACGTGCGACGAAATCGGAGTGACGCGATTCTATGCAGCCGTGAGAGGAGAGTCTTCCCCACAGTGCGCACAGCGTAATGAGGCGGAACAACCACGACGTCATTTTATCGCCGTGGAACGATCTGAAAAATTATGGAATCAGTAAAGTTAATGGGCGTTGTGTTATTGTTGAATATTTAGCAGAAACATCCAAACATGAGAACAAATCCATATATTTAATGTTAAGGACAGTTCGTATATTAAACAATATTAGTAATATTTAGCAGAAGTTAATATAATAGGTTGACGGTGTAAATATTGTATAACTAAATATTCTTTCCATATAGCGTATTTTTTTTTTAAATATGACGACACAGTTGGCACAGCGCCACTTCCTTTTTATACACGAATACTGGAAGAAACGTTGGTTGGCAATCAACTTTATGGTGTCACATTTGGAACGTATTTATTGAACGATAGTTATCTTTTCCGCATAATCATGATATACCAGTATTGTCATTGCAATAATACGTAACTACCAGGCGCGGATTCAGGGGGCGTGGGGGCGCACGCCCCCCCCCCGTTTTGCTTGAAAAAAAAACATATTTGTATATATATATATATATGTATGTATGTATGTATGTATGTATGTATGTATGTATGTATGTATGTATGTATGTATGTATTGAGTGTGAGAACTAGATAGCTGCTTTGAGTGTGAGAACTAGATAGCTGCTAGGTGGCAATTTATGAAAATATCGGGCTAGGTAGATGAAAAAACAGGAAGTTTGCCCTCATCACTTGTCATTAACAAAGGGAAGCACTGTTTCAGTCATTACGCGAAATGACTGTTAAACAGTCATTTCGCGTAATGCCTAAACGCAGATCGACTGTAACATATATACGGCAGCCGGGCATGGGCGTCTTGGCGGGGAATACACTACTGTATGGCCCGTCGGACCAGCCCTGCTGCGGGTGGCTGAAATAGCGCGAGTAACGGTTCTTCCGTTTCGGGCGCCATCTCGCTAGTTGTTGACGAGCTCCGGGAGTTGAGTGATGCGAAGGATGGAGACTGTCCAGCCAGACGGCGCTACGATAGCCTGAACTCGCCATTTGCAAAAAAATAGAACTCAAACGCCGGGAAAACAAGTAAAACAATTACCGGTGAAACCATCCAACAAAGAGTACTTCCCTGTAATGACTAATGTGTCTGCGCTGGTCACGGTATTCATATTCAGTCATAAAATATTGTAAAACGTTACATTAATTTAGTCATAAAATGGGGGATATACCTACATTCCCGAAGGCACTTTCTGAAACTAGTCCGTGGATTTTTGCCGGTACATGTCAGGCCGCGTGACATAATTTTGGCCAAACAAACCCACTTCGCCTATGCCGGTTCATAGGCAAACTTTTATCAAGATTTAAATCATGCAAAATGTCGAGCGACGGCGATTCTGCCGGTGCAACTGACATAAACTAATCGGTTCAAGTTAGTAGCGACAGCGAGTTGTGTCAAACCAGGTGTGATTTATTGGCCGAAGCCTTCAGATTCACGCCGCAGTAAACAAATGATCGGGATCAAAGACCTCAAAATTAACACAAATGTAACTGTATTTGCAATAGTGTTGTTTTGGTAGTAGCGTGCTTGGTTATTTATCAAACTGTTCTTAAATTCCAAGTTTGTACAAGCTGGTGGACACAGTCGTCGAGTCTAGCCTAGCCCTAGCCCTAGGCTTGGAATTTGGACTAGCGACCTACTTTGTCTTTGCGCTACTCGGTGGGTATATTAGGAATATTGGAACACTTGGGGAAATATGTGGGCACTGTATGATCTTACTGCCGACATATCTTGATATATGTATTTAGATTTGTTTGTTTTTATATACTTAACTTAGATGGTTATTTACAGGCAAACTGGCTCTTTCTGCAGTCACTCCGCGTCTGTTTACCTTTGTTTGTGTCTCCATTTAACACGCATCTTGTCTAAAAAAAGTAGTACGAACTATCCATGAAGAGTTCAGATAATAAGATAAGATCAGAACTGGTCACTAGATCACAAAAACGCGGCAATACGTCAGATTACTTCAAAGATTGATGACGCCATATTTTTTTACGTATACAAGTGGCGCCACCTGACGACGTTAACCGTCAAAACATGTATATGTGGCCAGACTCTCTTCTCGGCGAATTCACGAAGGCGAGCGAGAGTCGGATAACCGAGACTAAATCGACACGGGTCACCGCACCGAATATCTTGATATATGTATTTTTAACAACTGTGTCGATCTTTTGAGTAGACCTGTATCGCCTTTGCATTGGCTTGTCGGCTTTTGTCGTAGCGTGGTGTGCAAAGACAAATTATCTCTCAGTCTACGCCAGCTATTATTTAAAATCTATATATGTTGCAGTGTTTTAATAATGTTTCAAATAATGAAACTGATGCCAAACCAAAATTCATTGTTTTTGCCCTACTGCAACATATAAGCTTTTAACGTACGCAGATGTTCTGCGTTGCTATGGAATGACACTGTTTGTTGATGTTCGTTTGCCTAGACTGACGTCACACGTACGGACATTGCCGATAATATAATTAGCTTTTATTGAAGAGTAGCCAATAACATTATTTGTTAATGCATTCCAAACTACTAATACAACTGTTTGTTATCATATATCACGATTTCTGGAATATTTGCATATGATCTTTAACATAAGCAGGAGCGTGGTCTGTGCCCTAACGTAACATCACATGTGATAGTGAGTTTGAGACGCTTCTATAATTATGTAGCTTCCTTTCGATTTCCATTAAGCGGCGAGTTATGCACAACATTTATGTGAACTCCGGTTGAGAGTCCAACGTTGTAATTTTGTAAACACTATGCTACCGGGCCGCACTGTTGGCCAACAGAAAGAAGGAAACGAAAATATGCATGTTAACAAATGATAGGTACATTATCAAGAAATGGCACAACCCAAATCATCAGGCAAATGTGCTATATCACATTGCCTAGACATACCTGTCAAATCGTCAGAGTTTTAGTCTCAGTAATTAGTCAACTGTCACTCGTGTGTATTTGATACTGACTAGGTCGTCGAATGCGTAGCCCGTAGTGCGGCGAAGAGTGCTGAGTAAACGTCCCGTTACTTGGAGGCCTGTATTCATTGCGGTGCGGTGCGGTGCGGTGACCCGTGTCGATTTAGTCTCGGTTATCCGACTCTCGCTCGCCTTCGTGAATTCGCCGAGAAGAGAGTCTGGCCACATATACATGTTTTGACGGTTAACGTCGTCAGGTGGCGCCACTTGTATACGTAAAAAAATATGGCGTCATCAATCTTTGAAGTAATCTGACGTATTGCCGCGTTTTTGTGATCTCGTGACCAGTTCTGATCTTATCTTATTATCTGAACTCTTCATGGATAGTTCGTACTACTTTTTTTAGACAAGATGCGTGTTAAATGGAGACACAAACAAAGGTAAACAGACGCGGAGTGACTGCAGAAAGAGCCAGTTTGCCTGTAAATAACCATCTAAGTTAAGTATATAAAAACAAACAAATCTAAATTGTTCTATATTCATTTAAAAACTTATGTTTGATAAATATATATAGATAAAAGTATGCCATGCAGTTTAAAACCCTTTTTGAATTGTTTCAATATCTTTATTATTTGTGAAGTTATTCCACTTTTTAGTGTTATAAAAAAATGTGTCTTTTTGTCTGTAGGAATAGTTTATTTTTTGTGACCTGGATGTTTGTGGGCTGCATTGCCACTTAATGTAAGGGCAAATGGCATATTATGTACTAATGAAAATAATAAGATATAATACAAAGTGTTAAGACCCTAAGATGTTGACCTATTAATGTGTGAACTTGACATGACCTTGACATGACCTACTTACTTGACCTACAATGCCCATTTACCTATTTATTTTAAAAATGGCCTAATTAAGTAATTATGTTTGACATGATCAGTACGTTGAGGGAGGAATGTAAGGGAGAATGTATGTACATGTACCTTAATACCTATTAATGACCTAATTTGTTATAACTTGACCTTTGACCTAATTAATTAAGTATGGATTGTGATGCTATCAAGTCAATAGAGGCTGTGATTTTGTTGACCATAATATTGACCTTACAGTGACCTGATTATTTGATCTCCATTGACCTATTTGCATTGATAAATTACCTATTTCAGCCATAAGTAATTATGCACGACAGTGGCGTTCATAAATGTACTGGGGAAATTGTGTACACAGTTGACTTTACTACAATGTGATCTTTTGATGTCTGAATTATGTATAATTTGATTTTTTTTCCGTCTCATTTGAAATTCATTTCGAAAAAAATCAAATCTACCTAGTATCCGCTACGCCTTGCTAGCTCGTTTATGCCACGTTTATATGTAGTTTTTGTGAAATAATCAGACAAACTATTAAATTACTTAATGCTTGTTCAAGCGTTGCGTGAAGTGAAAATCGAAATACTGAAAAATCATGATTTTCACTCTTGGTGAAATTTCGTAACTTTGTCATGTGATCGGCTGGAGGATGGAAATCACGCCCATGATCGGCACCGACTCGCACAGTGATTAACATTTTGGATATCCACTACTTTGAGCCTCACCAGATCTAACGACTACAGTCATTTGTTTTCGATGATTTAAAAAAAAAATACACATTTTTCAAATTAAACCGACTGAGAGTATAACTTAAACTATTCACACACTACATATTAGAACATCAGCGAAGTGGATTCACGATAGGGTAAATCTGTTGAGGATGCAATTTTATGTTACACGTGGAGCGAACATATTCGTAGAATATGTTGTGTTTACTGTATGATTATAAAGAACACCAATATATATTCTTGCATAGTGAAATAATTGTTTGAAGACAGCACACGCACGCACGCACGCACGCACGCACGCACGCACGCACGCACGCACACACACACACACACACACATTTCACTGTTTCATGAAATAATGTCCTGCACTTCAACATGGAGTAATGTATAGTAATAAGTTATAATGTTCACAGTAGGCTGAAATGAAGGCATGGAAAAAGATAACACCCAAAGCAGTACAAGAACTAGTCGGCATCAAGAACTGTAAAGCAGACCATATAGTACACTGCAGCAATATTCACAGTTTCATAAATCAAATCAATGTCAATGCTCACAGGACATTGTAGGCTCATTGCAGCAAAGTTCATAGCTGTTCACATGACATTGTCGGCTAAGTGTGCACATTTTTATAGTTCACTGTTTCGTAAATCCATGCATGTGTAATGTGTGGATTTCACAGCCTGATATACAATATTTGAGCGATCTAGACGTGCCGAAATTTCTACTTAAGCTGTCATGCAAAGTACTTTCTGGATGTTGATCCTCTTGGCTGGAGTAGCTGTTGCAGTTAGTGCGAGCATACATGCATTGGTGAGTATGCTCCTGAGTTCCCCAACTCTGGCATAAACTTCTCGGAAGTCACTGCCATTACAATGATACAGTATTTCGATTGATAATTGTCTGTGATTTTGCAACTGATGTGTGACGTGTAAATATTAGTTATTACTGTATGCATATTTACTACAAGGTTTGGTTAAGGAAGTTAACTCAAACTTGTCTAGTTCTAGTACCCATTGTTACGTTGTGTAACATGGATATACATATTGATGGATATCAATACTGTTCATTATTGCAGGTTAAAGGGTGATAAATTTGCAAATGTGTACAATCAGATCGAACGAGATCTGACTGATTGATACTTATGTATATATGTGTTGCAGACAGTAGGCAACCAAATTATGTTTATAATGTAATTTAGCCAAACAAAATGCATACTGTACACGTGCACAAATTGGTCACCATTAATAATTGGCTACTTTAAATCGTTAATGACATTTCTATCCAGTTTATAAAGTAGAGTGACACAAGCAGTTATGAATGTAAAATAATTAAATTAGTTGTGTTGTTAGCATAGGCACAGTAAAATAAATTGACTAGGGGGTTGGCATAGGTAACCAAAGCGGATTTTGTGTAGGGGTGGGGCATGAAAATTGTGAGTTGAAGTCACGTTCAGCAAGAAACTAAGGCGAATTTTTAACAACAATTTGATGTCAATGTACACCACTAATATTTGGAAAAGCCAAACAAGTTGCTCATCTGCCCCTGATATATCCCTGGGTGCAACTGCCCCCACCCTCTGTCACAGCGCCTATGATTATTAGTAAATATATGTGAAATGGATTTCAGTTGCTACATTGTTGTTTTGTGGAAGGACATGCCGAACCATTGCTAGTAGTGGCCAGCTTCTGTCTCGTGAGACAATGCTTTTGTTTGCTGCATCGTGTCGGTTGAAACACTGCTACTTAGGCAATGTATTATAACTAATTTAATGTCAGTCAATATTACCAATTAACCGGACGTCTATAAAAATTACGGAGACAATGATAAGAGACGACGTGATGGGACACATGACGCGAAACAATCTTTTGTCAGATTTGCAACATGGTTTTATTCGTGGCCGATCATGTTCAGCGCAGTTGCTGGCAGCACTTGATGAGTGGACGAGAGCGCTTCAAGATGGAGACAACATTGATGTGATCTATTTAGATTTAACCAAAGCCTTCGACACGGTCCCGCTTTGCAGGCTACAGACCAAACTGGAAAAATATGGGATCAGCGGAGACATCCTCCTTTGGATAGAGGCATTCCTCACTGGACGACGCCAAAGAGTAAGGATCAAAGGCACTGGTCTCCAGCGGAATACCACAGGGGAGCGTGTGGGGACCAATGTTATTGGTCATTTATATAAACGACATGCCCAAGATGGTGTCATCAATGATACATATGTTTGCTGAAGATATACAGACGGGTTGGTAAAGCCAGAAGAACACGATGCACTCCAGGAGGATCTGTCTCACCTGGAGAAATTGTCTGACACTTGGCAGCTCCAGTTTAACCAAACAAAGTGCAAGGTAATGCATATCGGCCCACCTGGACTACTCACAAAAAATTACACAGACATACCTATTGAGGTCACTGTCGACGAACGAGACCTTGGAGTACATGTGAATCCTAGTTTAATCTTCAACAAATATGTCGAACAGGCAGTTAACAAAGCAAACAGACTACTTGGCCTGATCAGACGTGCGTACACATACACGGAAGGCAACTTGACTTGACTTATACCATTGTACTCTGTGTGGAGCATAGGTCGACCACAAGCTTCCTCCACTTGGCCCTGTCTCGGGACAAAACTTCCAGCTGACCCCAGGAGTATCCCAACGTCCGCCCTTCAGTCTCCACAGACCTTCTCCAAGTGGAGCGGGGTCTTCCTCTCTTCCTTTTCCGTCGTGGGTTCCATTTTAGAGCATGGCGTTCCACACAGGACGTTGGTTTTCGCAGGGTGTGGCCGAGCCAATCTCACTTTCTTCTCTTGATCTGGGCTTCTGCTTGTGCTTGTCCTGTTCTTCTCCAGATTTCTCCATTTGCTATTTTGTCCTGCCATTTGATGTGAAGGATTGCCCTCAAATATATGTTAATTACGGTGTGCACTTTGTGTGTTAAGGCCTTTGTTATGCGCGATGTTTCACACGCATAAAGGATTGACTTTTCGTTGGTGCTAAAAATCCGAAGTTTGGTCTTGACGGAGATGACCTGTGACGTCCAAATGGGTCTCAGGGTCTTATACGCTGCTATGGCTTTCCCTAGCCTGCTTTTGATGTCTCGGTCTGTGCCACCGTCTCTGCTCACAACACTTCCCAGGTATGTGAACTGCTCCACGTCTTCTATATCCTCACCCCTCAACTGGATGCTATTCTTGTTCACGTGTTTTGCTCTCATAGTCCTGGTTTTCTTTTTGTTGATCTTTTGACCCAATTTGAAGCAGACTCATACAGTGATGTCGCCTTGTCCCGCGTGTTGTCATGACGATGTGAAAGTAGTGCGACGTCATTTGCAAAGTCAATATCCTCTAGCTGTTTTGAGAGTGTCCACTGAATTCCCCGCTTGCAACCTTCTATTGTAGATGCCATAATCCAGTCAACTGCCAGCAGGAACAGGAATGGAGACAGCAGACATCCTTGGCGGACCCCTGTTAATATGGAGAAGGGTTCAGTCAAGGAGCCGTTGTGGACAACCTGGCCGTAATGTGCAAGTAACTTCCAAAGGGCAGTACGGTAGACGCTATCAAAAGCTTTTTCGAAGTCTACGAAAGTAATGTAAACAGGAGAATTCCACTCCATGACTGTTCAATGATCACTCGTAGAGTAGCTATTTGCTCCGTGCATGACCTCTCCTTCCAAAAGCCAGCTTGTTCCTCCCGCAATAGTCTGTCAACCTCTGTTTGTTGTGTAACCAGTGTCAAATGTGTCCGATCTTGCTCAAGGTCAGCATTATAATATACATGTCCAAGGAAAACCATAACAATGTATATCAAGTTTGAAGTCGAAAATATAAACGGAACCCATTGCAAACGTGAAAATCGGCGATACCCGTACACTCTTTTGCACTTACAATGAGCTAAGTTCACTGTCATGAGCCTTAAGTTCAACAGCACGCATTGTGAACCATAGATCAGGAACCAATCAAATTAAACATAAGTGTCCCGGAGATAAAACGGCATTAGAGCACTCAAAATGTTACCCTTACGAATTTAAGGTTTCTTCATGCCGCTGTTAAATTTGGAGAGATTCACAAATTACTATCCATGTCAGGGCAAATTTTGTAATGCCTTTATGCTGATGTAACTGGGGATGGCTCCGGTATTAGTGTGACAATGTTATCATATGCATACCAAATAGCGTCTTTTCTCGTGGGGTGAAAAATACCTATTTTCCACAATTCTATGCATTACCCTGACCAGCATGGATCATTCATCGGCATCTTCATTGATGCCCGTGTAAGGTGTACCATCTTAGGTCACCATTTCCCCGAAGGTCCGCACTGTACACATGTACTGGTGTAAGAACGTCATCTGACATGGTGACCCTCTCATCTGGCTGTGACACTACTTGCTCAGGTGAAGAGGTTGGCTCAGGGAAAGTGACTGCGACCGGATTGTAGCATTCACAACTCTTTCCATCACCCGTGGCATCACAACAGCGTCAACTTAACTTCCGACAGGAGATTCGTCCAGGAATGGTTGCGACAATTTGATGTCATTGTTCCAGGTACAGTCTTCAGACCAGACGGTAGACAACGGTCCACATCAGACACATCCCGTTCACTTACTTTGAAGAGATTGACACTAGTCTCGGCTTCCAGTGCAGTAAACACAGTGTATGTGTAGTGAAGATCTCTTCCATGGGCTACTAGTCTATCGGCCGTGCGTTTAAGTATTCCATCCACTCCATCAGCTGCCCTCTTTTCATGACCAGTTTCCAAAAAGGATCAGTATTTCATACCCCACTGGAAAGGCAGGGACGACAGCAAGTAGAAGTTGGCCTTACTCTTGTATTGTGTAACAGGTCCGTCTGACAGAAAGTAAGCGGAATCAATATGTGGATTGGTTTTGTGTGCATCCTCAACTATAGGCTTCAGATGGGCCCATATAGCCGATAGGTCATGGCGCATAGACTCTGACAGTGTGGCAAATGGAGCTATTTCGGTTGCCGTACACAACATACTCGTATGAAGGGTTGTTTGCATGTTGGATGCCCCGAAAAGGACGCTGTATATTTCTTTGTTATAATTGCAAGTATAATTCTCTCTGAAATCAATGTGTAAGAGCATTTGATTTGGTTGCAGCTGCTCCATCAGTTTTTCTAATTTACAAATATTGATGCAGTATGTTCAACACGTGTTTCCCTAATTTCTTCGAATTTCTCTGTCAATTCTTCAAGCGCACCTTCAACCCTAACATTCGCGGTTACTTTCCCTTTCTAAATTTCTCCAGTGTTCTTGTTTTTCTTTTCGCAATCCACCTTCTGTCATTCATACCACCATGTTTCTTTCATTGGGTCGAACGCTGCAAACTCTAGACTTTTGTCTTTGCAAACGTTACATTCACGTGCAAGCTGCATTTGCGTCTGAGCAGCAGGTAATACTCAGACCGGCCTCAGCTTCGTTTACATATAGTACACCTAGTTCATATAGCTTGCTTGCTTTGAACTGTATATTTTCATGTGTCGGACATTTGCATATCTGTATGTCTGATATCTTGGGGGTCACTACCCAGAATGGTCGTAGGCGCAAGAAAGTGAAATAAGACATTTTGTTGTCGGGATGTTCACCGAGGAACATTTGGTGTAAGTTCTTGACAGTGTCCGTCAGCAGTCTCTTCTGGTTCTTGACCTTTCTTCTCGTGATTGTGGCTTTTTTCCAGGCGTCATTGAGCTGTTGTCGTCTCCTTGGAAGAAGTCTGACAAGATGTACAGTACTGGAAAGGAGCTTATCATTTCGTGGTTTGCGCTCGTTTGCACAGCAACTTTTGTGATATACCCCAATGGTGGATTTCAGCTTCGAGACATAAAGATATTTCTTCAGAAAACTATTGGAAAACAATTTTGCCTGGTCTGACGTTGTCTGTCACTACGCAGGGCTCCATATTTGGCCTTCAAATCTTCTAGAACACAGTTATGAAATGTTAACTCTTTCTTGATTTTCTTATTATTTGCCCAATGAATTAGCCTTTTTGCTTTTGACCTCGGGGTGTTGATATTCTTTTCCAATGAACTAACTATTTTCGCCATGCGTTCATTTCTCTTCTGCACTCTTATTAATGTTTTGAGCTCAGAACTCTCTGGTGGCATTGCCCTAATGGCTATGGGAACATCATTGTCCGGACTTCCTGGTGGGGTCAGTGTATTCGGAGCTTCCTTCACACTTTTGCGATGGCTTCTCTGCTGTCTCTGCCGCGAAGTCATACCTTTTACAAGCTTCTTGCTGCCCGATTCCCGAGATAACTTTGATGTGCATCAGGCTCAGCCTTTAATCGGTCACGCCACTGTTGTGACCGAATCTTGTTGGATTTCGGTGGCATGTTGAAGTCAAAGTATAGTTTCTCATGCGCTATGAAGACAACCCAGATTCACCCTCGCTTATACTGGGAAGTAAATTATGTAATCATAACATATTGTCTCATTAATTTTAATTCCCAATCCTCAAATGTGTACTCCTTAGATGGATACAGGACTTTCTGAAGCTGGGCGGGATGCAGAGGCTTGACGACATTATGTCCGGCTGGGAAGCAAGACCCCATCGCCGACCATTTCTTTAACATAGCGCCGACCCATAGACTTCTAAATCCTTATGCAATGTAACTGATTAAACCTGTACATTGGTATTCCACTGACTCCTTCGGGTAACTCTCTTTCAGCAAATCACTCGTCATGTATCGGCCACTGACCCGTAGCATCGTTATAGATCATTCAACAAAGAAAAGCGCACATTTAGTACGAAAGTCTTTGCCTTCTGAAAGGTGTTATTATTTATTTAAATTTAATTTTATATTCCCATATAGCTTACCTCTGTTTAGTTTTTATTATTTATTTCATTTCTTTTATTTAATTTCTCATGTAGCTTTTAACCTCCGAGGTAGCATTATTTCAGTGTTTTTATTTTCAACTTCATTTCTTTAATTTAACTTATTTTCCACATATCTTACTTTGTCGAGGTAGCAATTGTTCATTTATTTCATTATGAACTTGAAGCATTTATTTTTGAGAAAAACACTCACTGTTTGAGAGATATCTTATAAAACGCACATCTGATACAAATATATTACGTTAGTATCGTAACAGTATGTCAGTACAGCAACGAGAGAACGTCGCGGGACTGACGTTACGGGACTGACGTTACGGGACTGACGTTACGGGACTGACGTTACGGGACTGACGTGATTTTACAAACAGCGCCCTCTTTATTATTAATGCCTAGTCTTTGAGGCGGCATCCTCCAGCAGATGTCTAGAGGACATCCAAAACAACATATCATAATCGTCATTCATCTCATTACTACAGCAACATCAACCGTCCACACCACACGGTACTGACATTGAATTAGTGTACGCTTACTTAACTTGCCATATTTTGGGTAATTTTGAAGAAACAACTATTATGGAATGAATTTGCCTTCGTGTTTTGGTTCGTCTTTGGCGGGCAGTAATCACGTGGCGGGCTTCTTGTAACTCGCTGCAATATCCATAGGTGTGGCTCTAATTAGTCCATTGCGGTACTGACACAAACAATGGCGACGGAGCAGAAACGTGAAATAAAAATATGTAAAAAATGTATCTTCAAGAAAAATGTTAATAAGCAGATGAGCATTGTAGTAAATGAATCCAAAAAGACGTATCGTAGCGGATTTTGAACGTGAAATATGTAAAAGAAATGATGCCTTCAAGTTATGGTACTGACTTGGCGACATGCCAGTGTTAAGGCACCCCTGTCTATGTAAAGGGTTAAATTAAGCCAAACGATAAAGATATTCAATATTGTTTTTTATTTTATAATTCTTATGTATAGATTAGTTTGGATAGCTAAGACATAGATATTTTACAAACAATATTTTTTTATTGAACTCAAACCATTGGCGACATAAATTTGTCCCTTTATTGGTGATTGACCCAGTGGCATTTTATTGACGTTGATATTTGTAGACTTCAATCATGTTTCTTCTTGCTCTTCTATAGTACAGGCTTGGTAGTTTCAACGCCTTCAATCTGTCACAGTACTCCTGGCACTTCAGTTTTGGAATTAGCTTTGTTGCTCTTCGTTGTACATTTTCAAGCATCCTTTGGTCTCTCTTGAATGTTAGGGCCCAGAAAACATTTCCATATTCTAGAATAGGTCTGACCCGATTTTAGTATAGCTTCTCTATGGTTACTCCATCAAAGACTGTAAATGATCTTCTAATAAGCCCGAGCATCCTGTTAGCCTTATTTGCTATGAACTCCACATGTTCACCTGTCTTGTACCGGGTGCTGGTAGACGGTACTGTGTGGAGACGTCATGCGGACCAAATGAAGTTGGGAATACCGAGCCACGGGGACGGCGAAACTGTAGAAGAACACCGAGTACGAGTTTCCACTTCAAGAGCCACCCAAGCCGAGTCAACCAGCCGTATCGAGACAACCGAACCAACCAACGGAATCGTTGGTCCCATTAGTGGAACAACAGTTCGTTGTAACACCTTCTGTCGAAGTTACACCTACAACGGTCAATGCCAACGGTGATAACATCCCGTACCGGGAGGCCGTTGCGGGCTCCAGTGAAACCTCAGGACTACGTGTGTTAGAGACAGTAGTTGAACAGTATTGACGGTTGGACGTTTAATTGGATTTAGTTTTTTGTCTCGGAATAACTGAGATGAGGAATTGAGACATTTAAAAAGGGGAAGTGTTAAGACTGTACTGTACGGACGGTGTTATAACGCCATGGCTAATCACGTGGGCCTGTGGGGTCAATCACTGTTTTCGAAGATTACGTCAGTGTCCGTCGTTCTGTTCGTTCTGTTCACCACGTTGTTTGTTTGTTTGTTTGTTGTTCGCTATAAGGTCAGTATATTACAAGTTTATTATTACAAGACGGAGCACTTTTAATGCAACAACACGACCGCGGACGCGGTTGAAAGTTGAAACTAACCGTCAGTATAATTAAAGCGCCTTGCATATATTTTCTCGACAACGCGTCGTTGGCTGGCCACCTGAAGAACTTGCATGCTTATCGCAGGTGTTAGTGATTGCATCCTGCATCGAAAAACGGCATTTTCGTTTGATCCTCACGGTAAACTGTGCATAGCATTCGAATGTTTGTGACCAAGATGGCTGGATTTCCTTGGCAACCATGCACCAATGACGTAGTTCTGACCGTCCGAATGCCGCTATGTATATATGGTGAATGACATTACTGATTATTTATAATATATATATATATATATATATATATATATATATATATATATATATATATATTATAAATAATCAGTAATGTCATTCACCATATATACATAGCGGCATTCGGACGGTCAGAACTACGTCATTGGTGCATATATATATATATATATATATATATATATATATATATATATATATATATATATATATATATATATATATATATATATATATATTTATATATATATATATATTATAAATAATCAGTAATGTCATTCACCATATATACATAGCGGCATTCGGACGGTCAGAACTACGTCATTGGTGCATGGTTGCCAAGGAAATCCAGCCATCTTGGTCACAAACATTCGAATGCTATGCACAGTTTACCGTGAGGATCAAACGAAAATGCCGTTTTTCGATGCAGGATATATATATATATATATATATATATATATATATATATATATATATATATATATATATATATATACTTTATATTCGTTTGAAGTCAAAATAACAATCAAAGGGCCAATAAATATCAGTGGTTCATCAAAGAGATTTGATTTGATCCCTCAATTAATACGATGATATTAATCCATAACAGCAACCAATATGAAGCAGATGAACTAAGACTATACACATATACCACCGTTGTGTAAGTAATAGAGTCCTCAAAACAATATTTAGACAGGTGAATACCGGAATGTGTATACAATCCAATTGCTTTTATAGTACAACATAGACAGTGTTTATCACAGTGGAAGTTGATACATTTGACCAATCTTGATGAATGCAAACAATAACAAACCAATATACAATCATGGTTATTGCGTATATGTTATTACGTATATGTTATTTCGTATATGTGAGCAGAGGTGCACATATCATAAGGAATAAAACATCAGTATCATTTCAAAGTAATACATAACCTTTTGTTGGCTTTCCACCTGGTGATAGTAGCACTTCTAAGGGCATATAAGAGCACACTTGTCATGAAGTCAATTTACTTATACTATATTTCCACATGTATTCATGGACCATTTGGGATCGCTCGTTGGATTATTTAACACAAATAACGACATGTTCAGTAAACGACGGGTGGATCTTGCATTTGGGCAAAAGTGACGTCCGTTTTGTTTGATGGCGTGGAAAAAATGTGCAGCCATTCTTTGTGTCGTGAAAATGTATAAATATTCACTTGGGTGGGGCATAATGGTCATGCTTCAGCTAGTATTTCCAAAGAATATTTTATCTTTCTTGAATTCTTAAGCTAACATAAAAATCCGTAAAATCCACGAATCTGTAAATAGATGTCGCCATATTTGGACACTGAATTACAGTGTAGAAGACGCCATTTTAGTCTCAATCGAATGGGTTAATTAGTCTATGTATTAGTAATTAGTATCTTGCAAGACTTTCACAATGTATTGTCTACTCGGAGAGCTACACACAGCGCTCTCGTCTTCCTGTTCTAGCAGGCTGCTACGTAATTCATCCCAATATATACCAGCGAGCATTTTGTCCCAGCTCAGCTGCAACGCCTGACTCTCACTGACCTGACCTTGTATCGCTGTGACTCCACTCGGGAAATGAAACTCATCAAAACATAAGAATTTATTTTTAGGCGACCTTTCCTCGTAAAAGGCAACACGAAATTATGCCAAAAAAATTTGCCCATTATTGAAGACATTTGGTGTTATACAGAGGATTATGTTGCGACTCTTGGACACGGCATAGGCGACACATTCCAATTCTGAGTCTCTATTTAGTACAAAACTGCGGCGTCGTATGTTTAATTTTCTAACAACAAAATCTGATCTAGTGATTATTTTCTACGTTTGCGACGGACATATACATATAAGACTGCAATCAACGTAAGCACCAAATTAACGACAACAACACCGAGTCGTTGCTATCGTCAGGTATGTCATGTACGGACATGTCCGTGAGTCGTCCGTGAGAATCCTGTACCAAACACGTCATATCGTTTCTGCCAGTGACGTCAACTAAGGTAGTCTGCACCCAACGAACGAAAGACAGAGCTTCACAGTTGCATATTAACTTGTTACGTCTCATGGAGAATGATTTCACTTCACACAACTTGTCCAGTACTCTCGTGAAGCTCTCGTTTAAATATGGCAAACGTGTGCACGTGCTTGCGCGCGTGTACGAGTGATTCTTTTGATAGTTGGTTGGGGGAATCAAACCGAAGTGCAGTTCCCTGTGCTCCCGCCTTCACGCTCTAGCAGTCTGCTACGTAATTTATCCCAAAATGCACTAGCGAGCATTTTGTCCCAGCTCAGTTGCAACGCCTGACCCCCACTGACCAGTCCTTGTATCGATGAGACTCCACTCGGGAAATGGAATTTATCAAAACATAAGAAGACGAAACTTCTTTGCGACCTTTTTTTTACAAAAGACAATGCGAAATTGTGCCAAAATATATTCATCATTGAAGAAATTTGGCGTTATACAAACGATTATGTTGCGGCTCGTAGACACGGCTTCGGCGACACATTCCAATTCTGCGCCGAGATCGTGTTGACATTCGTCTCTGTTCATAACAAAAAGACGAAGATTCCACTTTTCTTCGGCTTTCTGGACCAACTCAATGTGGATCCATGTTCTCATCTTAACATCTTCGAAATCGAACAAAACTAAGGCGTCATACCTGTTATTATCTACCAGCAAAGTCTGATCTGGTGACTCTACCCTCCGTGTGCGACGGACATAGATGTATTTAAATAAGACTGCAATCATCGTAACCACTAAAGTAACAACAACGATACCGAGCAAACCATATATCCATACATAGCGGCCTGAGCCATTGCATTCGTCAAGTAAGTCCTGCAAGGATATGTCTATAAGTAGTTTGTGAGAATCATGTACCAAACACGTCATGTCCGTTCTGCCAACGAACGAAAGACAGAGCTTCACAGTTGCATTTTAACTCGCCATGGAGAATGATTGCACTTCACACAACTTGTCCAGTTCTCTCGTGAAGCTCTCGTTTAAAAATGGTAGATAGTTTTCGCTCATGTCGACCAACTCCAAAGATGCGATTTCCGGAAGTAGCCCCTGGTATGTTTAAGTACTGTGAGGTTGTTCGTGATATTGCCCAAACGGGGCCACCGTTTGCTTGGCGGCAGTATGACGAACAATTTCGCTCGTTTAGGCAATCAAACCCTATGAACTTCCCTTAGGACCAGCCTAGGTGGGACTTATTCTTCCGGTGTATGTACACTAGACAAGTCCAGATGGGGATGGGTCGTGCTCCAGCCACTATTCCCAACAAACCAACCCGTCCCTCCCAGCCCTTTCCAGCCGGTTACTGCTGGATGTACCAGCGCAACAACAAATGCACGTCCAGACCATGCCGTTACAAGCATGTGTGCTCAAAGTGCCAAGCCCCCCATCCTGCCAGTTCTTGTCGCCAACGTAACGCTCCCAACCCCAATAAACCCTGATGCGTTACAGCAAGCATTGATCGGCTATGATCAAACAGAAGCTGCTTTTCTCCTTAACGGTTTTAGAAAAGGATTCAGGATTAACTACCATGGAACTCCTTCTCTACGCTTCTCTGATAACCACCCATCAATATCACATCATACAGACATAGTAGAAAGGAAGCTGTCGAAAGAACTCCACATGGGACGCATAGCTGGTCCTTTCGTTTCACCACCATTTCATAATTATCAATCATCCCCACTTGGTGTGGTGCCCAAGAAAGAACCAAATGAATTCCGTATTATCCATGACCTCTCGTATCCTGTGGGAAGCTCTGTTAATGAATATATTCCAAAGGAATTCACCATGGTACACTATGAGACTTTAGACCATGTTATTTCCCTGCTTAGTCACTTCGGTCGGGGAGCATTAATCGGTAAGACTGACATTGAGGATGCATTTCGTATCACCCCCATTCACCAATCGTGATATCATCTATTTGGTTTCACCTGGGAGTCACAATTTTACTATGACAGATGTCTGCCCATGGGCTGTGCTGGATCGTGTCGTCTTAGCCGCATGCCGACTTAGCCGCATGGCATTGCTTTCTGTCTTCTTACAATTGGTATTTCTAAACCTACCACCATGTCAGGTTGAACAGTGAAGCCCGTGCCGACTTAGCCGCATGGCATTGCTTTCTGTCTTCTTACCATTGGTATTTCTAAACCTAGCCATCATGTCAGGTTGAACAGTGAAGCCCGTGCCGACTTAGCCGCATGGCATTGCTTTCTGTCTTCTTACCATTGGTATTTCTAAACCTAGCCATCATGTCAGGTTGAACAGTGAAGCCCGTGCCGACTTAGCCGCATGGCATTGCTTTCTGTCTTCTTACAATTGGTATTTCTAAACCTAGCCACCATGTCAGGTTGAACAGTGAAGCCCGTGCCGACTTAGCCGCATGGCATTGCTTTCTATCTTCTTACCATTGGTATTTCTAAACCTACCACCATGTCAGGTTGAACAGTGAAGCCCGTGCCGACTTAACCGCATGGCATTGCTTTCTGTCTTCTTACAATTGGTATTTCTAAACCTACCACCATGTCAGGTTGAACAGTGAAGCCCGTGCCGACTTAGCCGCATGGCATTGCTTTCTATCTTCTTACAATTGGTATTTCTAAACCTACCACCATGTCAGGTTGAACAGTGAAGCCCGTGCCGACTTAGCCGCATGGCATTGCTTTCTATCTTCTTACCATTGGTATTTCTAAACCTACTACCATGTCAGGTTGAACAGTGAAGCCAGTGCCGACTTAGCCGCATGGCATTGCTTTCTGTCTTCTTACAATTGGTATTTCTAAACCTACCACCATGTCAGGTTGAACAGTGAAGCCCGTGCCGACTTAGCCGCATGGCATTGCTTTCTATCTTCTTACAATTGGTATTTCTAAACCTACCACCATGTCAGGTTGAACAGTGAAGCCCGTGCCGACTTAGCCGCATGGCATTGCTTTCTATCTTCTTACCATTGGTATTTCTAAACCTACCACCATGTCAGGTTGAACAGTGAAGCCCGTGCCGACTTAGCCGCATGGCATTGCTTTCTATCTTCTTACAATTGGTATTTCTAAACCTACCACCATGTCAGGTTGAACAGTGAAGCCCGTGCCGACTTAGCCGCATGGCATTGCTTTCTGTCTTCTTACAAAGACGTGACAATGCTTATCGACAGTAAATGGATTTCTTCAGAATCCATTAAGCTGTACACAGATGCTGCATCTACTCAGGGATTTGCCGCAGTTTTCGGTTCACAGTGGTTTAATGGTGTATTTCCTATTATTTGGCAAGATTACAACATTGCAGTGCTGGGATTGTATCCTATTGTAGCAGCATTTGGAGTTATGGGGGAGGTATATGGCAAAGCATTCAGTCTTATTCCTTACTGATAATCAAGCAGTGGTAGAAGTGATCAATAAGCAGTCAGCGAAGAATTCTCACCTTATGCGTTTGATCAGAAGGTTGGTCGTGGCCGCCATGAAATTTAATGTCTATTTTAAGGCCAAACATATACCAGGGAAGACTAATATCATTGCCGATAAACTGTCACGGTTTCAGGAGGGAATAGCACGGCAGACGGCACCATGGCTCCAAGCACATCCAGCCCAACTTCCTGCATCACTCCAGCCCTGGCACCAGTAATGGTACGCCTTCTTAATGCAGCTTTATCAGAGGGTACTAAGCAAGCCTATAGAAGAGCTGTAACATCTTATGCAGACTTCAGTAAGGCTAATTTTCCAACTAGCCCTATTTTTCCTGCACCGACTGGTGTTTTAGCTGCCTTTATAGCACAGTTATACACTAAGCACTATGCTCCGACGACATTGTTTACATACATGTCTGCCTTGTCATATGTTCACAAACTAGCTGGTATGCCCGATCCGGCCCAGCATTTTGTAATCAAGAAGCTATTAGCAGGAGCTCAGAAACTGTCGGGTACACCCGACACTAGTCTTCCGATTAGTCCTGCTGTCCTATATAAAATTGCCGATTCAACCCTCTTTATTGTCTCCTCTGCATATTTGCGCCATATGCTGCAAAGTATGTTTTTGTTGGCATTTCATGCATTTCTCCGCATAGGTGAAATAACTGTGCATTCTCGTAACAAATGTGATTCTGTGGTACAGTTAGGAGATGTGTCCATTTCTGATACAGGTATTTTGTTAGTCATGTCGCAATTCAAGCACAACGCTTCTGGACGCCCAGTTACCTTATCGATTCTACCAACAAAATATAGATACTGTCCAGTGCATTCGCTTTCACAGTTTTTAAAGGTGCGTGGCCCGGCTAAGGGCCCACTATTCGTATACCCATGTTACGAATGAACAGTCCCTGATGTGCCACATTTTCAGGTGACTGCATTGTTTTGTGTGGAGTGTATGATTCAGCATGGCTGGCATTCATTCTTTGCATTGTGATGCTTGTTTCTTGCCAATGTGGCATGCTTTCTCCAGTCCTCTGGAGCACGACCGGTCTCAACCTGGCACCTATTTCAAGCTAGCTTTTCAACGTTTTATTTTATTCTATTTATACAATGAATGAACAATTCCTAAAGTGTCACATTTTAAAGTGAATTTGCATTGTTTTGCCTGGTGTGGATGATTCAGCATGGCTGGCATTCATTCTATGCATTGTGATGCCTGTTTCTTGCCAATGTGGCATGCTTTCTCCAGTTCTGTGGAGCACGACCGGTCTCAACCTGGCACCTAGTTCAAGCTAGCTTTTTCAACGTTTTATTCATATACCCATACAACGAATGAACAGTTCCTAATGTGTCACATTTTATAGTGGATTTGCATTGTTTTGCCTGGGGTGGATGATGCAGCATGGCTGGCATTCATTCTATGCATTGTGATGCTTGTTCCTTGCCAATGTGGCATGCTTTCTCCTGTCCTGTGGAGCACGACCGGTCCCAGCCTGGCACCTAGTTCAAGCTAGCTTTTTCAACGTTCTATTCATATACCCATACAACGACTGACCAGTCCCTAATGTGTCACATTTAAAGTTAATTTACATTGTTTTGCCTGGGGTGGATGATGCAGCATGGCTGGCATTCATTCTATGCATTGTGATGCTTGTTCCTTGCCAATGTGGCATGCTTTCTCCTGTCCTCTGGAGCACGACCGGTCCCAGCCTGGCACCTAGTTCAAGCTAGCTTTTTGAACGTTCTATTCATATACCCATACAACGAATGACCAGTCCCTAATGTGTCACATTTAAAGTTAATTTACATTGTTTTGCCTGGGGTGGATGATGCAGCATGGCTGGCATTCATTCTATGCACTGTGATTCTTGTTTCTTGCCAATATGGCATGCCTAGTTCAAACTTATGTGGCATCTTGTTCATTATTCCAACTAACTCATTACATGTCCAAGCTGTGTGGGATGGAGGTTGCAGCATAGCTGGCCTCCTTTATATGCAGCACGTGCATATTTTATTTCCGAGATCATTAATAATGAAGTTCTCATTTATGTGCTGTTGTTTTGAATACATATATAGCATGCCAATATTGTTGGGGCCTGTTTGGTACAATATATTCAGCCACTTATTAAATGTTATTAAATGCTGTGGCGTATGTTGTATTGTGGTACATTTCACAGAGTAGCCTATTTATTGGCAGAGCCCTGGGGTGGGGTAGGGGGCCTCTATTACTGGAGGCCTGTTGGGACAAATGACTGCCCCCACCTTTGCCAATTTTAATTTGTCATTTACTATCTGTGTTTTTCGATGACCATGTGTTAGCGATTAAGCTATGTCATCGATATAAAGGTATTATTCTACGTTGGTACACTTAGTAAATGACCTTTACCAACAATTACTCTTTGCGTTTTCATTTAGCAAACGAGCTCAGGGTTCTGCCATTAAGACTCAGCATGATATAAATTACTTAGTGCAATGTCGATGTGTTTAAACTCATTGTCTCGTAACGTTATGTGTTTCAACATTGTACACCCCGAAAAGTGGACGGATCTATATGCGTCAAACCGTTCTTCGACATATCAACTTCTTCCAATCGCCGAGCAAATCCAAAAATCGCGCTGAAACTGTTATTTCCTTTTCCGAGATGGTTGTGAGATTGGTTTAGCACACGTAGAAATGGTAAGTGTTTGAACAATTCTGGGTGGATTTATTTTACGACTCCGTAACTAGCATCAAGAATCTGGAGCTGCGACAACCCGACCAGAAGGCCGTTGACAGGTTTAAGAATCTCCGTTCGAGAAATGTTGAGAAACAAAATTTCATTGGGACTGTTGAAAGACAACGCTTTCCCGAGAGTCGACAGTCTCTTAACATTTGAATAACTGGCGTCAATATAACGGGTAGAAGGCGGCATAAAGAAATTAGGTGTGTACGTATAGTGTTTCACGAACCCGTCGTGAACGGTTGAGTTGACAACGTGAGTAAGTCGAGGAATCCGTGGAAAGAAATCGTCCGGGTGAAAAGGAGTAATACTTGAACGGCAATATTGGTAAACATAGCCAGGAGCAGGCACGTTTGAATGTGATATATCGATACTCTGTAAATGGGCTAAATGAAATCTCCAAAATGGTCTGGTGTATAGAACGTCAGGGGGTTGTAACTGACGACGAGTTCTTGTAATTCGGAGAGACAATTCGCGTCTCGTGGAACGAAAGCTGTTAGCTGAACATTTCTCAAACTAAGACGGTTGACGCTCTTCCAAGCAGGACCACCGCAGAAATCATTGATGTCATATACATGGAATCCAGTAGTAGGGTCGAAATGGTACGTGCCGTCCAGAACTACGGTGTCGAGGGTGGTGTTCTCAATTTGGCCGAGCGCAAATATAGCTTGTTTTACGTTGAGTTGTTTGTTACGAAATATGATTAGGGCTCGCAAATTCTTGAAATTGGAGAAAGCGCCAACTGCGATGTGGGCGAGGCCAGCGCAACGGATCATCAACGTGGTAATGTTCGAATCTCGAATTGCAGCAAATATATCTTCCGTTGCACGTTTCATTCTGTTGGGTCCTGATCGTCCATCCAAGACGAGAGTTGTTAGCTTTGGAAGTCTGCCGTAGATATCTGGCAAGGGAATGTCCTGCAGAGTCACCGTAAGGGTTCGCAGTTCTTTGAGACCTTCTAAGATTCCCACCGAGTATTCGCCCGTCCCTCCTTCATTGGCAATCGCAAGAAGACGTAGAGACTGCAAAACTGCGAACGTCTCTCTCGGCAGGCGTGCCGGGTCGAGGTAATTGTCTGCGATGATCAACTGCCGCAGATGCAGTAGACCCGAGAAACAGTTCTTCTCCAATACATGAATACCACAGTGTGTCAAGTCCAACAGCGTTAAATATGGCAAATGTTGAAATGCATTTTTTTGTATAATGTCAATGTTGTTTTCTGCGAGATTCAGCTCCGTTGCTCGACTTGAGATGTTTACGGAAAGTTGACTAATATTTATTGAGCTACAGTCGAACGTTGTACGTTCGACGACACCGGAGTGACGCGATTCCTTGCAGTGGTGACAGGAGAGTCTTCCCCACAGTGCGCACAGCGTAATGAATTGGAACAACCACGGCATCATCTCATCGCCGAGGAACGATCTGGAAAGACGAAACACGCAGTAGAATCAGAAGTTATCGCGTGTCTGTGGTATCAGTTTAGTAGTATACACGATCAATCGAAATAATTTATTCACAATAGTTGAGGAATGCAATGTTGCTGTAAAATGTCTTGGATGTCAGGGTTGATACATGTCGTAGCGCACGAACGATTCCCATAGTTAACAGGAAAGTTATCAGTTGTTTTGTGTGAAAGTGTTTTCCCGAAAGCCTTTATCTATATGCAAGTTGATTGTTTCTTGCTTCTATGTTTCACATGTTCAGCCACCGGTGTCATTCACAGTAATTTGCTAAACGATGTTGTGACACTTGCCAATAAATCCATTTGTACAGACTATTTCAATGAAAAGGTGGAACAAATTTACATTATTCGGTAATACACTGTTTTCTTGTTTCTTACAAGTTCGTTGCTACATCCAATATATCATTATGTTAAAATGCATACGTCCGTTGATCCATACACACATACACACATTCGTACATACGCACGTATACTCACCCTCACACGCACATATTCAAAAAAAAATATTCTGCAGACGGTTCAGTGCACAGATGCACAATTCGCTGCATAATAGCATGGCATGAATAGCATTCACGTATAGAGTGACATATGGAGTGACATACGCTTACAAAGAGGAAGACGGACAGAGCAGAAAGCAAGCATACAAGTAATGCAGACAACAGCTGAATGTGCACAAATTACAGTTCTTATGCACGGATGATTCCCATCACAAATGTGTGAACTCATTACCTAGACCCATCTGTTGGCACATCAGTTTTAATATGAAAAACACCGATGTTATCCACCGATGAAGAACGTAGTGTAAGTGTCGCGCTGTAAGCTGTGAGCCTATTATGTGTTGCAGTGAATCGTGTCGACATAACTAACGCCACGGAACGAATGCACAAGAGTCATTTGGGGAAACTATCACGTTACAATCAATGCCTTTAGACCGCGCATAAAAGTTGTGGTTTGCGTGAGTGAGTTACAGAATAGCCAAAGCAGTGTTGACCTTTTGTTTGGAGAACACAGGTTGGACTTAATAGACGGACATGTTCCAGTATCATCAAACACTAGACATGAATCTGATATTGACGACAACATTTCAATATCCCATGAGTTGTCAGCATGGGTCAATCATTTTGTTTAATTGTTTGCTATATAATGGTACGCGGTGGTGTGGCGGTTATAACGCCGGGTCCTCAATCGAGAGAACCCGGGTTCGAATGGCGGTTAGAACGCCGGGTCCTCAATCGAGAGAACCCGGGTTCGAATGGCGGTTAGAACGCCGGATTCTCAATCGAGAGAACCCGGGTTCGAATGGCGGTTAGAACGCCGGATTCTCAATCGAGAGAACCCGGGTTCGAATGGCGGTTAGAACGCCGGGTCCTCAATCGAGAGAACCCGGGTTCGAATGGCGGTTAGAACGCCGGGTCCTCAATCGAGAGAACCCGGGTTCGAATGGCGGTTAGAACGCCGGGTCCTCAATCGAGAGAACCCGGGTTCGAATGGCGGTTAGAACGCCGGGTCCTCAATCGAGAGAACCCGGGTTCGAATGGCGGTTAGAACGCCGGATTCTCAATCGAGAGAACCCGGGTTCGAATGGCGGTTAGAACGCCGGGTCCTCAATCGAGAGAACCCGGGTTCGAATGGCGGTTAGAACGCCGGATTCTCAATCGAGAGAACCCGGGTTCGAATGGCGGTTAGAACGCCGGATTCTCAATCGAGAGAACCCGGGTTCGAATGGCGGTTAGAACGCCGGGTCCTAAATCGAGAGAACCCGGGTTCGAATGGCGGTTAGAACGCCGGGTCCTCAATCGAGAGAACCCAGGTTCGAATGGCGGTTAGAACGCCGGGTCCTCAATCGAGAGAACCCGGGTTCGAATGGCGGTTAGAACGCCGGGTCCTCAATCGAGAGAACCCGGGTTCGAATGGCGGTTAGAACGCCGGGTCCTCAATCGAGAGAACCCGGGTTCGAATGGCGGTTAGAACGCCGGGTCCTCAATCGAGAGAACCCGGGTTCGAATGGCGGTTAGAACGCCGGGTCCTCAATCGAGAGAACCCGGGTTCGAATGGCGGTTAGAACGCCGGATTCTCAATCGAGAGAACCCGGGTTCGAATGGCGGTTAGAACGCCGGATTCTCAATCGAGAGAACCCGGGTTCGAATGGCGGTTAGAACGCCGGGTCCTCAATCGAGAGAACCCGGGTTCGAATGGCGGTTAGAACGCCGGATTCTCAATCGAGAGAACCCGGGTTCGAATGGCGGTTAGAACGCCGGGTCCTCAATCGAGAGAACCCGGGTTCGAATGGCGGTTAGAACGCCGGGTCCTCAATCGAGAGAACCCGGGTTCGAATGGCGGTTAGAACGCCGGATTCTCAATCGAGAGAACCCGGGTTCGAATGGCGGTTAGAACGCCGGATTCTCAATCGAGAGAACCCGGGTTCGAATGGCGGTTAGAACGCCGGGTCCTCAATCGAGAGAACCCGGGTTCGAATGGCGGTTAGAACGCCGGGTCCTCAATCGAGAGAACCCGGGTTCGAATGGCGGTTAGAACGCCGGGTCCTCAATCGAGAGAACCCGGGTTCGAATGGCGGTTAGAACGCCGGATTCTCAATCGAGAGAACCCGGGATCGAATGGCGGTTAGAACGCCGGGTCCTCAATCGAGAGAACCCGGGTTCGAATGGCGGTTAGAACGCCGGGTCCTCAATCGAGAGAACCCGGGTTCGAATGGCGGTTAGAACGCCGGGTCCTCAATCGAGAGAACCCGGGTTCGAATGGCGGTTAGAACGCCGGGTCCTCAATCGAGAGAACCCGGGTTCGAATGGCGGTTAGAACGCCGGGTCCTCAATCGAGAGAACCCGGGTTCGAATGGCGGTTAGAACGCCGGATTCTCAATCGAGAGAACCCGGGTTCGAATGGCGGTTAGAACGCCGGGTTCTCAATCGAGAGAACCCGGGTTCGAATGGCGGTTAGAACGCCGGATTCTCAATCGAGAGAACCCGGGTTCGAATGGCGGTTAGAACGCCGGGTCCTCAATCGAGAGAACCCGGGTTCGAATGGCGGTTAGAACGCCGGGTCCTCAATCGAGAGAACCCGGGTTCGAATGGCGGTTAGAACGCCGGGTCCTCAATCGAGAGAACCCGGGTTCGAATGGCGGTTAGAACGCCGGGTCCTCAATCGAGAGAACCCGGGTTCGAATGGCGGTTAGAACGCCGGATTCTCAATCGAGAGAACCCGGGTTCGAATGGCGGTTAGAACGCCGGATTCTCAATCGAGAGAACCCGGGTTCGAATGGCGGTTAGAACGCCGGGTCCTCAATCGAGAGAACCCGGGTTCGAATGGCGGTTAGAACGCCGGATTCTCAATCGAGAGAACCCGGGTTCGAATGGCGGTTAGAACGCCGGGTCCTCAATCGAGAGAACCCGGGTTCGAATGGCGGTTAGAACGCCGGGTCCTCAATCGAGAGAACCCGGGTTCGAATGGCGGTTAGAACGCCGGATTCTCAATCGAGAGAACCCGGGTTCGAATGGCGGTTAGAACGCCGGATTCTCAATCGAGAGAACCCGGGTTCGAATGGCGGTTAGAACGCCGGGTCCTCAATCGAGAGAACCCGGGTTCGAATGGCGGTTAGAACGCCGGGTCCTCAATCGAGAGAACCCGGGTTCGAATGGCGGTTAGAACGCCGGGTCCTCAATCGAGAGAACCCGGGTTCGAATGGCGGTTAGAACGCCGGATTCTCAATCGAGAGAACCCGGGATCGAATGGCGGTTAGAACGCCGGGTCCTCAATCGAGAGAACCCGGGTTCGAATGGCGGTTAGAACGCCGGATTCTCAATCGAGAGAACCCGGGTTCGAATGGCGGTTAGAACGCCGGGTCCTCAATCGAGAGAACCCGGGTTCGAATGGCGGTTAGAACGCCGGGTCCTCAATCGAGAGAACCCGGGTTCGAATGGCGGTTAGAACGCCGGGTCCTCAATCGAGAGAACCCGGGTTCGAATGGCGGTTAGAACGCCGGGTCCTCAATCGAGAGAACCCGGGTTCGAATGGCGGTTAGAACGCCGGGTCCTCAATCGAGAGAACCCGGGTTCGAATGGCGGTTAGAACGCCGGATTCTCAATCGAGAGAACCCGGGTTCGAATGGCGGTTAGAACGCCGGGTTCTCAATCGAGAGAACCCGGGTTCGAATGGCGGTTAGAACGCCGGATTCTCAATCGAGAGAACCCGGGTTCGAATGGCGGTTAGAACGCCGGGTCCTCAATCGAGAGAACCCGGGTTCGAATGGCGGTTAGAACGCCGGGTCCTCAATCGAGAGAACCCGGGTTCGAATGGCGGTTAGAACGCCGGGTCCTCAATCGAGAGAACCCGGGTTCGAATGGCGGTTAGAACGCCGGGTCCTCAATCGAGAGAACCCGGGTTCGAATGGCGGTTAGAACGCCGGGTCCTCAATCGAGAGAACCCGGGTTCGAATGGCGGTTAGAACGCCGGGTCCTCAATCGAGAGAACCCGGGTTCGAATGGCGGTTAGAACGCCGGGTCCTCAATCGAGAGAACCCGGGTTCGAATGGCGGTTAGAACGCCGGGTCCTCAATCGAGAGAACCCGGGTTCGAATGGCGGTTAGAACGCCGGGTCCTCAATCGAGAGAACCCGGGTTCGAATGCTCTTGTTGCCGTCTCGAAGCTTTGGCAATTTCGTACACCCCACGTTTCCATAGTTCACTCAGCTGTATAAATGAGAACCTGGCTACAGACATAGGTGGATATGTGAACGAATAGTCTTCACGCAGTAAATGCAGCGTGGCTGAATGCTTCCCAGAGAAATCGGGATGGCGTTGGAATGAACAGATCTGCCAAGAGGTGAAGTGTAAAGCGCTTTGAGCAGTCCCAAGGACTGGATACCGCGCTGTGTAAGACCGTACCTTTTTTACCTCTAATGCCTGATGTTGTTGATGAATTTCTGACACTCCTAAGAAGAACTGGTTGAGCTGTCGGATACAGAAATAAACATTGCTCAAAGCAGCCATAGATGTTTCAACTGAAACAAGGTCAGACAATGCAATTTGTCTATCGGATTAGAAGAGGTATTATTAACAGCACCAAGAAGTATAAGACAATAGGTGACATAGAGTTCAAACTATCATTCAGATTTTGTGTGTTTGTGCGTGCGTGCGTGCGTGCGTGTGTGCGTGCGCGAGTGCGTGCATGTATTGGTGCGTGCGGAATACCAAATGAATAAAACATACTAGCAAGTCCGTTTCGCTAGTACTGTGTGCAATCATGAATGTAGTGTCAATTGAAGTGTTTCAAAATTATTCGAATTCATGCTTAACAAATACGTTATGGCTTTTTGAAGAAATCACTAAGTGGTTAGACGTGGGATCACCAGTAGATATTATCTACTTAGATTTTCAGAAAGCTTTTGACAAAGTGCCACATCAAAGATTACTACTTAAATTAAAAGCCCATGGTATCGGGGATAGCATAACTGACTGGATAGAACAATGGCTGACTGACAGAAGACAACGAGTTGTAGTAGATGGAGAAGTTTCAAATTGGAAATCGGTTTTGAGTTAGGTACCTCAAGGATCAGTATTAGGACCTATATTATTCTTAATATATATATATCAATGACTTGGACGACAGTATAACAAGTAACGTACTGAAATTTGCGGATGACACAAAACTGTTTAGATAGGTTAATACTGATGGTGATAAACAACATTTACAAAACGATCTAGACAGATTAGTGAAATGGTCTGAGAAATGGCAGATGTTGTTCAATTTTGGGAAATGTAAATGCCTACATACAGGACATGGGAACTTGGATGTAAACTATAAAATGGGAGATAATGTTCTGAGTACTACTGTAAAAGAAAAGGACTTACAATAAGCGCTGATATGAAAGTTTCAGAGCAGTGTGGTATTGCTGCTTCAAAGGGTAATCAAATTTTTGGATTGATTAGAAGAAACATAACATACAAGGGAAAAACGTTAATTATACCTCTTTATAAAGCAATAGTTAGACCTCATTTAGAATACTGTATACAAGCATGGAGACCATATCGTAAGAAGGATATATATATACGCTTGAACGCATACAAAGGAGAGCAACTAAAATGATTCCAGAACTGAGAGACCTTAGTTATGAAGAACGCCTGAAAGGACGTGGTTTAACAACTCTAGAGACAAGGAAGTGAAGAGGAGATCAGATTTAAGTTTTTTAACATATTGAATGGGTATGAAAATATTGATAGAAATGTGTTTTTCTCACTCAAGAAGGATAGCAGAACTAGAGGACATAAGGTAAAATTAGTAAAGGATCAATGTAGATTGGACATCAGGAAGCACTCGTTCTCACAGAGGACAATAAATGAATGGAACAAATTGTTTACAGATTGTGTAACTGCTAGCAGCGTGAATATGTTTAAAAACAAGGTTGACACATATCTCAGGAGGGCGGGTTATAAGTAGATGAACATTGTTGGATCTCGATAGGCCAATGGCTTCCTTGTCCACTTGCCATCTGGGCCTTTGGCTTGGATGGCAAATCTTGTTAAATCTTTTAAAAAAAACAGACAATGATAAATGAACACGAAATCGACAGCAAGAATTCATCTAACTCTGCCATCTTCATGCTTTTATTTTGTTGATTTACTGTGTCTTGAATATAACGGTCACTCTCCCGAAAAGAGAGGCAATGTCTTCAAATTTTTCATTATAAAATCGTCAAATGAACTCACAATCCACAGTAATTTGCTAAGCCATGTTGCTACGCTTGCCAATAAATCCGTTTGTACAGGTGTATCGGTGGAAGGCCTAGATACCGCCAACGAAGAAAGTGGGCACGAGACTATTTCAATGAAAAGGCTTTCGAGCTTGGCTTTCAGGGGTGATACAATGTATTCTTGTTTCTTACAAGTTCCTTGCTACCTTCAATATATCATTATGTTAAAATACAGTGTACATACGTCCGTTGGCCAGGTGTATGTACAAACACAGATACGTACATACGCATATATACGCATGTTTACTCACCCTCACACACATATTCAAACACAAATATTCTGTACACGGCACAGTGCATAGCGCATCCTCAATTCGCTGCAAAGACCGTCGTACGAATGGCATACACATATGAAGTGACCTATATTTACAAAGAGGGAGAAGGATTGGGCAGAAAGCAATCATTATAAGTTAGGCAGAAAGCAGCAGGCTGTGCAGAAATTACAGTTCCTAAACACAGATGACTCCGATTAACATTGTTGGACTCTCGATAAGCCAATGGCTTCCTTGTCCACTTGCCATCTGGGCCTTTGGCTTGGATGGCAAATCTTGTTCAGTCTTGTTAAAAATCTTGATCGAAGAACGTAGTGTAAGCGTCGCGCCGTAAGCTGTGAGCCTATTATGTGATGCAGTGAACCGTGTCAACAGAACTAGCGCCACGGAACGAATGCACAATAGTTATTACGGGAAAATATCACGTGACAATACATGCGTGTAATCCGCGCATAAAAGGTCCGTTGTAAAGTGTAGTTTGCGTGGCTTCGATTCAACAGAGGGCGATCTAGCAGCCAAAGCGAGTAGCCAAAGCAGTGTTGACACTTTGTGTGAGAACAAAGGTTGAACTTGATGGACGAACATGTTCCAGTATTATCATGCACTAAGCACAATCTGACATTGACCCACGCCGTAGCAAGGCTGGGACAAGGGGCCGACCGCTGAGCCCCCCCCCCATGCGCTGTGATAATCACCAGAATGTTGCTACCGGTAGTCACCGCATTATTTAATCGTTATAATTTATTTGTGACCAATTATGACATGTTTATCTTCACTGCCGATGTTTGTGGAAGTGGCCGCGTTAAGTGTAACGAAAGTCACGAAGGAAGAGTTTAAATGTAGACATGTTTTTTAATAATGTTATCTCTTGAACTGCAATTTCGTGTACATATAGACATTTATCAGCTCCCGCTATTCAAATTACATATATTGTGTGACACTTAAGTTAAATAGGAATTAGAAATGCGCAAATAAGTGACGCTGCGCTTCGCTAGTTGTCGGTTGTCCGCAATTTAGCATCTGCCATCTACCGAACACACAGACAACCAGGTTCACGGTTTGCCCGCAGTCATGGACATAGTAGATACATTAATTAAAGCATTGCCATAATTCGTAATTTCATTTGAGAAACGGCTTCATGAAAATAAAGATAAACTTAAACTGGCAACATATTTTATTACATTATTTAATCACATTTTTCTAATATGCAAATTACAGGTGCATGCACAACTATATATCATCACAAAGCAAGTGCACACCAGGCAGACTGCATGATCTTATGTTTCCTGTTTTAATGTTTAACAGTTTAACACACACTGTTCCACTGGAACACTGGAATACAAAAATAAATACTTTGTTACAGCATTTCAAATAATTAACGTGGTAATGCGGCAGCCGTGAGTTGAACGATTAGTTTAATATAACGTTTACTTAAATATCTTTTCAACATATTTATCGCTTTCTGCTTCAACTTCACTACTTTGCCAGTCTACATCACATATGTCGTCTGAACCAGTGCTGTTTCCTCGCTTACCCTTACTAGATACTAGTATCGAACAATCTGCGATGGAGAAATTTCTAACTAGGGTGAACCCAAGTCCATCAACCATCAACCTAAAGGGTCGTACACATACTGTAGGTGGCTTCAACAAGTGGAAGGTGGCATGTGAAATAGGCAAGGGCTTAATTCAACATGATAAATCGAAATTTGAAGGCTACGGCAATGTGGATTGAATGAGAATCTAGAAACTCCTGCGACGCCTCCGTCGACATGATAGTTAGTCATGACTTAATTCAGAAGAACATATATTACATATGTAGCATATTTTATGATCAGATTTTTGGTTGTGAATGAGATGCGTTTGAGAGGTGAACATTTCTCAAGGGGTAAATTATTGAACCTGTTCGAGTTTGTTGCTTCTAAGGACGAAAAGCTGGCTGGGATTGTGGAGACTGTACCAGCCAATGCCAAGTACTCATCACCGGATATCCAGAAGGAAATAATTTCCATAACGAGTGAAATTGTGCGAAGTAAGGTTGTGCATGAAGTACGCAGCAGCGATGGTGAATGCTACATCATAAATTGTGATGGCACACGTGACAAGAACACCATGACATGTGATGGCACACGTGACAAGAACAGCGTTGAAGAGTTGTCCATCATTGTACGATTTGTGAAAGATGGAGAGTCAATGGAACGTCTGCTACAGATGACACCACTGGGTGAGCTCGATGCGCAATCAATGGCCACGAAGATACTGAGCGTCTTCGAAACGTCAGGTTTCCATGTCAACCGCATCACCAGTCAATGTTATGACGGTGCTAGTATTGTGTCTGGAGTATGTGGAGGTGTCCAAGAACTTATACAGCACAGACTGAAGAAGGTCATCCCGTGCATTCACTGCCTCGACCACCAGCTGCACTTGGTTGTCGTCCATGCCCTCGAGGTTGTCGTCCGTGCACTCGAGGTTGTCGTCCGTGCACTCGAGGTTGTCGTCCGTGCACTCGAGGTTGTCGTCCGTGCCCTCGAGGTTGTCGTCCGTGCACTCGAGGTTGTCGTCCGTGCACTCGAGGTTGTCGTCCGTGCACTCGAGGTTGTCGTCCGTGCCCTCGAGGTTGTCGTCCATGCACTCGAGGTTGTCGTCCGTGCACTCGAGGTTGTCGTCCGTGCCCTCGAGGTTGTCGTCCGTGCACTCGAGCACGAACGAGCAGTGAGACAGTTCACAGAACTCGCAGCTGCCTTATACAATTTCACAAGAAAGCCAGTAATTGCCAACATCTATGAAGGCGACAAGCTGAAACGTCTTCCTGACCAACGTTGGACAGGCCCCTACGAAACTGTCAAAGTTATGATTGGCAGTCATGCTGCGCTAGTTGACGTGCTTGACGAGGCGACACGCTCAGCTACCTTGCCTGGTGATGTAAATGCTCTTGCAGCTGGCCTAGCGACCAAAATACTAGAACCAAAGTTTCTCTTCATCGCGCATCTACTTCACGCAGCGCTTGGCCTTCTCCAGCCGCCTAATCAACTGTTGCAAGCAGAGATAACTGACCTGGCATTAGATGTGGAACCGGTTGAAAGCACCATCTTGGCATAAACATCTTTGAGAAATGGTGAGCGATTCCAAGACTTGCTGACCACATCGGGAGCAAAGCTGTCACACGAACTGGGCACGGACCACAGTCACTTTTCCTATAGAAGACTATTATAACGTTCTTGCGCCTACATTGAAAATTTATCCTACAATTTGTTTCATTTCACAGCAAATGACACACCCACTAAGAAACCTAGTGTGTGAAATTCGTGAACATAACATACCTCCTTTTCGTACAAATTGCTTCAACGCATGACACTCCTGCATTTCTGCAATGAAATTCACCGGTTTCCAAAATATGAGTACACCCGGCCTGATGGCCACTGTGTCCTTACGCAACAGGTATACCAATTGACAAATGGCATCATTTCAAAGCTCAGATGCTACTGTGCACAAAAGCATCACTTACACTCACTAATTCACACAATTTCTGCTCTCACTAATACACCCAAACTGCACAATAATTTTTTTCCTAGGGACTATTTATCGTTGTAATGGCGGATGCATTCTGACTGTGGGCCCAACTGGGACCGAGACAAAAACAGCGGAAGTTAAACGCGAAATGTTCATACAGCGTAGTGGAGACGACGATTGGCCAGAGCAATGACAATACAGCGATAACACCCGAAACGAAGCGGCTGTACTTATCCGTCATTGATTCCACTTTACTAGAACTCTTCGGTGAACCAGTGTATACAGCCTTGACGACCCTTAGCGCCAATGGCAATGATTTTGTTGATGTCAAAAAGATGAAGCCATTGTTGGAGCTTATTCCAGACCCCATCATTGAGAATGATCTGTGTCAAAAGGTAGAGGTTACAAAGCCCCTGATCCTTTAAAATATCACCCAAGGACACAACATCTTCCAAAACATTGTTGCGGTGCAGAAAGTTGTCGTTACGTACAAAGAGGCGTTTCCAATGTTATACAGAGTTCTTTCATGTGCTCAAACGTTTGGTGCATCGACAGCAGTGTGTGAGGCGAGCTTTTCCACACTTGCACGAACACTTGCTCCATACAGACGGTCAATGCTCCAACAACGCCTATGCAACCTCATCCTCCTCTCTTTCGAGCGAGACCTCACACAAAGCATCAGCCACTGCGAGACAGTTTAATTCAGACTGTAAACTGGGACACTACTTTAATTCTTCCGTAATTATTCCGTAATTCGTGAGCACATTTAATCAACTCATACGTGTAATAAAGAGTTATACAATGATTTCATATCACTTAATGTTTTATTATTGTCGTAACAATTCGTATCATGTTATGCGCTACTTTAGTGCCACTCCACAGCTGGTGCCACTCCACAGCTGGTGCCCCTCCACAGCTGGTGCCACTCCACAGCTGGTGCCACTCCACAGCTGGTGCCACTCCACAGCTGGTGCCACTCCACAGCTGGTGCCCCTCCACAGCTGGTGCCCCTCCATGACTAACATATCCTGCCTACGGGCCTGCATTTACCACAACATTTCGATATCCCCAATGTTCGAAATGACCACTGACTCTCACGGGGTCCCCTAAAACTAGTATAGCGCCTATTTTTTGTGAAAAGACTTGCTTGTAATTGTAGCGATCTTTGCTACAGCGGAACGGTAATTACATCGATACAGCGATAAAATATGGGACCCCCAAGCTCACATTTGTCTTTCTTATGGGAGGTATCTCTTGCCTTATGGGGGTCCTGGACCCCCCCATGCAGATCACCTTCATTTCGAACACTGAATATCCCATGAGTTGTCAGCATGGGTCAACCATTTTGTTAAACATTTGCTATGCCGTGGGGCACGGTGGCATAGTGGTTTGAACGTCGGGAGAATCGAGAGAACCCGGGTTCGAATCCTCCGCTGATTGTGAAGTGGAACAAAAAGCATGTGTCCTCATATCAGACGTACGTTATTTCGAGTGCATTTTCGGAGGAAAAAATCTTAATAAATAAGACAGTTTGTGTATCAAATGTTTTTTTTTATTTTATATATCAAGTAACAACCACACAACATCAAACTGATAAAAAACAAAACAGTACAAAAACCTTTGAAAAACATACTTGAAATGGATGTAGGCTACAATCAGTTGAACTGGAAATGAACATAGGGATATATTAACTACACGTTTATTCCTTTTAAGCACGATTGAAAGCCAATTCAAAAACATGTCCTAAAAATTTGCAGCCTTTACTACGAATGGCTGTTGTTATGAATAAATTTTGGGAAATGTAAATGCCTACATACAGGACATGGGAACTTGGATGTAAACTATAAAATGGGAGATACTGTTCTGGGTACTACTGTAAAAGAAAAGGACTTAGGAGTTACAATAAGCGCTGATATGAAAGTTTCAGAGCAGTGTGGTATTGCAGCTTCAAAGGGTAATCAAATTCTTGGATTGATTAGAAGAAACATAACATACAAGGGACAAAAGTTAATTATACCTCTTTATAAAGCAATAGTTAGACCTCATTTAGAATACTGTATACAAGCATGGAGACCATATCGTAAGAAGGATATAGATACGCTTGAACACATACAAAGGAGAGCAACTAAAGTGATTCCAGAACTGAGAGACCTTAGTTATGAAGAACGCCTGAAGGAATGTGGTTTAACAACTCTAGAGACAAGGAGGTTAAGAGGAGATCAGATTGAAGTTTTTAAGATATTGAATGGGTTTGAAAATATTGATAGAAATATGTTTTTCTCACTCAAGAAGGATAGCAGAACTAGAGGACATGAGGTAAAATTAGTTAAGGATCAATGTAGATTGGACATCAGGAAGCACTCGTTCTCACAGAGGACAATAAATGAATGGAACAAATTGTCTACAGATTGTGTAACTGCTAGCAGCGTGAATATGTTTAAAAACAAGGTTGACACATATCTCAGGAGGGCGGGTTATAAGTAGATGAACATTGATGGACTCTCGATAAGCCAATGGCTTCCTTGTCCACTTGCCATCTGGGCCTTTGGCTTGGATGGCAAATCTTGTTAAATCTTGTTAAATTTGTTGAATTTGATTGGAAATTTTCTGCGCGCACTCCACCTAGATATAAAC
The DNA here is from genome assembly GCA_963662155.1 of Lamellibrachia columna. Classification (NCBI taxonomy): domain Eukaryota; kingdom Metazoa; phylum Annelida; class Polychaeta; order Sabellida; family Siboglinidae; genus Lamellibrachia; species Lamellibrachia columna. Next base: position 42,206,436 of record OY759263.1, on the reverse strand, counting down.
GCCGCACCCAAATGAGACTTTTTACGGTAAGCGCACTTCCGTTTTCGTGTTTCCGCCGGCCATTTCCGTAGAAAACGCCCGTTTCGGTAGCGTCGTTTTGTGCTGCAACTTAGCTATTTCGAGCCACTACAATGGCAGACTTTGACCAGTTTGAAGGCGCTCAACCAGAGGATGACCCCGCCGCAGATTTCTTGGCACGTGAACACGACCAAATGGCGGGTTTGGAAGATAACGACTTTGAATTTCCAGATCAACAGCAGCCACCACCAATGACAGAAGACGGAGCCCTAGCCTTTGGAGGTAGGATGACTTGCGTTTACAGTTCTAGAACTAGTAGAAGCGTCAGGTGGCACGATAATTCTTGGTCGTAGACATAGTCAGATGGGTATACCGTCATAAACTCATGGCCAGGTAAACATGAACTGGATAGTAGATTGGCCTAAGCCTGGCCTTCCCTAGCCTTCGAATTATTAACGTCTCTTAAATAGGCACTTCAGCAAAATCCGCTTAGCGGCCGGTGCCGCTTGCCCAAAAATCATGTCAGATTACCTACGCCGATTCCTTTTGTTTTACATCCTGTAACCTGTATTGTCGGCTGTTTCCGTTCTTTTCCGTGACTTACAGCGGCAGGTTGGGTGATGGTAAGTTCCTTTTCATGGTTGTCTGTTTTTTTATTAAAATTGCACCAAAATTAAGGTGAAATACAATTATTAGATGACTTAGGTGTAGTTCTATTGTAAAATAGCACACATTGTTCCTGAAAACAAACACATTAATTGATGACAGCTCCTGTTTTTATCACCCAATGATTTGTACTGCTTGCGACAGTACTAGTGAACGTCAACGTAATTATTTATAATATGATTATTATAATATCATTATTAATTATGTCTGTTGATAGATTTACCTATATAAAACATTATTTATATTAAAGTTATATATATCTTCTTCTTCCCCTTGCGGGGTTGGGTCCAAGTCACTTGATTGCTTCTCCCTCTGTCTTCTGCGGTGGTCTTCCACTCTTGGCCGTTCGTACCTGCCCCTTTCAAGATCTCGTTTGACACAGTCTTTCCATCGCAACTTTGGTCTTCCTCTTATTCTTCTGCCACCCTCTTCTGCTTTCCATGCTCTTTTTGACAGTCTGTCTTTGCGCATTCTTTGCACATGTCCTGCCCATCTCATTCTGTTTCCGGCTACTTTCATCTATAGGTGTTTTTTCATGCCAATCTCTTCTCTCAATTCCTTCATCTTCCTTCTATTTTCTTGGGTTACTTTGCATATTCTTCAGACCCAGTTGTTTTTTGCTATCTGCATCGTCTCCTGTCTCTCTGTCAGTGCCAGTGTTCCCAACCCGTATATACCGACTGGTACCACGCAGGCTTCCAACACTTTTCCTTTTAGTTGTTTCTTCAGTTTTCTGTCCCACATAATACCTTCCACTCTCCTCCACGCTGCTGCTTCTGCTTGCACTCTCCTCAGTATTTCTTTACTACTTCCTCCATCCTCACACACTGTGCCACCTAAGTGTACAAAACTGTTCACTTGTTTAATGGTCTTTCCATCAACAACTATATGTAGGTCCACCTCTTGTTCGCCTATCCACATTACTTCTCCAGAGTCATTCGGAGGCCATGTTTTTTAAAGGTGTTACTCCATTCTTGCAATGTTTTCAGTAAATCCTCTTTGTTATCAGCCACCACTGCTAGGTCATCTCATCTGCATATAGTATCTTCTTAAGTTCTTCCTGTTCAGATACCTTTCCACTGATCAGGTTCATCGCCATAATGAAAAGCAGGGGACTCAAGGCACTTCCCTGTCTTACTCCCACTCCAAATTGTTCCAATGTTTCTCTTACTGCTCTCACCACTGCTGTTGTCTGCTTGTACATTTCCTCAACTATTCATACCTCTGCCTCTCCAACCTCCATCCATCTCATGACTGCAAATGCAAGTTCTCTTGGCACGGTGTCGAATGCCTTTTCCAGATCGACAAAACCGAATGCTACAGTCTGGTCAGCCACTTGATTCCCACTAGTCTCACTGTCTGTATGTTTTCACCATTTCCACTGACAGTTCGTCCACTCCTACATCCTTCCCAGTTTTCATCTTCTTTACAGCTTTCTCCGCCTGTTCTGTTATTGTCCTCACATCCAACTCTCTCCTTACAGAATGTGGTATATGTATCTCACATTCTCCCTCCAGGTTTAGTGATTTCTTGAAATACTCCTCCATACACTTGCACTAGTTTTTACTCCAGTGACCAATGTCCCATCGCTTCTCTTCATTGCAGATGTTCAAGTAGTATCTTTGCTATCTCTGTCTCTCTCTCTCTCTCTGGCCAGCGTTATCTTGTGTGACTCCCTCTTCTGGAAGAAGGAGTTTACCACCACCATCTGGTTTCTGGTGAGCATCTCCACCAGGTCTTGTCCCTCTCTGTTTCTTGAGCCCCATCCATACCGTCCTATGGTCTCCTCACTGTTCTGTCTCTTTCCCACATGTGCATTCATGTCACCTGCCACAACCAACACTGTCTCCGGCTCCACATAATATAATAATTTCTTCCAAGTTACTTCGGAAGGCGTCCTTGTCTTCTTGCATTCTTCCTGTCTGTGGTGCATATACTGATAGTATACACATCATCTGTCCTCCAACCAATGTCCATACTGCAAAGATCCTGCCTCCCTATCTCTCTACCCTGATGACTTCCTTACTGTATTCCTCGTTCATGGTGCCTGAGTCCCAGCGCGTCGGTTCTCCCGGACGCGGTAGCCAATCTCGTAATTACTCAGTGACATGGCATGTAATTTGGGCCATTTAGTCGAACCCCATGGCACTGCCCATGCTAACCAATGTGGTGGGTTTGTCTTCCAGGTTTTCCTTCCTCTAGATCATTGTCTTCCATGACTAGTGGACTTGGCCTGCCCATGGTTTGAAATTGGAGATTTCTTCTCCTAGACCCACTGCCTGCCACGGCTAATGAGTTGGGTCTACCCAGGTTTTAAAATCAGAGTTGTCCTTCTTCTAGATCCCTAACATGTTAGCCTGGGGCCGTAAGGTGCCCAATTACCGCAGTGTACCACGAGGAGATCATGCTAGGGTCTTGTTAATGGAGAGGCTATGTACCAGCAGGGGAGGCTTGCGCACTCGTCCCTTTTCACCCGTTTGAGGGGGCTAGCTGGTGGTCGCATCTGAAAGCGAAAGCGTGAAGTGCATGCACTACCAGCTACTCACTCATACACTATGACACTAGATGCATCACACAGGCCTGTGTAGCCACCATACACATACTGCATTTATAAGTAACATTAAATATTACATAAACATATAATGTACTTCAAAGTCATGTATATGTAGCATATATAATATATATATATATATAGCCAAAAGTAAAACTATAGGCCTATATGCAATTACTGGTAAAAACTGTTAATGTTTATATGTATAAGTTAAAATGCATTTTCACTGTTGTAAGCAAAACATTACAATTTTGTAAAAGTTTGCTAAATTACACATGCTAAGTAGCTGTGATTGATTTGTATGACTGTACCAAGCAACAATTATTAACATTAAGAATCATGAGATTATTGTATATATAAGTAACATTAAATATTACATAAACATATGTAGTTCACATATCAGGTGGTTATCGATAAAAATTGCCAGTGCACAATTGTTCTTAAATGTTCCAGGCAGCGTAGCGGTAGACAACTGATGCAGTAGGTGTCACGGTCATTCCACAGAAAAGTGAGCCAGTGTCAGAAGAAATGTCCTAGTAACTAATCACAAATTTGTAAAATGAAATCCAATTTTCAACACGTGTATCAAGGTTCACATTTCCAGAGAATGACCCCAGAGCAAGCACATGAAAGTTATTACTCGGGCACTTTTCCTGATGGACCTCGGAGAATTTGTGTGCACAAAGGACACGACTGGCATCTGTCCATATTACTCTTGCGCATCCGGGACCAGTACCTGTAACCAGACCTGGGGTCAATTTTTTCATTTTATTCAATTCAAATTAAATTTGCAACAGCAGAATACATATGTGTCACAACATGTCAACTCAAGACTGATATGGCAAGTGAATCCTAATTGGCACCTTCTAATATTGGCTTGTGAGAGTCACAATTGATTGGTTACCTTCAAACTGGAAATCAGTTCTGAGTGGTGTACCACATGGATCAGTATTAGGCCCTATACTGTTTTTTATATATATAAATGATTTGGAAGATGACATATCTAGCAAAGTACTCAAATTTGCAGATGACATAAAAGTATTCAGAAAGGTTACTAATGATACAGATAAACAAAGTTTACAGGATGATCTAGATAAATTAGTTAAATGGTCAGAAAAATGGCAAATGTTATTCAATTTTGGGAAGTGTAAATGTATACACATAGGACATGGAAACATGGACGAAGAATATAAAATGGGGGATGCTTTACTAGGTAGAACCACACAAGAAAAGGACTTAGGAGTAACATGTAGTGCTGACTAAATGTGGGATTGCTGCTTCGAAAGGAAATCAAATTCTAGGGCTAATTAGGAGAACTATCATGTATAAGGAGAAACAGCTAATTGTACCCCTGTACAAAGCAATACTTAGACCACTTTTGGAATATTGTATTCAAGCATGGAGGCCATATCGTAAAAAAAGGACATAGACAATCTAGAAAGAATACAACGAAGAGCAAGTAAAATTGTTCCAGAATTGAGAGACCTTAGTTACGAAAGTCGTTTATTACAATGTGGTTTGACAACACTAGAGACCAGGAGACTAAGAGAAGACCAAATAGAAGTGTTTAAAATAGTGAATGGTTATGAGGATGTTGACAGGAATATGTTCGTCAAACTTAAAGAAGGCAGTAGAACCAGAGGATATAAAACAGCATTAGTTTAGGAGCAGTGTAGGTTGGACATGAGAAAATACTCTTTCTCACAGAAGGTGATAAATGAATGGAACAAACTGCCAAATGATTGTGTTAATGCCAGTAGTGTGAATATGTTTAAAAATAGAATTGACAGATATTTTATAAGGGCAGGCTACACATAGATGAGAAAATTGTTGGACTCTCGATAAGCCAATGGCTTCCTTGTCCACTTGCCATCTGGAACTTGTTGTTTGGGATGGCAATCTTGTTAAATCTTATTAAATCTTTTCATGTTCTTTGTGACAAACCCTGTAACATTGCCAGCAATGTGTGAAACTAGAGTTACATATTGCATAGTAGAAGTAATTAACTGCTCACCCAAGAGAACAACTTCAAACAACTGCGCAAATCCAGATTGGCTCATTTCACCAGTTTTATAGGAATGGAACCTCAAAGAGCTACATGTCAAAACTATTTCAAAGAGGTACATGTCAAAACTACTTCACCTATTACACAAAAACTGTTTGTGTCCCTCTCTCATTCTCACGTACACAATGCTCAATGAGCAGTGAGCCCAACCTCAAGCATCTGTCAGTGAATATTACAGCGTTAATTTTAAGTGGAAGTAAATCTTAAGAGTAACTTAATCAACACATTTTGTTGTTTCTACATGTAAATGTATGTTGAAAAGTGTAGTATTTCATTTTCGTTCAATGCATTCAATTCAATCAATTCATTTCACTTTGCAGGATTCAATTCAAATTCTTTTCAATCTGCTTCTGTTTTGTTTCAAATCAAATTCAAGCTAATTTGTTATCAATTCAATTCTGAGTTGACCTGTAACTATCTGGTGTATGCTGTATAGATATATAATATTATGTATGAATGATGTACATAAATATTACAGTTATATTATCAGATTTTATTACGTAGCATCACAAGAGCTAGCAATTTAACTTAAGTTTTTTTTCTTTAGAAAATGCACTTGTAATTATCTTAAATTGTTTTAAAAGTACCTGTTAGTGCTCTACAAACAATGAGTTTCATGTGAAAATTGTTTGGGCAAAGTAAATATTACTTTTTTTTATTGATATGACCCTTTTGTGTGTTGATTCATCTTCTTGGTTCAGATCGCTAAAACACAATATTTCACAATCATATATGCCATTTGTGCACCTAAAGTGATGTAGTATGATATAATGAACGTCATGGGATAGATAAAGCGAGGTAAGAGTGAAACACAAACCCGTAATAATAAGGGCCCTGTATATGCAAAATTGCCTATAACTGGCCCGAGCTTGTTAAGCCTGGGCAAGAGACTCGCATTTCTAGCGAAAGGATAGGATCCAGGCCATTGAAAAATAACTCATCTAGGGTATTTGAAACATAATTAAAATGCAATAAACACACACAATAAACTCATGTTTTGTGTACATAATTATCATTATATGTATGCATATCATTAAAGTTACATGATAATAGTTGTGCACGAATATAAAGTTATGACGTTTTGTCATGAAAACCATGACATCGTGCACAGGTTGAGTTACGAAAATGTCTTTGAATGTGTCCCTTTTGTTAAAAATTATATGGTGGCACTTTACACTGAGCCTCTACAGTATCTAAAACATGGTCTAATATGAGTGGGTTAGGTAATAAAGTAAAAGTTGGCAGTTGCTTTACCAAAAAAATTAACAAGGATTACAAATTATTAGTGTTCTAGGTAACACAAATAAAAAAATTTAGACAGATTACAACTGTGATGGAGACTAAAACATTGGTTATGTACTGCTTAACGTCAGTGGTTTTATTGTTGAGTGACAGTTTTGTTAGAAAATATAACAGTAACTAAATACATCCCTCAAATTGCACATTGCAACCAACAGATATTCAATGTTATTTACATACTTATCTACTACTTAATCCTCCATGTATTTACTGGCACATAAAGCAGAAACAAGACATCTCCATTTCTGTCGATCTGTACCTAGTTTGGCAGCCTGCCCCAGCTGAGCTGTGTAATCCCCTCTCCACAGTTCTTCTCCAGGTTGTTTTTGGTCGCTCTCATTTTCGTTTTCCTCCAGGGGTCCACCTCAAGGCAGTTTTAGCAATATTGTCATCATATTTTCGTAATGCTTTCAACACAGTATAAATTGTGATTGCAGGTGATGACCCGTTTGCGCCGGCCGCAGCTAACGAACCAGCAGAAGATGCAAACTTTATTGGGGAAGTAGGTGTCTACATGGCTGTGTCAGCTGAGTTAACGTTGTTTGGATTGCTGTTGTTTAGATTACTGTTGTTTGGATTACTGCTGTTTGCTGGTTTGCTAGTTGAACCAAGGAGTTGGCATAAGCTAGTGAACACTGAAATGAGAGGAAGCTTGATATGCAAATACCAATCTGAGCCATCACATTGCACATTTGTAATTTTTGGTGTATAATTTCAAAACTTTGTGCATAAGAGCATGTCTGCATGATAAAGTGACACAAAAATATATTTTGATTTGTTTATACTGCTTAATTAAAAAAAATCAGTTTCTGGCACACAGCGTGAAATGTTTGATCAAGCTTGTTCTCAGTTCAATGCCTTCACATTACGCATATTTCTGCATGATATACATTGTGATAAAAGCTCACACTGAAAAAATTTCCCTTAGTTTTAATTACCATACTAAAATAATTGCATATATTAAAATATTGTCATTGTTAAACATTGATGAAAACAACACTGATGAGTGATGACTAGCCAATGCCTTAACACCCTTATGGATGTGTTTGACCATGCATGCTAATTAACTGTGAATAGTTAGTGATTCTGCCTGTGTTGTTTTTATTTATTTGTTTTTACCTACTTTACTAATTTGCATGGGAGGTTTTACTGTAGCAAGTATGTTTGTTGATTCATTTACTGGTTATGTTTGTGTTTCTGTGATAACTGACTGAATCCATGGACCTATGCCAGTTATTTATCAGTTTCAAAATACATCAAGCAATTTTTTACTGCCCCCACCACTGACAGCTCCCTTCTCACCTCCTTTAGCCCATCAGCATCACGAATCAGGTTCATTGATGTTTAAAACTGATTAAGTAATACTGTAATATATATATATTAAAATCATCAAATATGTTGTCTTAGATCAGGTAACTTGCAACAAAAGTGTCAATTATATGTTTTTGTGAGATGAAAACTCCACCCTCAATTCCTCAGTTTATTTAATCAGGTCCATTGTGTTCAAATCTGTAGTGTTTGAATATCATTGAATGAATCATTGAAAGAATCGACTGATCATTAGGTAATGTTTGAATATCATTGAAAAAATCATTGAAAGAATCGACTGATCATTAGGTAGTGTTTGAATATCATTGAATGAATCATTGAAAGAATCGACTGATCATTAGGTAGTGTTTGAATATCATTGAATGAATCATTGAAAGAATCGACTGATCATTAGGTAGTGTTTGAATATCATTGAATGAATCATTGAAAGAATCGACTGATCATTAGGTAGTGTTTGAATATCATTGAATGAATCATTGAAAGAATCGACAGATCATTAGGTAGTGTTTGAATATCATTGAAAGAATCGACAGATCATTAGGTAGTGTAACTAGTAAAAGAATAGCCTCAATGAGATCGCAAAAAAATGTAGTGTTGCCTTTTTCCACACAGGTTCGAACGAACCAAAACTAAATTAATAGTTTGTCTGATGATTTCATCAAAACTAAAAAAATGCACAGATGAGCTAGCGTGTTGTTGATACTAGACAGGTTCTATTTTTTAGCAAAATGAGTGAAGCGAGAGAGGAATGAAAAACTAATTGAGGAGGGAGCTTGATTCTGGTTTGGATCACCGATGACCATAGGCTCAGTCTTAGTTTGTGTGTTTATGTCAAGTAATCTGATGTTTCAGCCAGCTCAGGGTCTAGATGACTTTGGGCAGATGGACGTCATTGGTGAACCTGCGGCCTTTGACCCGTTAGATGTAAGAGTTTGTCGATGTTGCAATGTTTGCTTTGCCAATGTCTGCTTTGCTTTGTTGAAAATTCAACACTTGTAAGATTTAGTGGGAGAATATTCTGATTAGTGTCACCCACCAAACTGGGTCCATTTTAACGCTCCCTGTCCAGCATCTTTTATGTTACCTGTTGATGTTTGCTCCTCCTTGAGGGAGAGACTGGAAGACGTAAGGAATTGTTGAAACAATTTTTCACCGAAAATCAATATATTTATATATATATATATATATATAATTCCCTATTAAGGTGCTGTCAAAAGTCCACGCTTTCCCCTAATCATCTGGCCTAACCCAGATTTTCTGCTTCCTCACTGACACATTGCAGTCTGTCCACTTGCAAATTTGTTGTGTAGGAAATATCACAGAATTAATTTGGATGCCTCATAAATCAGACAAAATAAATGTTAATAACTTTGCATAAATAGATTTTGTGTATTGAACCAGCCTACTGCCAAAGTGAGATGTTCAGATTGTGAATATCACAACAATGTCACAACATAAAATATGTACAGCTGAATCTTGGCATGATATTTGATTTTCAAGGAAACTGCTTGAAATGTGACATTTTTGTCCAGGTTTTGACCATGATTGTTTTCCTCAGGTTTGTATGTGGAAAAGCTGTAAAAAATAATGCTAGATGTGATCTTAGAAATTGAGCATACAGAGATGTGGTAGACATCTCATTGACAAGAGTGTTTTGCTATGTGCTACCAATTCTGACAAAAAAAGTCACCAAGAATTCAGAGTCTCTTAGAAACTAATATTTCTTCAAGAAATCACACAAACTTTTGTGAGGAGTTGTTATAAACATGAAATCATGGTATGGTTTTGTGCTATAGGCAGAATTATTTTAATAACAACACTAACGTGAGTGATAATAATTTTTTTTCCATTCTAGTACATTTACAAACAACTTTTTAACAACTTGTTTAAAATAAGAACATAAAAGTTAGTTTTCAGCAGTTTCGGTTGCATGCAAAATAATTGTATTAAAAGGTGGCGTATCCAGGTATATTAGCCCCGAATTAGATTTTGTTGGACAAGCTAACCCACAAAACATTTGATAATAATTTGTTCAATCGTAGTACATATAAGTACATATAAATAATATGTAAGTAATACAGCTGAATGACTTTCCAAGGTCGTTGGTAATAGCAATTTGTTGTTTTATTAGAGTGATGGGGCTGAGCCAGAACAGAATGGGTATGCTGCCATCAAGAAAGTTGATGAGCTGCGCCAGGAACCAGAGAAGATTCGGCTGTGGCGGGAGGAACAACGCGACCTCATTGAGAAGAAAGGTAAGTGGCTAGTGAAGGTGTTGTGGCTAGTTAAGGTCTTCTGTCTTGAGTGCATTGTTGCTGTTTTCATTGGGTTGCTCAACTTGTTAAAAATAAGAACCGAAAGTTTAGATTTTACAGAAGTTTTGGTTACGTGTGTAAGAAGTGTTCTAGAAGATGGTATATTGGTGGTAATTAGCCTCGATTTTGACATTTATTTAACATGCTGCAGTGATAGTTGGGTACCGGTAAACAATATAACATACGTATTTATTACAGCTGCTTTATTCAAGACCACCATGTTAAATAGCTATGTGCATTTCCATAGATAATAGTTAGTGCACCTTGCTATAAAATTAGCTTTCCAAGTATGCCACAAAAATATTAGGATGACATTCAACAGTGCTCAGATTTCATTAATTGCAAGTATTTACGTGAAAAGAACTCTTTCTAGAAATGTGATGAGTGAAACATATCAGATCAATAAGTTAACCAGTCGGAGAGTTTAAATTGTCATGGTCTTGAACATCATTTAATTTTGACTTATGCTTTATCCTTAATATAAATATATATTAAAATGAATGCTGGATTTGTCAAAATTAAATGGGTTACTCAGACATTGTTAAGAAAACTTAAGATAAAACATTTTAGGTGACTATGGAATCACAATCTCTTAATGCTGGGGTAAGAGCACTGCTTATCTTTGTACCAACAGCTACTGTTGAGTTTTTGAAAGTTTCTGTTGTTGGTGTTGCAGACGGTGAGTCTGAGAAGAAGATGGAGGAGTGGAGGGCCGCAGCGAAGAAGGAGCTGGAAGACTGGTACAAACACTGTGACGAACAGCTGGAGAAGAGGAAAACGATGAACAGGTATTATGGTCATTTCAAACCTGACTGACTCGAGTCATTTTCATGACTTGGGACTTGACTTGGAATTTGGAGAGATGACTGTAGACTTGACTTGCAGGTCAATGACTTTAGGCTTGGATTACCAGTTTGTGACTTGCCAACAAGTCTGCTAACTGCATCGTTTTTAGTTCGTAGGTCCTTCCTCAATTCAATGCTTTTGCTTGTCTCCTTTCAGATTCACTTTGTGAAAAATTTAATCTATCTAATAGACTAATATCCACTATGACATGGTAACTCATTTGTGCAAATTTTCAATTTAGTTTTGGTGAAATCTTTGGACAAACTATTAAATAATTTTTTATTATATCAATTTAGCTGTCATCCCCACAGCCTTGTTTTGTTCTCATCAGGGAAGTCGAGGCTGAATTTATTCAGGAACGGGATGACAATGTTCCCGGACACGAGTGGGAGAGGATATGTCGGCTGTGCGAGTTCAACCCAAAAGGAACACGGACCCAGAAAGATGTGTCCCGCATGCGATCGATACTCCTTCAGCTGAAGCAGACTCCCCTGGTGCGCTGAGCAAGATCTCACTTGTAGATGACGACAAATGTGCTATGTGATTTATCTAGAATATTATATATACATCATTCCTTAGTGAGATAGAAGCACCAGAATTCCTTTGATGAGCTGGCAACTTAATGATTCTCCAGGTAATAGGAATTATTATAACTTTGTAAGCATGATTATTATTAAGTTTTCAGTTTTCTAGTGAATGGTTACACCACTGTGTAATTCTTGGTGATTCTGTGCTTCTGAATAAGGTTACACTGAAAGAATTGTTTTAAATAAATGGATATCGTGTAAATTAGCATTGAAAGACTGTGTCAGAGACCAGTAAATATATTGTATTGGCATGTTATGTTCAAACTACTTTAAAACCATATAAAAATTCAGCTTATTATTGATAAATTAGAAGAAAAACGTTTTATCTCACAAATAGTCTTGTACTTCCAGCATGCAATGTTATATAAAACTTGAATCAGTGTGAAGTAATGTCATATCACCTCTCATATGAGGTTGTTTTTGCTGTCTGTAGCTATGTTGTACTGTGTAAGTAGTTATTGGAATGCACCCCTCTGTGTCCTTGAAGTCCGGAGAGAGGCTGGCATCAATACTGGGCCTCCTTCCATCACTGATCCCATTTCACTGCCATCTCCACTTCTCATTCACATCTCCCACCTAGTCCCGCCAAATCTCTCTTCACTTCTCCTACCCTCCACTCCGATCCCTCTCTTTTAATGAATCGATTGCCTTGTAATATCTTTTAATTGGTGTTCCTAGACATTGAAAAAAATACTAATACAATGCAGCTTTCATGTTTCTGAAAATGTATGTTCTTCAGAACCTGGTATTTCAGTAAACGTTGCATAATAATCAATCATAGGAACTACATCAATACACAGAACATTGGTGTAGGTAGTTGCTTGAATGATCATGACATTATCAGAATACTTACATGTGTGTTCAGATGGCAACTTGATATTGTATATAAGAATGTGTAGCACATGTATGAGAAGGCGGAACAGAAGTAAAGCTGGAGAAAACACAACACAAGTGTTACTTTACTTATACAATTTATTTATACAAACAAACATGACAACAAAAGTTTCCAACACTGTTGATAGACAATTTAGTACACTGCAGGTTCAGTGCTGAGATGACTTACTCCGTGCATGTGTGCATACTTAACCATCTCTGCTCCGACACGTACACGGTCAAAATAACCATTTTGTGTACGGTACAATCAAAGTTTATGTCGCAACACAAGTTGCTGCTATGTTCACTTCGGCCTCAATCGCTTGATGAAGGTTACTTCATCCTTGTTGCGAATTCCATACCTGGAAACACAAATACATGCCTCAATACAGGGTTGTTTGATTTAAATCACTCCAAAAAAATCATTGATTTATGATGTTTTATTTCCGTTTTTTTAATCGCTGATTTATATGAATTTAACACAACTAATTGTTTACAAGCATCAAAATCAACAAAGTTTTGTATGTTTTTTAATACAAAACACAAAGTGCACACACTTGTGTAGTTGTATTGTCACCAGATAGCCTGATGGTCTAATATTTTAAGACGTGTATGTTTGAGCTATTCCCTTTCTGAATGTAGGGAAGCCACACAAACTTGTCTTCAAGAGGAAGTATCTTTTCAAGTCAGAAGCTCTGAGTTAAAGTCCACTTAGAGCTTGTGCTAGTTGTTACCAATTCAGTATGTTGACTCAAGTGAGACAGTCTTGGTGACAATTGTTTAATACTGTACCAATTTGGAGTCTGGTTGGAGACCCATAAAGTACACAGAGCCCTGGAGAGGTGCTAATCCACCCTCTCAGCAAACAATAATTAGCACTGCTACAGCCACTGGCACACAGCATGCTTTCCAAGACATTTTATGCAACTACAAGGGGTGAGATCTTGTGGACATTGCCTAATGTATTTATATAAGCAAACATCATGTACCTTCTGTTAAGACAAGTACCCAAATCGATTTGAATAGAACATGTTTGAAAGAGTTTATAAATATAAACATCTATATAAATTTCGATATTCCAGATTTAAAAAAAATAAATACAATTTTTTCTTATTTAAAATCATGACTTTTTCAACCCTGCCTCTATAGTTGCAGATGTGAACACCACTGGCTCTTAACTGATAATTTACTTGCACGATCTGCTGCAACAGTAATATAGTTGGTATTTGGTCCAGGAGCAAGTCTGGTGGCATGGCACAATATCCTGCTTGTCGTACTTGATTTTGTGATTTGTTTCGTTGCTTTTCAAATTTTTGGCTTCATTAAATTGACTTACATACGATTGTATGATATAATAAAGCCAAAAACCTGAAAATGGCTTTACTTGCAAATGTTCATGTTTTTTTCAGGTGGCTGGATATAGAAACTTTAGTGTAAGTTGGATAAAAAACATTTGGTTGGTAACAACACCAAAAGAAAATTTTTAAACATTGAAAAAAGAATCTGCTGTCATTATCTCTATTTGCTTATGCCAACTTGGAAGAGAATTTATCTTTGAAGAAGACAGACTTCAGATGAAATAAGAACTGTTCAGTGCCATCAGAAAAATTATCTGAAAGACATTGTTCAACCAAATTTGCCCATATTGCTTTTAAAGTGAATTTTGTGGCTCTATTTCATAGTGTTAACAGAAACTTTATCATTATTCCAACTTCCTGATTCAAGGAGTACATTCGCCATCAAATCTGTCTTGCTCTACTCAATCAATGCAAATATACCCAAAAGAAAACATTAATATTTTATTTTTTCATAGGGTTCCCATAACAATAAGACATTTTAAATTATCCAGATATAAAATGTTTGTCTCTCTGAGCATTGCAGTTTATATTGCCTCACAAGTGAGTGTGGTCACATGACTGAGGACACTTTATGAACGTATGTTTTAGTTATTCATTATAATTATTGGTTTATTTACTATAATTATTGATTTATTATATTAATTATCTCATTAATCTTAATTGAATACCATAATTTTGATTATATATTTTTAACCATAATAATTAGATATATTTATTTCTATGATTGCACGTACCGTATTCAACCTAATAAGCTTACAGCACATTTGAAAAAAAAGTGGTGCCAACTGTTTAACACCAGATGGCGACACTTCAGTTGTTCCACTAGTCAAATTACAATTATGGATACTGCTGATTAAAAAGGGGGTGTACGTCAATACGTCTAATACGGTATGTTTTATATGCACCTATGAACGGGCTGGTCCCAGATATATGGTGCTTTATAAATTTTAGTAATAATAATAACATACACGAGAATACTTTTCCCTGTGTGTGCTAGAAATATTGATTACATTTTCAAATTTAAAAATTAAACCTGAAAGTTACCAGAATCCACCTACTCTTTTAGTGGCTTGGTGTCCTTCATCAGTTTTTCACCACTGAAGTATAACCAGTAACTTTTCCATATGTATTTCCTGCAAAACAACAAAACTATAGATAATGGACCCACACAAATTAATTTTTTATCTAAATTCTACCTTGTTTTGCTTCAGAGTAATTTTGCAAAAAACGTAACCTATCTAGTATACACTATGACATGCTTGCACATTTGTGCAAGTTTGTTATTTAATTTTGGTGAAATCATCAGATAAAATATTACATTATTTTTGACAGGATCTAATCAAAATGTAGCAAAAAATGGCAGAAGTGGTCTGGGCGTAACACAAGGCTAGTCACATTCACAAGTTACTTGGTCTAAGGACCAAAGTCAATTCTTCATGATTTTATTTTTAAACAAGTGTTTTATGAAACTGACTATGCATATTAATTACATTATACACACTTAAATGAACCGATTCACGATGGGCTAAATCAATTGAGGAGGGAGTTTTAAATAGCAGTTTGTGGTGTGATATATGCAAGCGTCCCCTACCAGCTGATGTGCAGAGTGCCATTCTCTCGTTCTTGTTTCAATGTCACATGTCTACAGATTGCTCGCTTCAAGTCATGTACTGTGGCACTGTTCACCACAACAATAGCTACAATCAGTTGGAGAAGTTGTTAACATTCGTGGAAAAGAAAACTTAAATATTTCAATATGTAAAGTTGGGTTTCCATGAGGCGATATCATTGCCTCTACACGGAGATTGTTACTTCATTAGAAAAGTTCATGGCCACTTCATATCGCTCACAATGTTGCTTTGAAATAGGATCAGTTGTATTGCAAGTGACATCACTGCGACCAGGCTTGTTAACAAATGCAAATGCATTTGAATGCGCATTTAATGTTGAGCATTTGAATGCGCATTCAGATGCCTCCATGAAATTGTAAATTCATTTACATTTGTATGCGTACCTAAAACATTTGCATTTTAATGCAACCCATAAACATTTGATTTGTCAAATGCAAAATCAAATGCGCAATCAAATGCATGCATAATTCTTTGAATAATTATTGTTAGATTCACTTTCACAAGTTCACAACATGCCATTGGAAAAAGTGCTCTGTAGTGAGCAGTACCTTCAGCAGATTATGAAATTATTGTCTGACCTGTGAATCCACTTTCACAACGTTTTCTTTGAAAAAGTGCTTTGTAAGTCAATGGTCAACTGGTCAATGGCTGAGCTGTTATTTATACATGAAAAAACCAATTGGTCTATAAATGATGGCTTCGGAGATTACCTGTTCAATGAAACAATGCAAAGAAATGACTCCCTTGTGTTGTGTTTGTATTGCTGGGGTGGGGTGGGTTGGGGTGGCAGCTCATTACGGAGAAGAAACATTAGCAACGCCAACCCTAAATATTTACAAGCAGAGAGAGTGATTAATGGCAGCTGTAATTATTCACCAGATTATCATCCCAGTGACCCAGCCAGTGGACAGTCTATTGTGTTAGGTTCCCCTTCCATTGTGGCCTACCTGAATGATAATCTTTCATTCCCTGCCATAGTTTGCAGTAAACTGTGAATTGTCTATTCCTCCCTAACATTTCCACCACCTCTGCAGGCCTGGAACTGTGTGACTCAGTGTAGGACTCTACAGACATGTTCATGTAGTGGTACGTAGTGGTTACGATAATGTACTACTGTATTTATTAAATAAATGAATAATGAGTTTGTATATATATATATATAATATATTTTTTCTC
Organism: Lamellibrachia columna; assembly: GCA_963662155.1. Taxonomy (NCBI): domain Eukaryota; kingdom Metazoa; phylum Annelida; class Polychaeta; order Sabellida; family Siboglinidae; genus Lamellibrachia; species Lamellibrachia columna. The sequence continues at coordinate 42,189,722 of OY759263.1, read as the reverse complement.
CAAATAAAACAAAACGTTAATATAAAGCCAAAACATCTGAAATTAATTCAAATGCATTTGCAAATGTGTATCCAAAACATTTGCATTTGCTTGTGACCCCAAAACATTTGTATTTGAATACGCTAACATGCATTTGTTAACAAGCCTGACTGTGATGCTGCAAAGCACACTTTACATAGAGCAAACAAGCTGCAATCTGGTGAAATGCAACAGTATCACTTTGTTGTGGTGATGATATTGCCTCATGGAAACCCAGCTTAAGAGTCTAGAGCTATGTATTTTCGCTGGATCTTTCGTGGCCCTCTCACTCTCAGTCACTTTTTTTGCGTCAGTCAGGAACATTCTGAGGCGTCGTGGTCATGTTGGTGTTCGTCACTTGATAACAGTTCCACAAAGATAACAGGAAGGTTGTATACCTGTCTCTCGAGCAATGAACAGAGATGGGGATACAATGTTCCCACGATCGTTGACCCATAGAAGTTACCCAAAATGTTAATGTCACATACCACTATTGGCTAGGAATGGAAAAATGCAAAATAACTGCATGCATGTGTGTGCATGCATCATTTCAAAACTCAGATATTTACGAGTGGCTTCTTGGGACGGTGGCCTTTGCCACAACCTAAAACAACCTGAAACTTTATGATACTCACGTAAGATACCCAAGATACTGTGATACTCACGTAAGACATGGTCATCTGCTCGTCGGACATTCACTGTCATTGCTTGACCGTGTGCTAGGGCAATCTGAGAACTGACCTCCTCCATGGTCACTGCAGTGGGCAGGTCACTAAGAAGTGGGTCACCCTATAACGTGAATTCAGCTCACTGAGATGGAGGTCACCCTGTAACTAGTTAGTTATGAAAAAAGTTAGTTGAAATATGCCTAAAAGAATGTGATTTAAAAAAAAATTGGATACAAGGAGATGAAATTGAAGTTTTTAAGATATTGTATAGTTAAGAAAACATTGACAGAAGTATTTTTTTCTCACTTAAGATAGAAGAACTAGAGGACATGAAGTAATGTTAGCGAAGGAACATGGTAGATTAGATATAAGAAAGTACTCACTCTCACAGAGGATAATAACCGAATGAAACAAATAATCTACTGATTGTATTAATGCTAGCTGTATCAATATGTTTAAGAACAAAATTGCCAAATATCTCAGAAGGGCAGGTTAGATGCACATGAATAATAATGTTGGATTCTCAATAAGCCAATAGTTTCATTGTTCACTTGACATCTGCTTTTTTACTTTAGATAGCAATCTTGTTAAAATGTCTTCAGCTAAATTGTCTAAATCAATTCGTTTTTTGCTAGTCTCATTTCAAATTAATTTTGTAAAAAACCAAACTTACTTAGTATCCACTGCAACATGCTAGCTCATTTGTGCAACTTTTATATGAAGTTTTTGAGAAATCATCAGACAAACTATTAAATTAGTTAATGCTTGTTCAAGAATTAACTGAAGTGAAAATCGAAATGCTGAAAAATCAGGATTTCCTTTGTGAACACACGGTGTTTACCATTTTAGATATCCATTGTTTTGATCCTTACCAGATCTAATGACTAAAATCAATTGTTTTGATGATTTTTTAAAATAGGCATTTTTTATTAAATCGACTGCGTATGTTACATAACCTATTCACACACTACATATTTGGACACCAATGAACCGGATTTGCAATAGGCTAAATCAGTTGAGGAAGCAGTTTTAAGAGATGAACAACACATTTTATTGAGGAAGGATCTTTATATACTCTTCAACATCCACTACAGCAGCATTCCTAATGATGTGACTCACAACAATAAGTTCAGCCAGACAGTCTTTGAACTGTTCCATGGCGACCTGATGAGGCAGAATGGTCGTTTCATCGTCTTCTGCCACCTGATCTTCTGAGTGCAGTTCCTTTTCAGTTTCTGCCTCCATATTTGCATCCGGTGCTTCAGAACTCATCTTGTTGCATGCCAAATCTGAAAAATGGATGAAGTAATTATTTGCTGGTGATGACAATGAGTTTGCAGGTTCAAAATTCTTTCTGTTTTAACTGGTTAAAACCAGCTCAGTCAGTACTCCAAAAGTGGTCAATACTGGTAAAATGTATTTTTTTATTTTTTATACTGAAATTCATATTTAATAAATTATTACAAAGTCAGTGCTGCCATTAATTTTGCCATTGGGATGAATAGATACGTTCTCTGCGCATGATTGACTGATTCCAAATTTAGTGATAAATTATAAAATGCCTTGTTTTGAAGAAACTTAATCAAGCGTTTAATATGAAGCAGATCACTGACTGCCAACTTTGAAACTATCTGAGATTGGTGACAAATCGAGATCATATGACAGTGACAGCAAAATCCATCACAGAGAGCTCAACAGTCAATAGACAATACAAATACATTTATTTCAGGATTGATACAAATGTGTACAGGACTACAGGTACTTAATTTCATAAAGCACATATCAATAAACATACAATTATAATTCATTATATATAAATATATACATACATACATACATAGGCTCATAGCATTTATACGTCACGACAACAATTACCTGATTAGCTCCTATTTTAAATCCGACATGTGGCACGTTCCAGCGACATTTGGAGGGCCATTTGGTGGACGATAATATAGCAGTACATACTATAGTTGTATTAAAGACTACAAATCGCAACCACAATATTATGTCAACAACAGCAACTGCTAAACTATGGTTCCTAACATCGCCATCCAATGAATATATATACTTTACTACAGTTATTTTAATTGTTTAGGTCAGGAAAACATTTTGCCGGTTGTGCAAAAAAAACAGAGGCGCCACATGGCGACCGAGTACCCGCTAAATGTGCACGAACCCTCGAAAACAAAATAAAAAACACATTATGAATAGTTATTGTCTACAAAATCATGGCTTTTATTTCTTTATTTAAAACATAATGACTTCAAAATTAACTATTTATTAAAACAATAACCAATATAAAATGTTAATCTTTTGTTTCTGCATTCAATATCACGTGTTTCTCAAGAAATGACTGCCGGTGTAGCTGTAAACAGTTCATTGCCAAATGTAATGGACGTAGCATAGTTGTTGATATGTTATGATATAGTTACCAAGTATGTTGATGTTCTGTCCTATTTGTGCCAATGTGTTGGTGATAGAAGAGGGTCCAAAGTGCTACAGATTCGCTTGCAACACATGTCCTTACGTTCACAATGTTACAAGAAAGGTAGGCATGCTTTGAAGTTTGAGTTAATGCATTTACCTTGAATATAAATACATTCACAGTCATATTATGATTTCACAGACACGATGATTGTGTGTTTTAAACAAGTGTAATATATTTTACTTCGTTAAAGTTTTGCTGTCAACAGATAACGGACAGAAAATATCCGAAATTGAAAGAAGTGGACGACGTGTTGGGAGGTGCTGCCGCTTGGGAGAATGTTGATTCAACATCTGGTAAGCAGTTTCAGCATTTCAGTTGTACTGTTGCATGTGTCAGCATTGGTATGTCGAAGGCGACAACAAGCACCAGCATAGGAACATGCAGAGGTTGCACATGATTAAAATAATATTGTCCAACTGATCGTTCTGTTTGACTAATTAAATCTAATTGTTTGTAATACACTCCAATAGGTGGCAGCACCTTTTCTCTGGCGACAGTCGATATCTCTAGTGTTTTTTTTATAAATGTTACTATAACTAAGCGTATGTATATTTGTTATGCTATTATTAGACGCTTTGTATCTCAGGTGTCAAGCTTCTAGTGGTTCATCTATGACCCTAGGAAGGATCCATAACACTTATTTTCTTGAAATTCACGCCACTATTACCTTACGTTTCGTAGAATTACCCTTTGTAGATTGTTCGCATTGCTGTTTGTTTTCTTTGATTGTTTGAAGTTACATTCAATTGTTCCCAATACTGTGCATTTCTTTAGACGATTGTTCCAAGTTATATAAACCATCCCCAGTTGTTTTTGTGTATGCAGTACTGGTACATATTGAATTGTTTATTGTCCAGATGGTTTACGTAACTTGGAAGAATAGTAGAAAACATGCATAGCTTTGCGAACAATTGTACATAATAACTATGAATAAGACCTTCTACAAACTTCCAAGTTATCCCATCCGGAGAATTTTTGCTAGAAAAAATAAATTCATAACAAAAGTATTATCTGTTTTTCTGTACTTCGTATGAATATTAATTTCCCCCCATCATACTTCATACAACAATTATATATGTTGACTAATTTAATTATGCAAAACAAATGGAAAAGATAAATTATAATTTTTTATGATTTCTATAAAACATTGTACAAAAGAAAATACCTGTCTCATTAAGTTGGAAAGTGAAGGTCCTGTATACTCTGTTTGTATATTTTGAAGACAACTTGTGTATGATGAGCCATTAAAACTGGTTTAGTAATGTACCAACTATTTTCTGGTTGTATTCCATACTCTGAGTTTTCCCACTCTCCGAGTCTGAGGCTTACAAACTCTATTACTGAAGACATAATTCATTTTGTTCATTGTTAATGTGATACCGTTTCAGAAACTTGTCCAAAGTGTGCACACGATCGAGCATTCTTCATGCAGATACAGACGCGGTCTGCTGATGAGCCAATGACAACGTTCTACAAGTGTTGTAACATGCAATGTTCTCACCAGTGGCGCGATTAGACGTTTCATCTCATATTTATAAACAGATTGTTGTCAGTTTATTGTAATTTATTGATATGTATTGTAGGTTGTTTGTTTTAAGTGTGTGACACAAAATCATTAAGCAACCAGCTAATATGCATCACAGACTGAACTGTTACCAAATTACTGTAATGGCTAGCGATAACCAGTGACATATCTAGGATCTCGCAAAGGGCGGGCCAGGCTTGGTCTAACCGGCCACCAGTCTTGGCCTATTAGTTTACCATGTTACCATGTAGTGGCGTAACATATTAGATAAAAAAAAATTATAAAATTTTAACCAAAGGGGGCTATGTATGCCACTGGCGATAACACATAAGTAGAAAATGACAAACTGTCCAGTTTGTTGTTGCAGAGAAGTTTCAAGACTGAATTAGTCAGAATTACACATACTATTGTATAATATGTAATACTATGAATTCATTATTAATGTTATGTCTGCTGCCAAAATCATAAGTTGTATTTGTGCTGAATTGACACAAACCGGTTCTGCTGCTTCACGTAATGTAACATTCTGTAACTGTCATTGATTCTGTTCAGAGATCAACAGAGATGAAATGATGAACACCATGCTTGTTTATGAACACCATGCTTGTTTATGAACACCATGCTTGTTTATGAACACCATGCTTGTTTATGAACACCATGCTTGTTTATGATTATCTAGATAACTGCAACAGTGTGAATTGTAAAGAAATTTAGAAGCTGGTATTGTAGTGTTGGTAATTTACCCACAGTTAGTCATTGTGGCATCACACTAGCATCACTTGTTGTAATAACTGAGCATGACAAAACAAACACTGAATCATGTAATCGCTGAATTCTGATTAGATGTGTGAAGTCAGTAGCTTTGGCAGTAGAACTTTTTTGTTAATTTTGACATCTCGATCTCTCACCAATTTAAAAAATCTAAGTAATGAAACCACAATTTCAAGTTACAAAAATAACTATTGATATCGAATCCAAATAATAACCTAATTTAGAGACTGTATTTAAATATCTGTAGAGTGTGCACCATAATTTAGTAAATCTAATGTTTAGTTTAGAAAATGTAATCCCAATCTCAAATATAACAAAATATCAAGGTACCATGCAGGTTACAGAGTTCTGATATATTTTTTTGATTACTAGTTTTGTTTTGATATATAATTCTTGTAATAGTAAAATACACATTTTCTAGAGGCAGAAGAACCATATCCATGTTAAATATTGTATTACCATACGTTACGTGCACACTGCCATTTATTTACACACCATAATTCCAATTTTATTTGACAGTTAATATAAAACTTCACATACAACTAAACAATGTAAACTCTACATGCTACATTTTCTTATGTATAATTTTTATAAAACTCTGGGTCTGAATTTAGATAGTCAAGACAGTAAGTGTTGATAACCAGTAAAATGTTTTATTGAAATTTATCACATTACCCATTATAACAGTGTTTGTGCTGTAATATAAACATTTGTAATAACTTAGTGCACAAAAAAGTATTGCGAGGTCAGACTTATTGGAAGAGCCTTTCACTTTACAAAATAATTTTCGCTAAACCTGACAAATGGGCTGGCTACCAAAATAAACGGTGTGCATATATGCTGACAGGCTTCAAGCTCTGCTTGAATGACCAACTACAGACAATAAACCTGTTAATTGTGACCCAACTCAACTCACCAATTCTGTCCTTTAATATCCCACATCTGTGATAATTATATTGTCATATCAAACAAAGCCAGACTGACAACGTCAACAAGAAATCCTAAGGTTTTGTAGATAGATTAACAGCTTCACATCCAACCCAGCACACTGAAAATATTTTCCAATTACAACAGACTTCCAGCTTCAAAAGGAAGCATGTTAAATCTCTTTGTAGAAGTCTAAACATCACTTCTGTTCCAATTAAAATGTTTGTACCAAACAAGTTGGTTGATGCTACCTCTAGGAAATAGACAGTTTCCTAAAAACTACACTTGGGTCTCACACAAAATCCATGCTTTAAGTAGATAACCCTCTCTTGTAAGGGCATTTCACCTGCAATACATAAATAGACATGACAGAAATCCTGCAGAAACGGACAGTGTATAATGAGAATCGCTTATTGCATATTGCTGTATGACGATGGTGAAAATACACATGTGCACGGTGCAACAGTGGCCCAAGTCTGGCCCCTGTGAGCAAGGCTCGGTCTGATCTGACAACTATGAATTTCATCCCAACAATTTCATTTCAGAGGTACACATATACATTAAAACAAATCCTACGATAACGCGACCACAGTAAAATATACATTCAACAAGACCATTGATATAATGTAAGTTTGACTGCAATAATGTCAACACATTAAACCATTCAGATGCATGTGTTGTCTACACACACTGTGCATCCACGACTCGAATCTGGAGGTCGACCTCGATATTCACAAACCTTTTGATTAAGTACTTTCATTTTCAATTTACGATAAAAAACACTATTCCGTGTGTATCACAATCTTTACTGGACTGAGAATTCAACAAATGTCGCCACAGTTGGATCAAAGCAACATTCAGAAAATGGCCACCCGAAAAGACACCTAAGATATCAATAGTTCAGTTAATGTTTTTAGTACATTTGTGTTCTGCGATTTCATTCCTACTCTGTACTTATTCCGTTTTTGGTACACTGATATTTGTTAGTACAATTTTCGGTCTGTGTGGCAAACAAACGCTGGTACAACCAGTTGGACGCTTCAACACGAATGTCACGACGCAACCTTATGCGATTTTACCCCATCTACGTAGATTGCAAAAATAACCAACCAACCAACGACCATTACATCTCTATTTACCCTAATGATGACAAATGTGCATAAAAACAACTAAAACTACAATATCAATTTCACACAATTTGCCGAAGTAATTCACATTAATTTTATCTGTTTTTGTTGTACTCACCCTCTCCAAAATGCATAAAAGACATATGAAATTACTCTGCTACAAAAATATTCACCTAAATACCATTTAATGTATATGGCCTGTTGTATTCCAACCGTTGAACATCTGTGCATTCTCGAAAAATGACACTAGGCATAGCAGGCAATCACACAATCGAATTTGTGCTTCCCCATTTAATTTCAAATGAGAAACATGACAGCGATATAGCGAACTAAGTTCATATGCTTGAATATAATGTCCTAGATGAATATATAAATATTTATCATCACTTCTGTAGCTTGTTGAACTGCACATGCTACCTTGGCAGGAACATTAGATGTGATGGTCCAAGCTAAGAGATTGACTATGTGTATTAGTAACTTACAACATGGTGCATCTCAACATGAATTAATGGATGTAAATTTGCTACAAGTGGTCGTTACTGAAAACAAGACAGAAAAAGGCAACATTTAAAATTACTTGTGAGTGTTTCAATTAAACTGCATTAAATCTAGGATATCGTATTTTGCAGGTGTCTGATCGGTGAACACGAGGTTATTGGGAAAACACGTACTTCATTTATGCACGCAAACATATTTCATACACACACAAGCATGCACGCACTTCATTCAGGCGGGCACATGTGTATACACACTTCATTCACGCACACACTCATGTATGCACGCGCATGTATACACTTCATTCACATGCACACATCATGCAGGCACGCACCTGCATATCTGAAGTAGTCCAACCAACATCCACGAGTTCTGCTTTGTCTGATTTGAGTGTACTACCACCACCCGAAAAACTCCAAGAAAATGGTGCAACAAAATCAGTTGCCATGACAACGTCAGTTGCTCACTGTTTACAATTACCTAATTTGTACAGGCTTATTTGGTTAAGTTTTCCCACTAGCATTTGGACGTCGCGGATGAGTGCAGAAAGGGCAATGTCCGTGGGTCAGCGATCTGTGGCATGCAAATGACATGGTCAACTGCAGTTGGGATATGTACACAGGGAGCTTGTCTGGCTGACCCACTTTCCCCACCCATCCTGTTTTCTCCCAATCAATGTCGATCACCACTTCTGTTGCTGTGGTGATGGAACTAGCCAACCGATGAGTTGCCATAGCAACAGAAACACACTGGTCACCATCGAGGGACGAACATCACTAGTAACACAGGCACGCAGAACAGAAGACACATCACAGGCAAGCAAAACACTTGAGCACACAACATCGTCTCTGCCACCAGTTATGTGACATCGATCATGTGACATCGGCGAGATCTCACATGACGCAGCAGGACTTCTGTCCGTTCTTGTGTTTCTTCAAGCGAGACTTTGGACGGTACTTCTCAAGGAACAGGAGTTGTTTGGCATTGATGGCCCCGTGACGCTTCCTGAAAGTCAAACATACGGTGCTCCTCAATCTTCATCAATGCCTAACAATAATTAAAATCTTAGTCGTCCAAATAAATGTGTGTATTGTTCGTATATTAGCCGAAAAAGAATTATACTTTTTAGAAAGAAACTGTAATGATATTACCTCTAATAAATATAATAATTACATTAATATTACCATTCACACACCATTTGTATGTATTACAAATAAAGACCTCTTTAAGCTATTATTAATTAAATAACACACATTGCATCAACTAAATCAAACGTACGACCGCTGAGAGTTACTTCTTGATTCACACTAGCAACATTCAAGGCCAGATTAAACAAGAACATTACTAGACTGTAGCATCTACAATGCGGTCAAGTACATAGAATCACCTGATGTTGTGTGCTTAACAGGAACAGTTTTCAGGGTCATAAAGAATGCTGCTACTTTTTTTACAAGGGCACCACATATCCTACAGACAATAAACAGGCACAACTCACTGGCGAATCAACTCGACAGCGTCCTCGTACTTCATACCCAGTTCGATGAGCGCCAGAGCGACCAGTACTGGAGCCCTACAACAAGCAGGTCACCGTCAGAAGCTGTCAAACAGAACAGTCACGTCTCGCAGCTAAGGCAAGAATGCTATGGCTGGTGGAGTATAACATAAATAATCAAATAGTATTTATTACACAAACCGTTTTTATTTTAGCATACCAACAACAAATGAAGAAAGACCGTGTAAAAACATAAACAATAGTTCCGTCGTAATCGCACACTCGTATTATAACTGCACCCCTGTATCGGAGTAGAACATATTGCCTGTGTAATAACATATGAAACTGAAGCTAATTATTTAAAATGCGAAGATAAAGCTACGAACCTGCCAAGACCAGCGACACAGTGGACGGCCACACAACAGCCTGGCTCCTCTGTGAAACGTTGCTTCAGCAACTCAAACCACTGCTCAATGACGTCATTGGGCGGTGGGCTGCCATCGCCAAACGGCCAGTCCTACAACATCAGGCAACAGATGTCAAGATACACATTGCAACCTATTGTAGGTGGCAGGCAAAAGGTTATGAATTTGGCCAAATGTGATTAATTTTAATTTGTTTTGCTTTTATAAAAAATGGTTACTTTTCATAAGTTGAATTTCCTGTGTTATGACATATTTGCACAAACAGGGCTAGCATGTCGCACTGAGTTTGATTTTTTCATGAAATGATTATGAAATGGGATGAGAAAAAATGTCTGCTATTCACAAATGTGGGCAAACAATTTTGTTGTTGTTACCCTTGTGCCATACGAGAACCAAACTTCCATCTTTGACCACACAAACAAATGGGCGCCGTTCCAATCAAATCATCAGCAACCACAAAATTAACCACGTATACGCAGCTGAGGCCCAATTAGTAATCACAGACTTCTTGTAAGTTTGGCTGCAGATTGCTTTCTGGGTTAATGAAACTGGTCTGACTACAGCAGCATTCTGCACATCGCCATCCCGTCTGATTACCTGTGTCAGATGGTGTCCGTCCAGTAAAGGTCAGAGTCAGAGTCACACAGTGGTTGGACGAACGGATGGACGGACTGTCACAGCACATCAGTCATTGGACGGACAGGATGGATGATGGTGGAGTGGATGGACAGATGGGATGACAGATTGACTGACTGATTAATGACAGACATATGTAGAAAGTGGACAGACAGGTGAAGAAACAAGATGACCAGCTGGACAATCAAACAGCTGGACTAGAGCTTAATTAATTAGACAATTTTATGTTACATGAACAATTTTGGGACACTGACTCACTTTACTGGAGAATGAGCCTGGATATATACTAGATGGAACACCAAGATGGAAATAGATCTATATAATAAAAATAAAAATATAACAAAAACAACAGTAATAATAATATCAATAAAATAGTTACATAAAAATTATAACTGTAATAATAAAATAATAATACTACAATAAGTTATAAGCACTTGATATGTATATAAAGTACCGACCGACCGACTGACTGGAAATACCTACGAGCACTCGGATGCCCTCCAGTTCCAGGGGTGCTGTCTTGTAGGTGGCATCACAGACACGCACAACGTCCTTGACTGCATGCTTCTTGAGCTCCTGAAGGCAAGATACTTGTACAGTTGAGATACACTGATCAAAAAGGTACATCCAGTAATTGTTAAAACACCATGTACGCTAATCCAACATGCTTTATCTCAACAACCTGTTAACCCAGCTTTCCCAAGGGACAGTCTGCATACCCCCAACATATACTGTCAGATAACAATTTCATATAACAGTTAATTATTTACAAATCTCTCAATCCCAGGGGATCTGACCTCTCTCAGGATAGACACACACATGTATTAACGGTCCATTAGACAGAGGTCTCATAGGCGGTCAACACTTGCCTCCTTCACTCAGTCAGAGGCAGGCAAGGTGAACTGTGAAGTCATGGGAGTTGGTATGTCAGATGGGGAGTGTGTGCACATTATCGTGTACTATACACTTTAGATGATGATTGGACATGACCTTGGTGGGTCAACATTCTTCCGGGTTCATATCAGTTGGCTGGCCAAGGAAATCTAGCTTCATCACTCTTTGTTCTGCTAAAGACCCAAGTCATTGCTTGCAGCTGTCGTACACACTGCCTAATCGCGCCTCATATGCCCTGACCAGGAAGCAGCTCTGGCCACCGCCCCCTGTCATCAGAGGAGGGAGGAGCAAGAACCAGTAGCTAGAGACAAAAACCACCACTCTGTGAGTCCACGACAGGTTACACACTTACTAATTAGAAGGGATCAACTGCTTTTAGTGTCTTTAGTGTCTCTTCCGAAAGCCACATGCAAAGTGAACAGAACAAAACTGCCCAAGATATGAAATGGTAGCAGTGCTCCACTAATGGAAATCAGACAATATCCCCTGAAATTGATGCAATGGGGGCGGGGTTGGGGGGGGTTGGGGGGAGGGGAGAACTGTGACTCACTCCCAGTTTGACAATATGACACGATTCATTCTCAAAATTGAAGAGTAGGCTGTAGCCATTCAACAAGATAACACAGAGCTCTGACAAGCTGTGTCCTACAGAATACAGGATTCAGGATACAGTTGCATTTCCCATTGGTGGCCATATTAACGTTTTGCATAATTATAAGAAAACGTGACCATCAAAAATTCTAAAAGTTTTTACCAACCGCTGTCATCATCCTACTGACATGCTGGTTGAGTTTTGTAAAAATGAGACATTTCTAACTCTTGTAATATGCCTGTATGTGCGATACCCCTCAATGTTTACCAATATTGGCATGAATTATGACGCACACGTGTTTAGTGGCCAAAAAAATCACAAATATCCTTCCGCCTATTAAAATCACTTAAAAATCCACCATTTCATTCTCAACAGCTTCCACCAGCAAACCTGGTAATGTCCCTGCTCAAATGCACTTATGTCAGATCGTATGAATTTTTTAAAACGTCCTATATCCAAACTTACTATGCTCTACATTCGTGTGTAACACACCAGGAAGTCTAACTGAGGCATGACCCTAAATAGGGAAGCTATTTTCTGAGAAAGTGTCCAATTTTACATTAAGTTGCAGCACAATTATGTACACATATTATAGAACACTCCTGTTTGTCAAGTCATTATTATTTGTTTGACAGCCAAATCAAAACAATGCCATGCCCATAATATTAGCTGAAAACCAGTCACATAATTTAATTATAGGTCCACTTTGACACTGTCTTGATAAATCATACATCATATATACTAAATTGCCAGAGCATTGCAAACCAATGAAGCCTGCATACTGTCTCTTTAGATATGCCAATTAATTTATTTTTAAATTAATATTTATATAATTGCTTGATTTTTAACCAAACATGGCGTAATTTTTATCAGAAAAGTGACAATTTGTCACATTTAACAGGATTTTGAGTGATTTCCAATGTGTTAGAATTGTTAAATTTTATTGCTTATATGACTGCTGTCATGCTTCTAGCTGATAAGATACAAGGCGTACTGCTTGATTTGGATACACCACCATAAAGGGGTATCACATTACCAGATACCTGCTGCGGCCAGATTTGAAAATGCTGATATATGCAATGCTTCCAGTGGCAGTGACACAACCAACATACAACTATTCTGTCCAAATTTGTTACACAATGTGACCAATGTACTGGGCCACATAAAAATATCACCAATGACTGTTCTAGTGCAAAATAGCTACCTACTCCCTCACAAACTGGTGCCATACCACCTAATTTTGAAAACATTACCATTTTAGTGCCCTCTCTGTACCAGGCCATTCGTGATTGTTACTGCTGTCTGCCTTTTCCAAGCAAACTGTTAACTTTTTCCTAGCAACCTGTGTCTATGGGAGTGGTTATATCTTATGTAAACCACTTCATGGTTATGGTTACTTAGGGATGGGGTTAGCTAGAGATGGGGTTAGCTACGGTTAGGGTTGCATACCTTCATTTCCTTGTGTAATTACAGAGAACTGCACACAACATGAAATGCGTATTGAGATGTGGTGATTAGACATTTATGAAACGCAACGATTATTTTCTATATAAAAGAGTGCTTATTTTAAGTTTTTGGCTTACCACGAGCTCTTTTGTGCAATTTTAACACATGGAAAATAAAAAACTGTGTTTATTAACAATAAAATTTCTTATTAAACATCAAATTGCATAAAATATCAGCTGATGCACATCAAACGTTATAACACAACATTAAAATGTACATTTATTTTAAATTTTTTATACATAGTAGGTCAGCTATAGAATACCTCCTAAAGGAGACGGTTAAAAAGTTTAAATAACAGCGGTGTTTAATAAGTAATGATCTTGCTGACTAGATTAAATCAATAAAATATATATAATAATATAATATTTTCTTTGTCAAACACACACAACGTGGGGCAAGTTAGCAGCCGTTTTTATTTATTTTATATTTTTGTAAATATGACTCCTCATTTCAGATAACTTTCATTTTACATATCCAAGGTTTACCTGGTAGAGATTTATCAGGTAAATTAAACACACCTTGGATATGTAAAATGAAAGTTATCTGATTTGAAAATGAACTACCAACCGCTGTCATCATCGTACTGACATGCTGGTTGAGTTTTGTCAAAATTAGACATTTCTAACTCTTGTAATATGCCTGTATGTGCGATACCCCTCAATGTTTACCAATATTGGCATGAATTACGACGCACACGTGTCTAGTGGCCAAAAAATCACAAATACCCTTCCGCCTATTAAAATCATCTAAAAATCCACCATTTCACTCTCCACAGCTTCCACCAGCAAACCTGGTAATGTACCTGCACAAATGCACTTATGTCAGATTGTAAGAATTTTTTTAAAAGTTCTATATCCAAACTCACTATGCCCTACATTTGTGTGTAACACACCAGGAAGTCTAACTGAGACATGATCCCTACAACGCCCCGCAAGTTATGTGACATACACATCATATCCAAGGTCGTGCCAATTAGCAACATCTCTGTGGTCGCAGCTACTCCGAACCATAGAGACGGAGTGGGTAGTCGTGGCAACTGTAAACAAAACTGCTGACCTGTTAAACGACTTAATCCTGCCACAATCAATACCAACGTAGCAAAGCCGGAGGGTTAATGGGTGTTGTAATTAACACATGAAGAAAATTCTTGCTTCACTGCTAATTTCCTACAAAATCGACTCCATCCTAGAAATGCCTTGAAGCGTCAGTGGCACTCTTATGCGAAGGTGACACTGTATGGCACGACAACACGACCTTCTGGGTTGGGTCAGGTCATGTCAACAGCTGTATGATCCAACTAATTGTCAGGCATTTCCATGAAAGCACCCACACAACATGGACAACACAACTACCACCTTGAGTGGGACAATGACTCAGCACAAATACAACAACCTCTCTGTGACGAGATAGCCCAGACATGCCATTTCTGTTTAGTTAAAATCCTTATTCCTAATATGCATAAACCTATATACAATTGGCCATTGGTTAATTAGATTGTAGCCTCCCAATTCCAATCAAGTGTCACCTTCTATTAGGTTACTGAATACAACTACATCAAACATAATCTGTTAGATTTCGTCAGAAATTACATTGTGCTAAAAAACTAAGAAAGCAGGTAGACTTATTTCAATGACTGGCCGTTGTAATGTAATGTAAACTACGCCATTTTATTTTATAAAAAATAAACCTAAACTTGTGCTGTATCAAAACACTTACAATGTGCAACATTGTGACATAAATCCTGGCTATTGTACCATTGTCATAGCTTCCATAAATATGACACTGATAACAACGATGAATGGATGACCATACTTGTCAACAGTGTCCAGTCATAAATACAGCACCAAGACAGGTGTCTAGAACGGATGCACCTGTTTGTTTGAACTTTGATCCCATCTCCATTTCCTCTAACATCTTGGCCCTTTTTGTAAGTCCCAAAATAATCCCAAGAAACCACATCCCATTGTAATCAGAAGTGGTAAACAACACAATCTATCATGGCACAGTTGCAAGCCTGCACACACGCACGCACACATGCATACACGAACATGTAGACAAATACGCATTCATTCAATTTAACAAATTACAGAAACTGTCGCTCATTTAACATGCTTAAAAAAATGAAGGAATAAGGAATGTTTAAACAAATTATTGTGCCATTCTGTTAGGCAGTGTTGTTTTTGTTGTGTTCTAAAAGGTTTAACCATAGCGTAATATTCTCAAAAGTCACATGTTGTCTGTAAAACCTTCAACTCTATCAGAGACAATAGACATTTCAATTTCAGCTTTTCAAAATTAAGTCCTACTCAAGCGCTGTCAGCAGCTTTCCTCAACAATAATCCAGTTCTATCTTCAGGATTAGCAGCCTACGCTATAATGTCGGAGCCTACTCTGACCTACAATCCTGGCCGGTCTATAACCAGGCCAACAACGTAAACACAACAACATGCCACTTTGGGCTCAAAGAATCCCTGTCTACCTGACCATAGCAACTTGTAAATATAGCACTTGCTTTGATGTTGCTGCCTCTGCTTTGAGGGGCAGCAACAGGATACGCTATACATATTTGTAGGCCCTAAAAGCAAATGCCACAGTGCAGATGGATCTTACAACATTTGCAAGGTGACAGTGGTTACTAGGGGGTAGAGCATATCTCCTAGTTGTTCTCAAGGTTTTAGTTCATAGGACTGATTTGACAAGTTATTACCACAATGTGCATCCTCGAGATAGTTGTTGCATCCTCTTTAAATACAACAACTTAGTCATAATATTGATGTCAATTATTATAAAACACACACATTACAGTGTCCCGATGCTGACACTGGTGGTTATGGAACATGCCAATATTTATATATTTCCTAAGATGTTGGGACTTCAATCATAATTATGTGAGCAAATTTACTGGCTGTGTGAGCTGTGAGTATTTTATCAATGATAAAGCTTGACCATTCTGGTGACAAGGTCATTCTCATTACAGTGGACATCAGAGCCGAGGGTCAATATCCATATTTTAATACATACATAATCATTATACATTTAATAAATCAGACTGAATAATAACTACATGTATATACATTTTATTTCAATGTAACATTACCACTAGGTGTACTGAATTGTATATTTGTATGTATCATATAATATATGTATGTATGTATGTATGTATGTATGTATGCATGCATGCATATATATGTATATATATATATATATATATATATATATATATATATATATATATATATATATATATATATATATATATATATATATATATATATATGTATATTATATATATATATATATATATATATATATATATATATATATATATTATTCAATAGTCAAATTAAGTTTTAACATATTGATTAAAATTACGGAAAATATTCATTATTAAATTACAATGCGCAGAGCAACTATGTTGCATTCGTCTACAAGAAAATAAAATGTGGTTTGAAAGAAATCTTTACAGTGTACAGTGTAGTCATTTGATATTGGGGTAAGTGTGGGAGGTTTTAATGTGGTTAGGCAAAGTGTTCCATAGAGCAAACAACGGGATCCCCAGCTTTGACTGTCTGTCTGGCTAGTTGACTGTGTCCCTCCAGTGACTGTCTGTCTGGCTAGTTGACTGTGTCCCTCCAGTGACTGTCTGTCTGGCTAGTTGACTGTGTCCCTCCAGTGACAGTCTGTCTGGCTAGTTGACTGTGTCGCTGCAGTGACTGTCTGTCTGGCTAGTTGACTGTGTCCCTGCAGTGACTGTCTGTCTGGGTAGTTGACTGTGTCCCTCCAGTGACTGTCTGTCTGGCTAGTTGACTGTGTCCCTCCAGTGACAGTCTGTCTGGCTAGTTGACTGTGTCGCTGCAGTGACTGTCTGTCTGGCTAGTTGACTGTGTCCCTCCAGTGACTGTCTGTCTGGCTAGTTGACTGTGTCCCTCCAGTGACAGTCTGTCTGGCTAGTTGACTGTGTCCCTGCAGTGACTGTCTGTCTGGTTGACTGTGTCCCTCCAGTGACTGTCTGTCTGGCTAGTTGACTGTGTCCCTCTAGTGACTGTCTGTCTGGCTAGTTGACTGTGTTCCTCCAGTGACAGTCTGTCTGGGTAGTTGACTGTGTCCCTGCAGTGACTGTATGTCTGGCTAGTTGACTGTGTCCCTGCAGTGACTGTCTGTCTGGCTAGTTGACTGTGTCCCTGCAGTGACTGTCTGTCTGGCTAGTTGACTGTGTCCCTCCAGTGACAGTCTGTCTGGGTAGTTGACTGTGTCCCTCCAGTGACAGTCTGTCTGGCTAGTTGACTGTGTCCCTCCAGTGACAGTCTGTCTGGCTAGTTGACTGTGTCCCTGCAGTGACTGTATGTCTGGCTAGTTGACTGTGTCCCTGCAGTGACTGTCTGTCTGGCTAGTTGACTGTGTCCCTCCAGTGACAGTCTGTCTGGGTAGTTGACTGTGTCCCTGCAGTGACTGTCTGTCTGGGTAGTTGACTGTATCCCTCCAGTGACAGTCTGTCTGGCTAGTTGACTGTGTCCCTGCAGTGACTGTCTGTCTGGGTAGTTGACTGTGTCCCTCCAGTGACAGTCTGTCTGGCTAGTTGACTGTGTCCCTCCAGTGACAGTCTGTCTGGCTAGTTGACTGTGTCCCTCCAGTGACAGTCTGTCTGGGTAGTTGACTGTGTCCCTGCAGTGACTGTCTGTCTGGGTAGTTGACTGTGTCCCTCCAGTGACAGTCTGTCTGGGTAGTTGACTGTGTCCCTGCAGTGACTGTCTGTCTGGGTAGTTGACTGTGTCCCTCCAGTGACAGTCTGTCTGGCTAGTTGACTGTGTCCCTCCAGTGACAGTCTGTCTGGGTAGTTGACTGTGTCCCTGCAGTGACTGTCTCTCTGGCTAGTTGACTGTGTCCCTGCAGTGACTGTCTGTCTGGCTAGTTGACTGTGTCCCTGCAGTGACTGTCTGTCTGGCTAGTTGACTGTGTCCCTCCAGTGACAGTCTGTCTGGGTAGTTGACTGTGTCCCTGCAGTGACTGTCTGTCTGGGTAGTTGACTGTGTCCCTGCAGTGACTGTCTGTCTGGCTAGTTGACTGTGTCCCTCCAGTGACAGTCTGTCTGGGTAGTTGACTGTGTCCCTGCAATGACTGTCTGTCTGGCTAGTTGACTGTGTCCCTGCAGTGACTGTATGTCTGGGTAGTTGACTGTGTCCCTCCAGTGACTGTCTGTCTGGCTAGTTGACTGTGTCCCTCCAGTGACAGTCTGTCTGGCTAGTTGACTGTGTCCCTGCAGTGACTGTCTGTCTGGCTAGTTGACTGTGTCCCTCCAGTGACAGTCTGTCTGGCTAGTTGACTGTGTCCGTGCAGTGACTGTCTGTCTGGCTAGTTGACTGTGTCCCTGCAGTGACTGTCTGTCTGGCTAGTTGACTGTGTCCCTGCAGTGACTGTATGTCTGGGTAGTTGACTGTGTCCCTCCAGTGACAGTATGTCTGGCTAGTTGACTGTGTCCCTCCAGTGACAGTCTGTCTGGCTAGTTGACTGTGTCCGTGCAGTGACTGTCTGTCTGGCTAGTTGACTGTGTCCCTCCAGTGACAGTCTGTCTGGCTAGTTGACTGTGTCCGTGCAGTGACTGTCTGTCTGGCTAGTTGACTGTGTCCCTGCAGTGACTGTCTGTCTGGGTAGTTGACTGTGTCCCTGCAGTGACTGTATGTTTGGCTAGTTGACTGTGTCCCTGCAGTGACTGTCTGTCTGGGTAGTTGACTGTGTCCCTGCAATGACTGTCTGTCTGGCTAGTTGACTGCATCCCTGCAATGACTGTCTGTCTGGCTAGTTGACTGTGTCCCTGCAATGACTGTATGTCTGGCTAGTTGACTGTGTCCCTGCAATGACTGTCTGTCTGGGTAGTTGACTGTGTCCCTCCAGTGACTGTCTGTCTGGGTAGTTGACTGTGTCCCTGCAGTGACTGTCTGTCTGGCTAGTTGACTGCATCCCTGCAATGACTGTCTGTCTGGCTAGTTGACAATGTCCCTGCAATGACTGTCTGTCTGGGCAGTTACTACATAGACAGACCAGCCACGAGACTGGGCATTGACATGAAACTTGGCCAGCACATAAAATGTATTCATGTCCTTAACTAACCAACTGTCTGATATTATGGCAACTACATTTTATTTATAGGAACTAGCTTTTATGAGACAGACTTTGCACCAGTCACTGCCTGTGGTCTTGCAGTCTTGATTAATTGTGATAGCAGCTTTATCAAAATATCTGGCCTTGACATGACATTACTGCATGCCCGAATAAACCAGTGTTTTCAACCATTTCCATGATGGCTAGTCTGGGTAGTGGTAGTAGTAAAAATGTTCAATGGGCCATCAATTCTATGGACCATCAATCTGAGAATGGAACACAATCACGTTTCCATTGGCAACTAATCTAGTGTTTCCTTGGGTGCCTTGAAACCTTGTACTATGTGATCTTCTTAAGATATTTTTTATATATCTTTAAGCAATGCACGTTTTTTAAATCCAACATATCGCTTTCCAGTTAAATGATACCCAAGCCTATCCAAAAAGGTGGTTTATTCTAAATGTCTCCTACTCCCAATATGTAATAACACTGATGCCGATGACAACAGCAACGATGCAGTGATGATGATGATGACACTGTTGATGGTGTCAACGTTGGTGTGCCCACAACAGTTACATCCCAGAGAAGGGACTAACATTAACGTGGTCATCAAAGCCACACAGTCCCCGATAGCAAGAGCCAGGTTTTTACGCCAAACATACCATCCCTGGTCGTGCCCTTGAATCCAAAACCAAGCAAGTAAAGTGAATGTTTAACCAGTACACTATATGCAATGCAGAACTTTTGTCATCAATTAGTCAGCTGCCACCAATTAGGCCACAGTTTTTTAATTTTTAGGTTTATGCATTTTTACAGTCATGTCTAACATCGGAGTGGAAAAAATAAAAATAAAAAATGTTTTACTGTCATGTCAAACACAGGATGGGTGAAAATGAGGCAAGAGAGGTGAAGGGGAAAGGGTTAATCAAGGCCAGTTGTTGTTTTTTTAAGTTTTTGTATGGATTATTACAATAGTGTTTAAGGTAGCTGGGGCGGATATTGTATGCTTGTCTTGAATTGATTAGTTTGAGTAGAAGTTTTTAAAATAAATTAACCATTTCTTCACAGATTGTAGATTAAATACTACATAATATTCCAGATTAATAACATTTGCAGTTTTTCATTTATTTGGTTATGTTACAAGATTGTTTTTCTACATTTTTGCAAATGCAAAAAAAAGCCACAAAATGCAAAATTATTTCGTTTTGAGAAAATCCCCAAAGAAATGAATGACACAAATATAAGTATGACAGTGTCACTGATAACTTTAAGATATATTTTGGTTAACATAAATGAAATATGTCTGCTACACCACAGTGAATGAATTAAGCAAAAGATGAATCACAGCTTAAAGTAGCAGTGTATTTTTGATACAAACCCTTCACCTATCGTAACTCAATATCGTATTATGTTGCCTACATGTAAGAGGCATCCATACTCCAAATTGCAACGTCGTAAGTATTGTAGTTTTTAGAAAATAAGAAATTAAGCATAATTTCCTGGTTATTAATGAAAACGCAATCTCAATAAATGTTTGTTTTTGTGTCGAAATTTACAGACTTTCACTGGCGTTTTATGTATCGTTGACAAAACATGACCATTTGTAATATTGACACGTCCCCTTAATTTACCACCACAATCCGGCGGGGTCACCAAGTCACATATACGTTGCCCTTTCCATTAGCGTCAAAGGCACAATAAACTATGTTAGCGCTGATATTTGCTGGTTTAAGGACATGATTTAGTTAGATAGATATAATACTGATATGTACTGGAATCACAGTAACCAGACGATATGTTCCACTTTCACGGCGAACGAATATGGCTTGTTCGAACATCGTAGCAACATTTTGGCAACACGGTACAGCTTGACTACGCCTGGAAATAGTCCGTCTATATTTTGTTTTGAAATTTTCATGACTATGAAAATCACTTCTCTACCAGAACATTATTCACACCAATTTGCAAGAGACTGATCATTTGTATTTTGTATTAACAGTCGGAGAACAATGAGTTGTCTGTGTAGTAATGCGGTACAACGTTATCGTGAAAGGCGTTATGAATATATTTTCGGTGTCGCAATGTTTCTCTGCCATTCGATTTTTGTGAACATTTCGTTTTTCAGACATTATATTTGTTTTTTATAGATTATTATTATAATAGATTATTTATTTTAAAAAATGTTGCGTGAGAATGTTGGCGGGACATTAACACAAATAAACCGCTTTTAATTTTTTTTTTAATTCACCAAAATGTGTCACCTTACTACCACAACCTGGCAACAATGCCACACTACCAGAAAACTATGTTTTGGCATCAAAACATCTTTCTCAACACACGATTTCTTAGGTTACTACTTTCCTGGGTAATGCCCCTAATGACAGACACTGCATGAATGTAATCTATAAATGTGACCTGTACCTGATGTCTTTTGCCCATTCTCTCGCTAGTCAAATGTAAATGGCAGCTATTTTCAACGAGGCAGACACAACAATTTCACAATAGACTCAAGGTGAACGAGTTCGCATAGCTACTGCCGAAGAATAGACAGTCTTCAGGTATAAATTCCAGGAATACCTAGCCACTGCTTACTGGGACAGATGGCTGTCTATAACAACACACAAGGATAGCGACTCTTGACCCCGAGACTTACTGGGACAGATGGCTGTCTATAACAACACACAAGGATAGCGACTCTTGACCCCGAGACTTACTGGGACAGATGGCTGTCTATAACAACACACAAGGATACCGACTCTTGACCCCGAGACTTACTGGGACAGATGGCTGTCTATAACAACACACAAGGATAGCGACTCTTGACCCCGAGACTTACTGGGACAGATGGCTGTCTACAACAACACACAAGGATAGCGACTCTTGACCCCGAGACTTACTGGGACAGATGGCTGTCTATAACAACACACAAGGATAGCGACTCTTGACCCCGAGACTTACTGAGACAGATGGCTGTCTATAACAACACACAAGGATAGCGACTCTTGACCCCGAGACTTACTGGGACAGATGGCTGTTTACAACAACACACAAGGATAGCGACTCTTGACCCCGAGACTTACTGGGACAGATGGCTGTCTATAACAACACACAAGGATACCGACTCTTGACCCAGAGACTATTTAGTGGTTAATTATATTTCTGGCTCTTTCTTTTTATCAAACTAGCCCCAATCTTCGTTAATACCCGGTATTACAAACATCAAAGAGAGTAGAACTATATGGAGCCTGTTACATAAATATATATACTCTATCCACTTGTTATTATAAAGCCATGAATTTTTATTATTCTACCAGGCTGGTATTTCGAGGTCTGCGTAAACACTGATTTACGCTTGTACAAACATTTACCAGTGCAAAAAACACTGCATCATACTGAGAAACAAATGATATAAGCATTCTTATAACTTTTAAACCTTTAACGAAACATGTGCAACACTGAACGTAGAACAATTATGTGATACAAGCTATCTAATAATGGCATGCATAATAAATAATCCTGAAATAAAGCTAATCTTAATGCTAAGTATCCAGACAGACTCAGTTGGTTTTACGGTTATGGGTTTCATCATGACAGTTGGTAAGGGTGAAAATACTGGATTTTCAAAAAGGTAAACAGTTTGCGGGTAAATGCCAATCATGGACGTAACTTCCATTCTCTCGTTGGTCACATGACAAAGTGACAACAACAAAAAGTTGCACAAACAAGCTAGCATGTGGCAGTGTATACTAGAGCTAGCATGTGGCAGTGGATACTAGAGCTAGCATGTGGCAGTGGATACTAGAGCTAGCATGTGGCAGTGTATACTAGAGCTAGCATGTGGCAGTGTATACTAGAGCTAGCATGTGGCAGTGGATACTAGAGCTAGCATGTGGCAGTGCATACTAGAGCTAGCATGTGGCAGTGCATACCAGAGCTAGCATGTGGCAGTGGATACTAGAGCTAGCATGTGGCAGTGGATACTAGAGCTAGCATGTGGCAGTGCATACTAGAGCTAGCATGTGGCAGTGGATACTAGAGCTAGCATGTGGCAGTGGATACTAGAGCTAGCATGTGGCAGTGCATACTAGAGCTAGCATGTGGCAGTGCATATTAGAGCTAGCATGTGGCAGTGCATACTAGAGCTAGCATGTGGCAGTGTATACTAGAGCTAGCATGTGGCAGTGGATACTAGAGCTAGCATGTGGCAGTGGATACAAGGTAGGTTTGTTATTTCACAAAATGTATTTGAAATAAGACTAGCAAAAAAATAAAATTGAAGAGGAACCTTTAAGAGAACTGAGGAGGGACCTTTAAGTGAATTGAGGAGGGACCTTTAAGAGAATTGAGCAGGGACCTTTAAAAGAATTGAGGAGGGACCTTTAAGTGAATTGAGGAGGGACCTTTACGACAATTAAGGAGGGACCTTTAAGAGAATTGAGGAGGGACCTTTAAGAGAATTGAGGAGGAACCTTTAAGAGAATTGAGGAGGGACCTTTAAGAGAAATCAGGAGGGACCGTTAAGATAATTGAGGAGGGACCTTTAAAAGAATTGATGAGGAACTTTTAAGTGAATTGAGGAGGGACCTTTAAGAGAATTGAGGAGGGACAATTAAGAGAATTGAGGAGGAACCTTTACATGAAACAGTCAGTCACTCTACATTCTTTTTCTGGATTCCATGAATTTGCTTGTTTCAAAATCTCACAGTAACAAAGATGTGTCCACTCACCTCAACGTATCGGTCAATGTTGACATCGTTTGGCCGGTCAGTGATGAGAAAGTTCATCCCCTTGTATGTGATCTGGGCGGGCTCCGGCTTGTGCCCTTTCATTCTCACAGGCATCGGTCCTGAGTTGCGCGTCGCTATTTTGAACGTTATTTTTGTCGACGGTGACGTGCCAAACAACCGCTCTCAACTTCCCGGAAGCGATGACGAGGCACCGTCAGTCGTCCCAACCCCTCGAGAGACCTTGACCCCTCGAGCAACCTTGACCCCAACAGCAGGCAAGCTCCGACCGCCGTTCTGTCGTCACTCGCAGCCAGATTCATTCACAGCAGTGACCAGCGCATCCACTCACGCCCTCTGCTGGTGAAAACCCGACCCTTGGAGGCGATCGTCGACAACAGGTTCAACCCATTCGCGATGGCACGACCCGATATGTGATAACAGCGATGCCAGCGACAATGGCAACGACGCAATGATGATGACTGTGATGACACTGTCGATGGTGTCAACGTTGACGTGCCAACAACGTGTGACAATGACGCGCTAGACGTGCTGTGCCTGGCAGTACTCGCCGCTGTTTCGTAGGAACTCCATAAATGTGTAACCGTACTGGCCTGAAAACTGAAACAGAAAAGTTTGTGCATTAAACACACAGCCACAGCACGGGCTGACAACAATCTGGGATAACACGCAACAAATTTAATACTGATTTAAATTCAAAAAGATAGCACGGATGGCCAAATATCTGCAACATCCAAATGTTTGCTTAACGTTATATTATACATGCTCTCATTATATACGACAATGGTGTACATGCACAGTGAAAATGCACCATTTTGGATTCACCAAAAATATTGATTTAACACACAGTGACATCATTAGCTTGACCTGAACCTCGCCCCATGTGAGAGTGATGTAAAAATCACTGCAACTTCCAATTTGTCTCGTGGACTGGGTGACAGCCAACACCAGCCAGTTAGCCAATGCTGCCATTACAAAATAAATGAACCAGGATATAAACACACATTTTACAAAAAAAATCTGCAGTTGTAGCTTTTCCTATATAATGGGATTAATGTTTCCAAAAAACATCTAATCCCATATTAAGATAAAGAACAAATGGACCAAAAACAAAGTCACCTCAAACTGATCCATATAATTATGATCAATAAGTATAACTACCGCATAATATATAACAACAGCATAAGATTCAAGCGATTGAAATTGTCCTGAGAAGTGCTTTTTTGCAAGCAGAAAGCATTAGGTTTTTCTGAGAAATAAGCCATTCCCAAGCCAGCTACCGCTGCACCTGGCGTACTGAACATGCTATTTGTGAACACCATGTCCTTCAGGTCTGTGGTCAAAAACACCAGCTAAGTACCAACCCAATCTGAGCAGTGAACATGAACCACAACCGACGTAAACAAGTGTCAGTTTAAGACGTGCTATTTGAGACTGGAACTCTGGTGGTCCTCAGAAAAAGCAGCTGGCCATAAACCAGACGAGTCTTGGCAGTGGCAGTTAAACTAGTTAGATGCATCAAGCTGTAGGGTCTTGCCACCTGGCGTGCGCGAGATAGGGTGCCAAGGTTGTCTGTCTTGTTGACAATAAGCATGTGCGGGCATGCGTTCGTGCAGGAGGTACGAGAAGAAGATCAAAAGGAATAGTTTGAAGAGAAATCTGGAAAAGACAGGTGCGGACACCACAGAATGGAAGAAGAAGATGGCTGAAGATTAAGAGAGATGTTATATAAAAATTTTATATATAGTATTACATATACTGACATGTAAATCAATACAATTGTGTGTGTAAACATGATGTTAATAATAATTTGAAAAATTCTTTATGATGCCTATTGCCTAAATCCTTGGAACACAAGCTCAGAGGGGCATCAAAACAAAAGGGTTAACCTAGTCAATCTTGAAATCATTAAGCAATATTAAAGTTGTCACACAGATGTTACATATGAGTTATTGATTCAGGCAGTATCCAGGCAATATCACCCAAATGAACATTCTCTAACATGTGCACATGACGCACCGACTAATTACTAAATCACAACCACGAGCACAGGGACTATTTAATATCATAAATGCTGATGATATCAAATGTAGATGATGCACTATTCTGTAGTGGCCGTAATAGGGCCTGCATGCAAGCAAGGTCTGTCAGTGTTAATAACTAATGGCCTAGTGTGATCCTCATTAACATTTCATAAGAAATGTACCAATGTACGATTCCATCGCGGCTAATACGAAAGTCCTCTATGTCGTTCCTAAAAGGATTCTATTTTAGCTGTACTCGCTGGGTAAATAATCAGCAATTATGTGACAAGATCTGCTCATCTTTGCAGAGTACCAAAATTACAGCATTATATTTTGACATCAGTATCGCAAACATGAGTGGGCTGCGATCACTCCCATAAAAAATAAATGTTATTATTAAAATAAAGACCGAAATGTTTAAATCAACACTTCATAACGACGACCGACTACACGTTTTCTGATGACTTCATAACATAATACAATCATCTGACCATGCAACAGTTCTCAAAATTATCTGCCTTTAACCGTACTAGAAAGACTAGATCATTGACATGACTTTGTATTCATTTGTCTCTCCAGGCAAAACCTGATTGACAAAACATAATGTTACGTAATGCGATCCGATTCCTTCATGGCCTTTCTGAGTAACCCTCCTCTTTCCAGCACTGATGGGTAGAGCCTTTGGGAGTGTGGAGTATCGGAATATCATCAATCTAAATTATCGCATAATCTTCTGCCGGCAAATTAATCTGCACATTACCATGACAACGCAGAAAATTCACAATTCGTCAGCTACTATCCTGTCAATTTTTTTACCGAAAATGAGTCAGTTATTCATTTTAATGGCAGCAAAAAAATATTTGCAGACGCATTACTGCAAAGCAATCTTGATGCTATTTTGTGATTAGAATTCTGCTGTTGTGGATTCAATGCAAGCATGTCTTCCTGCATAAGAAGGAGATGTGTCAGTGAGTGTTTTTTCATCATTCTGAGGTAGGGTTTCTTCCTTTAGATACCCTTGCCCGATACTTCATCATTCTGAGGTAGGGTTTCCTCCTTTAGATACCCTTGCCCGATACTTCATCATTCTGAGGTAGGGTTTCCTCCTTTAGATACCCTTGCCCGATACTTCATCATTCAGGATATAGATACGCTTGAACGGATACAAAGGAGAGCAACTAAAATGATTCCAGAACTTAGAGACTTTAGTTATGAAGAACGCCTGAAAGAATGTGGTTTAACAACTCTAGAGACAAGGAGGTTAAGAGGAGATCAGATTGAAGTTTTTAAGATATTGAATGGGTATGAAAATATTGATAGAAATATGTTTTTCTCACTCAAGAAGGATAGCAGAACTAGAGGACATGAGGTAAAATTAGTAAAGGATCAATGTAGATTGGACATCAGGAAGCACTCGTTCTCACAGAGGACAATAAATGAATGGAACAAATTGTCTACAGATTGTGTAACTGCTAGCAGCGTGAATATGTTTAAAAACAAGGTTGACACATATCTCAGGAGGGCGGGTTATAAGTAGATGAACATTGTTGGACTCTCGATAAGCCAATGGCTTCCTTGTCCACTTGCCATCTGGGCCTTTGGTTGGATGGCAAATCTTGTTAAATCTTGTTAAATCATTCTGAGGTAGGGTTTCCTCCTTTAGATACCCTTGCCCGATACTTCATCATTCTGAGGTAGGGTTTCCTCCTTTAGATACCCTTGCCCTATATTTGCACACAAAAACAGATCTTTACAACAGCATTGCCAACTACAGTAATATTATATAATGGTGTATGTCTAAGTTCGGAGGTCGCCATGACAACACAGTTACTGGTCTATGAGTGGCTGAAGTAGAGTGACAGTTTTGTCTCTCTGACACAGTCACCCTGAGGTTAAAAGGTCATTCAACAATAGGAAGAATGTCTACCTTTTGTTCAAGAGGATGGCATCAGTTGTTGATATTATGCCAATATGTGGTTAGTGCAGTTTCAGAACTGTCATTTATTTTCATCTATTTGATTCTGGACGGGTAACACAATGTGGACAATAACTGACCAGTGGCTTCTCTGGGTCAGACTGACCAAATTTACTACATCAATCTCATGATTAACAACTTACCAATGGCAGAATTACTACAATAGTTCAATAGAGGCTAAACATATCCCAGTTGACCACATAGCACTTTAATACCGCCAGGATTGCGGGTTTGATTTCATGCTTTTAAAGCATTATAACGCATGGGAAATATACCTGGCTGTGCTGCTTATAGCAGACTACAAAAAGTCTGCTTTGAGAATGGAGAGCGATGCTATACTATACCACTATATCAGATTCTCGCATCAGATACAAGAATGGGTTTATTTAACAGTATCTTGGTATGAACATTCCACTGCAATTCAAGTTTAAGCAAACATAGTGCCAGTTGCCAACAGGAATCACGATAATAACCTAGCTACTGGTACTACTACACCTATACACCAGTCATTCTAGTTTCAACACAAACCACTGCCTACCACAGCTACCCAAATGATTCATGAGTGAAGTTTCTTTGTGTAACCAGCATCAGAGACACCTTCAATGAACACACACACCCATGTGCTGTCACATCCTGTCACAAATGTCACCAAGATTTATTCTGCTGCCTCATTCATTCACAAGCGTCACACTTGAGCGACTCTTCATGCATGATTTAGCAATGGAGTACACAGATTGCACTACATGGTTGGCTACCAAGATTGCCATGCAAGGCAACAAGTTCTGTTCTAATGTCATGGCATGTGGACAAGGAAGCTACTGGCTTGACGGAGGTCCAACGTTTATTCATCAGCCAATTCAACATCAGCCAACTAACACATATTCACACTGCTACATTGTGGTAACAGCAAACACACAACCAGCCAAACACACAACCAGCCAAACACACAACCAGCCAAACAGACCTAAACTTATTAGGCTACAAATCATCATCATAAGTCAGTCAGCTAATTCCTTACTGTGCGCAAAGTTACAATTACTGCTACAAAAACTGTCCACTTTGATGTTTGTCTTGTCCCCGACCTGCAGCAGCATTTTCGTCAAATCTTACAATATTGTTTTTGAGAGAACATGCCTTATATATAATATATATTATATGTGCAGCCAATCACATATGCATATGAGGCACATGTGCCCAGGGAAGTTCATCAACTTTTTTCGGGGTGCCAAAAATCCTTGAAAGAGAGTAGGGTCTCAAAATCACTGGTAGTTTTTTCATGACATGACCCTGGTAGTAAATTAATGATCTGTTCCCAATTACTTCGGGATCTGGATCATTACTCAGCAAAGTCCTACTAGAATAAGGGTTTATTTCAGAGTGTTCTTCTCTAGAGTTAGTGAGTCCATGACAGTTTTCCCATTTCCATGCATGGGATCTTTTGCTTCCTATGGATAGAAGGAACCATCGGCTTTTAGTGTTTGTTCCAAAAGGCACAGGCCAAGTGGAGTGAACGAAATCATGGGCATCTGGGGGGGGGGCAGGATATTGATGGGGAGCAGGATCTGGAGAGGGGCAGGATCTGGGGGGGCAGGATCTGGATGCTTGTAAAATTTAGGTCTTTTATGGCGAGTAGATTGTTTACTATTTGTGTTAAGTAAATCATCTAGTATATTTGTTAATTAATTATATACAATTATATCATTATTGTTCATTGAATGTAGACATTTTGGTAAGTGTAAAGATTTTTTCTGGAAGTGTTAATAAAATTTTTCCCCCCCCTGGAAAAAAGCCTGTGTGTGATGGCCCTGAACGTAATAGCCCAAGCTTTGAAATGGCAGAGGAGGAATCGAGCCACCATCCTCTCGATCGACAGGCGGGTGCCCTAACCATTAGACCACCGATCCCCACTTGTTGCTATGTAGGCCACTGTATTCTCTAACTGTTAAATGTCCATCCATGTCTGCCTAAATGCTAGTAAATTAACAAGGGATTTAAAATGATGGAATTCCTCAAATAATGGCCACCCACATGTGAACCTGGTCTTTGCTTTCCTACACTAGAGCGAAATAGGCCAGACTAGTGGGGTTGACTCAGCTGAGGTCACTATTCGTGGACATCAATAGAAGGTGACTATCCTACGAACATTAACGAGCAGTTCTATCACTTTGGAACCATACACTGCTAGCACCATTTAATGTCCTCTTTTAGAGTTGTCAGTTTATTAGCATTTAGGCAGACAAGGAACTTTATCAGTTAAAATACAGCCCATGCATTCATGGCGTTTAATGCAGTATTACAGAACTACTCTGATTATCCAAAAGGACAAAATAGTGTCATTCCTTAGTGTCATTACCTTAGTGTCAGTATCTTATATTTTTGATAAATCATAATATGACATTACAACACAGTTTTCAACAAATAATAATGTATTCTGCTTTATGCCAATATAAATTCACTAAGTGGTTAACTTTTATCTCTAATGCGTCACAATGTTCAGAGCACTAATCATCTACTGTGGTTTTTAATTCATTAATTAATCAATCAAATAAACACGTTGGATCATATTTAATGGTTTAGACAATTTGCCATGTTCACTGCAAGACCCAACAATATAACAACCTTATAATAATTAATCTACAACTTTGCTGTATTTCTTTTGTTTGTATTTTTCTAATTTGCTGTTATATGACTAAATGTATTTTCCTTTCTTGGAATGAATAAAATATGACTAGGACTATAATTGAGGTAATAACCATTGTCTATAACTCTAGCCATGAGACATAATCACGAAGACAAGAGCTTGTTTCTCGTATCTATGTATCATAATAATTGAGGTAATAACCAATATGTATAACTCTAACCTTGAGACATAATCATGAAGGCGAGCTTGTTTCTCGTATCTATGTATCACAAACAAAAATAAATAAAAACTATTCAGCTGTGGCCTATTGCTGTGTCTTTCATGGAAGTAATGACATCGGCTTAAAACCAACTTACATCATACATGACTCATGCGTGGAATCATGCATGAGTCATGGTGCCTGAGAGATACATGCATGTAATGCACATCGTGTGTCAATGTTTACAATCTGGGTTTATTTTAGTTTTTAAGTAACTTTTGTTGGCAACTCTTTTTCAACAGGTGCTATTAAAGTATTGTATTCAACCTATCAAGCATACAGTAAGCTTCAGAAATAGACTCGCGCTTGCTAATGGCATACGCTGAGACAGTGTCACATTCCAAGTTGGATGCATATGTGCATTTCTGTCAACCGTTCATGTTGACCACAGGCTATGAACGTTTGTTGGAGCTACCAGCTAGTTATATTCTGGGTTGGGTATAACAACTAGAGCACTGCAAAGTCAACTTATAGCAGGACACAAGAAATGTTAATAAATTTCACAGATAATTTGTTAATATTTTCCCTTAGTAAAGATTTCCCTTTAGTAGATTCCCGTGACCATGCCAACAGACCCCTCTGGTGGAGATTCCCGTGACCATGCCAACAGACCCCTCTGGTGGAGATTCCCGTGATCATGCCAACAGACCTCTCTGGTGGAGATTCCCGTGACCATGCCAACAGATCCCTCTGGTACAAAAATTGTACGCATTGCATTGAGTGAACTCAAGTCTCCTACTTGGGGGAAAAACAACCGAAAACTCCATCAATCGTGTGGTCTTGTTAATTTCCTGGGCCGATTCCATTTAGTTGTTTTAGCTATCGCTGTAATGACATTTGTGCCTGCCTGTTAGTCTGTAATGCAGTTATCTAGCAGAAAGCAGCTGTTTTACGGTGTTCAAAAATTAGCCATAGAAAAAGCAAAACGAGAAACAAACTAGTTCAGAAGTCTTCCGCCAAGAGGCCATTAATCTGTAATGGAAACATTCTTGACACTGATAATTAGAATTTATACACAAAAAAGGAAAAACCTTACCTTATTAATTTAACAGCACTCGTCCTGTGCTGTACTGACAATGAAGGGAAACTGTTTTTGCACAACATGCTGCTAGCAACACCCCGTTTATCTTACTAACAAGAACACTGTTCGCCAAGGGTGTAGTACTCCTACCAAGATTTACCTTCTGCAGAAGTCTTTCCACTGAGAACCAAATTCAGTGTGTTGACACAGCCAGTGTTTTTGAAGATCAGATTATATCAGTGTCAATGACACACGAGTCAACTGTACATACAGGTTAAGTGTAATGTGACAAACCCTTGAGATTTAGGGCTCATCAGCGAAGTCACATGATTGCAGTGTTAATCATCGTGCATCCTAGTGATGTCACATGACCTGACAATGTTGTGTCACATGACCTGCCAATGTCACATGACCTTTCAATGTCCTGTGTATCTGCAGGGACCGGAATAGCACGGATGCTTGATGGCAAAAGTTGCCATCCAACATAGATAATGAAACTAAATGTACACTGAAGGGATGGCTAGTTACAGGAAGGGATCAATGCTGCCAGAAATAGAATGTCTAACCAGACAACACTGAATGTATCACTATGACTTTTCAAGCTTAAACCTTCCACTTCCATTGATCTAGCCCATCATGAATCAGGTTGTTGATGTCAACATTTTTAGTGTGTGAATAGTTTAAGTAATACATGCAGTTCGCTTAATTAATAGGATGCAGATTTTACTTATAGTATATAGAGCAACTAGGCCATCGTTGCCCAATTTGAGGACCGGATTCGGTCAAAAATAATTGTATAGTTTGTCTTATGATTTCAAAGAAACTAAAAAAGCTTGTACAAACGAGCTAGCTTGTTGCAGCCGATAGGTTAGTTTGAAACAACACGAGCAATAAATAGAATTCTGCAGAGCCTGTAAGTTTAACTACCAATTGGTGCACGCTGGCAAGAATAAACTTACCAATACTATGCCATATGATCGTATTCTCAACAAGTCACACATTTACCCTGTGTCATTTCTGTGTGGGATTTTTTTATTTCCCCGGGTCTTCAGCGTCTCATCCGAAAAACACCGGCAAAGTAGATTGAAAAAAATTCCCCAACTTCAAAACGGCAGCTGGTGGACTGGAACCTGGGTCCTATCTATTGGTAGTCTGGCACTCTGACCACACTACCACTGCATCCCACTTTTACAAATTCTGATAACATCAGTTAGATGCAAAAACACAGTGATCACAAAATCTTGAGCAAAAGAAAGCTGGGCAGGCCTGGTCTATTGTAACATGGCTGCACTGATACTTGAAAGGCAATCTCAGGCAAGGCGAAGGTGTAAAAAGTGATGCTACCTCGTGTGATTAATTGTGGCTCCCCAGACAGTAGATGTATGCCTGTAGTGACCTTGACGTTTTTGTCTGTCCGGTGTGTTTGTTTTCACACAGTGATCACAGCACAGCTGGGCAATGTTGCC
Source organism: Lamellibrachia columna (assembly GCA_963662155.1). Taxonomy (NCBI): domain Eukaryota; kingdom Metazoa; phylum Annelida; class Polychaeta; order Sabellida; family Siboglinidae; genus Lamellibrachia; species Lamellibrachia columna. The sequence continues at coordinate 42,155,931 of OY759263.1, read as the reverse complement.
CAACATAATGATACATGATAACGTGGCTGCTGGTGAAAGCAATACCATGTTCTAGTAGATATTACAAAGGATGATAAACACATGCTGCTGGTACATAGGTCAGAAGAAATGATGCCCAGCTAGAATCGATGGCCTTTATAGGTGCAATACTGCAATACTAAGTATGTTAGTAGTCCCCCTATTCTGTCTTCATTACAGCTGTATAAAGAGTATAATCAACACAGTCAAATTGACTAGCTGCACAACATTGCTACCAAAATCTTGTTTGATCTTGCTAGAGATGTCACTAGTGGGGGGATATCGGTGACTGTTGATGTAAAGAAATATTTCACTGTATCAGAAGCAAATGCATGCAATTATTTGTAATAATCAGCCCAGGAAAGTAATCGATACACAACAATTGCTCCTTAATGCGTACACATCTTGTCATATAGTGAGGCTTCTGAACATGCATAGCAATTTTGTGCAGTGGCATTTTCCCTAAACATCTTTTCGTCATTTGATAAACTCTTCTAACAAATTGTTTGCACTCAATCGATAACTGTCGTTGTTTCAGAATATCGATCTCTTGCACAAAGGTTACTTCAGATTTTTTTCATTCAAAATGGTATATTCTCTTGCAAAAATTTCCCTTTCATTTTTGCTATCACCTGACAAAGAAACTACAGAAATTACGATGACACATAATAGTGTTTGTTAAAGCGTAGCAATGCCCGAACTCAACCGCACGTTTTGTACCCTCTACCCTCATGACAGAACGCCATAAATAAATGAATCACACAGAAAAAGACTGACAGATTGGCCAAAGAACAGCACGCTTTCAAGGGGATTTTCACTAGTCATCATCCACCCCCCCCATGAATGAGTGAGGCGAAACCTGTACACAATGTGAGAGATTCTTTTAACTTGACCTCCCTGTGATGTTCAATCCATCCAACCTACCACTGCTAGTGGCCAATGGTGGTACTCTATAATACCTGTGACTCACCATATCTGACATAAACAATACTAGTTCACGTAAACATCCTGGTTCTCTGTATAACTTACAAGTGTGTTGCAATAGTTCCTTATCAAACACTTGACCTTCTTGGAAATCCAAAAAATTTCCCACTGTCATCATGCTCAACAGAACAATCGTGTCATGTTGCCAAAATAGTTACTATAAATTATCATGATCAAATACATTTGAAAAAAATACTCCCCATTACAACTACTTCCCATTATAGCTACATTTTTTTCCATTAGAACTACATGTTACAGGAACAATTAATTTGGCATTAAAACTAGTCCTGTTATATAGCTACTTCCTAAATTTTATTCTTGAACCAATGGAGAATCAACTATTTGAAACGGAATATGTAACATATAAAACACATACATATTCATTACAGCTTTAGTAAGATGAATACATAAATTAGTACTCAGTGTAAAATACTCCATAAATTGTGTCCACTGTTGTGTTTCACGAAAGTCATGAATGTCACTTTAATTTCAGCAAGTGTCCAGCAGCATACAAAAAAACTTCACATTGACTTGTCTCCTCACACAGTCTTGTTTGAACGGAGCCAGGCACTGGTTCACAATGTGATACAGACATGTACCTCGTTTTCCTCTGTGCTGCTGGGACAGCTATACCTTGTTGTGCACAATGTGCAGTCGTCAGTTCTGTCGCTGCCTCCACAAACTCACAGATGTTGGGATGATGTTTACCCACCAGTTTTGTGAACTTTGACTTCCATCCCTCAACATGATTGTTGGTCTGTTTCTCATTCTCTGAGTGAACATTCCAGATGTCCACTGTGATCTTGGCATCGTCACCAAGCCACATTCCACAAAGTAGTCATTGAACATGTCCAGTTGGGGAAATTCCAGAGTAGAGCACTCTTCCATCAGAGCCAGGCATCATCAGCTGGACGAAGATGTCTAAATGTCTCAATGCAATCTGAAATAGTTAATGTTCCCCCCTCAAGAACTGTAGAATTAAAAAGAATGCTGTAGCGGTAATAGCGCCTTATGTTCCAGTGGGAACAAAAAGGACGTGAGTGAGTGACAGCTGTAATGGGACTAGTTTGACTGTCAAACTTAATGAGTAGCCATAACGGAAATCAAAAGTTGCTACAATAAGTTCTCTAACAGGTAGACTCCCCAGTGACTGTAACAACTGACCAAAACTTGGTAAGTTTCGGCCCGTAATTGCATACTATATTATTTGACACTTAATACTACCATCAGGGATACCCAGTTTTTTAATACTGATGTAATATATAAACAGGGCCAGAACAAAGTCTACATCTGACACATATCTACCTGGTTAACAAAACAGACTTGTTGGTGTATTAGTATTAAAACAAATATGATGACATGTATATTTACCGATCAATTATCACTCTAATAATAGTAATATTACACGTTCACCGATCATTATATCACTCTACTGTCACCCAGCTATAAACTGTAGTGCTACATCATTGTGAATCATATAATGGAAAGAAAAAGAAAAAAAACTTGTAAAAAACTGGAAAAACCTAGATTTTGTTAGACACAATGGGAAGACTGCCTTAAGAGGGATGTGAGAAAGGCAGAGGAGGATAAAAGGTGGAGGGAAAAGGCTGGGAGCAATGGAAAATGACAACAGCCGAAGCAGTACAACAGTATAAGACTAGCTGGCATCACCCTTTTATAAAGGGAACAACGAGCAAGAACAACTTGCAATGAAACAATATGTTAAGTAGAATTTACTCATATCATCATCGCATCATCAAGTCGAGCGATATGACAACCACTTAACTATCAAAATAATCCAAGTCGGACACATTAACCAAGACAGAACTTTCCACCTTGCACCATGACAGATACTTACAGTTGGACTGCTTCAACGAGACTGTGGTGACTTATCCTACAGAGCGTGTGTAGCCCAAAAGCTCATGGAACTGAGAGGCAACAAGTACTAAAGAAGATGTCAGAGTGCAGTGAACATAACAAGTGCCAGCAGCAGCAGCGGTGGCACAGTCAGTCATTGATCCACCTGTTGCATTTACATCATGTGTCACCTGAGCACCAATAGGCTGGCTGTGTCCCTCCCACCCAATCTCACACATACACAGGTAAGTGAGACAACCAAACCTACAGTAAGTCGCAACTAGACACCGACTCATTCATGGACCCGGTGGCGGTGATTGGCTGCCTAGGACACCCTCACCACCCCCACACATCGCAGGCCTAGGTTTAGCTCACCTCATTTGTTCAGCCCACGTGCATTTCCACGAAAGTGTGAAAAGTGGTCCAATAAACAGTGACAGTGGATTCATTTATGTGTGCCCCAGACCCAAAAATGCATTTGGTGTAAAAAAAAACATTTCAACATAGAGACCAGACACAGAAAAATCAGCAAAGCTATATAAATAAGGGAAAAGGCAGCCAGTGATGAAAATAGACAGGGGAATCAAGGGGATACAACCTCCCATGATCTTCTTGAAACTGCTGGAATGTGACAACCATAACACAGTCACATGACACCAAATAACAGTTCAGTTCGATCCCGAAGAAGTGACCAAGAGGTGAGAGGATCACAAAAGCTGCACCCAGAATACATGGCAGTGAAGACTGCGTCTGTCGCAGTGAAGACTGTCCAAGGCAGTGAAGACTGCGTCTGTCGCAGTGAAGACTGTCCATGGCAGTGAAGACTGCGTCTATGGCAGTGAAGACTGTCCATGGCAGTGAAGACTGTCCATGGCAGTGCAGACTGCATCCATGGCAGTGAAGGCTGCGTCCTTGGCAGTGAAGACTGTGTCCGTTGCAGTGAAGACTGTCCATGGCAGTGAAGACTGCGTCCGTGGCAGTGAAGACTGCGTCCATGGCAGTGAAGACTGTCCATGGCGGTGAAGACTGCGTCCATGGCAGTGAAGACTGTCCATGGCGGTGAAGACTGCGTCCGTGGCAGTGAAGACTGCGTCCGTGGCAGTGAAGACTGCGTCCATGGCAGTGAAGACTGTCCATGGCGGTGAAGACTGTGTCCATGGCAGTGAAGACTGCGTCCATGGCAGTGAAGACTGCGTCCATGGCAGTGAAGACTGCGTCCATGGCAGTGAAGACTGTATCCATGGCAGTGAAGACTGCGTCCATGGCAGTGAAGACTCCATGGCAGTGAAGACTGTATCCATGGCAGTGAAGACTGCGTCCATGGCAGTGAAGAATGTGTCTATGGCAGTGAAGACTGTGTCCATGACAGTGAAGTATTTATTCAATCCGCCAATGTAAACTATTACCACATTCCACAATAAGTAAATATTTGTTATTACATCAGCTATCAAAAATAAAGTACATAAAGCTGCCACCAATTTAATGCTAATAACTATAAACAATTTTGACAACTTAAAGTGGACACATTGGAATGTGTTACATCATTCACATGATGTAACACATCGGTATAGTCATGGTGTATGTATGTATATTAACATGATGTAATACATTGTTACATGTATGTGTGTATTCATGTGTGTATTCATGTGTTCATTACTCTATTAGATAAATATTTAATTAAATATTTGCAGCAATAGTTATTTTTATGACTGCCAAATTTCTTGTGAAATTAAAAAGAGCGGAACTCTCGGAAAATTCCAAACAGATGACCTCTTCGTTTACACATTGCACAGTTGAGATCTGGATTGGCTAAATACTGAAGACAAAGCACACAGGTAATCAACAGAGCTGGTGATTTATAAATCGTAGGATACTGTGCATGACCCGTGAGATTTTCAACCACCCAGTAATGGTCTCTATCACTTACAGTTTGTCTGCTATTAGATTAATGTTTTCTCATACGTGCTAGTTTTACTAAGTGGGTCACGTTATCTGGGCCCATATTTTCAAAAGACAAATTGTTTTGTAACTCAAGCTATCTGTAAATATGGCAGCAAAACTGTTCACTTGTAGATTACCTGGGTAAATATTATATTAAATAGATCTACTGAAGTATTATATAGTACATGATGAATCTCAGCCAAGACTATTCCGTGAGTGACCTCCCCCAGGGTCAGCTTTACTAACATATTTACAGAAAACGAGTGTTGAATTTGTAAGTCTTTCAAGAATATGGGCCCTATACCAGAAGTCCACTTCCTGTCAAAACCTTGTGAAAATATTTGTTAGAAAAACTCATAAAACCTACATTTTAAACTTCTTATTTCTCCTACTGCGTTGTAGTTACATTTTTATGCTCATGGCAAACATTTAGATTTCAGAAGGTATCTCCATTCAACAATCATTTTCTCTGCAATACACTACATGTTGAAGAGGAAACCGTGCATACTTATTGGATTTGCAAGTCAAAATTCCCTTGGGTTTGTCATAAGTAAATAATCAACTATCAAGATTAATTTATTTTTAGATAGCTGGATGTCCGTTTCTTGGATTGTTATTTACCTCTCAAGAAACTTGTTTTTATTCTCAGAATATTTTGGCTGACACACTCAGCTTTCATCGGTGGACTGACATCTCTACAGGCGAAAGACATATTAGGAAATCCTTGACTGACATCCAGAGTTTCCAGACTAGAAAAAAACATTTCCTTATCTAAATTTGCAGTAGACAGCACCTGCCAGGTGACATGAGCATAAGCACACAGAGACGTGTTGTCTTCAGCGACTTCCGGGTTAGACAGAAGTGATACAGTGTTTAATCATATCAATGGGGGAAGACTGGGCATTTCACAGTCATGTTTGTGATATACAGACACCTTGCTACTGATACTGCTCTCACTCTAGGGTTCTCAAAGGGATACCTTGGACAGTTAAGCTGCAATTTTACCAGAATACGACTACATAACTGTATATGCACAACAACTGCAGGTTTGTGTATTAATTAACAAATGTGGCTTGCTTCTAGTTCTAATAATGTACATCCATAAGAATTTTAAATATAAATGAATCATGTACGCTGTACCACAGGAACACTGAGAAGGACAGTTTGTAGAAATTTCAGGAGGTGGCTTAAATAAATCTGTTATAATCGGTAACATGTATAGGCCACCAAGAGATCTTAATGTAGATTACATACAATTTACTAATGAATTTGCTACTTTACGAACTTTATTTGATGGCAGTAATAACAAGGTAATTATAGCCATGGATTTTAACATAAATCTATTCAAAACAAATGAAAAAGAAATATTTAGTGATTTCTTTGATACCGTAACCAGGCGCAGTTTCTTTCTGAAAATCACATTACCCACTCAATGTCAAATGGTACTCTAACTGATAGCCTGTTCTGCAAACTAACTAAGTCAACTATTGATTCAACCTGAGGAATTCTTACTAAGAAATTTTCAGATCATCAACCATACTTTACTCTAATAAACACTGTTTTAATTAAAGACCGTCCCCAAAAACAATTCAAATACATATGGAAAATGAAAGATCCCCTACAAACTTAATTAATGTCCCTAAACATAATGGATAAATTATATCAAAATGTTAATTCTGACCCGAATACTAACTATGATATAGTTATAGCTGAAATAGTAAATGCACGTGAAAAACACATTCCTTGTAAACTAGTTAAATATAATATATACAAACATAACAAGTCTATGTACATGGATAATACAAACATAACAAGTCTATGTACATGGATAATACAAACATAACAAGTCTATGTACATGGATAATACAAACATAACAAGTCTATGTACATGGATAATACAAACATAACAAGTCTATGTACATGGATAACTCAAGGTATTTTTAGATCTATTAAAATCAGGGATGGGATATAAAAAAACCTAAAAATTACATACCATAACTTGCCAGAACTTGTTACCCTCAAAATTAATTTAACATCTTACAACAACATTTTCAAAAGTAGTATCCAATCAGCAAAGCAGATGATGCATTATACATCTTTAATACATTAAAAAATTATACAAGGTTTCCTTGTATAATTTTTTTCATTTATGTATTATTATTATTATGGTCTGTCATTTTTAGTTTTTTGTATATCCTATCCCTGGTTTTAATAGGTCTAAAAATACATGGAAAACAATACAGGAAATCTGATCTAGAACCCAAAAGAAAATTAAAAAAATTCTATTGGAGAAGGTGAAACAGCTGTAACTGATAAAATGGAAATAGCAAATTACTTCAACGTATTTTTTCACAAATATAGGCTCATTTTTAGATTAGAAATGATAGTGATAACAATTTTAATTATTATTTGAAAAGGAACTCAACTATCGTGTTCAAATTTACAGAAACTGATGAAGAGACAATAATGGTCTCCCCCTGAAAACTAGTAGTGGAGTTGACAAAATATCTTTTAAACTGTTAAAATATATCAAATTAGCTTTGATCAAACCAATTAACCCTCTATAGCACCTTAATTCAACCATACATAAATTATGGCATCTTGGTTTGGGGCAGAATTGTGACAGAATTTTCAAGCTACAAAAGAGCAATAAGAATTGTTTATCTAAGTAAATTTAATGCGCATATAGACCAGCATATTTTTAAGCAATTAAACATACTGAAGGCTCAAATATCTTACGAATTCCACAATACAAATTTTATTATAAATTTACACATCATAACAAATTACCTGCTTATTTACAACAATTACCACTGCAGGCCAATCACACCAATCACAATTATAATACACAAACATATAGTGACATTCATTTAAACTGTTATATGTCACCAATTACAGGAATATTTATATATTCTCTTGGTTTGCACTTAGCACATTATAAATAGTCCATTGTTGTTATTACTGTCTGATCAACATGTTTATAATTTAGTAAATTTTCTACCATAACATTTAACGATTTGAAGCTTTTGTATTAAATAATTTACCAGAGGGTGGCCCCTATGATAGCGACCTATCTGGTCTTAATAGGGGTCTCCCAGGTCCATAGCAGCTATCAGATAATAGTTAGTTATAATTTACTAAATAGTAATTTATACTTTTATTTTGATTTATACTTTGTACTCTGTGGATATTGTCTTTATATTGTTATATTATGTTAATGTATGTTGAGTTTGTATTGTAAGATTTGTTTATCTCATCTGATAAATTATATCTGAATCTGAATCTAATTGGTTCTAGCTGTTTCCAGCACATAGCATGTTCTATTTACTGACTAGTCAGTATTTTATATGTTGTGGTTGTCAGTATCTGGTGGTCTCATCAGGCCTCCTCATTCAACTAGTCAGTATTTTATATGTTGTGGTTGTCAGTATCTGGTGGTCTCATCAGGCCTCCTCATTCAACTAGTCAGTATTTTATATGTTGTGGTTGTCAGTATCTGGTGGTCTCATCAGGCCTCCTCATTCAACTAGTCAGTATTTTATATGTTGTGGTTGTCAGTATCTGGTGGTCTCATCAGGCCTCCTCATTCAACTAGTCAGTATTTTATATGTTGTGGTTGTCAGTATCTGGTGGTCTCATCAGGTCTCCTCATTCAACTAGTCAGTATTTTATATGTTGTGGTTGTCAGTATCTGGTGGTCTCATCAGGTCTCCTCATTCAACTAATCAGCCCTTTTCAGAACATCATGTCAAGCCGACCTTTCTGTGTTGGGTTGTCACTGAGTGCATGTTGTCCTTAACGTGACGATCATGAGGGATACACAGTCCCCAATGTTGCGATCCTGGTTTTTAGACCAAATGTACTGTGCCTGGTCTGGGTCTTGAACCCAGAACTCTGATTTTGCGAGCCTTATGTGCCACCCCTGGACTTGAAAAGGATAAAAATGTAGGTAAGATCAAGGATATTTTATTGCTCCAAAACTGTGTATTTGTATAAAGTAGTATACAGTAGTAGTATATCCTGTGTGACATTTTATCCTAGTAGGCCCTAGGATGTTCTGTCAACGGATACCACTGATTTCATGTCATCTGATGAAGTCTTCAACAGTGGCATACATGCCTCATTCCTATCATATCAACTTGCACCCGAATAATTACACTTACTTAGTGCACTGTACATGGCAAACATCGTAACGAGTCTGCCAGCAAAAGGCAAATGTGATAGCCATGACCCATTGACAATCCAGTGTGATTCTCTAGGTTGCCCGATCCAGTGGATTCTCCAGGTTGCCCGATCCAGTAGATTCTGTAGGTTACATGATTCGGTGGATTCTCTGGGTTGCCCGATCCAGTGAATGCTCCAGGTTGCCCAATCCAGTGGATTCTCAAGGTTGCCCGATCCAGTGGATTCTCCAGGTTGCCCGATCCAGTGGATTCTCTGGGTTGCCCAATCCAGTGGATTATCCGGGTTACCTGACCAGTGGATTATCTGGGTTACTCGATCCAGTGGATTATCTGGATTACCCAATCCAGTGGATTCTCCGGTTTACCCTTTCCCGTGGATTATCCGGTTTACCCGATCCAGTGGATTCTCCAGGTTACTCAATGCAGTGGATTCTCTGGGTTACCCGATCCAGTGGATTCTCTGGGCTACCCGATCCAGTGGATTCTCTGCCATGAGCTTAGCTGTAGCCAGGAGCAACAGCTGTGCATGCCACAAACTACCTACTACATCAAGTGAAACCAGGTACAAGTCTCTAGCTCATAGGTTGACGTGTGGCAGGTCTGCAGATTGTACACAGCTCAGCAAATAGGTTTCTGGGCCATTCTTTGAACTGATACGACTTCCTCAGCACACAGACAACATGTGGACATTAACCCGATGAACAGCTGAAACATTCTTGTATGATAGATTCTCTGGGCTAAAGGTGGCACCATGCCTAGAAATTGTTGTTGGGCAACAGCTAACTGATACAGGTCGGTTTACAGTGAATTTACACATGTGATTTGTGCCCCAATTGGTCAGGCACACTAACATTATGTGTGCGTTTAGACGAGAGACATGTCTAGACATTATGATCTAGACCTTGACTCTGACGCTCACAATTTGAGAACAAAAAACTCATCTGTTTAAACTTGCATACCCTCCATAGCTCCCCAGCGTACCAATACAACTGTTGTTTACTACTGGAACTGCTTATCGATTAGGAACTACTAAACCCCTGCAATAGAAGTAATTTATATTATATTGTATTGTATTCTATTCTATCCCTGCCATTTTGATTCTACCAGATAGCTGATTATGTTATACATAATTCTATCGAAAGCGCATGTATGAACTGTACGACAATGATATACAGCGATAACAATAGACTGTGATAGTTAAAATATCAATGCACATCAACTCAGTGAGAAGACAATACATGTTAATTTTCAGAAATGCAAATGCAGGAGATTTATGTGTAAGTCAGAGTGTCTCGGTACTCTAACAGAATTGTGCATAAATCGGAGGGTTTCTTCAACAGTGAACAATTGGAGTATTCCCCTCCGTGCCACGCAATGGCATGCATAAAAATTACACTAGATCAGTAACTGTTTTAGGTCCCAATACATTGCATATGTACTATTAAATGGTATACCGACATATTAATATAAACAATGTGGCAGTATAAAATCTCCTTGTAGAATAGTAATTATAATATAACATGTTTACTACTCAGATGATTTAGGAATAAAAAAAAAAATTCTACTCCTGAAATATATTATCGTACAACAAAAATCGCTTACCTGACTGGCAGTAGCCTATATATGTTATCACACACGCAAATAACATAATATTTAGTGGTAGGGCTAGAACTGAAGCATTTTCTTTTCTTCAAAGTATGTTATCCTGGGTGATCAACGCATTGAGACCCTATGGTGACAGAGGCATTTTATGATTTGTGAAACTTATTTTTTAAATGTTTTTTATTGATAATGTGTTCCGATTGTGACAATTAACACATATGTATGAATTAAATAGAACTCATATAAATTGGAGATGTATTGATGGGCATTATTTAAATGGATATTTAACGGACTGTACATTGATCAGCGATAATGGGGGATAGTTCGTTTAACACATATTATAAACAATGCAACGTACAAGTATACTGTTTAGCCAAGCCTCCATTGTCCAGTCTGCACAAAACTTTATTGAAATAACCCTTGCTGTTGTTGTGGGCAAGAATAAAAGGAAGGATTGATAATCTTTTGTTAACTGAGGTCACACAAAATATTTTGTTTCATTTGAAATCCGGGAGGTTTGTTCTCCCATGCGGGAAACCGGGAGATTTGATAGATTTCCGGGAGTCTCCAGGCGAAGACATATATAGGAAGTCAATATAAATGTACATAGTACACACTGACGACAGACACTTAGAAAGGATGGTGCATTTCAAGAGCTTCCTGATGACGAACTATTATGAGGTGTTTATATAACATGCTGATCCATCAATAGACGGAACAGGAATATGGATCACACATAAGACTCTTAAGAGTGCTGGAGGGGTTAGGGGTACTAAATGCTTCTAGTATCTATGCATTGTCTAATTTTTTTAGAAATGAGGCTGAAATGACACAAGTGAAAAAACTGAATTGAGGACCGGACGGACCTTTATTACATGCAGGACTGACCCTTGGGTATGACTGATTGTAAAAGTTAAATTCTGAGATAAAATAACAGCCAAAGAACCTGCGTTGGTGTCTGGTTAGACAATGTTCAACTGTTAGGCAACAATTGCTGTCTCTGCAGTAGCTAGGTGCAGCTGGTACACTTCCATCTATCAGACTCAAGCAGCCCACAGACTTCATCAATTTTTAGTGTTTTTCAGCCCATCAGTCAGTGTTTGACTTAACCACTGCCAGTCTCATACATTTGTCTGGTAGAGATGTTTACTGCCTGTCACAATGTTTGACCCATTGCTATAATTCATCACTCAGTTTTTTTCTGCGTAAAGGTGAAGCACAGTATCACACATGTCCTTAGGTTTACGGAGTGACCATTACAAACTTAGTGACCATTACAAACTTAGTGACCATTACAAATTTGAGAGCCCTGGGAATTATATCCATTTTTAATTTTTCCACATATTCAGAACAAGATTTTTTTATTATGAATCCAGATTTTTGGCCTAGGTTTCTCTCTAAAAGTTATTTTATTTTAAAGTATCAAGTTTTTTTGCCTGAATATTTTTAGTTTCAGGACAAGGAATTAAAAAGTCTAGTTGATACTAGATAGGTCTTTGCATTTTTGAGAAATGAGTCTGAAATGAGAAAGAAATTGAGTTGTTTCACTAACTGTTCTTCAAGATCACTCGATTCATTTTACCACCCTCTGGCTAAAAAAATAACCCATAAAGTAAGAAATGTCATCATAAATACTAATACATTCCCAAAGTGAAAATATGGACACTGGACCATATATAAAATGAGTAAAATAATGAGTATTTTCTCACAAATTAAGTAATCTAGCACAATGTACTAAATGATCTGAGCCATATGTGTCTGCATGTGTATGTTATAGTAGTGCCCAGAGGACAAGTAGGTCATAATTAAGAGGTCATTCCTACTGATTGCCAACTGTACAACTCTCTCTATCACCAGGGACAGTGAACATTTCAAAAAGAATGTAAACAAATAAAGTCTTCCTTGGTGCACCTGGTGTCAGCATCCATCCATAAAGTAGAGAGGGACAGCCGCTAAGCCAAGGAAGAAACAACATAAAAAACATACTGTACAGTAGTTGTATGTATTGCTAGACAGCACACTGGGCAAACTGGCCCGGAATAAATTAGTTGGCCCAGATACATTTACAAACAACTCATTTATTGAGAAGGACAACACTGGTGTCCATCTGTACAAGATGGCAGGGAAAGGGTTACACAAACATGTGCATTAATAGTACCTAACCAGTTACTGAAGCAAGGCCCACCCAGGCAATGTGATATACATGTTAGTAACCAATGATAACCCCCAACCTGGCATACAGATGAACCAGTTTCTTTCTCTGGCTGTTTCTCTTCAACCTCTATCAAATTCAAACACCACTTGTCAAAAATGGGAAGGAACAGATGTATTCATTCTATTCTATTCATCCCTTCATTTTACCACCCTTTGGCTAAATATATAAATAACCCATATAAAAGTAAGAAATTTCATCATAAATGCTAACACATTCCCAAAGTGAAAACATGGACACTGGACCATATAAAATAATGAGTATTTTTTTCACAAATGAAGTAATCTAGCCAGGGTTGTTTGATTTAAATCACTCAAAAAAAAAAAATCTTTGATTTATGATTTTTTTTTTATTTCCAATTTTTTTAATCGCTGATTTATATGAATTTAACACAAATAATTGTTTACAAGCATCGAGATCAGCAAAGTTTTGTTTTTTAATAAAAAAAGCACAAAGTGCGCACACTCGTGTAGCTGTATTGACACCAGATAGCCTGATAGTCAAATATTCTATGACATTGTGTATACCAGATTTTTAAAAAATCAAATAAATTAAAAAAATCAGATTTTTTTATTTAAAAAAAAAATTCATTACTTTTTTCAAATCGAATCTAGCACAATGTACTAAATGATCCCCGATGTACTAAATGAGCTGTACGTGGCTGCATGTGTACTAGATATAGTAGTTCCTAGTGGACAAGTGGGACATAATTAAGAAGTCATTCCTACTGATATATATATATATATATATATATATATATATATATATATATATATATATATATATATATATATATATATATATATATATATATATATATATATATATATATATATATATACACAGCCATCAGAAATGAGTGAGAAAGCTCATTAGTCACTCAGTGAATGCAACTGTTTATCGTACTCGTATTTCTAATATATATATACATATACACCAGATAGAAGGGACCAGCACCTTTTAGTGCCTCTTCCAAAAGACACAGGAAAAGTGGAGGTTTCAGACCGTGGCTGCTCTGGCAGTCTAACTGGTGCATGCATCTCATACATAATTATCTTGTACCAAAGGAACTCTGAGCGAAGTCTTTGGTCTAATCTACAAGATGGCCTATTTTTATTTCACCATGATTTGATTTTGGTCTAAAACAGGCTATGTACAGTAACAATTATTCTCCTGCCTAATTCTTGCCTGGGTATGTTACCAATACATTAGATGTATATGACCACTACCGGATTAAACTTGATGCTAAGCTGAAGCGTCAATGGTTTTATCATTAGAAATACGAGTACGTCAAGTAGGCCAGATAAACAGTCCATTCACTGGATGACTGGTGACCTTTTTCACTCACTTCTACATTGCTATGTACTATGTAGGTTTTGTTGGAATGTTTATTTAATAAACTGTTAAAGTCCTTCCTCAATTAAATGTTCTCTTGTATGACATACTGCATTGCACCAACCATTGAAATCCAAATTAGTTAGTCCAGTTGCTACACAACATCTATAAATTTGGCTCTGCATGTTGTGGGACGTGCCAAATGTTTGATCAAATTATACAAGGTAGACAGATTGTACACCACTGGTACTGTTCCTGTCTTATGGTATACTATAAACAGCCCTTTTCCAGGGCTAACACAGTAGTTTTTTGTGAGTTTTACAGATAGATCATGTTAAACATTTACCCCATGTGTGGTAAAAGGGACCTACGGGTTTTAGTGTCTCATCAGAAAGACAGATGCTGAGGGGTGAACAAAATTGCCCACGTTTGAAACAGCAGCAAGCAGACTTGAACCAGGGTACTCTTGGTTGACAGTTCCAGTGCCCTCAGTTTAGGCTGTGCTCAGTGTAGTAAATTCATAGTTTTTTTCTCCAATACTAGCAATAGTTAGGCAATACTGAATCTGGATGGTTGATGTTTTTTCAAAGAAGTAATATTTCAATGTATTACTTTCAAAACCAATTATGTTACTGAGTGCTATATCTTACACTTACACATAATGAGCATAAATTTTGTAAGGCTAGAGATAAGCTTTTTATAGTTTGCCCATATCTTAACCCAGTTTTTTATCTATTCTATTTTTATTTGTTGTCTTGTTTTACTTTTAGTGTCAAGCATTTGATTTTGAGTGTGATTGTAATCATATTTGTTCATATTAGGCATACTTGCATGCATGTACTTACAGTCTTAAGATGCTTCAAACATTACTTCCATGTTTATAAATTTTCAAGTTATTTTTTATGACCCTTCATGTGTTGGCTCTTCTTCTATTCAGTAACACTGTGCAGGTGTTAAAGCCAACCTCGCTGCACAGCTAGTAAGACTCGATTGGGTCAATAATGGTTAAACCGGACTTGGCCTACCATTGAAAAAACCTGCATTCGGCCAATAATGGCTGTCATTTGACATTTGCTCAACTTGCACTGGCTTTACCAGTGCAAAAACAAAATGGGCCAAAAAGGCAATAATGGCTGTCACTATGTCAACCAGCATTGCCATTGAAAAAAAACGTAATTGGGCCAATAATAGCTGTCATAGACGGGAACGGCTTCCAAGGAAGCCATTCGCGCGTTTAATGTTTTTTAGAATGTTTAAGACTGGCAAAATTTTATTTCTGGCTAAGGGCCTGGCTCAAAACCACCTACTGCTGTTTCAAAACTTAGGCAATTTCGTTCATCCCACTTTGCCTGTGTCTTTCGGAAGAGACACTAAAAGCTGTTGGTCCCTTCTATCTGGTGTCTATGCCAGGGGAAGTAAAAGATCCCACACAGGGGGTAAATGTGTAACCTGCTGTGGACTCCATCTCTCATGACCCACTGCAGAAGCGCCCATGACGCGGCTCAATCAATTCTGCTAACCACCTTGCAAGAGGGTACGAGTGAAAAAAGTACTATGTCAAATTTGCTACTGTCAATTGCCATGGTACTGGCAATAACATTTAGTTCAGTAGGCAAATAGTTGCTTTATTTTCAGAATAATTTAGCCTAAAACCTAATGTTACTTCATGTCCTCTAGTTCTATTTTCTTAAATGAGAAATCAACATCAATTGATGCGATACCCAGTTGGAGTTTGTCAATTAAATAACAGAAATAGAAACACCGATTCAATGACTTATACACAGTATTCTAAATGAGGCTTAACATTCTAAATAAGGCATATGTAACTTAAAGCTGCTTCCTCAAATGGTTCAGCCCATCGCAAATCCGGTTCACTTATGTCCAAATGTGTAGTGTGTGACTAGTTTAAGTAATGTGTGCAGTCTGTTTAATAAAAAATGCCTATTTTTGTTCAAATCATCGAAAGAATTGACTTTGGTCATTAAATCTGGTAAGGACCAAAATAGTGGATATCCAAAATGGTAAACACTGCGTGGGTCAATGCTGATCATGAGCGTGACCTCCATCCTCTCATCGATCACATGACAAAGTTAAAAAAATTTCATCAAGGAAGAAAATCATGATTTTTCAGCATTTCGATTTTCACTTCAGTTAATACTTGAACAAGCATTAACTAATTTAATAGTTTGCCTGATGATTTCACAAAAACTACCAAAAAAAATTGCGCAAACGAGCTAGTATGTTGCAGTGGATACTAGGTAGGTTTGTTTTTTCGCAAAATTAATTTGAAATGAGACTAGCAAAAAATATAATTGATTTAAACTGCTTCATCAACTGATTTAGCCTATCACAAATCTGGTTGGTGTCCAAATATATAGTGTGTGAATAGTTTATATAACAACTGCAGTCGATTTAATAAAAAAATGCCTATTTTTTTTCAAATCATCGAAATAATTTACTTCAGTCGTTAGATCTAGTAAGGATCAAAATAGTGGATATCCGAAATTGTAAACACTGTGTTGGTCAATGCCGATCATGGACGTGACTTCCATCCTCTTGCTAATTAAATGACAAATTTGCGAAATTTCATCAAGGAAGAAAATCGTGATTTTTTAGCATTTCAATTTTGTCTTTGACTTCAATCAATGCTTGAACAAGCATGTGGGCGTACAGTGACGCCACCAGGCACCACACGGAGAATTAGTAAACGAGTCTACCACGGCACTATAATTATGTCTATGGCTATGCATATGGCCGGGAGACTATTCGGCTGTCACTATCGATGTTGCTATTTTCCCTGACACCGAACACTGCATACAACACACAATTCACACACGAACTATCGGCAACACGAGTCGGAAAATGTGTGTTTATCAGCAATACATTATCGGCCATAACCTTTTGGGTTTATCTGTGTATTCTACCGACCCAAGGATACTGTGGACACGCAACATACATAGCGAACATGAAAGGTACAACAATTTTAAAACCACACGGACATCGACAACCGAAACCACAAGCAATAAGGCTTGAGTTGTTCGTGCGGTATTACCTCGAAATTCCTTCATGTAGGCCATTACTATTGCTTTGAGGCGAACGTGAAGCCACGTGGAAGCCATACTTAGTTTGCCACTTACCAGTATGTTTTTGCTCATTGAGTGTAAAAGTGCGAATGAAACGTTATTCCGACGAGACGAACCCGACCGGTCTCAGAGGAAACTCTCCTGCTGCGTTGAACCAGCGCAATATGGTGGGTATGACGTCACAGAGCTTGTACTCTCGCAGCACTGTGGGGATTTCCTCTAGTTTAGGCTTGCGTTTCCGTCGTTGATTATTTTGTTGTGACAATTTATACCGAACTGCCGTAGAAATGTATACCGCAGGAAATAAAAAAAATATGTTTGCTTATCCTATGCTTGTCCTGATGTGCTATATGCACCATACATTGCCAGACATTTATGTAATGACTGTAAACATGATATTTATTTTCGATATAGGGGAAGGCTTGTAAATTCAACTGTATAAAAAGGTCAAACAATGAAGATAAGCTGTATTTAAAACAATTGCGTTAGATAATATATATATATATATATATATATATATATATATATATATATATATATATATATATATATATATATATATATATATATATATATATATATATATATATGTATATATATGTATATATATATATATATGTATATATATGTATATATATGTATATATATATATATATATATATATATATATATATATATATATATATATGGTTTACTTCTGTGATATATTGTGGTTATATAGATACACTCGCACGTGCGATTATATCTATATACCGCTATAACCACAATAGTACACCAAATAACCACGAACGTGGATATTTGGTGTAGTATTCTAAATTTAATATCATATGGTTCCATTCTAAATATAAGCTGTTATTTTTTTTATACATTAGGTATGTTGAAGACATTTCGGAAAACATATTATATACGCAAAAAAAATGGGATCCAATGCACGTTGTAGTTTCTTTGCGTGACGCCGTAATGACGTGATAATTATATTATCTATTAAATTATGACCCGTATATAACGTTGCATTACAATGTTTATGTTAGTATATTATAATGTTGGTACAATTCATACGAGCGATTAGTTGCCCAATTGGTCGGGCGACAACGTGTCTCACGACAACGGACAACTAAATTATGTGTGCATTCACACGAACAACGTGTCCGGACACTGCAAGTGATTGATGCCTATTAATTGGCGCCACTTACCACTTTAGTTCTGATCACGACGGGTACACTCGGTTGAGGTTGTCGTTGATTGCATGGCCACTGCCTTCAAATTGTCGCCCGATAGAATTATGCCTAAATTGGAAGCAACCAGCCGCAATTCTGGCGACACAATTGTAGCCACAAATTGGCCTCACTAATAATCGGTCTCGAGAGGCTGTTTACACGAGCCGACTGGTCGGGCGACATGACGTGGCACGACCAATTGGACAACCAATCGCTCGTGTGAACGGGTCTTCTAAATTAGAGTGGTGTGAGACAAAGGGCACCCCTTTAGAGGCAAACACGATTTGATCTACATTGGAAGATTGCATCAATAAAAGTGGCATCTGCTGAGATAGGTGCAGCTATAGTGCGCTTTGCTCCCTCACAATACTCTACATTCCGGATTCGTGTGCCAGTAGTGCGTACGCTGCACCAACACCAGCATTTAGGCCTTAAATGCTGCGTGCTGCTCGTGCATGTTTACCAGTTCACGATATATATGTAAATATAGAGTGGGTGGGGCGCGGTAGGGTAACGGTTAGAACGTTGGCCCTCAATCGAGAGAACCCGGGTTCGAATCATCTTGCTGCCGTTTCGAAGCTTTGGCAGTTTTCGTTCATCCCACGTTGCGGGCGCTACAGTTAACTCAGCTGTATAAATGAGTATCTGGCAACATACATAGGTGGATATCTGAACGAACAATCTTCATGCGGTAATTGCAGCGTGGCTGAATGTTTCACAGAGAAGTCGAGATGGCGTTGGAATGAACAGGTCTGCCAGGGGGTGAAGTGTAAATTTAAGTGCTTTGAACAGTCCAAAGGACTGGATACCGCGCTACACAAGAACGTACCTTAATAACCTAATTTACCTTTAGAGTTCACGACCCCGGTGAACTCATAATTACCAAGCGATAATTCAACATTTAAAAAGGAGCCCTAGTTGACGACTAGTATTCACGAGTTCGTAAGTCGTAAACTCTATTTTACATTGTCACGTGTTTCGAACTCAGCCTTGTTTACCGCAAGCAAAACATAACTTTTCAAACCATATTTAAACTTTTTCCATACAATATTTGCGCATATTTTGTTAGTATTGGGAGTTGGGATTTCACCTATGCATTATAATTCAATGTTCTCAATATGCTATAATAGCTATGCAGAGCCATGAGAGAGTAATCTAGAAACAAACAGACACTTTCCAAGACGAGTACCACATTAAATCCAGATTGCCGCAAAGAACGCTGGGAAGAGTATTGTACTTTGGAGAAGAAACGTTGGAAGTGAGAAGAATCTTGTAAATTGAACGATTTTAATAATTCATTCCTCATTATTTTTAAGATCTGAAGATAGACCAAGAAAAAGCACATTAGAATGTGGAAACATTAAAAACATCGAGTAAACAATGCTTGCAAAACATGCCATGTTCGCTCGCGCGCGTGGTTTCTGACTCCCGAGGCCGAGCGGCGAATCCTGTCACTGCATCAGACAAAACAATTTCCCTTGCCTGGGCTTCAGGCCTTTGTTGTTGTATAATAGACAGGAGCTCCAATTGATCATCTTTCTGCTAAAATAGTGTTCAGTGATGTTACACTATCTGACCTAACCATGGAAATAGCTAAATTTTCCCGCACGACTTATCGTATCTTATCGAAAACCAGCTCGTTTTATTATAAGCCTAAGGCTACGACGTCAGACCTATAATTTTAATTTAGTAAGAAAATAACATTAAAACATGCATAATTTAGTCAACAATACCAACGTGTTTTCAGAAGCATTTGGCTCTATTACGTTTTTATGTAGCATCAGTTATTATTATTCAGCAATTTTGTAAAAAAAAAAACTAATATAGGCTGTTGCTATAGGTCCGGACATAGTGCAAAATGGCTAGTAGTCCGGCACTTCATATGCGCATGTGCAATGAGAACCTGCCGGTAAAAAATTAGAAGCAGCTAAAGTTCTGCCACTGCTGCACAACATGAATCAGCTTTGCTTGTATAGCTCCGGCATTAAAACGTTGCCGCACTAACTGCCGCACATCTCGTAGTCAATTATTGCCATAGTAGAACATCATTGTTGTCTAATTGAACAATTGTGTATACGTTCAAGCGCAGTTATGTATAAAACTGTACTCCTTGTCAATCATTGAAGTATGAAGATACAACTGCTTGCCTAAACTAAAGATGTCTGTAATACTTTTGAGACCTTTAGAAGAAGAGAAGAGCTATGCTTTTCAAATAATGACGTATCATTACATTGTCAAATTTTAGCGTATCAGGTAATATTCCAGTGTTTAGTACTTGGTTTTTTAAAGATTTGTTGACCATCTGCATGTGCACATTATATGCCACCGGGAATACGCACGCAAACTTGCTTCACATACAAAGCGGAAAGAGTGTTGGACCAATAGGTGTACAATTGTGCTTACGGATGCTGAGCGCTAGCCACTAGCCAATAAGTTTATAATACCCAGATTACAGTTTATTTAGTAAAAATATTACACTAATGTTCATAAAACGTGAAACAATAGGACTAAATTGTTGAAAGACTACCAGTCGTTTGTATAATTATTGATATATATTTTTGGGTAGGCACAGTTGCTGTTCTTGTGGATTGTTATACAAGGAAGTGCAGAATCACAATTTTAATATAACCACAATATTGTAGTACATTTAAGAAATAATAGTTATTTCCAATTTTATGAAAAATAACTTTGCTAAAGAAGAACAAATACAGTGATCAAATATATGCTTATTTTATAACAACTGAAGGCAGCTAACATCAGGGAACAATTACATGTATAATACACATTATCTTTGACATTGTTCGACCTGTCTTTCATCCTAGTTGATAGAACAAATTTAAATCTGACTCGCAATGTTGTCTGTCACTGATGGTTGACAATAGTGAGTGTGTCAGCAGTTGTGTCATCTGCAAGTGAAAGATCCTGTATGATTTATCAAAGAGCAGAGCATCAATCCCTGCTTGAGGGCACGAATCTCCCAGTTCCATTGGGACTTGTGCCTTACTCATAACAGTGGGCTGTTACATGACGTCCCTGGATAGCTGCACAACATGGTTCAAGTCATTCTGGATTCAAATGGAATGTAAAGATTCTAGTAACTCAAAGAACATCACACTGCTTAATGTATGGGCCTGTGGTTCCGTTACCCAAATCTTGACGTTCCATTGTAATCCACCAGGTAGCGAGATGATGATCTATTAGCCTTCATATTGATCAATGAATTTTTGAGAAATTTATTAATTTTCATTAACACAGCCAAAAACAATTGCTTAGAAGGCGGAACCCTTATATAAGACACCTAATCGATTTCAGTAGGACAGGTTGGATCAGTGTGAGAAGTAAAGAGCATTAAATTCAAGGACCACCAAGCAAGATTATTAGGCGAGGAACCAATTCTGGTTACTACTAAGTTAAATGATGGAATTGTTTATTTAGAAGTGTTATGACCACCATAGACATGAAGATTGTTCCTTTTTATCATAATTTTGCTTTAAAGTGAACATCGGTTGTCATTGGTTAACTGGTATGGAAATAGTTGGGGGTTTCATGCAGACTTGGAATTAAAAAGCCAATTCTGGAGTTGGTGTTTTGTTTTTAAAAGAAATTGAAATTGGTGAAAATGTAATTGATATTTTCAAATACTTTTGATTACGTGTAACTTTTTAACTCAAATTATTTGCTACGAATAATCAATAAAATATATGTTGTGTATATCATTAGTTTGCCATTATGTAATATGCCACACTTAAATTAAGCTGCTCAAGAATACAATGTTGTTTTTGGCGATGGTGGTTGCTCTGTTGAAATACTGTTATTTCAGTATTGAATTGGGGTTGGTATTTTTGAGGTGGAATTCGAATGTAATTGTAATCGATATAAGGTAATTGACCCCAAGTTTGTTTTCGTAAAATAAAAATGTTGCAATCCTCATAATTTTTTAACTTAAACAAATATTGAACCCTGTGAATTGTATGCCTGCGTACAATCATTCTTTCTCCATTGCTGTCTTTAGTAGGTGGAGCAGAATGGCCGAGAGTGACGAGGAGTACGACAGGAGACGGGGACGAGATAAATTCCGTCGGGAACGGAATGACTATGATCGTAGAGAAGAACGCCGTGGTGGCAGAGAACCCTGGGAAGACAGGTAACTAAAACATCACCATTCAGGGGGTGACATTCACTTTTTGAAACATGGTAGCACATTTTTTATACCATATATGAAACAAGGTAGCAAACCTGTTTTCATTTCAGCATTTGGGAGTGCAATGTCATTACTACCGTTGGTACATATATTCTGGTAATTGCAAATTCTTTCAGAAATTGCTAAATCAGTAAATAATTCCAATATGGCTGATTGTAATTACAGAGGAGGTCGTGAGCCATGGGCAGGGCGTCGGGACCGACGGGACTCTTACCGGGAGTACGACCGACGGCGGGACCGCTACAGCCCAGCACGCCATGACATCAGTCCTCCACAGATGAAACGCATGAGGAGGGACTGGTGCGTAATTACTTAACCTAGGCCCGTTTTCTCACTGGGAACATAGGCCATCAACAGAAGTTCTCCACTGTGTCCTGTTTTGTGCAATCTTCGTGAGTTTGGTTTAACACATCCTCTATTTCTGCTTCAAGGTCCCGCCATCAGGCGTTTAAACTTTCTAGGCAGTCCTCTTCTCTTCCCTTGAGTGATTGTCTGATGATACTGGATGGGAGTTTTCTTAGTGTGGGACCAGTCCACCTCTAATTTATCATCTTGATTTCCTTCTCCACTGGAAGATTGTTATTCCTTTCCCAGAGAATTTTTTTGTGAACTTTGTCAGACTATGTCAAATTCATTATTCCGCACAGGAATCTGTTGAGGAGAGACTGGTGAGTAAATGCATAATGTCTGCCGCATGCCATATATTTTGTTTTGCATTAAGACGTAGAATAATTGACATTGATGACATTACGGCATTGATGGTAGAATGCTACTATTAGTTGTGACTAAACAGTTCACTCAGCTGTATAAATGAGCACCTGGCTTTAGGCAGTGGTGAATGTAAATGAATGAGTAGTCTTTGCGCAGTAATTGCAGAGTTGCTGAATGTTTTACAGAGAAATCGAATTGGTGTCTGACGGAAAAGGTTTGCCAGGGGGTGAAATGTAAAGCACTTTGAGCAGTCCTAAGGACTGGATACATAAGAACTTACCTGTTTCAGGGATGACAACTACCCACACTATGACATGCCCATGCCGATGCCAGCAGGTCCCCCCATGCATGGCAGCTGGGGTGGACCTGGACCAGGAGACATGCACCACCCCCAGCAGCACCCCTACGGCAACCCCATGGCACAGAGAGGGTAGGTGACAACTTGTTGGTCCAAGCAATATATTTGAATAAAATAGTAGAAAGAGAACAATTTCAGACAGCTTTGATAAAGTGAGGAGCTGACAACTGCTACGATATAACATCAGAAACCAACAATCAGTAGCACTAGGAGCTTGGACAACTCTATGTCCTCTTTACCTCAGTTTGTATGTCCTCTTTACCTCAGTTTGTATGTCCTCTTTACCTCAGTTTGTATGTCCTCTTTACCTCAGTTTGTATGTCCTCTTTACCTCAGTTTGTATGTCCTCTTTATTTCCGTTTGCTCAGCTGTATAAACAAGTAATTGGCTCTCTTGGGGGAGACGGTGGTTAACCTGGAATACACAAGCAATTGTTCCCAAGGGATTGTAAATTCTCACTCTATGCACCAAAGAAACAATATTTAAGCTCTAGTCTGCGTCTGTGAGTTTAATGATCAGGTAACTTTAATTGGTAGATCAGGTAGCTGTGAAAGTGTGATTAGCCTTATACTAGGTATATAGAACCTGACCACTTTTTTTGGCAGAATTTTTTTTCAAATGAGCTGGTATGTCAAAGTTGATGCTAAATGTGTGGTTTTTTGGTGAAATGAATCTGAAACGAGACGATCGAATTGAGGAGGGACCTTTAAGATTTCTGTAATTTGCCATTTGTGGTGATGAGGAGGCTAAGAGGCAGTCTGTGTCGCTGGTGTGGTACTGTGATAACCCAGCGGCGGGTTGCTGCATTGTGTGTGTCGACAGGCCTGCTGCAGACATGATAGACTTCCCAACACAGCCGCCACTGATGACCTTCAAACAGTTCCTCGCGTCACAGGACGATAACATCAGCGATGAGGATGCGATCCGTAAGTTCAACGAGTACAAGGTCGACTTCCGACGCCAGCAGATCAGTGACTTCTTCATGCTGCACAAGGAGGAGGAATGGTAAGCCATGATGAGGTCTTAATGCTGCTCGTAAAGCTGCTGCTGTTGTAGTTACTAGAGTAGTTAAATCACTGCTTACAGCTACACAGTCTATAGACGGGATATGCAGAGTCTTGAAAAGTCTTAAAATGTCTTAAATTGGAACTTGTTTTCTTATAGCCTTGCAACGGTCTTAAAAATGGGAATTTGTAAACAAAAGTCTTAAATTTGATTTCACTAAACTATGTTTTTTAACATAGGCTATGATTCGAATGGGCTGCATATCACTGAGCGATGTTTCTTTAATCAAATGATACAATTTAATCACCAAATTAATGAATGGATCCTAGAGGATGTTTAGACAAAATTGAAGTGTTGGTCTTATAAAGGTCTTAAATCTGTCAGCCCAAAGCCGCACACACTATATATGGCTTATTGTTTGTGTTGTGAAACAAACAAGACATCAGATGCATTAAAATTACTAATTTGGCGGCAGACTGTTGCTGCCAGGGTTATGTTGAGGTCATATAAGTCAAGGGTCTTGTGCTGTGTACAGTGTGGCTGTAAGTATGCTCTGCATGTTTTCGTAGTATAAACCCGCCATTGCCCCATATAGGGGTGTCTGTGCCTTTAGCAAATGCTGTTTTTGTCAACTTGTCTATAGTCACTCTGCAGATATGTTGGTAAAGATGTTTTATTGTGCTGCTGTCTCTCTTGGCTGTGATGTTCTTGTGCTTCACCCTCCCTCACCCCCCCCCAACAACGACTATGGTGTGTTCTCACAGGGCTTAACATTACACTGTTAACTAGTGTTTGGGGCCGATTTGATAAAAATCAGTTAATATAGGGATTTATTGGCAAAAACAAAACCACTGTCAGCACCTCTTGCAAAATTTACAATTTCATGCAATATAATGGTATGCAGAACTGCAAGATTTATTTGATAATTTTCTGCGTTTTACTTGTAAATAACCGAGTGGTAGAGGTAATTTTATATTAACATTGTATTGTGTATTTTAAAATTGCACCTATTCCTTTTTATATCTTACGATACAGGTCCAGGCTTAATTTTATTCATTCATTTTATTCAATTTAATGCTATATTATTTTATTGTATTTAATGTTTTGTGCAGTTAAAAAAAATATGTTCGTACATGTAATATTCAACCTTTATCTTTGCACATTCTCTTATGAGTGGCAACTGCTAATTTTAAGGCCTGTCAGAACACTTGTGTATTTACCTCTAGTGTATGACGTGATTGTGTTCACATTCATGCAGGGTGAAAAGTTGCTCAGCAGATATTTATGCAAAGATTACAATATGGTTTCAAACTATATATGTTGAACAAACTCACTGCATGACTGTGAATGCAATTGTGGTAGGATGAACTCCTGATCTTATCGAGTTTCCAGTAAATCCCATATTTATTGGAACTTGCGTTTAGGTTTGTTTGACATGTTCAGTCTTCAGTAGATTTGTTAGATGGCTTTCGTCAGATAACTGCACTGATTTACCAGTAACAACGAAAATTAAGATAGCTAAACATATGCACAGACAACACTGCCTATTATTGCATATTTATGGCACTTAATCATTGTTTTTCTTCAAGCCTACCGCCTTCAATGAAGAGACCGTGTCGTCATGAAATTCGCCATCGTATAACTTTACACCACCGATGTGTATGATGAAATGTCCGTATAGTGTGTGTGTTTGATGCACAACTGCGATTGTATTGTTCCTTGTGATGGATCAAGAAGAGGAGGAAGAAACAGGCGAATGCGACAGCTAATGTTAGCGTAGGCGCTGTGCTTTGCCCAGTACAGCTTAGTTGTTGTTGAATCGAGGTCAGGTCAGTTGTTAGGGAACCAATCAAACGCATATGCTTGTGCGCTCACCGTCTGGTGACTCACGCAGTCGGCAGTGCGCGATCGAGGCCGGATGCATGCGGGTAAGATGATCCTGGATAACTATTCTGTGGTCCTGCTCTGTGCTATCGGTGACGCAGGATGTGCAGATGTGTTCCTTTTCAGCAGTCTGGTCACAGTCAGTCTTGAGAAATTTTATGACGATTCCCATGCGCCGGAATGCAATTCAGCATCATGTGAAGACAGATTAGAGAATCCACTGCCCACACAAAGTGTGCTGCTAATGTACACTTTACGTAGGAAGTTTAACCAGATCAAATCAAGTAACTTTATTAAAATCAGATAAGGATGTCCGGGTTTTCCCAATTATTTCCTGTGCTTTCCAGATGCATCTCAAACACAAGAGTTCTATGTTTGTCACTCAACACTTAAACTCATAAGATTGTATAAGTCCTTGTAACTTGATCCTCGTGACATTTTCCTAAGTCTGGACCTAAATATTATATGTATCTAATGCCAAATGAAAGTTGCCACCTGAATCTCGTCAGTTTGTCTAATCAGCCAAGAAAGCCCTGTGCCTATTACTAACCGTTGCTGTCTGTTTACCTAGGTTCCGCTCTAAATACCACCCTGAAGAATGCGTGCAGCGGCGTGAAGAAGCTCGTGCAGCTCTGAAGCGCCGTAATGATGTGTTCTCCAAGATCGTGGAGTTGGGATATCTGGATGGTGTGTCCCTTGATATTGACCACTCTGATGTACTGGTCAAGCTGTTGGATGCAGGTGAGTGGCTGGACGCCAGAACTTTTCGGCAAGTTTGCAGTAGCTATTCTGTAGTCAATGTCAAACACTGACTAATGTCTCTGAGCTACTTTTATGATTTCCTTCTCAATTCATTTAATGAAGCTGAGGTGGTTATTCTATGCTTGTTTTGAATTGAGTTGTTTCAGTAAATGTTTTTAAGATAAACAAACCATTTCTTCACAAATTGAAGTTTAAATACTCAATAATACTCCAGATTAATAAAACTTAGTTTTTCATTTATTTGGTGATGTTTCATGATTTAAATTTTTTTGTAAATACGAAAAAAATATCTACAAATAATAATTTTGAGAAAACCCCCAAACAAATCAGCCGTCTGACATACATATGGCGTAGCATATTTACGATCATTTTGATTGGCCCGTTTTCTGGTGGGGTCACCAGGTTACATCTACTTGCCATTTCCGTTGTAGCTTCAAAGGCACAATACACTATGTTAGTGCCAATATTTGCCAGTTTAAGGTAGCTGGGACGGCTAGTGTGTCAGAGGATTTTTTTTTTCATAACATGCCAGAAATATTGAACTGAACGTTGACACCACAAATAATCACCTGGCACTAACGTCATATTTCGCCAATCCATCTTTTAAAAAATAGTCCTTTTGGAAATCTTCCTGATTTCTTAGAAATGCTGACAATGTTTACATAGTAACGACTGCGAGTGCTACGATGTTTGAACCAGCTATATTCGTTCACCGTGAATGCGGAACATATCGTCTGGTTACTGTGATTCCAGTACACATCAGTTTTATATCTACGTAACTAAGTCATGTCCTTAAACCAGCAAATATCAGTGCTAATTTAATTTATTGAGCCTTTGAACCTATAAGTTATAATAACGGAAACAGCCTGTGACCCCGACCTAGTGATCACGCCGGATAATGGGCCAGTCAAAATGATGGTAAACACACCCTGCCACGTGTGTTTGTCAGATGGATGGCATAACCTGATATCGTAGTCGACAACACATCATAAATACAGATTGTGGCAGCAAATTAAGGGGACGTCGATATTACAATTATGTTTTGTCAACAATATGTAAAACGTCAGTGAAAATCATCACATTTCAAGCATGATACGCGTATCGACATTTCTGTTATCACTAACAATCAGGAAACCTTTTCTAATTCAATTGTTTATAAAAAATACAACACTTACGACACTGCAATTTAGCACATGAATGCGTCTTACATGTATGCAACTATACATGATTTGGAATTGCGATTGGTGAAGGGTTTGTGTCAAAAATACACCGCCACTTTAAGCATTCAACTTTTGCTTAATTCATTCATGGTGGTGTAGCAGACGTAAGTCGTTTATGTTAACCAAAATCAACCTTAAGGACACTGTCATACTTATATGTGCCATTTCTTTCTTTGGGGATTTTCTCAAAACGATATAATTTTGTGGCTTTTTTTACATTTGCAAAAAAAAATTTTTAATCTTGTAACATTAAATAAATGAAAATGTTAATCAAAATCAACTTTAAAGTTATCGGTGACACTGTCATACATATATGTATGTCATTAATTTCTTTGGGCATTTTCTCAAAACGATATAATTTCACATTTTGTGGCTATTTTTTCCCATTTACAAAATTTTTTTAAATCTTGCAACGTAGTTAAATAAATCAAAAACTAAAATTTTTATTAATCTGGAATTTTATATAGTATTTCAACTACAATCTATGAAGAAATGGTTAATTTATCTTAAAATCTTCTACTGAAACTAGTCAATTCAAGACAAGCATATAATAGCCACCCCAGCCACCTTAAGAACATGATTTAGTTAGGTAGATATAATACTGATGAGTACTGGAATCCCAGTAACCAGAAGGTATGTTCCGATGTTCAGCTCAATATTTCTTGGCATGTTATGAGGGAAAAAATTAAAACATGAACTGACATGCAACCTTAACCCATCGATTTTCAAATATGTAGTGTGAGAATAGAAAGTAATATACACAGTCGGTTTATTAAAAGAGTGCATACTTTTGTTAAAATCATCAAATGAATTGAATCAATTTATGTTGATCATTAGATCGGGTAACTTGTGAATGTGTGAATAACTTTGGGGTTATAGTACATAGAGCCGGACCAATTTGACCTTTTATGCCACATTTCGACCGGGCCCAAATTAAAATAATTTAATAGCATTAGCACAACATTTTTATGTGTTACGATTCCGAGAATCGCATGGATTCATAGCATTGTCATCCTTTATTCACCCCCCGTCCCCGTTGTAGCGGTCATCCTGATGGAGGGAGGAGATGAGGAGGACCTTAAAATCCTTGACCACGTTGAAGAGAAACAGTCATCACAGCAGCAAGATGGCGGTTCTCGCAGCCGCACTAACTCCGAATCACAACAGAAAGGGGAAACGCCAACAGAAAAGAGGTTAGGACCTAGTACTGACAGATTAATTTGTTTTATTCGTTGTAGCAATGACTTGAGAATTATAATGCAAATCCTGTTATCAATATGTGCTATCAAAAGGTATCTGGAAATATACCCATGCTAGCACTAATGTCTGTTCATGTTATATTTATAAAATAATACCAGTTAGTGAGTTTAGCGTAGAGTAAGAAGACCAAACATAATACAAAAATGTGGACTGATAGTTTGGTATTGTATTGTGATATTAGAAATAATCATTTATTACAGCAGCTGAATGTGACACCTGTCTACATTTTAGTATGGTCAGTTTTATTGCTGGGTGACAGCTACAACAGCAGGGCTTTGATAACAATGGCTCTCAAAATCTTTTAATTTCACAGTAAGTGTAACAAGAATTGTATTTCAAAGAAGTTGGATTATGATAATGTATGCATTAATCTCGAAGGCTGTTTTTCTGTGTGCTTCACAAGAATTTTTCATTGTAATAGTTTTTGTTTACTAAGTGGAAGGATGTTACGCAGTATGTGTACTTGGCTTTATCAGGATGACATGTTGGCAAGCAGCAATACCCAACCAAAACATTGCAGGCAGTTTTCTAACTTTAATTAAAAACCACGAAACACATTAAATTATGACGTATTTGTCAAATCATTTACTTTCTGTGTATGAAAATAGTGATATGTCATTTCGATAGTTATCTACAAACTTGTTTTATCATTGGTTGACTTGAAATCTCAAGTGTGTAAATATAAAAAATTATCCAACTTTGGGGAACTCCTATTTGTGAAAATATTCATCAAGTTGTAAGAATAATGTAGATTTTCTTTTCAGCAAACTATTCAAGTTTGCTTATCATTGGCTGCTTTCTTCAGGAACTCAACTCTGGGACTTAGTACTTCACATGCTCGCAAGCAGAAGATGAACCGAGTCCCAGAATTTGGTTCCCGAAAAAGGAAACGATACTTTTTCTAGTTTTATGAGAAGAAATACTTTGTTTGACCAATTAACTTAGTATAAGGGGTGACTCCATGAGAGAGACTAAGTCTTAGAGGAGTCTCCCTCGCTATTCTATTACCTGTCTATTGATACTGGTATTATTATTTTTTTTATATATTCGTATTTTTTCATACTAATTTACCATGGTTATATGTATTAGCAGAATTGTTACTCAGGGTCAAATAAATCATTCTATTCTACTCAGTTTGGGGAACTAAATTTTGCATGCTTTCAAACTGCACTGTAGCACTGAGACGGTGAAAACTCCAATACGAATCACATTTGACAAGAAGGAGCGACAGAAGAGTGAATCTTCACAACAGGACGAGGAAAAAGAGGACCAGGAAGAGAATATTCCTGAGGTAATTGGAAGACTTGGGCTCACTTACATGGGAATTGTTGTTATGTTTTTAAAAGTAATTGGAATTGGTGAAAATGTAATTAATATTTCTTATTTTTCAGTAAATTTTTTCAACTACATATAATTCACTACAAATAATTAATAAAATATTTTATGCTGGGTATATCATATGTGATTGCCATTACGTATCATAATTTGCCAAAATTAAACAAAGCTGCTCTAAGATATATGTTATTTTTGGCACTGAGTATGTCTATGGTTACTCTGTTGACATACTGTTATTTCTATGTGGAATTGGTGGTATTTTGGAGGTGTAATTAGAATTGATATAATGTAATGGAGCCCAAGTCTGGTAAGTGGTACAGTGATCACTTCACGAAAACCTTTATTTGACCCAAGAAAACAATAAATAACATGAGAAAGAAACAAGAAACAAAATCATCTAGACAATAATCATAATGACGTTAGTGAATATATACATATGTACAAGTATAGACAGTGATTTTACATGTGCAAAACACGCACACGCACACACACACACCTCCATAGTGTAATCACCCATCTGTTGACAACCTTAACTTGGCATACCGATTTCGAGATGCACCTCTGAGTTCTGGTTTTAAAGGATTTAGGCGTAATAGATTTGTGTTATGAATGTTGACTTGTCTCTGCAGGAACCGCTGCAGATAGCGGAGGATCTCGAGGACGGGGAGAAGAAGGATGTCGACGCAGACCCCTCGTCACAGAAGGCGAGGAAGAACAGCACAGAGAACGTGGTATGCTTGAGTCCTTTTCTTCTTCCAATATAGCTCACCTCAGTGTTAGTCATGTATTATGTGACTAGAGTACTGTCGAGCTGTGTGCACTCGCACCGTACATACACGCATGCATACATACATACATACATACATACATACATACATACATACATACATACATACATACATACATACATACATACACATGGTGGGTTAGAGAACAACTTTGTGAGTCTACAACAGGTTTTTTCCCATTGTATGGGATCTTTTTATTCCCCTGACATAGACACCAGATAGAAGGCACATATGTCTATCAGTGTCTCATCTGAAAGACACAGCATTCTACTGCCAGACCACTATTCATCATATTGCTGTGTGCCACCGTGTGCTGCGTTCTGATATTACTGTATGCTGGAACCATGTATTCAATTCATAGAAAGTAATAGATTTTGCTGCCGTAATATATTTTGTCATACCAAGTTGCCACTCGTGTTGCCAGGCTAACAACGTCAAGGAGAAGAACGACAAGAAACGAAAGCGAGACAAGACAGATGAGTATGACTACCGGAGCAGTTCAGACTCGGACAGCTCCTCATTCTCCGACTCGGAGCCAGAGCCAGCGCCGCCTGGTGAGTTCTGACTAAAGATTTATTAATATAATTTGATGTGTAAAATGCTATTCAATTTTTACTTGTCTTGTTTTAGAATCATTTCGCAAAAAATGCTACCTTGTTCTTTCGAATGTGTTATTTAGTTTTGATGAAATCAATGGACAAACTAGGAACATTTCAATATAAACCAATACTATTTCCACAGGTGTGGAGGAGGCAGTGAGATCCATCGATCCTGTCATTCTTGGAGGCAACCCAGTGTCTCCACCTCCAGGGAAGGCAGGTGAACTAAGCAAAAAGGAATGTGAGTATTCTTTGACAATAAGCAATTCAATATTAAGCGATTCAATACTGAACCGCTATATTAAAATCTGGGAAAAGTGCTAGTGTTATTACATACTGTATCTTGTGAATCTATATATAATTGACGTGTGTAGTATTGGTAGTGGGTAAGATTTAAATGGGAGTGAGATTTTTGTCAGGTTCCAGTGTAGTTATAAAAAAGCTTTGGTTGTATGGTGTAATCAATTACAACAATTTATTACAGTTGATTATTGTTACATTATACAGATAAATTGCAATTACTCTCTTGAAGTGTCCCCCAAATTTCTCTTGTGCAAATTAGTAAAATGCTGTAAAGCAAAAACGTGTAATGTGCTTTATATTTGCATTGCCAGGTGCCTATGTTGAAGAGCCAGTATTGCAGTTTTCTTGTTACAGTTGCTGTGTAGGTGATTTGTGATGGACTAGATAATGTGATGCTAAAGTACATCTCATTCTGTCTGTCAGCACAAAATAAAGGTGATGACAAAGACGAAGATACAAAAGACCAGAATGGTACTGCAGAGGCAGAGGACACGAGGCCACGAGCACTGCACAAGACATGTTCCATCTTCCTGCGCAACCTTGCGCCATCAATCACTAAGCAAGAAGTCGAAGCTGTGAGTTTATCAAATGTTCAGTACTTTTTTGAATGTGTAGGGATGTTCAGTACTTTTGGGAATGTGTAGGGGTGTTCAGTACATTTGGGAATGTGTAGGGATGTTCAGTACTTTTGGGAATGTGTAGGGGTGTTCAGTACATTTGGGAATGTGTAGGGATGTTCAGTATTTTTGGGAATGTGTAGGGATGTTCAGTACATTTGACAATTGAACAGCTGAACATCCCTACACATTCCCAAATGTACTGAACATCCCTACACATTCCCAAATGTTCTGAACATCCCTACACATTCCCAAAAGTACTGAACATCCCTACACATTCCCAAATGTTTTGACCGTGTGACTTCATATATATATGAAATGTTTATCTACAAATTGTGTTGTATCCAATTTGTGTGTTTTGTGTTTTTTGTTGCACAGTTTAAGTGATAAATAAGAAAGTCATTATCTCATCAGTCAACAACATGGCGTATAATGCTTTATGCCACAAAACACTTTTGCCTACACCACTATCAATTTGCTGTGCGATGTAGCACTACACAGTGTCACCTTGAAGGCCAATAAATACTCTAATGCTTAGTGGGCAATTTCACCACTTCAAACGTTTAGCTGATACTGTATGAGATATGTTAAACTTATAAACTATACATTAAGCATTAAGCATACGGAGTCAGGAATATATGGCGGAAACTGTTTATTGTGAGACAGATGTGAACATTGTGTGTTGTCACGACTGGTTGTGTCCGTGCCGACAGATGTGCAAGAAATACCCCGGCTTCCTGCGAGTGGCCCTGCAGGACCCACAGCCAGAGCGGCGCTTCTTCCGACGCGGTTGGGTCACGTTTGACAGGACAGTGAACATACGCGAAATCTGCTGGACTCTCACTAACATCCGTGTAAGTGAATTGAACCTGTGTTTTCAACTGCCAGGAAATTAATACAAATGAAGATGATGATGTCATGTGTAGTGCCAGTATCCGCCTAGACAAGGTGCATTGCCCCATTATCGGAGCTAGTTTTGGCAGCAGCTGATGCAGTGACCATACTACACGATACTAGGCTGTGTGTTCGTGCCCAGGGTTAGTGGTGGTGACGAAGCTTTGTCATTAGAACCTGACAGCATTTGGACTGCGAATATTTGTCCATTCTATAGTGATGTCACAGTGGATTTAACAGTATATTTGATGTTAGTCATGGGCTGACTGTTTCATTTCTATTTTGATGCTATTTATTATAACAGTAACAGGGATGGTGGCATAAGTTCGTAGAGTATTACCTATTAGTGGGTGGTGGTTTAGGTGTCACCACATTTTGCGTGCCAAACAAATGTGTTTTGATTGTCAATATGCGCTTTATCTTATGTCCCTCACCACGTATTGCGGGGGCGGGGGTTGGTCTCAACTAGTGCTAAACACTGCGGTTTTTTGGACTTTGTGAACTTATGCGATGACCCCTAAATAGGTATAATAAAAAATTATGTATTTGTAATTGTTTCTGGTTTAGAAATAATGCCATAATTGTTTTCTTTTATATAACTGCAACAAAAGTACTGCCTCGCACAAGTTGAAAATGAAGTTCTTAACATAATCAAAGGAATATTGACAACATATAATTAAGAGATACTGAATAAGCTTTTTGAATAAACAGTTGGTCCGGCATAATGTGTCTAATTTAAATGGTGTCATTGATTTGAACATTTTATAACTAATAGTTATTGAAATGAAAAGTAATTAATTTGTTTTTGTTTAATTGTTCCCAGTCCTGTCAATGACACTGCATCTGTAATATGTGTGCTCTGAACATTTTCCTGGTCATATGAATCATTGAGTGATAGATTCCATGCATCATTATTTGTAATCACCTATGTTTGTCATCAGCTACGCGATTGCGAGATGGGAGCGATCGTGAACCGCGAGCTAAAACAGCGAGTTAGACCTGTGAACGGCATTGTGGCGCACCGCCCTGTGGCAAAGGCTGACATTAAACATGCGGCAAAAATTATTCAGAATCTTGACCACAAGTGGAACATCTGGGACGAGAGCGATGAGAAACAAGACAAGGAGAAACAGGTCAGTGTAGCAAGGGTAGGCCTTCCCACAATGCAATGCACTACGGAATCAAATGGCCGAGATGGGTCATCTTTTGAGATAGTTGCATTTCTTCCAATTGATATGTGTGTTGCATAGAGTGCAAAAAAGAAGAGCATGCCTTACGAAAAAACAATCCTTACAAATTTATTTGCAGTTTTTCAAGTGTGCCTGGTTAAAGCAAAACCATAATTTAAAAAGTAAAATATCCTTTGAGGTGGTAAATCATCTGGTGCACTGTGAAGATCCTCAAGAAATAAACCATGGTCTCACTATGTTGCACCGAGGATCATCAAGAGTTATTGCACAGTCAGGGTTCGAATTTAACGGGGCCCCAGGGGATTGTAGGCCCTTGGATTCACGGCTGGGTCCCCAAAGGTTTCAAATCTGGGGGCCTGACTGGCTCCTAAAAGTCGGCAAAATACTATATTATTGTTGCGTCTCAGAAGCCCAACAGTAGTGCATTACTGGATTTTATGAATCCTGCAGGAAAGCATTACCAATGAGGTCTTTATGTTTCACGTGAGTCGGTAGTCTTGACTCTTGAATTGAGGATTCCCAAGATTGCTGAATGTCTTTATTTCTCTCACTCTTCTGGTCTCGTACAGATGAGCTTTGGAATGGTGTCAAAGAATCCCGTCTTGAAGAACGTCACAGACTTCCTTGTGGATGAAGGGAGCGCGGAGGAAGAGGCTCTCATGGGTACGTGGTGGTGCAGGTAGTGGTGCAGATGGAACATGCGACTGTTGAAGCAGTCAGTTTATTATTATGTAGCTTTACAATTTCGTGAATATCACGCCGCGTCCAAGCACACTAAAACACGAACTGTGGCAGGATGGAGCAAAAGTAAGTACAGTACTTATTGTACAACACACTCAGAATGACATGAATATGCGTAGCCCTGTTACGAATGAACTGTCATATATTGCGCAGCCTGTCGAAACATCGGCGATGTTCTTTATCTGCTCAGCAGGAGATGGGTCGGATTCACACCAATGTTTATTTAAACATAGCTTAGTGGGCAGCTAACAATCACCTTTGATGATTTTCCTCATTGACCTAATTACTTTGTCACTGGCGCTCTACGCGGCC
Organism: Lamellibrachia columna; assembly: GCA_963662155.1. Classification (NCBI taxonomy): domain Eukaryota; kingdom Metazoa; phylum Annelida; class Polychaeta; order Sabellida; family Siboglinidae; genus Lamellibrachia; species Lamellibrachia columna. The sequence goes on along the minus strand of OY759263.1, from coordinate 42,119,318 downwards.
ATGGCATGGCTTCCAGGTCATGGACGGAAAGTATTTGCGAACAACTGGTCGATTTTCAGTTGGACAGAAATTCGTTCTACAGCAAAATTTGTTCGGGAAAAGGTGTTCGTAATAAACGTGAATTCGTTATACCCGTGTTCATAATATGCGTGAACGCTTATAATGGAAAAGATAGAGAAAAAATCCGTTTCGTTATATCCGTGAATTCGTTGTATCCGTGTTCATTATAAGCGTGTTGCACTGTACTTATATATAATTATGTATATACTTATATATATTTTTTTCTCCAGCCTACTTATATGAGATTTGTAATGTGAACTTGGTAGTCACTGTTACGTTGTATGGTTTGGATTTGTAGCACAGGTTGTGTAGTTTGGTTGTGTCTGCACAATGTTTGTGCACACAAGGTGACAGGCCACACTGCATACATGCAATACACTGCAGCTGGGTTCTTGTCCTGAAGCAGAATATGTTTAAAAACAAAATTGACAAATATAAAGAATGGCAAGTTACACATAGATGAATAATCGCTGGACTCTTGATAAGCCACTGGCTTCCTCATCCATCTGCCTTCAGGGGTGTATGGTTTGGCAGTCTTGTTAAACTGAATGTACAAGCTTATGCCAGTTCGTTTTGTTACTTTCGACATTTGTATGTAGGGAGTTTATTCAAACCTGTTGATTGTTTTGTTGTGAAGGAGAGTCTATGGATGACAAGCCAAAGGAAGCAAACCCAGAGGTGACACTGGAGAAAGATGAAGAACTACTCAAGGTAGCTTTATCGCTGGGTGCTAGCTTTACAATAACTCCTTGAAACATATTCTACAGTAGTGTTTGGCATGTCATCTGTGGTGTACAAATACACAATAATGTTGGCATGAATCCCACTTCTGACACCACAGGTAGCATGGGGCATGCCATTAATTTGTACACTATGTTATCCATGGTGTATAAATAGACAAAGATGTTGATACAATATATATATATATATATAAAATATATAGTTTTTATGAAATAATTACACAAACTATGATATTATTTTTAGCCAGTCAAAATTCTATGAAAAAGGCAAATGTGGTCTGGTTCTACTGAGTCTTCATCAGGCTATTCACAATTTCGCAGGTTACCCGATCTAACAATCACAGTCAATTCCTTCGATGTTTTTAACAAAAGTTTGCACTCTTATTAAACCGACTGTACATGTTACTTAAACTATTCATACTGATTTAAACATCAACGAACGTGATTGACGACGTGATTGACAACGTGATTGACAACGGGCTAAACCAACTGAGGAAGGAGTTTGTTCTCCTTTGCTTACTAGAAACTTGTCCTATACAGACTGTTGTTGTCATGGTTTCAGGTTCTTGACAAGATGATCATGTACCTGCGCATTGTGCACTCCTTCGACTACTACAGTGCCGTCGAGTATCCAAATGAAGACGAGATGCCCCATCGCTGTGGGATCGTTCACGCACGCACACAGATAGCTCCCAGCAGGATCACCCAGAACGACGGTACGATATCACTTTCTGCAGAATCGGAATGAAATCTGTCAACTGTTAATTTATTGTTGTCATCAGAAGGCATTAAGTGAAATTTGTAGTCTGAACTCGTCGTTATGTCGAATGGTTTGGATTTGTGGTAGAGAGATAAGTTGTATAATTTAGCCATATATATGCCTGTACACCGTGTTAATGACACAATGACATCCCCTATTGTGTTGCTCAGTAAATTGCAGAGAGTTAAGTTGTATAATTTAGCCATATATACACCTGTACACAGTGTTAATGACATCCCCTATTGTGACATTGCAGCTGGATTTTTGTCAACCAACCCTCAATTTGTCACTTCAACAGTGCTTTTAGTCAGCATTGCTCTGATCAGAACCCTGCATTGTAGGTTACAATAGATGTTTCAGGATGCTAGTGAGAGTGGGTCACTCTTCTCATGAGCTTAGACGCTTAACCTCATTTAACGTTAGCCCTCCTCCTTGAATGACACTGATACCTGTGACAAAATATGCCTATATATGCTTTGCACAGGCAACTTTGTTTTCACTGAGGGATTGTCCATTTGTTTCAGTGAATGAATGGATCCAGAAGTTTGAGTCGAAGACCGTGTCATTCACTGACCTGAAGCTGCAGTTGGAGGAGGAGGAGGCAGTGAAACTGGGCAAGAAGAACACAGATGCATATCCTTTCTCAACTGGCTCTTGCCTGTCATACATGTCTGTCGTACATGTCTGTCATGTCGTTACTTTTCTCTTCGTCCCTCACGTCCGAGTGAGGCTGGCATCAGTACTGATCCTCTGTTTTTTCCTTCTTCTGTCACTGATCCTGTTTTACTGCCGTCTCCACCACCGGTCTCTCATTCTCCACTACCCTCCCAATCCCACCAAATCTCTCATCACACAATCCTCCCTCATAACGTGCCTATTTCCGGGGTGTGAATACAGTGTTCTCAACTGATGGCAGGGCTGATCACTCGCTGCTTTCTGAAGCCAGGGCAATTGTTTAACGTTCCTGTTACCTCACCCGGAGAATTACAGGAGCAAAGAGGGTGAACAGAAGGAGGAAGAATGACCTGAGGGAAGAGATTTGGATGCAGTTCAGTTTAATGGGAAGACTAGTATGAAACCGGTTGATGTTGGGTAACTTGGTGCTGACGGAAGTGGGCTGACTACCAAAGAGAGTGGAGGTGATGAAACTGAGGAGAATGGGGCAGATGACATTTAAGATGGGAAGACAGTGTTCGGGATGTGAGAAAAAAGTGGAGGAGGTTAAATTGGGTAGGGAAAAGGCTGCTGATAGGAAGCGGGGGAAAAGGATAACAGCAAAAGCAATGCAGCAGGAAAAGCACACGTCACCCCTATAAACAGAACTTTGAGGAAGAACAATTTCCTCAGTTCAGTCATCTGTATAAATAAGTGCCTGAATTTAAATAGTGATGTAATTATAAACTAGCAGCTTATGTGCATTCATTACAGTGTGGCTGAATACTTTATGATTTTGGTCCAGTAAAATAATACATATTGGTTGAGGAAGTAGATGTTGGTCTGTGAAATTATTTGTATTACTGCTAAATGTGGTTATGAACAATAAATTATTGTTATTGGTAAGGCATTTGAAGTTAAGATATGCTTCTCTTGAATTGAGTAGTTTCAGTAGAATTATTTAAGATAAATTAACCATTTCTTCACAGATTGTAGTTGAAATACTATATAATATTCCAGATTAATAAAAATTTGAGTCTTTCATTTATTTAGTTAGGTTGCAAGATCTTTTAAACATTTTAGTAAATGTGACAAAAATAGCCACAAAATGTGAAATTATGTCATTTTGAGAAAATGCCCAAACAAATGAATGACATACATATATGTATGACAGTGTCACTGATAACTTTAAAGTTGATTTTGGTTGACATAAACGACTTACATATGCTACACTTCCATGAATGAATTAAGCAAAAGTTGAATGACAGCCTAAAGTGGCAGTTTTACATATTGTTGACAAAACGTAATGGCCATATGTAATATTGACAGGTCCCCTTAATTTGCCACCACAATGGACCTTGAATATGTATTTGTAACGTGTTGTCGTCTGCGATATCAGGTTAAACCAGCCATCTGACAAACACGTGGCAGGCATGTTTATGATCACTTTAGCAAGATATGACGTTAATGCCGGGTGATTATTTCTGGTGCCAACTTTCAGTTCAATATGTCCTGGCATGTTATGAAGACAAAAATGAGAAAATGAACTAATGCGCTAGCCGCCCCAGCTACCTTAATGTTTTACAACGTAAGTGAACTGTATTGGCACATGAGCATGTTCCTTGACTGCTCTGCACCGAGCTAGAGAAGTTTGTGGCTGCAAACACCCAGGAGTTGGCCAAGGACAAGTGGCTATGTCCACTCAGTGGCAAGAAGTTCAAGGGACCTGAGTTTGTGCGCAAACACATCTTCAACAAGCAGGCCGACAAAGTGGAGGAGGTCAAGAAGGAGGTGACCTTTGACTCTTGACCCTCTTTGTTTGTTGGATGTCTGGCTGTAAATACAACAAGGCTATTCCCACTTTCACAAGTTCTCCCATCCAATGATCAGAGTCGATTCTTTCGACGATTTTGACAAAAGTACGCACTCTTATAAAGCCAACAAACCTGATTCGTAATAGGCTAAATGAGTTAAGGGAGTTGTAAGCGCTTCTTCTCTACCAGGAACAAGGTATTTGCGTTATGTTAGCCCTCGTTATAACATCTAGTCCGTCTGCAGGTGACGTTCTTCAACAACTACCTCATCGACCCAAAGCGCCCTCAGCTACCCGAGCACCCGGCCAACAAACCCAACGGACCGCACAATCGCGGCGACGGTAACTTTAACATGCCACCAGGGGGAGGATATCAGGGCCCGCCCCAGGGCATGATGGGATACAACCAGATGCGAGGGCCACCGATGATGTACGGTAGGTTGTCGGAATGTGGGTGTTTCTGGTGCAGGAATAGTAACAACTCCTGTCTCTTACTGGCTGGCTTCATAAAATTTGCTACCGGTAAATGAGTCATACTTTTAGACCATCAATTGCTGGCTGAAATAAAGGAACATTGTTAAAAGTTATATTTATGAAACTACAACATAATGTTTTATTGCAGAGTGGAAACAGTTCTGTGCGGTATAGGCGCATAAAAAGAATGGCATTTTGTCCAGTATTTGTTTCTTACCAGGGTCATCTGGTAAGCCTGGTGGGCCAAAACAGCCTCTCCTACCTGTCAACTCAACAAGAAAGTGTTAAATATTCAGGCAGAACCTTCTATTGTGCATAAATCAGCACATGTCAAACATTATGATGTCTAAGTCTAATAACTGAAATATTTGTTTCAACCTTTTTCCTACTGTTAAAACGATTCTCAAATTAATCTATTAACATTTGGATATGCATTACAAAGAGGAATATGGTAGCATGTATATGTGTCATGTACACAGATTTCTTTGTCGGCAGTTTTGACAAATTAAGTTCTGGGACCAGCTGTATCTGTCTGATAGTTTCATTTATATGTACAAAGTCTGATTGTTTTATCATAAAATTGTATTAACACACAGGGTATATAACACACAGGGAATATAACACACGGAATATAACACACAGGGTGTATAACACACAGGGAATATAACACACAGGGTGTATAACACACGGTGTATAACGCACAGGGTGTATAATATAAACCATATCCACTCTAACGTCTTCATTGCCCAATCATGTTTTAAAGAACCATAATTGTTAAAAATAATTTGACCGTTATCTGTTTTATGGATATCGACCAGCATGCAATTTAAACATGATATACGAGTCAAAACATTCAAATTTATTAAACAGATAACAGTGAAATTTATGACAAAATTATGGCTAATTAAAACGCTTTAGGGAGGTCAGTAAGTTTGAACAGATATAGTTTATACAATAGGACGGTCAGTAAGTTAGAACAGATAAGTTTATACAATAGAGCGGTCAATAAGTTCAAACAGATATAGTTTATACAATAGGGTGGTCAGTAAGTTCGAACAGATATAGTTTGTACAATAGGATGGTCAGTAAGTTAGAACAGATATAGTTTATACAATAGGATGGTCAGTAAGTTAGAACAGATATAGTTTATACAATAGGGTGGTCAGTAAGTTCGAACAGATATAGTTTATACGATAGGGTAGTCAATAAGTTCGAACAGATATAGTTTGTACAATAGGGTGGTCAGTAAGTTAGAACAGATATAGTTTATACAATAGGGCAGTTAGTAAGTTAGAACATATATAGTTTATTCAATAGGACGGTCAGTAAGTTAGAACAGATATAGTTTGTACAATAGGGCGTTCAGTAAGTTAGAACAGTATAGTTTATACAATAGGGCAGTTAGTAAGTTAGAACATATATAGTTTATTCAATAGGACGGTCGGTAAGTTAGAACAGATATAGTTTGTACAATAGGGCGGTCAGTAAGTTCGAACAGATATAGTTTATACAATAGGACGGTCAGTAAGTTAGAACAGATATAGTTTGTACAATAGGGCAGTCAGTAAGTTCGAACAGATATAGTTTATACAATAGGGCAGTCAGTAAGTTCGAACAGATATAGTTTATACAATAGGGCGGTCAGTAAGTTTGAACAGATATAGTTTGTACAATAGGATGGTCAGTAAGTTAGAACATATATTGTTTATACAATAGGATGATCAGTTAGTTAGAACAGATATAGTTTATACAATAGGATGGTCAGTAAGTTAGAACATATATTGTTTATACAATAGGATGATCAGTTAGTTAGAACAGATATAGTTTATTCAATAGGATGGTCAGTAAGTTAGAACAGATATTGTTTATACAATGGGATGATCAGTAAGTTAGAACAGATATAGTTTGTACAATAGGATGGTCAGTAAGTTAGAACATATATTGTTTATACAATAGGATGATCAGTTAGTTAGAACAGATATAGTTTATACAATAGGATGGTCAGTAAGTTAGAACATATATTGTTTATACAATAGGATGATCAGTTAGTTAGAACAGATATAGTTTATTCAATAGGATGGTCAGTAAGTTAGAACAGATATTGTTTATACAATGGGATGATCAGTAAGTTAGAACAGATATAGTTTGTACAATAGGATGGTCAGTAAGTTAGAACATATATTGTTTATACAATAGGATGATCAGTTAGTTAGAACAGATATAGTTTATACAATAGGATGGTCAGTAAGTTAGAACATATATTGTTTATACAATAGGATGATCAGTTAGTTAGAACAGATATAGTTTATTCAATAGGATGGTCAGTAAGTTAGAACAGATATTGTTTATACAATGGGATGATCAGTAAGTTAGAACAGATATAGTTTATACAATAGGGCGGTCAGTAAGTTCGAACAGATATAGTTTATACGATAGGGTGGTCAATAAGTTCGAACAGATATAGTTTGTACAATAGGGCGGTCAGTAAGTTCGAACAGATATAGTTTGTACAATAGGATGGTCAGTAAGTTAGAACAGATATTGTTTATACAATAGGGCGGTCAGTAAGTTCGAACATATATAGTTTGTACAATAGGGCAGTCAGTAAGTTCGAACAGATATAGTTTGTACAATAGGATGGTCAGTAAGTTAGAACAGATATTGTTTATACAATAGGATGATCAGTTAGTTAGAACAGATATAGTTTATACAATAGGATGGTCAGTAAGTTAGAATAGATATAGTTTATACAATAGGGCAGTCAGTAAGTTCGAACAGATATAGTTTATACGATACGGTGGTCAATAAGTTCGAACAGATATAGTTTGTACAATAGGGTGGTCAGTAAGTTAGAACAGATATAGTTTATACAATAGGGCAGTTAGTAAGTTAGAACATATATAGTTTATTCAATAGGACGGTCAGTAAGTTAGAACAGATATAGTTTGTACAATACGGCAGTCAGTAAGTTTGAACAGATATAGTTTATACAATAGGGCGGTCAGTAAGTTAGAACATATATATATAGTTTATACAATAGCACATAAGTTTACGATAAAAACAATCAGACTCTGTACCTGTAAACTCAAGGCAGCTAGACTGTTTATCTCTAGTTGAGAATGAACACCAAGCAGCACAGCTCCAAGAAATACCCTCACGTCAAAGAACATAGCATTTTAATTGTGCAACCACATAATTTGGTAGAGCTATAAAGTAGGTTACTTAGGGTGTGATTGTAGCCTGTCGTGTTCTCTTTTCATGTCGTTCGTCGTCGATTTCTGATGTTCGCACACGCTTCTGCAGGAAACCGAAGGGGTATGTTTTAGTGGTGCCACCTTCAGAATGCTATAATTAAGAATTGACTGTTCATGGATGCCTGCAGGGGAACACAGAAACACGAAAAGTGTTTGTTAGAAGTTGTCACATATGTTGTTTGTTGCTGTTGCTTCTTCTTGTTAGCTACAACTGTGGCAGTGGAATTGGGACTGGTCACTGACCACCGGCAGCGATTATGAAGCAGCAGCCAGAGACTGACAGCAACCTGTCATTAAAGTTCAAGTTGGGAGTGGCACAAATCAATATCTCGGTCGCAGTGTCTAGACAAATTGCTTGTCTAAACACACATATAATTTAGCTGCACATTGTCATGCGACATGTTGTCGCCTGACCAACTGGGGCACAAATCACTCATGTAAGCCAGTGTGGTATAGAAAAATGTGACCCCTGGGTCACTTCTATATAGAATGACCGCAGGGTCACTTTTCTATAGCAGTATGCCCATTGAATTGTTTTTGTTAAAACAATAAATGATTAAGAGTTTGGTGACACATTTAGGTTGATTAGTAACATATACCTAACAACATAATACATAAATGGGATAATTAGATAATAATTGTTATGAAGTTCACACATACACACCAGTCCCAATGTAATGTAATCTTTTGGTATTTATTAATTTAAGTAAATATACACTGTAGTTAATTTTATTCATTCTGATTAATTGTGTTATTATATTGTTTATCTATGATCCATTGTCGTACATGCATAAAACCTATTTTCACATGCTACATACAAACCAGACATAAATAGAATGTACCACTTACGTGTACATACATATGTAGGTACGTACATACACGCACCTACATACATACCTATGTTATATTTAAATTGCAGTATGAGCAATAAATAATTAGCAACATGGTCAACATTCTATGTGGTTTGCTTTTCTATAGCAATGTGCATGGAATTGTGACACCCATCCTGAAAAGTTATGTTATAACTTAATAAGAATGTATATCAAACTGACATATATACCTGTTATTTTTAAATTGCCGTCTGAACAATAAATAATTAGCAACGGGGTCAGAATTCTATAGGGGATCACTTTTCTATGGGGGTCATTTCACTATCTCACACTGGCCTTTTGTCATTAAATCAGTTTGTTCTTGTAGTAGAAAGAATTTGAGATTAAAATGATCTGTTACTAATCCCTCAGAGCCACAAAATGAAAAGGATGAAGATCTGCCCCCCATGCATAAGGAAAGGGGGTAAACCATTGATGCAATGTGTGTTGTCAGCATTGATTGGTTGGCATGCATTCGTAAAAATGTCTGGTTATGCTGCAAACATCAGAACTTACCAGTTATTTTTGTAAGCTCATTTGATACTTGATACTAGGCCTTTAAAAAACACAATGTGGGAGGTAACCTGTCTACCCAGCCATGTAGAGAGAGAGTTGATCTTTCTACTGTCATAAAGTGCTAGGTTCAAATGGAGTTTGTCAGGAATGCACGGGGCAGGGGTAGTTTGGGGACGGTTCGGCTTTTTAATATCAGTATTAAGGTCAGGTAAGCTGAATTTTGGGTCATCTGGGGTGATACCATTACTTAGGTGAGATGGCTGCATTGTTGCTCTAAGCAATGTTCAGTCAAGTTGAGAACTCAAAGTGTTGCCTGTTGTATTTACTGCTAATGTATTATACTGTGTTGTTATGCACCATGTACATAATAAAAAGCTATAAAATAAATGTAAATATTATGTGTATATAACATGTATATAAATATTTGCAGAAGCTTAAAAAGAAATTCTGCATGGGAAGGGAAACAGGCAGTGATTTCTCTGCATTTTGTTCCAGTTTATTCATTCAGTTGCACGTAGACGAAAGATTTGCCAATATTAAAGTTGCATTTTATTATTATTATCTAGCATCTGTTTGGTTGTTCTTACTTGGCATGCTTTTGTTTCTTTCATATTTTGCGGACTTTGGCTGATTCGTTCGGCATAACGCAGGAAACCGCAGAGGTATGTATTAATACAATAGTATCCAGAGGGACCTTATTTACATTATATGTATTTATCGCTGAGATATGTAGTAATACGTTAGTATTCAGGTTATCCTCATTTTTATTCATTTGTCATTCTGTTGTTTGAACGAGTTCTGTTATTCTTGAATTTCTCACCATCTGTCACTTTGTAATATCCAACAAAATTAAAGTTTATCAGTGAAAGTAGTCTAAATTTTTAAGTAAAAGCACACTACAGTGTACAGTGTAATTAACAGTGTAAAAAACCTCAGCAATCAGATCACAAATCAGGTTTGTTTATAAATTTATAAATAATATGCGCAATCGGTGTACTTAAAGAGTGCATACCTTTGTTAAAATAACCAAAATAATTTACTTTGATTGTTAGACCAGGTAACTTGTGCAAGTCTGGACCACCTTTGACCTTTTCATGCTGAATTTTGATCTGATCCGATCAAAGATAACTAAATAGCTTCTCAAATGATTTCATCAAAATTAATTAACAAATTTGTACAAACAATGTAGCATGTTGGTGTGGACACTACCTAGATGTTTTTTTTTTTTTTGCAAAACGAGACGAGTGAAAAAATTCAATTGAGGAAACACTATTAATTAAGGCTGAACAAAGTGATGATGTTCCTGATCTTATGGAGTAGCACTAACATCATTTTGACTGGTTGCTGTACAGGAGGGTTTTCATCGAGGGGTCATGACCCCTACAGGCATGATCAGTGGCGAGATCGATTTCCTCCAATGGGTCGTCGAGAACGGTGAGTGTTGTCACAGTGAGAATGTGTGATGGGAAATTATGCTGGCATTTTCTCTCACATTTTAAATGTCCGATACATTGCTAATGAGCACATGCAGTTGTCATGTTATTTCTTGGTGTCATTTGCACTGGACATAGCCATCTCAAGATGTACATGAACTGTGGTACTTTACTTGTAATTTTACTTTGTTACATTGTTTGTTGAAAATTATTGTCTTTTTGTAAAGCAAAACGACAGCTTGTTTAGGAGTTTGACTAGCGGTTTGATGTTTGTACATGGCTAGGAGTTTGGTGTCTCTATAATGCTAGGGGCTTGATATCTGTATATGGCTATAAGATCTGACATTATATACAGCATATTTTCAACAACAACAGAAATTATTATATTACAAATATTTTAGCACAATGAAATGCACTTTAACATCCATTGTTATTTCTTGTTTCTATGTTATTTAAAATAAGTTTGGGTATTTGTGTAGAAATTGGTTTATCGTATCTGAATGTGTGAGCTAGCCCTCTCTGTAAGAGACCGAGACCTGGAGGGGACTAAACGACCAGTGCCTGAGTCGGTTTAGTACAATGTGACCATTTGACCTTGTTGCAGGACACGGGCAGACCCCCGAGGAATCATTGAATACCGTGACTTGGATGCACCCGACGACATCGATGTATTTTAAACTTTGACCGTTGACTTTTAAACTTTTATGTCAGTTGCCAAATCACAATGAAGTGTATAGTGGCTGGTGTATATAATTAGTTCAGCTGCATTTTATTGTCCTGAGCGTTGTTGCCAGTAGCAACACACAGTGGTTGCCATGGTGATGACATGATATGGAATCATGTGGTGAGTTTATAATGTGCAGGGACAAAATGAATGATGTTTGAACGAAAGTAAACATGCAACCGTGAAGAAAAGATTTTAGCTGCTTGCATCACTTTCAGTTAAGGGGTCGTATATGTAGAACGTAACATGGTTAGAGCGAAATGTGCTAGTTGTTCGTATTGTTTTGGGCGAAGTATTTAACGTAAATGTACGATTTTCATTGGTTAACTGATGCAGGGTTTTGTATAATTGATGCCGCAATTCTCTCAATTTTTCAATCTTAACGTTCATCTAAATTAACAATGTTATACTTCATGTTTTTCCTCATTGCAGTAATGTTATATAACAGGAATTTGACAGACCAATGAATAATGTATGTATGTGGTAAAACTTCCATATTGATGTCATTGTCAAATTAAGTATTTTCTAAAGTGTTAAGACATGAAAGATCACAAGATCAACACGTCTTGTATGGATATTATTTTTAAACAACTGATGTTATAAATTTATAATTTCAGTGTCACAATGTCATTTAAACAGTCGTTCAGTGAACCAATGAAATCACACATTCCCGTTAATTCCTTTTTGCCAACTTTGTCTCTGTTGCTTTGTAAAAAACAGATTTGTAGGTGCTGAAATGTAAATGTAAACAAGAATGGCTAGTGAGGAAACCAGTCTTAATGTTCTTGTTGTTACTTCACATTTGTATTTTGTATGTAATAAATCATTTGTTTTCAAATTAGTGTTCTTAACTTGGTGTAGTTGGTAGCATTTGGGGTACTGCACAAATTCTGTGGGCAGTCGCGTGTCTAAGATCTTGCTCGGCCACGTTGGGGACGAGCCTAGTCACTCGGTGGTTTACCATGCTATTGGCAGATCGACCTGTTGAAATGTGGATTTGTCAGTTTAACCCAAGTATGGATGTACTGAATCATTAAATTTTTTCCCACTTTGGTGTGTTTCTGATGAACTAGACGCACCCAAACTTCAAAGAGCGTTCCACGAAATGCCCATCATTATCCGTCTGACCAGTGATTTAAATTTAGTATGCCACCCCGTTAATCCTGGCGAGCAATATTATTGCCAACAGCAACTGCAAAATCGGCGTTTCAATAGGTCGATCTGCCGGTATACCGATGTAATATCGGTTTAGCTAGGTTTGTGTAAACGTCAGTTTGGTATTGTATATGAACGTATCTGCACCACGGTTGAACGATCACTCCAGACATGCGTGGTGCTGTCACATCTGATTCACAGCACATTTTCCATCCCCAGATATGTCTCGTTCCTGGGACAATCACCCGAACACTGTCGATGTTTCACACACACAAATTTCTCGCAAATATATCAACCACTGAAATATATTTATTTCGTGCATCACTTACAACCATTCGGAAACCTGAGTTTGTATCTTATCTTAAACTTGTAAATGCTTAAAACTAACTTTTTCCTGTGAATCTAATCAATAAAACGACACCATAGATCACCCATTATATGAAGATGGCCATGTTTGTATTAGTTGAAAGCCCACAGGTACTTCATAAAGAGTGTTTGTCTTTGGTTTTGTAATTTATTGTGTTGTTTTTGTGTCAAACAATCTCACAAGTAATAACGCAACAATGTAAATCGAGTTAATACAATGATACAACAAAGACAGTTCAGAACATTAGTTAGGAAAACTACGCAATATGATCATTTGAAGATAACAAAAAGCAGGAACGTCGTAAACTAGCAGAGGTACTATTTGAAACTGCTTCAGCACCTTGTCAAACTTTGTAAACGAAAACGAGCTCATTTTAGTTCACTAACGCAGCATAACCGATAACGTTTCACAAGAACTGCATATTCACGTAGACAACTCAGAATATTACTGAAGATGGCGACATTTGAAGATAACAAAAAGCAGGAACGTCGTAAACTAGCAGAGGTACTATTTGAAACTGCTTCAGCACCTTGTCAAACTTTGTAAACGAAAACGAGCTCATTTTAGTTCACTAACGCAGCATAACCGATAACGTTTCACAAGAACTGCATATTCACGTAGACAACTCAGAATATTACTGAAGATGGCGACGAGGACACAAGAGCGGCAACTGACGACGACAATCGAGGACACAAGAGCGGCAACTGACGACGACAATCGAGGACACGGAGCGGCGACTGACGACGACGAGGACACTCGAGGACACAGAGCGGCGACTGACGACGACGAGGACACAGAGCGGCGACTGACGACGACACTCGAGGACACAGAGCGACGACTGACGACGACAACGACACTCGAGGACACAGAGCGGCGACTCACGACGACACTCGAGGACACGGAGCGGCGACTCACGACGACTCGACAGTTTCCAGATTGAACATCGGCACGATGATGTAGCCTTGGTTCTCCAGAACGCCGGCTTCGTCGAGCACCATCGAAAGATTCTGGTTACCGGTCGCGCCGTCGAGTACGTCGCCGATGGACAGCTGGTTGACCACGTCCATGGTGCCGCCAGTGGTGAGACTGCGCGCCGAAATGCTCTGCAGGGCTTCTGCGATTTGCTGCGAGACCAGCCCGTCGGTGGTGACCTCGTACTGCTCCCCGCCGCCCGTCTGGATGATGACCGTCTGCGTGGCGTTGATCGTGCCGTCGTGCTGCACGTCCTGCACCTCGGCGACGATCAGCGGCGCCTCCGTCCCGCCGACGATCGCAGCCGCCTGGGCGTCGGTCGGCAGGATCATCTTGTTCTGCAGCAGCAACTGCTCCGGCTGCGCCGCCGCCCGATGTTTGTTGGTCTGCGTCGCGAGGCGTTTGATGTATGCGACGGTGTCCGTCTGCCAGGCGACGATGTCCGAGTGGCGGCGCTGCAGGTGACGCTTCATCGTGTGGAAGTGGTGGCAGTCGGTGTTGCAGTACTCGCACACGTACACGATGCCGCCGTGGAAGACGCTCACGTGTTTGCGCAGCTCGAACTCCATGACGAACTTCTTGCCCGGACACAGCTCGCAGACGTAGCGGTGGCCGTGCCGGTGCCACAGCTCGTGGCGCCGCAGCTGCTCCGGGTACTTGAAGGCGGCCGTGCAGCGACCCTCGCCCTCGGCGACGTCGAAGCGACATTTATAGGTCTTCGTGTCCGAGTGCGTCAGTACGTGCTTCTTAAGATTACCCTTCTGGCGGAACGTCTTCCCGCACTGCTGGCACTCGTACGAGCGCACGGTGTCCGAGTGGAACTGCGCGATGTGGCCGTACAGCGAGTTCTTGCACTTCATCAGCTTGGCGCAGTATGGACACTGGTGTCGCAGCAGGTCGGTGTGCACGGAGTTGCGGTGCTCGTTGAGCGCCACCTTCAGGTGGAAGCGCTTGCCGCACACGTCGCACGCCTCCTTCTTGTCGCCATGCGTCTTCAGGTGCTTGTTCAGGTTGCTCGTGCTGATGTACGACTTGCCGCACGTGGCGCAGATGAGCGGGTCCTGACTCTTGACGACCACCTCGCGGTCGCCGGCCAGCCGCTTAATCCGGGCGCGTTCGCCCGTCGCCGTCACGCACATGTGGTCGTTGTAGTAGTCGATGCGGTGGAAGCGCTTCTTGCACTTCTCACACGTGTACTTCGGCTCCTCGTGCACGATGCGGTGACGCGCCAGGTACTTCGGGTGACGGAACGTCTTCTGGCAGACTTCGCACGCGACCGTCTCGCCGTCCCACGGGTCGCAGCGGTGCGAGTCCATGTTGGTCTTGCGCAGGAACATGCGGCCGCACTGCGTGCACTTGTACGGGTGTGTGTGCTGCGTGTAGTGCAGGCGGTAGGCGTGCGCGTCCGTGAACATGTCACCGCACACGGAACACTTGATCTCGCCCGACGTCTCCACCTGGATGCCGGCGCTGCACTCCAGCATGTGCTTGAGCAGCTCCTCCTTGCGGCAGTAGCGACGACCACAGATGACGCACGTGAACAGACCCGTGTGTATTGCCATGTGGCGCTGCAGGTACAGGTCGCGCGCGAACGTCTTGCCGCATTCCTTGCACGTTCGCACGGTTCCTTCCTCCGGAGCCTCGCCGCTGCACGCGTGCCGATCGAGCGAGAATTGCGATGCGAACGCGCGCTGGCAAGTGGCGCACTTGAAGCGGCCGTCGTGGAACTTCATGTGGTTGTGCAGCGACACCTGGCGAGTGAACACCTTCTTGCAGCGGTCGCACGGGAAGACGGCGACACCGTCACGCTTGAGGTTTTCGGGAGCGCACTGCGTCATGTGGAAGAGGAGCGACTCCTTGCGGGAGAAAGCACGGCCACATTTCTCACACGAATGCTCGCCAGTGTGCGCCGCCATGTGGCGCGCCAGGTACTGCTCGCTGCGGAAGCCGGCCCCGCAGAACTCGCAGTACAGAAGGCCCTCTTCCGGTAGGCCAAGCTCCGTCTTGACGGACGTTGCCGCTGTGCGACAGACGTGTTTGCGCAGACTCTCCTTGCGCGCGTATCGCTTGCCGCAATGCTTGCACTGTGCGCCTTCCGTGTGGCCCACGACGTGGCGCTGCAGGTAGTTTTCCTTCTCGAACTTCTTGCCGCAGAAACTGCACGCGAACACGGGCTTCTCATCCTCTGTCGTTGACATCTTCTCCGGCGACCTCACTGCCGTCACGCTGTCGTCCCGATGTCCCTTCAGGTGGCGCTGCAGGTGCGGCAACTTGCGGAAGTGCTTTTCGGGGCCACACAGTCGACAGACGAAGACGTTGTTGACGACATCGATAGTGGCTTCACCCGACTCGACGGGCACTTCTATAACGTCTAACTGCGACCCGGACTCGTTCGGCACACTGACGCCTGTCTCGCTGCTCCCTGTGTTCGACTTGACATCACGTGCTTCACTTTCCTCGTTAAAAACCCCGTTCCCCACACTCAAAGTTGTCGAATCAATTTCATTCGTTTCTTCGTCACATATCTGTTCCGCAGGACCGTCAGCCTCCACGGTGTCAGCGTCGACTGCAGCCGCCTCGGGGCTGTTGTACTCCGTACCGGACAATACTGCTCTCAAATGTTCCTCCGAAGTGACCACCATCGTCTGGTGGGAAGATAAAATCGGCTCGCCGTCGAGACTTAGCAACGTGTCCTGGTTTGTCTGGTCAGTACTGCGCGTGTCCGTCGTTACCATCGGAAGCAAGTCTATATTATCGAGCGACATGATCGCATCGAGCAGTTGGTGCGACGCAGACTTGGTCTCGGAATCCATGGAGACGCTCTCGTCGACTGCCGCGTTACCTTCGACGCAGTTCTCGTCTGTCAACCGGGCTCCCGTTGGTGTCGTTGTGGGTTCATCGCCGGACAAGACGATATCGGTTGTTGCAAACACAGGTGCTTCATCTAAATCAGCTGTGTCGTCGCTAGGTGGATCCTGTGGCGCCCCTGACATCACAAACGACCGATTCTCGTCATCACCATTTGTTTCGTGCACTGAACAGCTGCCATTATGTGGACTGACATCTATATCAACGTCATCTGTGCTTACATCGTCGAGTTGTCCTTTTTCCGCAGAATATTCCTCGTTCCCACCGCTCTGAGCCGCCTTATGTTTCTCCGCAGTGATGTCGACAAACTGAATCGTTGGCTTGCGTCGTCGCCCTCGCATGCTAACACTACCTCCTGGTCTCCCAGGAGCAACGTCTTCCACATCAACACGAAGCGTCTGTTCACTGTCAACTTTCTGTCGCTTTGCGGGTGCCGCCTCAACATCGTCACTGCTGTCTTCCTTCGGCGAGTCTTCTTCCTGTTCACGTTTTATTTCTACACCCACCACCTTGTTGCCGACCTGCTTCTTCTTGCGTCCTCTCTTCGCCGTCTTCTCCTCCGCATCCACCTGCTGCTTTCTCGTTCTTTTCTCTTGCAGTCGTCGCGACGTCCGCGGCGTACCACTGACTCCAGATGGCGTTGTCATCGCAATTGTGACGTCAGACGACTGAGTCGCTATCGCCGACTGATCCGTACTTTTCGATCTCCGTGTCCATTTTCTCTTCGTCTCGTTCTTGATGCGAGGTCTGTTTGCCGCGATCGCCCGCCTCGTCTTCTTCGCCGACTGTTCGATGTGTTCCTTGACGTGCCGCGCCAGCTCCGTGATGTCGTCGGTCTCGCGACCGCAGTGCTTGCACGTGAACGGCCCGACGGCCATGTGCGGGTGCAGTATGTGCATCTGCCGAGGCGTAGCCAGAGCGCTCAGTGCCGACACTGTCGTCGCGGGGATGTCTTCGAATACGTCTCCGGCGTCGTCGACGTAGTCGGTCAGCGACGTCCTACCGGGCAGCTCCAACTTGACCGGCTGGGAGGCGGACAGCAGGTCGACGTCTGACAGGGTGTCGTCTCCTGTATTGCCGCCATCCTCAATATCGTCTCTTATCTCCACCGACACGTGTGTGTAACTCGCTGAAACCACACGGCCCCAGTTGAATGGATTTGTACGATTTTCATTCGATAACTGATATGGAGTTAGTTGTGCTTTTATATACTTAAAATACTAAAACCGTGAAATGTTTACCATGCAACCATGTAGCCTAACATGTTATATATAAAAAAAAATAAGCCAAGGGTACCATGGCCCTATGCCCCCCCCCAAATTCAATGTCAAACGTTCATCTTTTACTCAGTTGTATGTATTTATATTGTGTAATGCATGATGGTGCTTCACCATTACCATCCTACACCTATGTTCGCTCAGTCTGCCCGACCTGCTGTTTTCGCCCTCTCCCCATTTATTTTATTTATTGATTGGTTGATTCCTTTTTTCCATATCATCTTTTGATCCCAACCATTTCCCCAAAGAAAATATATTAAAAAAAGATTAGCTAATCCACAGATTGAGATGAGAATAACTAGTTATTATATAAAACGAACAAGCTATATCACCAGTAAATGTGTAAACTGGGTGACAAATGTATATACAGATCATAAGCTGCCTAATAAAATATGGGTTTTTAAGATTTCTGTCATACTGCTTTAGTCTAAATTGGTGAGAGCCTCTCTTTAAAACGAAATTCTTCAAATATCTTAATTGCAATCCGACATACTGTCTATTGTGCAGCAGCTCATGTTAAATGTATAGTACCAACGTAGTTACCAGGACTCTCTGCCACTGTAGCTATCTTTGGGCTGAGCTGTTTGGTTGGGGCCATCCCAGCAGTGACTGCACATGTCTTCCCTGGAGTTCCTGGAACAGCCATGGAGTCATTCGGTTGGCCAGAGTCCATCGATCCTGTCGTGATTGACAGCAGCATTTGGTCAGCTATTGGAGGTGGCATCTTCATTCCCAACATCACTGCAAATAGACATCCATTGTCAACAGTAGCAGCATACATGCTACTAATGGAATTCATCTGTGACAATTCCCTGAAGTGTCTGTTAAAATAACACATTTTACAGCAGTATTTTCCAACCTTTTTCATATGATTGCCCACTTTTGATAGGTTTTTTAGTGTCACCCCCTACTGAAAATTAGGATGGAAACCATAGTTGTTCATTTTATTTATACCACAGGGACTTCTGATACTAGTGTTAACATTAACTGAATATAAATATGTGACAGAACATCATATTCCAAAACTAAACTATAAATTTGCAATGGTTTAAGTGCTTCAAATTATCTAAACTGGAAGTGCATATAAGTGCATATAATTTGTCTGACCAGCGTTTAAAATTTTAACTCAACGAAACAAGGACGATTTTCTCACCTACTGTGACACCATCTGGCACTGGCAGTCGGCCAACTTTCTTGGCATAGTGTGGTGCATACCATACTAACAACTCATCCCCCGGAGAGACGTCATGCATGGTCATGTAAAATATGTCAACCCCAATCTGTATTGCCATGCAGTTCTGTTCACTGGTACATCGTGCCACACCAACGAGACACATCCAGTTGCACTCGTCTTCATTCGTTGCATCTAGACTCACTGACGATCCATCTTTGATGAAAATCTAGTGCAAGATGGAAACATGCTTTTAGCAAAACGTCTGTCATAATCAGACCTGGGGCCGAGTACATTTTCATGAGTAAAGTACAAGCACGAGTACATGAGTATGAGTACATTTCCACAAGTACAAGTACATCATGTATAATATTATAGTAACTCTGTTTAGTAATAATAACGTACTTTAAAAATAAACATTGTGAATTAATTTATATAATTCAGGAAGAGTTGACTATGCAACAGCAGTTGATCAGAAATTTTTTTATGAGGAAAACTGTAAAAAATCTCTATGTTTGGGACCAAACTGGGGGTTGCATTCCATTCAAAGGTGCAATTTGCATTCAAATATGGGTCAAAATTTATTTAAATTGAAAATACTTTTCAAAATACATTTTATCGCACAACATAACAAGAGAAAATAAATAAATAAATAAATATAACCATTAAATATATATGATATCTGAATCAATGAACACAGTTAGGCTTCTTCAGAAGAAGACTCAGCTAGCAGTACTTAGCACTGTCACTTGTGAGAGCAACAAAGGCATTTTATGGCTAACTGACGAATGACCCTTTCGTTTTGGGCTTACTGGACTTCCTGGCTTCATTAAACAAACACAAGGATTATGACTTGGACTGGTAACTAGTACAACTATGGATATGAACTAGGGATTTCTGATTGGGAAAAGAATCAAAAGATGCTGCCTCTTGAAGCAAAGCCTTTGTGGCTTCAGTGCATTTAATGTGCAGAAAAGTGATCCACGGTGTGAATTTGTGAAAACTCATTAATACCAAGTAAAAATGAAACCACATCTACTAAATGTAACAATAATAATTATTACAACTCAGGGGCTATTACACCGCAATTAATATCATGGTTATTGCAGTAGAATTAACACAAAGTGTTTTTAATGATCCTCTATTAGAAAACATATATAACTCAGGTGAGATGCATGCAAGAATAGAAAAAAAATTATTTTATTCATATGCAGGTAATAAAATTTGCTACCATACTTTTTTAAATTATTGTCGTAGTTGTTAATGATCTGATAACATAAGAAATTAAATACTTTTCACAATATCATATCATGTCTGGTCATATTAATTTAGAGAAAAGAAATGTTTCTAATTTTAAATACATGACTTTAAAAAATGAATATTATTATACTATAGGTATATTTTTTCACACAATCTTGGCAAAAAAGCTCTTCTGGGAGACTTTCTGGGCACTGCAACAGACACAATAATAAAAAGGCATGAAGGAGAATCTGTGGCAACCAACAAATGGAACAAGCCGAGAGTCCAAGACAGACCAGTCTTTACATTTCTTGACTGTCTAAAGGAAGATGTGGGACTGGAGCCAGTAGAGCAATGAGGGATAGAGACATCTGGAGACCATCTGGTTAGAGCCAGTGCCAGATTAATTAAAACTGCTTCAACTGATTTAGCCTATCACAAATCCGGTTCATTGGTGTCCAATTATGTAGTGTGTGAATAGTGTATGTAACATCCGCAGTCGATTTATTAAAAAATGCATATTTTTTTCAAATCATCGACAATTAAATTTAGTCATTAGATCTGATAAGGATCAAAATAGTGGATATCCAAAATGGTAAACACTGTGTGGGTCAATGCCGATCATGGGCATGACCTCCATCCTCTCGCCAATCACATGAACAAAGTTACAAAATTTCACCAAGGAAGAAAATTGTGATTTTTCAGCATTTCGATTTTCATTTCAGTTAATGCTTGAACAAGCATTAACTAATTTAATAGTTTGTCTGATGATTTCACAAAAACTACATACAAAAGTTGCACAAACGAGCTAGCATGTTGCAGTGGATACTACCAGGGTAGGTAGTTTTTTTTTCTCCAAAATTAATTTGAAATGCGACTAGCAAACATTTCTTATTGATTAAGCACCTTGAACCACGGTTCAAGCAACACACTCATACCAGGCCCCCACAGAAAGGAAAGTATTTGGATGTCACCCTTTGTTTGCTCAGAAGAACTTGTACATTTTCTGTTTTACCCTGTATTATTTTCTTGACATTTATGCTGTAATTCTTGTTGTCATCATACACTGTATTTTCTTGTATGTATGTATGTTTGTATCTATGTCGTCATCAACAATAGTTTGTGAATGCTTATGCTCAAACATACAGTTGAATACACAGCTATGGGGTTACCTCTACTGATGTGACTTTGACATGGTTTTGGAAGCTTCAAGGATTGTCAATTGAAGCCGTAATACACTGTATGGAATACCGGTTTCAAACCGTATAAAAATACTAGTACAGCAGTGTACCGCCATACGGTACATAGCACTGTCTACTACTGCCGGTGGCATCAAACACTTCAAAATACCATCACATGGTACATACTGACAATCACAACCAACCTTCAATATAAAGCCATCACCAAGGTCGATTTCCTGTGTGGTTCTCCTTGCCTCAAAAGGACCAAGTCTTGTTTTTGCCCGGATTGTCTGAGTTGCAACCACCTTCACACCCCCCGCTCCATCGTTCTGCACCTCCAGGAAATGAGGCAATGTCAGACGGGCCCTAAACACATATGCTCACATGAATAAAGGGGCGACATTTGTAAAACAATTCAATTATCTAAGCAGCAATTTTTAAGGCAATCTATGGTCTCTATTTGGGACGGTATTTTGGGGATGGGACTGTAGATTTGTCACTTTTGTAATTTTTTCATATACTGGTTGGGAACATGGGACAATAGGAATCAAGCAAGGGACCGGAAGCGAAAGCTTAAAGAAATTGCTGTTCTAAGCACGTCTACCTGCTTCCTTTGGCGAATGGCGTAAATAATTGATAAAATATTGCCCTATTTAATTCAGCACTACAAATGAGTACCTGGCAATAGCCGGTCATTGAATGTAACTGCATGGCTTGCAAGGAGGGCAAGGCAGTGTGTGAACTTACAAGTTTGTTAAGTTTGCACATGTTGTACTTTTATTAAACACCATAATATAGTAGACTCTGCTTTTAAAAGAATCATTCTAGGCTAGAACAGTTTGATTTTTTTAGAATTACATGTCCCACTCCAATCCATGTATTTTTTTTTCACAATTACATTTGTAAGTATTATTGACTAAACGAAACAACTTATACAGCACAAGTAAAACTTGAGATTGACCTTGAAACAGAAGAGGCTGGCTTGAGATCAACTTCTGATGCCAACTGCGGGCAATCCTCAGTGCTGTGGTCTGCTCCACAGACATCACAGCCTGAAAGCCAACCTGACATTAACCATAAGCCTGAAAAGCACACATTATGTCAACCACATTCAATGGCAGGATAAGGGTAGAGGGGTACCTGACTTTAAAACGTGCAACTAAGAGACAACATGCTTCATAGCTTGACAGGTCCAATACACACTTCCCATTACCACTATTCTACCTGATGGATTAACTGGAACTACAGAATCGGGGAACAGAATATCATTGCGCTTGTTAGCACAGATAAGTGGATGATGGTGCTTGTTCAAGACCTTACAGTATGTTTGTCGCGTGTAATGACTGTTAACGTCACTGAGAGATAATCTGAAAGTACAGACCTAGACATGTACACACCTTATCGCCAAATATATTGGCCCAGTAACTGAAGATATCCTTTTAATAACCATTAGCTATAAATCATTACAGCTGGTCCTAAATAAGGACAATATTTACAACGCCAAAATAATATTGATGTATGTGCAAAGATGCTATCATTCGCTGCGTAATGTGCCTGTCTGTGGTCTGATACCTGAGTTCCAAAACTGTCCACCATGTTTCAGCTGGAAGGGTATATTACTTCAGTTGAACATAAATCCTGGGTTTTGCAATGACTTAACATGAATTGTGATATTAATGAAAATATTTGTATTCCGTAATAATCATAACAAGCTATTTCTGTTTGATGTGGATCTATAATAAATTACCTTGTATTAAGTATTCTTTCTAAATACTGAAAACAGCTGGCAACTCCATTGAAAAAAAACGCCAACAAAACCTTTTATTGATTGTGTGTAATATATTGCTATGTTCCATTCTGTGGCATTTCTGCCAGGAAAGTATCAATGAAAGGCAGGTTGAACATATTGACCCTCTACAAATAGCCATGAAAATTACATAGTCCCAGTCCTTAATAAGAACCATGAAGACTATTTAGTGATTCTACTATATTTAACTATACAAACATACCTTCAAGATCTTCAGTCAGCATTTCTGTTTTGCTTCACCATCACCAAATCAGCAACTAAAAAATTATAATAATCAAAAATCAATAATACCACCTATTTAAAGTTATCACATGTACCTAGTACACCACGTGACACATACACAACACCATAATTACATAACTTTGAATATTGTTCACAAATCTAAATAAACTTGCATTTTGACTTTAATAACAACTCCTTTTAAAAAACGTCCAGGGCAGCCAGTAGGCAGTACCAGGCATGACAAGAGTATTTAGAATAATATTTGGTAAATCAGATGTGATTTTGTGTTAGTGTGTGTGGGCATGTGTGAATGTTCACGTGTGTGCACGTGCATGCTATGTGTGCGTGTGTAAACATGTAATGTTTCTTTTTCTTCATTTTATCACTTCCACTGGCACTGGCACTATTTTTTTTATTTGGATCTAAAATTCAAGTGGTATATATATTTCTAAAAAAATAATAATAATAAAGCTCATAAATCATACTGACTTCGATACCTTGGTCTTGGATGTTTTGATAAGGTCGGAATAACCAATATTGAATATTTTTAATGCCTGGTGCCAGTGGATGGAGGTCCTGGACACTGCAGCGCAGGGCTCATGGTCCCATGGGCCATGCCATGGAGTCATGCCACATGATTGGTACAGAATCAATGAACGCCGACTTGTTACCATAAAAACTGGCGATTTAGCAAGACGATGATTGGCATCAGCGTCCGTTTACTAAATTAATTTTATTAAAAGAAGATAAACGCCAAATGCCCAGCTGGTAAAGTAACGTTTGCCAGCAAAGGTAGCCCGCTCCGTTTCGCGCGTTGGCACAGCTAAGTTGGTACTAAAACGTAAAATTAGGCAAACGACTGCATTTTCGTGAAGGTTAGCAAGATGGCTGCAAATAAAATGTGGCGCAAATCCTGCCACTGGTAGATTATTCAACAGCATAAGTATACACTACACCAAGCTAGTTCATACAGTTATGTCATACTTGTGATAAAACGTGACTAAGCCCGTTGAATATACTGAGGCATACTGACCATCGTTTTCTTCGATAAATTGGACTTTATCTGTCCCACGGTCGTTGAAAGTTCGCCATATGCATTGCACGCATTGCGCATGATCATGGCCGACTTCCGCTAGTAACTGTCTTTTTGTGCACATGTGAAGATGTAAACAAAACAAAAGGCTCTAAAACGTTGCATAAAAGGTTTATCGAGTGATGTATTAATATTAGAATGTTTACTACTTGGTAAGTGCAACTTCGGGGCTATTAATAAATGTAACAAACACGATTACATACCATAAACAAAACTAGTTGTTATAAGGCTTGTTGTTGTTGACATGCTGTCAGTGTCTCAAGTAGTTATACTCCAAACAGCCCAATCTTGAGCTAACGCAGGTTACTTAGAGGTGTATCAGCAGAACAAGAGGCCACTAGTACAGACAAACCAATATCAAATCGTCCGAAAAACATCTCTGAAACAGGTTATAGATGCGTATATTTAAATGCAAGGAGCATAGTAAATAAGAAAAACGAATTAAACTTTATGGTAGAAGATATTGACCCTCACATAATTGGTATAACTGAATCATGGGCCAACATAGACATAACAGATGCTGAATTAGGACTGACAGGATACGTAATGTTTAGGAAAGATCGAATAGGAAGAAGGGGAGGGGGAGTTATTTTATATGTAAAAGAATCTATTCAGGCTTATGAAATAAAACCAGAAAGGGAAGCAGATTGCAATAAAGCTGTTTGGTGCAAAATTGTTTCATGAAATTAACTATTGGATTAGTTTACCGAAGTCCAAACATAAACGAAGAGGATGGCACAAAAATAAAAAACGCTATAAAGGAAGTTAGTAAAGGGGAATGTATCATAATGGGAGATTTTAACCATGGACACATACAATGGAATTCTCTAGAGAGCACAGGGAGTGAGGACCAACAATTTCTATTTTTAATCCAGGATAGCTTTCTTACTCAGCACGTGCTAGAACCAACCAGGGGAGAAAATGTATTAGATATAGTTTTGTCATCACAAAAAGAATTAGTGGACAATGTAAAAATACGTGAACCATTGGGTAACAGTGACCATAATCAAATACATTTTGACATCAATGTAAAATCAGAAAGTAAAAATAAGAAAACGTACAACTTCACGGTACAAGAGAAACTTCCACAAAGGTAACTACAAAGATATGAGAAAATACTTAGCAAAGCTAGATTGGAATAACATGCTGATGAATAAGACCGCAATTGAATGTTGGAATATTCTAAAATATGAAATTGAGAGTATCATCGATAAATTTGTTCCCTTCCAAAAACAAGGAAAACGGTGTAGAAAGAAACACTTGTCAAAAGAGGCTATTAGAAAAATAGTGTTAAAACAAACTGTGTGGAGGGTTTATAGACGTACCAAAAAGGAAGAAGACTGTGCAAATTACAAAGAGGCACTTAATGCAGCTACAACTGAAATCACACAATCTAAAAGAAGCTATGAGCAAAAACTAGCATGTAACAAAAAAAATTACAGCAAGACTTTTTATGCATATGTCAGGAGTAAACAAAAAGTACAAGACAAGGTTGGACCTCTAGAAGACAGTGCTGGAAATATAATATCACAGGGGTTTTTAATGGCGGAAGACCTAAATGGTTACTTCAGTTCAGTGTTTACCAAAGAAGATATTAGTTCATTACCAGTTGCTGATGCTAAATTTCAGGAGGCTAAATCTGACTATTTAGGACCGTTAGTTGTAACTCCAGAAATGGTAGCTAAGAAAATAAAGGCAATGAAGGATAATAAATCACCGGGAGTGGATGGGATTCCTCCAAAATTACTAATGGAAACAGTAGAACAAATCAGTACACCACTTGCAAGAGTATTCAACTTGTCATTAAAAGAGGGAGTTGTTCCATTTGAATGGAAAGAAGCAAACATCATACCATTATTTAAAAAGGGTTCGAGAAATAAGTCAGAGAATTACAGACCCGTGAGTTTAACGTCAGTGATTTGTAAATTATTAGAAAGGTTAATTAAAGACCATATGGTGGACTTCCTCGTTAAGCATAAATTATTAAATTCATAAATTTTCGGATGACACAAAACTGTTTAGAAAGGTTAATACTGATGGTGATAAACAACATTTACAAAACGAAGTAGACAGATTAGTGAAATGGTCTGAGAAATGGCAGATGTTCAATTTTGGGAAATGTAAATGCCTACATACAGGACATGGGAACTTGGATGTAAACTATAAAATGGAAGATACTGTTCTGGGTACTACTGTAAAAGAAAAGGACTTAGGAGTTACAATAAGTGCTGATATGAAAGTTTCAGAGCAGTGTGATATTGCTGCTTCAAAGGGTAATCAAATTCTTGGAATGATTAGAAGAAACATAACATACAAGGGAAAAAAGTTAATTATACCTCTTTATAAAGCAATAGTTAGACCTCATTTAGAATACTGTATAAAAGCATGGAGACCATATCGTAAGAAGGATATAGATACGCTTGAACGCATACGAAGGAGAGCAACTAAAATGATTCCAGAACTGAGAGACCTTAGTTATGAAGAACACCTGAAAGAATGTGGTTTAACAACTCTAGAGACAAGGAGGTTAAGAGGAGATCAGATTGAAGTTTTTAAGATATTGAATGGGTATGAAAATATTGATAGAAATATGTTTTTCTCACTCAAGAAGGATAGCAGAACTAGAGGTCATGAGGTAAAATTAGTAAAGGATCAATGTAGATTGGACATCAGGAAGCACTCGTTCTTACAGAGGACAATAAATGAATGGAACAAATTGTCTACAGATTGTGTAACTGCTAGCAGCGTGAATATGTTTAAAAACAAGGTTGACACATATCTCAGGAGGGCGGGTTATAAGTAGATGAACATTGTTGGACTCTCGATAAGCCAATGGCTTCCTTGTCCACTTGCCATCTGGGCCTTTGGCTTGGATGGCAAATCTTGTTAATTTCTTGAGTTTGGACAAACGGCTTTTAGTGTCTCTTCCGAAAGACACAGGCAAAGTGGGTTGAACGAAATTGCCCAAGCTTCGAAATGGCGGAGGTGGAATCGAACCACCGTCCTCTCGATGGACAGGCGGGTGCACAGTGACAGTGCCGTTTGCCATTTCCACATTTGCCTAATCCCACCTTGGCTTAACCTAGATATATTCACATGGCCAAGTAGATACGTAATTCCTGTTGTTTTTTAACTTATACAGTTCGCACTTGCGACTTCGAGATTTATCTGAACTAATAACGTAAGAGTAGGCACTTCAAACAAAATTTAGATATCATGATAGAACATTGCCATTGACAATGGATTTAAATAATTAAGTACTCGTATTTAATTGTAACCAATTGGAACCAACGAAGTGTATTGATATAATTTTGTTTCGTTGGATCTGATTGGTTACAATTAAATATGCGTACTTAATTATTTAAAGGCATGCTTTTAATGTTACATACGCATATTTTATTAATTAAATGCATGCCTTTAATTAATTAAAGGCATGCCTTTAATGTTACAACCATGTCTTTAAATTTAAATATACATATTTAAATAATTTCAACGATAGGTGCATGGTGTGGGGATGGCCCCAGTGATTCATTTGACCTAAACTTTGGGCATTCCCAACAGTTATCTGTGGAGAAAAGTTACATACATGTTAAGTCTCCTGCATTCGCCAGGAGACTCCTGGAAATCCACCAAATCTCCTGATCTCCTGGAAAGGAGAACCAATCTCCTGGATTTTCAGTGAAACCAAAACCAATTTTTTTTCTGTTATTTTCCAAACTCGGCATGGCCTAATTGGGTTTTATTTCCGGCTGACTCAAGTATGTTTTTCTTAGTCAACAGAAAATGGTCAATACCGGTTCTGATTGGCCTGATTTTCCGAGACTACCCGATTTACGTATAAATCCCCGATTTTTTGAGATCCTCTGATTTACGTATAAATCCCCGTTTTTCCGAGACCCTCCGATTTGCGTCTAAATCTCCTGGATTGGCATTTCTGAAACTTAACATGTATGAAGTTAGGTGGTTCACACTTCCCTACAGCCCACTCCTCCCAGTGTCTCACTTATTATCGCTGTGTGTTTGACTGTTTTACATCAGCATCACGCTTTTAAAGATTTAAGTATAATAAAAAGGTACATTCTTATATAGCATGATATCCAGTCCTTGGGACTGCTCATAACACTTTACACTTCACCCTCTGGCAGACCTGTTCATTCCAACGCCATCTCAGCTTCTCTGGGAAGCATTCAGCTATGCTGCAATTACTGCACAAAGACTATTCGTTCACATATCCACCTCTGTGTATAGCCGGGTATCCATTTATACAGCTGAGTGAACTGTGGCAGCGTGGGGTGAAAGTTTTAGAATGGCAGCAAGAGGATTCGAACCTGTGTTCTCTCAGTTGAGAGTCCAGCATTCTAACTGCTACGCTACCGCGCCCCGCAATAAAATACGATAAGCACAATGTTTTATTTGTCTAAAATCATAACAGAATCATATCTAAGAACATAATTATGATGTTTACCCTTTTGCATATGTCATAAAGCCATCAGTTAAATCTAGCTGTTCAATCATAAAATAACTGATCCTGTCGATCTAAAGTCGCAGAAATTTGCTTCCTCCCTCTAGCTGTGGATTTTGACAATCTATCAAAACACTGTAATATGCTAGTGCTAGATTTGCTAGATACCTCTACATCACTTGCTAGATATGTACAATGTACATTGTTACAACGTGAACAAGATTATAATAAAATGAACAAGATCGAACATTTGGAGTAAATAGTATGGACAATAGATCTAGGAAGCTGCAACATCACTTAGAGCACAATAAATGGCCAACTGGTCAGCTATAGCTCTCTTATTTCTATTTCATTAATATTTAATGCCACCCATGTTAGGTAAATGTATGCATCAGCTGATTAAACTGTATTCTATGTCCAGTTGTCATTTGCTGCAGGCATGTTGGAGAGCGCACCTAATCCATTCAAGAATGGCAAGTGTGAAAACATGACAGAGAAGGGTGCAGCTCAAACTGGAAGGCACTCATTTCTTACAGAATACGACTCAACACATTCTGGCTGGCAGATTGAAACAACAGTAGTTTGATTGAAACAAATAATGGCTACTGATAAAGTGCAGACTGTACACTGCATAGGAATCATATACACAGTGTCGCTGGTCACTTGGTTATATCTGACTGGGATCTTCATCACGATGCCCGTCTTCTACAAAGATGTATCGACATTCTACTATGGACTCATGCACTTTCTCGCTGTATTCATCGTTTTCAACACCATTACAAATCTTTACTTGACACGAAAGTGTGACAGCTTCTACAACGGAAAGCAAGGCAGTGGAGATGACGCACTGCTGGACTCCAAGTGGGTCAAGTGTATGCACTGTGTGCGCATGGCGCCGCCACGATCACATCATTGTGGTGTCTGTCAACGCTGTGTACTCAAGCGTGACCACCACTGCTTCGTGACAGGCACATGTATCGGGCTGCGTAACCAGCGATACTTCCTCATGTTCCTCCTGTATTGTGACATCGGCATACTGTATTCGTCCTACATGGCGTGGTACTACATCTACACCCACTATCACTTACACCCGCTGAGCACGAGCATCATCCACATCATTCCGCCCATCACGCTCATCGAATGGCTCCTTGGTTACGTAACTAGTGATTTCTTCCACATAGCACTGCTTGTGGCAGTGTGCTTCTCGACAGCAGCGGGGACATTGCTTCTCGCTGCAGTGCAGATTGTCATGATTGTGTTGGGAACGACGGGATACGAGTTCAAAAAGAGAGTGTGGCGATACAACCGCGGTGTGTACCAGAACATCAAGGACGCTCTCGGGCCGTGCTGGCTACTGCACTTTGTCTTTCCACTGCCCTATGTAGCTGAAGCACAGTGGCGCAACACAAAGTTGGTGTAGGCTGATACAATGACAAGATGTAACTGTAAAATGTAAATATAGTTTGCTGGATGTGTTACATGACCAGATGTAACACAGCCAGATGTGTTACATGACCAGATGTGTTGCATGACCAGACGTAACACAGCCAGATGTGTTACATGACCAGATGTGTTGCATGACTAGACGTAACACAGCCAGATGTGTTACATGACCAGATGTGTTACATGACCAAGCATGACACTACCAAGATTTTGACGCATTGTGGTAGGTTTTATTCAGAGTGGCCATATCATTTTAACAATCACCAGTCAAATTAAGCTTTATTACCAAAAATACAATAAAGTTTAAGTTAAAGGTTTCCTTCTGAGCGCTTGGCCAATTGTCTTTGTCATTAACTAAACAAGTGGCAGCCGTTGTATAATTCTGGTGTTCTTTTACAGTGACTTCAACTTTCGGCAGCATATTTCTCAAGTATACAAATCCTGTTTCTACCATATACATAATCTCCATCAAATTCGGTGTCAAATATCTTTTTATCTACAGTTAAAACAATATCAACAGCACCATTTAGTGACTATTGTAATTTACTACTAAACAACATTTGCTGAGAGAGCGAGCGAGAGTCTACTTGGTTAGTCTCCTGCATCTTTCAAATATCCCTAGGCATCTCAGATCATCCATTCCAACTTATTGTTGTCCTCTGTTGCTGCACCTAGTCTGGAACAAACTCCCCAATCACTTTGAAAATATCTGAAACTAAAGCTACCTTTCGAAAAAAGAAAAAAAATCCAAACTGCATTTCCACAATAAATCTTTGGCGGTCCTTCATTCTGATGATTTTGTGCATCTCTGTTCACGATTATGCTCAATGATTCTGTTTTGTTGCACCTCTGAGCTCAGGTTCCTGAGGATATAGGCGCCATTAATCAAGTTAATTTTTATCAAAAATAATCATAGCAGGTCTATACATTTTGACAATGTGGTCATTTAATAATATAGCTGGAGTCAGGTCATACCGACCTGTATATTACTAATTACATCCTCTTATATGTCCACTCATGTTAGACTTTCCATAAGTTGTATATTGTTTTACTATTTCAAACATTCAGTGGCAACCATTTTTGATCAGTGGCATAAAGAATACGTTAAGGAACATATTTCAACAAATGCCTCATATCAATTCTGAAGATTCCTGACATATTGGAGGACCCTGTGTTGAATATTCCTAGAGAAAAATTTACCTTAGGCACATTAACTCATGTTACATTTACCAATTGATATTTGTATGTCTAACAAGCTTACAACTTAGTTTTAAATCAAACAGCTAATATAATATAAAACTTCACAATGTCATGTAGTAAAATCTGCAATCAGGTTTCAGTAGTGCCAATTTATTTGCAACATACTTTAAATATTACAGGCTACATGCCATGACATACTTGTCAAAGGGCTTACGAAAGGGGTAATGACAATCTGGTAAATGCATTGGGACAAGATACTTGACAGGTGTGAATGTAAGTTGTCCTACACAGGTAAATCAATACTGCACTGATTTCTGCCAATATATATTATATACATTGCATGGTTCCTAACGGATGGGAATTGTGACGATTCTGTTTTACAAATTATCTAATAACTTGGCACCCGGGACATGTATAGAGAAGTATGCCAAACCAGACATATCTAATACAAGCAACTGAGAACAACAGACACATTTTGAATGTACATAATACTTTTTATGTTGTGTTGTTTCCATGGTCACATATGACCGCCAAGACACACACACACAATATGAATGCCAGTGGTATACCCTACTAGCTCTTGCAAGCCCTACAACCTAATGTGGACAATTCTTCATCTGCGTCCCTAGTTTTTTCATTGTTAGACGATTACAACATAGCACACAATGTGCTAAGCTCAGAAAATGTCCAAACTTGATATATAAATATAAACAAGCATTCAACATGTTTTTACAATGAAATTAATTTCTTGACCAATAAGATTGCTGAGAATGTCCACAGTCATTTTTGTGTTGAATAACATCAGACTTGCTGTGAATGCAAGCACTAATAAAGCGTTTCTCTGGTCACAGAAGTAAACGTGCTCTTTGCTGGTTTCGTCAAGTTCTAACTACTAATATCATGTTTAAATACTATATATTATGTCCTTTCTTTTTTAGCCCATCCCACGAACATTTTGCCATCACTGGATGAATTACAGTACAGGTCTTTGTGAACCACGGCCTCATGAATAACAGGATCAGCTTTCCAAATATGTACAAACATTACAACCGTGGTACAAAATAATTCAACTGCTCATTAGGAATGAAAAGTTTAACAAGTTTCTTATTTAGTTGTTATCAAACTGCTTTTAAACAAAAACTTTTAGATCACTGCAGCGGCAGTGGCAAAAAATCATATAAAAAGAAAAACTCAAAATGTTAACACACATCACAAGACTGGAGTTGGCGTAGTACCACAAAAACATAATTTGTGGTTAGAGAATGTGTCAGTTTCCCTCACATTGATATAATTCTCTTCACCAAACACATCACAAAATTGGAGCTCCAGTGAAAACATAAACAGTTCGCGCCTCTTTTCCAAAGGTCTGCCGTCTTCTCAAGATGCACTTCTCATTCACACTTTACACTCCGTCCCTTGAACTCGTCCATGGCACTGCTGGCTCCAATATATTTGTTGGCAATGCAGGCACTCTTCACTGGAAGGATGCTGAAACATCAAATGATTCAATAATGAATATTTATCATTGTCTATAGGCACAAAATTTGGGCCTTAGAAGATTTAAATCATAACAGATTTTTATAAATTAGTTATATAGTACACTCACTAAAGTTATAGGGTATGTTAGCTAAACCATAACAAACATTTCTGTGTATAGATCCCCAAAAAATATATTATGATACACATGGAAACAAAATTATACATTTTCTTTTAAGACAAGTTTCTTCCCGAAGAACACCTTGGAAGAATCTGCCAATCCCCCTGCATCTTTCAAATAACCCAGGCAGCTCATATCATCTATCTCACCACAGCCTTTGTTTTCAGAACTAAGCTCCACCTAGGTAAGTGTGATTTCCCTGTAGCTGTTCCCAAAATTTAGAATGAACTCTCCGACACATCAAAATTATCTGAAACTCAGACTGCCTCCTGCAAAAATCTCAATATTTATCTTTTTGAACTTGCATTTCCACCCCACATTATCAGCCTCTTCGCTGTGATGATGACTTGCACGTCCCTATCATGCTTAATGATTCTGTTTAGTTGTGCCACTGAGCTCGGCTCCCCGATGAGTTAAGTGCTAAAGAATTTCCCAGACCTGCCACACTATATACGATTTCCTGTATGCAACAGGAGATTTTGGGAGGAATCCAGTCTTATCCCGTTTTTTTTACAGATTTGTTTAAATTGCATATTTTCTTGTCCAAACAAGTATAAAATCGAATGATAAACTTATAGTGGTCAATACACAAATAATTTTGACGACACGCAGATTTCCTGGGAAACCTACCGGATTTTGTTTGACGGTGGCATGTTTTGTAGCCTAGATAGATGGCAACACTCACTCAGAATAGACACACTACAGGCCGATTACTGAAGCTTTATACAGAAATTCAAGTAACAAATACGGATTTCAACCAAACAAATGTACACGTCTGAGGCAACCACTGCAAGAGCTTAGGACTCCTGGCACAACCCAGTCAAGTTTTGGTAGGACAATGACAATGGCAATGACAACGACAACTTCGTGCCCCAAAAAATGATATGCAACTGCTGGGTACATGAAGCGTTCATACCATACGAAGGACCTTGCGTGGACGTTTGACATATATCACTTAACTCACAACAATCATAGAAAACATGCATCGAGTCACTAACAACTGTACATAACTATAAACTCCTATTGTACTGAGTTACGTAATCTACATCAAACGTCCACATGGATTCCTTTGTGACATCCCCACCACCCCGGGAATTTTTTGTTTTACTGTACGGACCATCCCCATACACCTCCGGGCTTGCACACAAAATTTCAGACCCATACATGTGAAAATTATGGAGATATGAGCGAACATACATTCAGATATACAGACAAACTATTTTATAGCATAGAACTTGACTGACCTCTTGAGGAAGAGCAGGACATAGAGGATGCGAGGGAGCAACAACATCCGCTGGTTGCACAAGATCGAATCGGTGATTTTGTTGGCCACCCAGTCAGGGTCCATGATTGGCAGCAGCAGAGGAAACCTGCACCAGGACACATGTATGATTCACAGATGTCTGCAGATACAAAGTCCAATCGTTTTTACTATAAACTCATGTTCTGGGGTATAAACTATATCTGTTCTAATATCTTCACATCCCAAGTGTGTTGTAGCAAGCCACATAAAAAATATATTGAGACCATTATCAAGATAAAATTTGAATGTTTTGGGGTGAATATGTTTACATTACTTGCGAACGAAAGGAAACACAATTTCATAGGTGTTAATTATATGCCTTTTACGTGATCATGTTAATGCCTGACCACAATAAACTTTGTCAACAGCTATTGGAAATTGTTGATCGTTGTTTGTTAATGTACTGAATGGCAAGTTTTATCAACAATGATAATTATATCGTATCTAAGATTCTAAAATAGCTGTGACAGTATAAAAATTGTCGATTTACATAAGGGTCCACAGATTTCACCTTACCATCATTGTTCCTATTTGACCTAGCAAGACTATTCTGGTCACACATGACTGCCCTCATGCCACGCATGAGCTGACCATGCATGAGATGAGCAAGTGATTAATAAAAAACAGCATTTCAGCAACCTCATATACCAGGTATTTATAACAGAAGATTTTTTTCACCAATGTTGCATAGATGTCTCCAAATTATGACACAGTTTTAGCTTGGTTCAGACTGGCCGGACATGTGAGTCATGTAGCCGGTCAACAAGTCCATTGTTGGACTGAAGTGGGTCATTGGCCTCCTGCCAGACCATGGTGCTGTGTACACCACTGTACAACATCGCAGAACAATTATTTGGATGGGGTGCTATATAATTTATTGTTATTTATGTCAAGTTGTCAACCCCTAAAAAGCAAGAAACCTGACCATGAGTCATCACCAAATCATAACTGCATCAATACAAACATTTCACCAAATGCCAAGCCTGATCATTGTTAATGTAAAATGATTTCATACGGTATAAACTATAATAATATTTGTTCTAGCAACCCTTAATATAATTAAACCATTATCTGTTTAATCTGAATGTTCTGCCTAAAATATAATGGCAAGGTTGGTATTCATAAACAGATGATGGTAAAATAACACTAAACAAATTGTGGATTTGTTGTTCATTAAAACACATTTGAATTGTCAAGATTTTAATTTAAAATAGATACAGTTTGTACTACAAAATATGATCTTATGACAGAAGCGGTTAGACATAGTGCCTTTTAATGTTACTGTACACAATGCACTTACTCACAAATTTTTTTAAACTGTGCACTTATCACATGCATTCACTTCAATAATTAATTAAGATATAATTTAGATTCGATAGGCATCATAAAAAATTTCCAGTTTCTCATCAGCGCACAATAGGTACCAGAAATTTTATTGCTGGAAAGCAAGAGCTCTTGTGAAACGATGAAAGCTCTCCATGTATGACCACATTATCTGACACACCATTTCAAAAACCGTCCTGCAAGGTATTTTCCCTGGAGGACAAGAGCAGATAAGGCTGCCAGAAGAAAAATTGGCTAGATAACATACAAGACCTACCAACCCTACTAAAAAGCAGAGGAAAGGCAACGCTTGGGAAGACTGTGTGAATGGCACCCCTACGACCGTCCCGGTCAAGGGATGAAAGGTAAATACACTTTTCCCGAGCCACAAGCGATAAGCAAGACCTGGAGGGGTGTAAGAAATACACTTGGTACAATTCTGAAGTTGTTTGATTGAGAATTGCCCCTTTGATAGTAGTGAACACCTCCAATCAGCAACCCAAAAAACCTCTTCCTTCATTTACTTTTAGAAAATGCTCTAAGGAGAAACCAGGATTTTTTTATTTTAATAACAAAAAAGGCAGACAACTTACTTGGACTTGACGCCATCAAACATGCCAGTGTTGATGTAGAACGGACACACGACCGTGGTGAAGACCCCATCCTTGCCGAGGTAAGCGAGTTCGTCACGCAGGGAGTCATCAAACCCAATGACGGCACACTTGCTTGCGCTGTAATCTGCCAGTCCAGTCACCCCAAAGAGGCCGGCCGCGCTTGCAATTGTCACAACGTGGCCGTGGTTCCTTCGTAACATCGCAGGCAGAAATGCCTTCACCATCTGCACATATAACATTTAAAAAATAGAAATCTGAAAAGCGTGGACACTATTTGTTCTAGTTGTTTTTATGTGTGCCTGAAATAGTCAGACTGGTTAGTGTTGATTCAATTGAAGATTAATGTTTTATATTTTTATACTAACATCAAGCAAAAAAATGTTATACTTGTAATTAAGGGAAATGGAATTAATTGTGTGTTACTCTTGTGACATAATAACAAGTCATTATTTAGAAGCATGCCTCATAATGTTGAGATACATATATAAATAAAAAAATTTAAATAGTTCATATTGCCAGAAAAATGTATACCTCATAAATATGATCTTATTTCTTTCTTCTGATGGCCATGATAGGCTCATGGTTACACAAGGAAGGTTTTATGCAAGCAATTACTGGTTCACACCAAATAGCTGGACAAGAAATTAAAAAACCGTTTCACTGATACTATTATATATAATTTTGAATGCATGTTCCTGTAACAAATAATTACAAACTACCTACATTTTAGTTCAATTAATTTAAAAAACAAACATACGAAGCAAAACTATTTTTGCTTAGTTGAAATCAGGATTAATTAATCAATATATCCTGTTCTAAACTTCAATTGTTAACCAATGTTAAGGCTCCTACATAAAAAACATTTATTGACACAGTTTAGTGGACAGTAATGGCAGGAGCATGAAACCCTTGAGAGCAACTTAAACCCTTGACCCACCCAGAAGGGAGCCATAGTATTGACAGCCATCGTCTTCTGGATGAGACTGTCAGGAGAGTCCATGAACTTCTTCCCAGTCACGATACCAGCATTGTTTATCAGGATGTCAATGTCCCCAACATCCTTCTTCACCTAGCCAACCAACAGAAACACATTACAAACTATATCCCAAACATGTAATCATTTATTCATTTTCATTGGCATAATAGCATAACTTAAAAATTAATAGTAAGATGACACATACCAGTCTACTGTTGACAATATACAACTCCTCAGCAACCCTGCAATTCATTTGCCTTCTTTTGCTGTCCATGCATGGGAATATAATCCTCTAATTTGAAGTAATTGCTCTAATGTGAAGAAGAATTAAGACCTCCCTGTATGGAAAGCAAGTTAAGCAACTACTCATATAAACTTATTAAGACGACTAACATAAAAACGACTCATATAAACTTAATAAGGTAAGAGGTATATTCTTATATAATGCAGTATCCAGGCCTCGGGACTGCTCAAAGCACTTTACACTTCACCCCCTGGCAGACCTATTCATTCCAACGTCATCTCAACTTCTCTGGGGAGCATTCAGCCACAATGCAATTACTGCGCGAAGGCTATTCATTCAGATGTCCACCTCTTTCTGTAGCCAGGTATTCATTTTATAAATGAATACCTGGCTACAGACAGAGGTGATCTGAGGCAACGTAGCATGAACAAAATTGACAAAGCTTCAAAACAGCAGCAAGAGGACTCCAACCCAGGTTCAACTAACATAAAGACAACTCATATAAATTTGTTAAGATGACTAACATAAAGACAACTCATATAAATTTGTTAAGATGACTAACATAAAGACAACTCATATAAATTTGTTAAGATGACTAACATAAAGACAACTCATATAAATTTGTTAAGATGACTAACATAAAGACGACTCATATAAACTTAATTAAGATGATTAACATAAAGACGACTCATATACATTTCTAATTTAGGCGACTTGCATAAACTTATAAAGACGACTTATATAAAAAACAAGTCTACTTCAGTTATGTGAGAGTTCGGAGAGGTTTTCTGTATCAAATACAGTAAGGCAGTAACTGACAATATGTGCCTACCATATCAGCAACTTTGTAGACGTCTTCTCGATTGCTCAAGTCGACTACATATGCCTGGACCTTGGCCCCGAGACGTTTCACCTGTGTTGCTGTCTGTTCATTGCCTTCCTTGTTCACATCCCATAGAATCAGTTCACATCCCAACTTGGCAAAGCGGTGGGAAAGCAGGCGTCCCAAACCACTGCCTGAAATACAAACAAATGGTTTAATCTGTTTCTATCACAAGTTCACAAAGTGTCGCATAAAACCCAACTACGCCATTGATAATTATAGTTGTAATTAGTTGTAATTCATTGTAGCAATTTTGCAGAAATTACAAGATTGATTTAAAGTTGTAAAATGAAATCAGACTTCATCCAAGTAGGAAACACATTTGACTTGTAACAACATATATCATTACTTACAGAACATGAAACTATTATAATAAGTTTTAAGTTATATAACAGAATGTTTTCACTATATATTGTGGTTCTAGACATGACAAGTTTGGCAAACGTTAATTGAACTTGGGCCAGGTTATTCATATAAACAAAACAGGCTTTTGTGGCTTAAACATAAACAATACTCTGTGTAAGGTCCATTTCATTAAATGACCAACTGGCTATATGACGTCATTCCTTGGGTTCGGATTATAGAGCAACAGGAAGGTCATAGGGTCACACCTAGAGATGCTGGCTACCTTCAGTGTCATATGCACAGTGACATGTTTGTGTACTGTGACGGGACATCTTGTGTATTGCATAAAACTTGGCAGTTGTGCAATGTATGTAGTACCAGACCAAAGTGCAAGGTGCACTGAGGTATTTATAATTAGTCTGATGTCAATGGTGCTCTATCAATACTGATATGTTAGATTGCCAGAAGTAGCAGTACATTAACACACAGGGCAAGCTAGGCATACAGTAATCGACTTTACAAACTCACTTTGTTTAGTGTTTTATTTCTAAAGGAATTAACCAACCTTTTATTCAATGAAAATGAGCAGTAAGGAGTTCAAAATCTTACATACTCAAACATTAAATCATTTCTTGGAGTTCAACGTAACATTGGTGAAGATGTTTATGAAGTTGGGAGACGTAAATTATTTATATTTTCTTAATACACAACTATTTTAGTCAGTTATTTCAACATTTTGACGACCATCAGAAACCTTCCCCTAACACATTACACAAATTTATGACAATTTACACCTGTTCTAATCTTAGCCACTCTTCATTGTAATGCTAATGAAGATATTATTTAAATTCCAAATGTGTTCTGTTTAATATCTAGGAAGAAATATAATGTAATATATTCCACAATTGCAAGATTCACTATACAAGCTATACAGTCATACAAGTTACATGTACCTTCTCTGGCGAACAAGTTAAATCTGATTACAATTTATTAATAATTGCTCACCTCTACCTCAATGAAACTGCTACATTCATGCAAATACTTAAAACAATGCATGATCACTAAACAAAATCCAAATTGCCAACTTAGAGTAACAAACATTTTGTAATTCTTGTATTAGGGATGTCAACATATGGCACCACTAGTTCAGTTGGATGAGAATCCGTTACGATTTGGTCGACTTTCAACTTGCTTCAATGTAACTATGGCTATGCATTGGTGACATGTTGTTGAGCTATTATCGAAGTGTCTAGGCGTACGTGAGCCGTATCTTTAGCATGGGGGTCTAAACGTACGTGAGGCTGCGCGCGCATCAGTTTTCGTTTTTCATTTCCTGCTCTAAATCTGCGCGCGCATTAATCGTCCCGTTCGAAAATTAATGGCGTTTGATCAAGCAATACAAGTTGGCGCGATTTTTTCTAGTTTATCTAATTTAGAAACGGCAATTAGTCATTACAAACAATCGAAATTTGTCAACTTGTACAAGCGCAGCTCGGGATCGATAGAGTCACACAAGAAGCGCTGTCCTAATGTTGCAGAAACGGCAAATAAAGATCTTGTTTTTGCCGAGATCAACTACTGACAGTAGCCAGTACTGTTGACGTGTTGTATACGCGGTGGAAAAACATTCAAATCGAACAGCAAAAGGCAGTGACAGGCTCATCAGTAAGTATTCTTTAGGCATGGATTCTTTGTTTATTTTTTTAACATTCATTCATAACGTGTGTTCGGTGAACTGCAGCGCATCAGCCAGACAGCTCAAGTGACACATCAACACTTCAGTGTCTGCCATATAATGTGTTCACGTGCTGTACATGCATGGTAACATCTAAGCACACAGGTATATTATACATGTGTGCTTAGATGTTACCATGCATGTACAGCACGTGAACACAATGCATGCACATGCATATACACACCATACACATTAGTTAGTATATTAGTACATTATAGTAATAGATGCCATATTGAGAATATTTTAATTAGTGCAGCATGTACATGTTTACATTAGTGTGTTCTATGTAGAAATGTTTTACATTAGTGTATTCTATGTAGAAATGTTTTACATTAGTGTATTCTGTGTTTTACATGTTCACTGTTGAAATGTTTTACATTAGGGTCATTCGTGTTTTCGCATGTAGAAAATATGTCATTGGAGAATTAATTTAGTATGATGGGTTAGGATTTCAGTTATTGGTATAGTAAGGTATTTAGACACATATTTTGGTATATTCCATGTGCATGAGTTCTGTTTTAGCATGTAGAAAATATGTTGACTTATAATTAATTTAGTATGATGTGCCATGATTTCCGTTATTAGTAGAGCAAGATATTTAGAAACGTCTTTTATAAAGTATGTTCCATGCGCACCATATAATCTAAACGTTTAACATGAATGTATACAATTACCAACATATTAGCATGTATATTGCATCAGAGGATGATGGATTGAGTCCATTTTTTATTAAACCGCCTTATTAGTCAACCCTAATATGTTCTAGTGTAACCGGGTTTCAATTGTGTATTATGTATTCAAGGCATCCATCCATCTAAATTGTATTTATGCTTGGTTAATAAAACTATCTTGGTTGTTCACTACAATGTTGCTTTGTGTTCATTCAAACACACACATATATATATCGGTAGATACATATAAAATGTCTATATATATAATCACTTTCAGTATTATTTATTGCTCCCTACAATGTAACATGCACACACAGTTTTTTATTATAGCTCAAAAATGCAAGAGCAAAGAGTGCCTGTTGTACTTCTAGAAGTTTGCTAAAAAATACGGCTCACATATGTTTAGAACTGAGTGCTAAACATACGGCTCACGTATGAAACAACGAAAGCAGTTACTAAAAATGCTCACGCACACACACACACATTACATATACTAGTAAATTAATAAAAAGTCGGTATTAAGTATCGAAGCCATTAAGTACTGCTCCCTCCAATGTACACATCTTTAATTATAGCTCACAAAAAATGCAAGACCAAAGTGCCTGCCTGCTGGACTTGTAGAAAAATTTGCTAAAAATACGGCTCACGTATGTTTAGAACTGAATGCTAAACGTACGGCTCGCGTATGAAACAACGAAAGCAGTGACTAAACATACGGCTCACGTACGTTTAGAACCGAGTGCTAAAGATACGGCTCACGTATGAAATTACGCGCATGCGCTCAATGACTGCCGTACTTCTAGAATTTAGGCTAAAAATACGGCTCACGTAACCGGAAATCCAAAGGTATGCGCATGCGCAGAATGACTGCCGTACTTTTAGACTCGAGGTCTAAAGATACGGCTCACGTACGCGTAGCCACGGCCTTGAAGATACCACCCTCCTAATTCAAACGTTCAGAAGTTTTTGTCATTGGCTTTAAGAAACATTGTCGACCATTGTTTGTTGATTACTAGGATTTCAACAGACAGTGCTACTTGTTCAGAAGGATTTGGTGCTCACTCTGCATTTAGGGGCACATACTTCAATGACAAACTGGCACTGCATGGGGTCCGACATTCTACGTACATAATAATTATGTCATACATTCAAACCTCGCTTTACGGTCACCTCACCGTTATACAAAAATGGTAGACAAAGTTGATAGCTGAGCACCCCAGCTTTCAAATTGCTATACATTACACAGTCAGTATTCATGCACAACAAATTTTGTTTAACATTAACTGAATTACCTAACTAATTTTCCCTGAAAATCATGCAAATAAAAGATTGACAAAATGTTAGTTTTTGACACATTTAAAATCTACAACAACAAATCCATCAATATCATACATAATTTCATTAATAAACATTGAACATAACTGTTTTTATTTGTTTTAATAAACATTTACCAAATTCAGGGTCCATTGGTGGGTTCACTGATTGTACAACACCGTTTTAAAGAGGTCCATAATCAGAAAACGTGTAATTAGCACCCTTGTTTGCCGCCCTTCCTCGAATCCAGGGAGCAGTGCTGACCTCTTGACCGTTGCACCTTGTGACGGAACCCCTTGTGACATATTCCAAATACAATAAATTGTATAAATTAGCCTAAGACTAATGGCCGTTGGTTAGTACACACATTATGTATCGTGCAGACGACGGAAAGACTAGGTCAGCATGACACGAAAGGTACCTGACACGAGTGTGGTGGCAAGTTAGCAAAACAAACGCGCTCATTTTCGGGTTCAGTGACTACGTCTCCGTCTACAGTACAGGCATGCCTACCTGCCCCTGTGATTAGAACTTTTTCACCGCTGACGGTTTTGCGTTGGAAGCTGGACGGAATTATCGCCAGGGCAATTCCCTCCAACCAGTAGTATATGAAGAGGATGAGGCCGCGTAGCAGGTCGACCAGAGGCATGCCGTATTCCGTGTCCGCACCGGCCATTGTCGAAGAATTAAAGACCAGACGAAACAACAACTACACAACAACTTCTTGGCAAGTCGACAAGTCACGAGACTGCGACAGGTTTTATAGAGTGGTGCTCGTGGCGCCGCCTGGGTAGTCTAGGCGAACCTGGAAGGAGAGTCCATTGAAGCGCAGCGCGGGGATATTCAACGGTGTGCTATGGCGTATGCGTGCAGATGGACGTGCAATGTAGCAGTGCAGCGCATTGTTGATTTAATTGTCTCGTTTTGCATGTATGGTAGTTAGTAGTAGTTGTTCGGTTGCGACAGTGTGCCAGTAAGATATTTACTAATGTGTTGTATATTTTTAGATGGGGTCCGTCGATCTCGG
This sequence comes from Lamellibrachia columna, assembly GCA_963662155.1. NCBI lineage: Eukaryota > Metazoa > Annelida > Polychaeta > Sabellida > Siboglinidae > Lamellibrachia > Lamellibrachia columna. The sequence continues at coordinate 42,075,472 of OY759263.1, read as the reverse complement.
CCCCTGGCGATCTCGGCCCGTCGATCTCGGCCCGTGTTGACCTCGGCCCACGTCAATCTCAGCCCACTCATTCCACCAATTTTATGATAAGTGGATTCATGTGAAGTGTAAACTATTTATTGTAAATTAGTTTCTTGGAGAAAGGTATGTGTAAAGAATTGCTGCACGGATATATATATATATATATATATCAGTCGTACACATGTAATTATATAGGAATCACAACGTAATCATGCCATAATACCAAGTGGTTTATTATGAACAAAAACGTACAAATTGTCAATTATACATATGTACAACTCATCATTACATTGTGTGTGCGTGCGTGCGTGCGTGTGTGTGTATTACATTCGGTATATATTGTTCATACACACTTCACAAATGTCATATCTGATAATACCAAAAAACACTGCTAAAAAACTATCAACTACTGTAGAACAACTGCACAAAATGCGATAAAGTTCACTAAATATACACTCAGTACTGCACAGAATGTTAATGACGATGAACCCACTCGGTGTCTACACGTTACTCGTGGGCCGTAGAGACGGGCACATGCTCTGAGGAGTTGGATGGCAAAGCGGTCGCCACCCTCATACTCTTCCCAGTACCCAAAGATCCTTCGCTGCAAGTCGACGAAGACCTTCCTCTGGTGCCTCCGCAACTTTCCCTCGGACACCAGCCGCACCTGGACAGGGATCATACTTGACTCGTCGTGCAGCAATGCCACCAGCATGTACAAGTTCATGCCAGCACGACCCCTGGCGTTAAGGCGAGTGTGCCAGCCCTCGAGGTCGTTATTCGTGCGCACGGACTGGAAGTACACACTCCAACTTGCTGGTGTCCAGACGTTGCTCCCGATCCAGGTGCGGCCGACGTACTGTAGAAGCGGAGTCAGCGCGGCTGTTGCTTCCTGTTCCAGTCGTCGGAAGATTGGTGTGATGTGTTGTGCTGGCAGAAAGCACAACGCCATAACCTTCCGCAGGAACTTGAAGGTACCGTCGTCACTGGCGTACGCAACTTGCACGCACGCACGCACGCACGCACGCACGCACGCACGCACGCACGCACGCACGCACGCACGCACGCACACGCACGCACACACACACACACAGTTATTGGTGTTGTGAATCCGAGCTCAGAGGCGCTACATGCAAGAATCACTAAGCAAGATCGTGAACAGGTTTTATTATGTCAATCAATATATGATGAAAGTAACTCAATATTACCTTCTACCATAAGTTGGTATGTGGTGGCATCTATTCTGGTTCCACATCTTATGTGGCACCACTTCTCGCACGATTCGCACTGTACGGCTTTGTAATTTGTCTGTACTCTTCTGTGGCATTCTACGCATGGGTGTAACGGCGGCATTGCTAATGAGTTGTAAATAGCCTTTCTACTACAGTAACACACTATTTATAGAAACATAACACCCGCACCAAGCCATGATTGGCTACCGTAATCATCTACTCAAACAGTCACACCCCGTTTAACGTTCTGATTGGCTATCATGAACACCTAGAAAAGTTTAAGCTCATGTCTGGAAATTCCCGTGACGGGGTTGGCGGATTCTAGAAACGGTGGTTACATTCCAAGAAAATGCAGTTAAGTCACCAAATTAATGCAAGACGAAAAGACAATGCAGCTTTCCCAACAAAAGTAAACAAAATCACACATATATTCCATATTTGTTGTAACAACCTACTGCAGCATTATTTACTGTAGGTCCCTACATTATTGGTGGTATTTGCAGTGTGAGTACATTGAAAAATGTACTTAAGAACAAGTACTTTTGGTGGATCCATTTGTATAACGGAATAGGGAGTCGGGAACGGGTTATAAAATTATATGTGGATATTATTGTTTGCGAGGGAGGCACTCTGAGTATTGTGAGAGGATATTTTTAAATTGTCTTCAAGATGTATTCATTGGACTGCTCACTGGTGCACCTGTACCTCACTGGTGCATCTGTACCTCACTGGTGCATATGTACCTCACTGGTGCATCTGTACCTCACAGGTGCACATATACTGGTGTTAATCAGGATTCAGGGCTGGTGTTATTTACCACTACCTAAATTAACAGTTAGATACTGCAGATGTCTGAAGCTTTTTGTATTACATTCAACTTGTTCAAAAGGGGACCAGTCTCCGGGTGTAAAATATTTCCCTTTTGAAAACATTTATATACACAAATTCAGGTTTTAATTATAGCCTGGATGCAGTAAACAAGCAGACCGTATAACGGCTATGTCGTTATTCAAACAAAGACTTGCTCAATGAAAAAATGCTGAATCAGCAAGCCGATTACTATATGGCCTGCATAGTTTCTTATCATGCACAAATCAAAGACAAAAAAAGGAAACAATCTGTAAGTAATTAATCCAAGCTGATTGATAATGCCTCTGCCGACTCCACACGTTGTTACCACACACAAATCAAAGACAAACAACACAAACACATCTGCTCAATGAAACAATGCTAGAGCAGCATACCGATTACTATGGCTTTCACACTTTCTTAACAGACACAAATCTAAGAGAAATAACATGAAAGGAGCTGCTCATTGAACCAATGCACGGGCACTAAGCCGATGACTAATGTCTTTGCCGACTCCACACGTTCTTACCACACACAAATCAAAGACAAACAACGCAAACATATGTGCTCAACGAAACAATGCCAGAGCAGCAGGGAAATGACTAAGGCCTCAACACATTTGTACTGCACACAAATCAAGGACACATCGCATGAAAGGATCTGCTCAACGAAACAATGCAAGAGCACCAAGCTGATTACTATAGGGCCTTAATTGACTTTATTAAAAATGGTTTTGATTATTCTAATTCAATTTTAAATGCCTATAAAATAAGTTCCAGTTAATTTACTACAAGAATGACAACTGCGCGAATAACTTCATTAAAATATGTGGGCCGATCGACGTGGGCCGACATCGACGTGGTAAAGCGTAAAAACAGGTAAACATCCGTGTAACATTTTATTTCTTTATAAATAATATACATATATCTTTACACATATCCCCCAACACCACGAACAACGGGGGAACAACTATCTAATCAACAACTAAATAGGTGGGCCGGGCAATAGGTAGGCCGACATCGGCGTGGGCCGAAGTCAACACGGGCCGAGATCGACGAGCCGAGATCGCCAGGGGCCGAGATCAACGTGAGTCTTTTAGATCAGGTAAACAATTTGAAATGGAACACCTTTGTCTTGAAATGAGATGTGCCCAATGTCTCATTTTCAAGAGGCCGCACCCCCCCTCTCTCTCTCTCTCTCTCTCTCTCTCAAAATATAATTAGATGAACTATCTAATCTACACATAAATATATATACTAAGTTTCTAACTTTCATATTAATCAAATGTCAATTCACATTACAACCAACATTGGACAGTTTAAGTTGTTCACTCAATACATCTACATAGACATTGAATAAGTAAGGGGATAGTATCCCCCCTTGTCTAACACCATTAGTTACTTTGAATTTCATAGAATATACATCACCCCACCTAATACACATGGTCTGGTTTTTATACCAGTAAGTCAATACATGTAATATATAATCCTGGAACACCCCTTTCACTAAGTTTCTTAAACAGTGTTCTGTAGTTCACTCTGTCAAATGCCTTACAAATACATATACCGTTAAGTGATCTATATAAATCAATGACTTCTTTTAATACAAATATACAGTGATCAGTTCCATGTTTCTTCTTAAAACCAAACTGGTTAAGATTAGTGTCCATTTCATTAAATGACCAACTGGCTATATTATGTCATTCCTTGGGTTCGGATTATAGGGCAACAGGAAGGTCATAGGGTCACACCTAGAGATGCTGGCTACCTTCAGTATCATCTGCACAGTGACATGTTTGTGTACTGTGACAGGGGACATCTTGTGTATTACATAAAACACCATTAGTTACTTTGAATTTAATAGAATATACATCACCCCACCTAATACACATGGTCTGGTTTTTATACCAGTAAGTCAATACATGTAATATTATATCCTGGAACACCCCTTTCACTGAGTTTCTTAAACAGTGTTCTGTAGTTCACTCTGTCAAATGCCTTACAAATACATATACCGTTAAGTGATCTATATAAATCAATGACTTCTTTTAATACAAATATACAGTGATCAGTTCCATGTTTCTTCTTAAAACCAAACTGGTTAAGATTAGTGTCCATTTCAACCAAACTGGTTAAGATTAGTATCCACGTACATTTCAATCCTGTCTAAAATAATTATTATTTCAATAAGTTAACTAAACACACTAGCTAGGGCCTAAGATGAAATTTTACCAGCTTTGTCCTTAATTACTGGTACAACTACAAGTACACCTGGCAGCATTGACTCAGGCAGACATACATGAGCTATACAGCTAGTAAAACACATACTAACAATTGCACAAGTATGTTGGATGCATATATTATATGCTCTGAATATACACCATCAGACCCACATTTTATTAACATCAAGCTTTTTAATCGCATGTTACTTCCTCTGCTGATTTCAGTGTGGGGTGTGATAGCATACCGGTTTGAATGCCCAACTCTCAATCAAGAGAACCCGGTTTCAAATCCCACTGTGGTCGCTTTGAACCTTTGGCAAGTTTGATCATCCCATCCCACAGTTCACTCAGTTGTATAAATGAATACCTGGCATTACAGACAGTGGTGGATATGTGAACGAATAGTCTTCGTGCAGTAATTGTAGCATGGCTGAATGGCCTTGGAATGAACATGTCTGCCAGGCGGTGAAGTGTAAAGCACTTTGAGCAGTCCTAAGGACAAGAACTTACCTTTACTTTACCTGAGACTTCAAGGTCACGTGTATCTACACTACTGTTATTGACACAATTTGAAACACCTTCAGTGCTAGAAGGAAGTGAAGTATTACACTTATTTATGGTCCTTATCTCTCTCCAGAAAGCCTCACGGTTAAGGTCTGCTAATTTCTTAGCTAGTGCCTCCTTAACTTACTTTTTACATGCAATTCAAATATGAGATTCTGTTTGGGTTTGTCAGCATTCATCCACATGCCTAGTTTCTCTGGATGCATCATACAAATCAACATACTCTGCCCAGCCAGGCTTACACGTGTAGTTCTTTTTATGTGTGATTTGTTCACCAGGATGTAGTAGTGAGCTTACTATGTCATTTTATTTATAGCATGTGTATGGCTTTCATCATTGCAGTTTATGTTTTTACAACCAATAACTTTAGTAGTAGCATGTGTCTCATGCAAATATTTGTCAGTGAGCTTACATTATTTATTTATGTCCTTTTCAATCATAATATGATTGAAAAGGACATAAATAAATATTGTATGCTCACTGACAATTGTGCAGCAACATTATATGGAACAATATTGCTATCCAATAGATTTGGAATATTGTCATTATTGACATGCACTTTGGACTTACATCATATAGAATATCAATAGTAGTTATAGTATTGTGACAGTCATTACTTGTCATGATCCAACTAAGATGTTGTATTCCATTGTTCAATTACATATGTGTACAAGTTGATATGAAGATAATCACAGAATTAAATTATTAGATTATTCTCCGAACAGAAATTTAACATATGACCAGCAAACATTGAGTTATCTATGTCACAAAAGTTTACATTCCAATCACCAATAATAGCATAGCAAGTATTGTCCAGTTCATCGGTAATTGCCTCGATACCACCAAGTTTTTCTAAATAGGAAGGTTCACTACCACTACATTGATATGGCATATATACATTAAATATTACACATTTCTTTGTCCCTGTTATAATTTTAACTGCAGCACACCAGTCAAGATTTAGGTCAAAGTTTAATGTATTTTTTTTTATTTAAATTTTTTTTCCAGCTGTAGCATATTTGTTGGACAATTACATATAAGTCTATTTTCATTTCTATGTACTACTACAAAGAAAAGTTATTAATGAGATATAAGCCCATTTTGTGTTTAAAAAAACTCATTATGTTGATATGAGACACTGCAAGCAACTCAGTCAATTCTGCTAACTACAGAATTGACTGAATTGACTTGACACTGAGGCATGTCCGCATGCTGAGGCATGTCCGCACGCTGAGGCACATCTGCACACCTGACTATTGACCAAACCGCATAGTATTTGGCTTCAAAACTGTGGTCTGTGGTAGCATCTAACTTATACATCAAACACTTGAACCAGCAATGTTTGCGTTGGTAAAAAAATTATAAACTAAAATGTTGTTTGTGCAGAATCACTTGTAATTTTATACATATATTGATATGTATTTCACACCTACAATAATATATGCATATTGGTGTGCTTATGCATTTTTGGAATGTGTGTTATTGTTGTCGTTGCACAAATAAACTTTTACTGCATATTCATGAAAATTGTCTTCTCCTTACAGTCGTTTGGGGCGTGTCCACAAAGTGCCCTTGTGCAGAAAGTTCATTTACGTAACATGACTTCATGATATAGATGTTATTAAAATATATATTTAATTTGGTTCACCCCCATATTTACAGATGCTTGCGTCATTATGTGATATATACGCCTTACGCCTGTGGGGTTATTCATCAGCTAAACCATCAGCTAGTTCCATTTGGTAGGAAGTGGGATGTTGGTCCTAAAAAATGGTGGGAGGTGGGAAGTTGGCCTAAAAAATAGGTGGGAGGTTGGCCTAAAAAATATGTGGGAGGTGAAATTTTGAGGTAGGGTGTGTTAAAGACAGTAATCTTATAACACGATGGTTAATTGTTCATGTATCTTGAAATCTATAATTATAAGGTTGTTTTTATTCTGTCTTTTGGTTTCCTTCATCGCATGGCTTTTTGTGCGATTGTTGAGACAGACCAATATCACGCATCCACTTCGCCAGATATCACCATATTTAGGCAATATTATTAAATAAACTATTGCTGGTTATGTTCATATTATTTGTGTGAGTGCATTTGACCCCTAAGTAATACTTACAGATATACATAACAAGACATGACATTCTGCAGCCTTAAATTTACCATTGCAGTTTTCATTCTGCTCTGTAAGTAAAGGATTGAAAAACATGAGGTATGTTAGCACATACCTCTGCGGTTATGCCCCAGTACTCTGGGGCATATCTGCACACCAGCGATCAATACATATTAATTAATAATGTTTTACTTAGTGTAGTTGAAGTTTGGTAACTGGTAGTAGTAAACTACTAAATATACAGATTAGCACTGTGAAATGTTACCCTTCTGGCATAAACTGTTCACTAGGTATGGCACATTATACCTTAGGTGTGCAGACATGCCCCACTGCCTTCACCACAGGATACGACTGAATGAACACCAATGTCTTCATCAACCTTCTGTCCATTGACAGAGGACAGCAGTGTTGGTCGTGCCTCTAAGCAATGCTGCCAAAAATTAATGGTTGTCTAGTAATTAGTATGCTTCTTGTGCTTGTCATATGTACCCTTGTATGGTGGCAGTTCGGTTGATTTTAACCCAAACGTGGCATGGCATAAATCTGTTCACATAACGTTCTTGTAAGTGGTAAGCACACACTGCCACTTCACCATCACTCAAGAATTCATGATCCGCAAGAAAAGATTTTCCAAGTTTGGCCATGGTAGGGTAACCTGGGGCAGCATGGAAGGAAAACTTTCAAATTGTAAACCATGAATTTACATTATCATGTTTTTAATATGTTAATATTTTAGACAGATACATGGGTTACCCATTGGAAAACCATTGTCAACAAATGGACAATCTATTACATTTGAAAAATCCTGGGGCAAGACTGCCCCCTGCCTCAGGCTGTACGGTCAGTTACTCCCCCGTGTTTTTCACTTATCTGAACGAACTATTGCCTGAAAATAAAAAATATACATAGAAATAATATAATAGTAATACATAATCATAAAATTGGTTTAGTAATATTCCATCACAATGACAGGCTAACATAACTTCAATTGTGCAACGTTCCTACTATATTAAATGTTTTACATATAATTAAATTGGGTATGTGTAATTCAGTTGATACCAGAGAAGAAATGTGACCAAATCATTGAGCATCTACAACGACCAAATGCAGCCACCGACCCCAAACTTTGCTGGTGGATCACGCGTAAGCGATTTCAGCTGACCAGCTTCCCTGAGCTCAACATCGCTGATGTGCTTGTCATTCCCAAGTGAAGTACGTAAGTCACTGTCGGATATGAATAATATTATTGTGATTTTTTTAGACACTATACTTGCTTGTAACACCAATAAAGTTTCTGTTAAGCCGATTGTAGAAACTGAATTCCTTAACCGGATTCAGATGTCATGTCATGGATCATTACTCCAAATTCCATATCATTTACCCTCTGAAAATCAAGAATGCACACAAAGTAGCTATTAGTTTGGTGGAACGTGTGTTAGCATACATGGGTATGCAGCAGATTTTCCATTCAGACAATGGCCGCGAGTTCGCTTACCAGGTGTCCGCTTCCCTGTTTGAACAATGGGGTGGCGACACAATCTTTGTCCATGGCAGGCCCTGCCATTCGCAGTCACAGGGACGTGTCGAAAGAGCTAGACAATAGAGGACAAGCTGGCCAAGTTGAGGGAGGAGCATGATCCAACAAACCACGGTGGTGCAGTTTTCTCATGGGCTGATGTTTTGCCAAGAATTATGTATGTTCTGAACACCCAGGAATCAAAGACAACCAAACAGGTGCCATTTGAGGTTGTTTATGGGCAGCAGGCACGTGATAACTTTTTTCCAGTTTGCAGAACTGGAGTGGTGGATGAGGCAGATGTTAAAAATATCATTAGTAACAATGCTGTGATACCACCTGTCACTTCTGTCGTGACACCAACTGTCACTTCTGTTGTACCACCTGTCACCTCTGTCGTGACACCAACTGTCACTTCTGTGATACCACCTGTCACCTCTGTCGTGACACCAACTGTCACTTCTGTTGTACCACCTGTCACCTCTGTCGTGACACCAACTGTCACTTCTGTTGTACCACCTGTCACCTCTGTCGTGACACCAACTGTCATTAACTGTTGATTGTTTCATGAGTTCTGTAAAAATAACTAAAGTTCAATAGATATGCATAGTTTTACTTATTTAGTAGCATGATTACCTTAACACTTAGGGAGAGGTCGCTAATGGTAGGTGGTATAGCAGGTTTGTAATCAATGACGTTTGTGACAGTGACACTTCTTTTGATGTAGCATTGTGTGGTTGATTGGTTCATGGGTTCTATAAATAAATTAAATTAAAGTTCAGTAGATATGCATTCAGACATACACGCAATATACACAATGACATTTACACACAAACAGACATATACACGCATGCATGCAGACAAACTGTCGCGTAATCACTCACTCACGGTGGAAAATGCACTGTCACCTTCCCGTGGTTTCTACCGTTAAATACACTGGCGATATGAAACAACCATGTGTGTGTTATACCGGTGGTGTGTGAACTGAGAACAGTGTGAACACATCCTTATTTATTTTAACTCAAGTAATTATATGGTTTCGCGTAGGCAATAGGAATTATGTTTTGGTGGACACCATCAGGAAGCAGGTACGACTGCCACTCGTCTGACATCCTTCGATGTCTCCACGCGTGTACGTTCGCCAGCCTGTCTGTTATTCTGTGCAACGCTGCGACGATCACTGACGGTTTTGCCCTCTGCACGTAACCGAGGTGCTGTCGCAAACTTGTCAGCCTCATGCCGGCGAAACCTCATATCAAGGTCCTGCTGAATTGTTTCTCCAACCGAAGTCCTTTTCCTTTTAAGCGTCGCACGAATGAGTGGCCGATCACAAGCAGTTTTGCACGTGCCTAACTTTTTCCTAATTGGCTAATGGAATTTCCTAACAAACAACTGATTGGCCTACCTACTCTTACACTTTCCTTGCCGTCACGCCTGCTTGTTTTCCAGGAAGCATAACAAACGATTGTTGGGACTGCCTGTACATTAACTTGACACTTTAACGGTCACGAACACAGCGCTTAGCAAACTAATTCTACACGATTGAAGTTAATTACCCCTAGCCCTTGTTACCAAATACAAGTACCAGCTACCTCACATTCCTGAAACACACAAAAGGACATGGTTAAATGTATACGTTCTTAGGCTAAACACTATGAAAAATACGGTATTCTTCCAACTCTGCACCATGCAAGAGGGGGCAAAGTCGGAATAAGCTTTATAAGTAGACGATATTCAAAAATATTGCGTTGCGTGTGTGTCACACAGTTAGCATTTGTTCTTACGCTAAACACTATGAAAACTACGCATGTACATATCAGTTTGAACGAAATAACGGTATTATTCCAACTCTGCACCATGCAAGAGGGGGCAAAGTCGGAATAAGCTTTATAAGTACACGCTAATCAAAGATATTGCGTTGCCTTGGTGTCACACAGTTAGCATTTATAATTTAACACACGTTATTAGGCTAAACAATATGAAATCCACGCTTGTACATGTAAGTTTGAACGAAATAACGATTATTATTCCAACTCTGCACAATGCAAGAGGGGGCAAAGTCGGAATAAGCTTTATATGTAGACGTTATTTATAAATATTGCGTTGCGTTCGTTTGTCATACAGTCAGCATTTAAAATGTTATACACAATATATGGTCATCCAGTAAAAAAATTACGTCGGCATACACGATTTCTCTGCACAATACAAGAAGGGGCAAAGTCGGAATAAGCAAAGCAAACACCGCAGGGTTAGCTAGTTAATTATCCCTTTGCTAGCTATTTACCCCCTTTGTTGCTCCGCTACAGCTTCAACACATTGACAACACACACAAAGGACATGTTTCAACATCTATGCTGACAAGCCAATTATGAACTGGTAGCAAGTGAAGGAGCTATAACACCGAGGCCCTCTATTGGACGTGTTCAAAGCCACAGCTTTATGTGCTAAAGAAGCCTATTATTATTTCTACAGCAGGAGCTTATACAGGTGAACGTGTCAAATTCAAGATAGGCTCAGCACACCTCGTCTCAGCACATCTTAAAACCAAGGTATCACGCCGGGCAGAGTTCAAATAGACCGTAATCCATTTGATCGGCTGTTGCCGTTTAGTCTATTCCCATTCGGGTGGGCGTTTTGGGAATTCTCACAATGGTCCGTCCCAAGTGAGAATCATCTCCACTCTGACCCCACTATATAACTGAGCTTCCCCAAATCTGGTGAGACATGATGCTAACATCTAGCAGATACCGACCCCAAAAGCTCAGTGACACGAGACAGACGTGATTAAATCAATGTTCTTTACGTTTCTATGCACTGATCTAATATTTCGGCAATAGTAGAAATGGAGCAACTTGCTATGTAATGGTGTGATTCATGAACTTAATTGGTGACATGACAATATTATTCGTGTTAAGAGACGCGTTGTACATGTGGGGCAAGACGGTCCCCATGCATGTGGGAAAAGATGGTTCATGCCTCCCCCCCCCCGACACGCAGTCATAATGTGCACACGATGTACAACACGGGCCCCTACTATGGCCCATTTTGTATTGTCTGACCTGAATACTGAATTGTCACATCTGACCTGAATACTGTCTGAATACTGAATTGTCACGAATTAAGTTATAATTATTATTTTACGTAATTTATTACGTATCAGAGAAACCAGCTCAGTTTCAACATTTAATATCTCACCCACAAGGAGTAATGTCACTTAAAACTTGACCAAAATGTTAACTTATTATTACCTCTATGAAAAGACAAAACAGTTGGGGCGTCCCGTGCACATTATTGAAATATCTGACAGTAACAGCTATGTAGATCAGCAGTAAAACTGTTATCAAAACCCAAATTTGACCCACAAGGAGTAATGTCATTTCAGCAAGTTAGCAAAAATTTTCATTTATTATTCATCTCATGGAAAAAAGTGCAAAAATTTTGGTTTATCTTGAAATCACTTGTAATTAGATGTTGTAAAAAAATCCACAAGAGGCCACCACTGGAATAACTTTTGATTATGTTTTGTTCTTATTAATGTTCTTTTACCAATAAATGTATCTTTTGTTTTACTATTGGTTTTATGGGCATAGTTTCAATCGACAGCATAACTTGTGAAGTAAATCATGCGCAGACTGATGGGCAGTTCAGGTTAGGCGCATATTATAGCAGTTGTTAGAAAGTTATTGTAAACAGATGTAATGAGGACATGTAGTTATATTAATCTACTAAAGTTTGTATGCCTTGTATGCTTCTAATAAATATTTGGACAGTTTATGAAATTAATATGATTTAGACAGTTGTTTTCAAGTATTGTAGACAATACTTGAAAACAATGACATTGCAAGTTTGTTTACTTCAATTTGAAAAAAACATTTTCAATTTGAATCACTGCATGTCTTAGTGCTTCTATGAATTAAGTCGAGTTCACATGCCAGAGCTGAAAATAGCTGAAACTTCAGTGCTGAGGACAATAATAAATTATAGTGCTTGTCGCTTCAGTCCTAAAATAGGAAGAACAACAAATGTCTCACCTCACTTCTTATTATATTTTATTATTACATATATAATTGAGAAAGCTGGGCCATGGTTCATTACGTGCTGTATATTCAAAGGGTGAATCATTCAAGCAGAGAGGAATAATTATATTATTGCATTTCATTTACCTGCACATGATTTATCATACATCTAATTAAATACTTGCAAAGAAACATACTGTGCCACAGCCAAGTTTTCTTTCCAATAACTAAAAGTTAATCGCTTCCCTTATAACCTGCTTAACATCCACCAAAATTACAATTACATAACATTTTAAATATCACAAGCACATCTGACGAAAACGAATTGTTGCATTTACATAAATTTCATGTTTAACTAAACATGTCAGTGTAAAGGGGAACGGTGAACAGCCGCTTTTAATTTTTGTCCACCATTCAATTTTGAAGTAAATTTAATGCACCAAAGCCATGAAAGCGAACAGGAATTGTCTGATTTTTCATGTAAAACAACTTAAAAGTGAACCATGTTCATCACCTGTGTTAGTATCTGTGGGCTTCATTTTGAATTACCTCTTAATGTTTTTAATCCCCACCAATCATTTGTGTTTTGGAAGCTAGTTTTAAAATGTTGCCACCATTTAATGTGTGTAATTGAAATGTCAAACAGATTGGAAGAAAAGAAGCAAGCAATGTAGCATCACATTAAGATTGTGGACCAAATGAGGACAATTTTTGCACTGCCTTAATTGCAGGTGCGCAATAAGTGGCAGCATACGCAGTCGGTGGATTTCGACTGCGGTGATGTCGAGGTAGAAAGCAGAGGTACAGGTTGAACCATAGCATGTAGAGGGTGGTCAGAAACCACCATCACTAAATTCTACTTTTACAGCGACAGATACAACTAATAGAGGATTACAATTAGCCAGCAGAAATGACACACGCGACCGGCCGAGCGATGGGAACAGAGTATGTCATGTCTGGGGTTTCGGGCCAACAAAGTTGACGTCCAATGTTGGCATGACGGCAAAGTTAACAAAATGAACTGTCTGTGACGGCACCGCAAGCACCAATTGCAATGTCTGGTCATCTCACCGTGTTCACCGCCTGCCATCCAGTTCAGTTCTTATCACAGTGTGTGACTTTCTAGAAACACAGTCGCCACACGGCTGATGCGTCTAGTGAATGCATGCACACAGCCACCAACAAGTCTGTCCTTGGCAGGCATCACGTGGTGACGTACGTGCACGACATAATGTCAATCGATGTGCACACATGACACACCAAAGTAATTAGTTTTCAGTCAATGATCACAGCATGTTGTTCAATAATCAAATATTATCGATGTCTGTCTGTATGTCTTCCAGCATTGCTGAATGAGGTCTTTGCGTCGTTGCCATTCACTGTGACGCGAAACAAGAGCTGCAGCCAACATGACATGTGTATCCATGCCCGAGTCTAGAGCAGATGTGCGTGTGTGCATGCGAGAAAGATAGTTACAATTACACTGTTTAACATACATCCAACGGTGCTGCACACGGCCAAGTCGAGAGACGAAAATCGTACATAAACGGCAGAGAAATGTCCACACCTAACAGCCAGACAGATATTCTCCACTTGCTCCGCCACCGTGTCAAACTACACCCCAGGGGGCAAATTTCTAAATTATTCCTGTAATCAACCAGTGTCTACTAGCGCAATATACACGTTCAGAACAACAGTGAGTTGTGTGGTGGCCAAGACAAAAACGACGAGCAGCAGTAACTCATAACCACAGTGTCGCCTCCAGGTGGTCATGTTGTTGTAACTGTCGATTGAAGGTAGTACCACTGCCAGTGTCTGTGTCTTGCACTGCACATCAGTTAGTCCTGCAACACGAAAACACTCATTAGAAAACGCTGTCAGAGGGTGGTCAGGTGCCATTACTCAGGTACATCTTATATTAATCTTTTATTTGATTTTCAGTTAAATTTTTCTTTTTTCTTTGTATGTTTCGGCAGCTTTCATCTGTCTTCATCAGACTACCACTGATGAAACCACCTAGGCCAGCACTGCCACGTACACCAGTAACATCGACTACTGTGCTGCAATCTCGTGGTAGTCAGTCTGATGAAGACAGCCAAAAGCTATCGAACCGCTACAAAAAAAAAATCTACAGTTAATAACGAGTAAAAGATAATATATTACAATCACCAGATAAATCTTTTCACCAATGTACATGCTAACACTGAACAGATCACATCCATTTACCAAATTTTACCAAAAGGTGAAATTTGTGAGTTTTCATCGTTTCCATTTTCACTTCACTTAATGTTTGACCAAACCAAAGTAATTTAATAGTTCGTCTGATGATTTCACAAAAACTACATAAACAAGCTAGCATGTTGCAGTGGATATTAGGCGGTTTATTTTTTTATGTCTCGCCGACATTCTCACACAATTTTTTTTACGAATAATCTATTTTAAAACAAATCTGTCTGAAAAACAGTGTTCACAAAAATCGAATGGTAGAGCCAGAGAAGCATCTGCAACACCGAAAATATATTCACAACATCGGGGCTGTGATGCGTTGCCAACATGTTGCTATGATGTTAAAACCAGCTATATTCGTTCGCTGTGAAAGCGGAACAATATCGTCTGGTTACTGTGATTCCAGTACACATCAGTGTTATATCTATATAACTAAACCATGTCCTGAAACCAGCAAATATTAGCGCTAACGTAGTTTATTGTGCCTTTGATGCTAATGGAAATGGCAACATATACATGACTTCGCCGGATAACGGGCCAATCAAGATGATCGTAAACACGCCCTGCCACGTGTTTGTCAGATGGCTGGCGTAACCTGATACCATAGACGACAACACATTACAAATACAGATTCAAGGGCCATTATGGTGGCAAATTAAGGGGCCGTTTCAATATTACAAATTGTCATTAGGTTTTGTCAACAATACGTAAAACGCCAGTGAAAAAAAACGTCAATTTTGACACAAAAACAAGCATTTGTTGAGATTGTTTTAATTAATAACCAGGAAATGACGCTTAATTTATTATTTTAGAAAAACTACAACACTTACGACATTGCAATTTGGCATATGAACGCGTCTTACATGTAGGCAACATAATACGATATTGAATTACGATTGGTGAAGGGTTTGTGTCAAAAATACACTGCCACTTTAGGCTGTCATTCAACTTTTGCTTAATTCACTCACGGTGGTTATAAGATGTAATCTGTTTATGATAACCAAAATCTATCTTAAAGTTATAAGTGACACTGTCATACTTTTATGTATATCATTTATTTCTTTGGGGATTTTTTAAAACGATATAATTTCGCATGGTTTGATTTTTCACAAAATGAATTTGAAATGAGAAAATT
Organism: Lamellibrachia columna; assembly: GCA_963662155.1. NCBI lineage: Eukaryota > Metazoa > Annelida > Polychaeta > Sabellida > Siboglinidae > Lamellibrachia > Lamellibrachia columna. The sequence goes on along the minus strand of OY759263.1, from coordinate 42,059,588 downwards.
TTTTTATTAAAGAGGGACCTTTAAGTATAAAGAATACTATCCAAACTCCTCAAGAAACTTACCTTGTAAATATTTAATTGTTTAAACCAACCATATAATGCACATCATTTTATCATTATACAGACTTGCATGTGTTACACAAGACTATACTTAAACGTATTTGGCTATGTACAAAAACAGAAAATGTTTTATAAGTATGCAAGTTCAACTATTCTTTTACTAGATTATTAAAAATGCAACGCAGAACAAGCAACAGATTTATTATGGAGCTTCAATAAGAAAATAAAACAAGGAAGAACAGATTTGTGCAGTTTTATAAATATGGGAGGCTGGGGCGTTTTATTTTTTATTAGTTGGTCTACAAAAAAACGGGTGGGTCGTTCAGGAAAAAATATGCCATATGATATGGTACACAAAATATTTCAGATACACTGTCCAAATCTTATGTAGTCGAATAAGTCCCGACATCGCGTTCCAACACCTTTTATTTACGCTGCTAAATGACATTCTTACTTCCATTTTTTTCTATGCCAATTCATTCATTCAATTATTCCACGCACAAAAAATATATTCTTTTAACACATTGCGTTTTTTGCACACTTTTCGAGAAGATGACAAATACAATCGTATTTGAGAAAATGCCCAGGGAGAAAAAAAGTTAATTTTTCCCCAATACAGTAAAAAAATAAGAATCCTAATATAGTCAACACGCTCGTTGCTAGAACGCCATTTTAAACTGCGTAGTTGTAAACAGTGTCAGCCAATAAGGGCATTTCCTTCCGGTAGTCGGCAGATAATATAGTGAAGTTTTACTATCAAATTTAAAAAGTTGGAAATGTTAGTGATGTTCATGACTAAATACAAGTTTTATTGGCAAACTTGTTCTGCATTCGACGTCAAATACTGAAAACGGAACCACTTTTAAACTACGGGTTTGGTTACGTAATTTTCAGCCAATCAAATAAAAGCTTGTCGTTGCAAGTTAATATCATGGAGAATGTCTGCATAGTTTCAAAACATGAAAATATCAGTTTTGAGCATTCTATTTTTGTGTACAGTATTATTGCGCAGCGGTATAGAGCAGCGTTTTTCCGTAGCTTAATAGTAATTCTGAAAGTTGTCGTTATGTTGGACTCGAGTGATTCGGATTTTGAGGGAGTTTTTTGAAGGCCATTTTGACATCAATGATGTTGTCAAGAAGCAACACAACACTGCCGACACTGACAGCGAAATCAGCCTTGATGAAGATATTTATAACAGCCCTGATCATGATGAGAATGATATGTTCCGGGTATAGTTTAACGGAAATCATGAAGACGTGCATTCCAAAAAATACTGTGATTTCAGTTTTGTTTACCCATTTTTTTTGCACTTTACAGTATATTAATTTATCTACATTTCATATGCTGCGTGTATCTGCTATTTATTGGTGTAAATATAATAAAAATTAATTATCGAGAATAATTGTGAAAATATTTTTTCCTTCAAACTTTAGCAAAGCATATTTTATAAGTAAATTCACATAACTCTCTAATGCTATTTACTTCAGCAGTTTTTTTATCGACACGGAAAATAAAATATTTATTTGCATTCATGGAACCCGAGCCAATTATAGGATTTGTTCACAAAGTCATTTCATGATTTAATAGGATTCTTTAGGAAACAATGCATTGAAACAATACAACTCAGCAGCAGGTACAAATTGGTATTAATTTGGCCACAAAAGGGTTAAGTTAACAGAAGCCATACAGACAAAACTACAAATGCAAATTATTTCACAAGGTAGCAGTTGGGGTGGAATGATATACAGGTATTCTGAAATATTGTGATACACAGTGCACGATACACAATACCAGTATCGTGATATGCAAAAGACAAAACATTAATTATTCACATCATTGTGAAGTGGAGGACTGTCAATGTGAACCACACCAGAGGACTGTCAATGTGAACCATAATGCATTTGTATCTATTTTTTTAATATATGGTATGCAGGGGTAGAAATTAACTTTTCTGGGCCGTGGACCACAGGACCATCAGCTCTGGAAATCAGGTGATCCTGCCAAATTTCTGGTGGCCCGTACTCTTGAGTGCCAAATAAGCGTTCCTATACGCGTATTTATTTGATGAAAAATGCTACCCTATACACACCTTCTTTGGCACTTTACGGTTATTAGATTTAGACATTTGTACTGGCCTATATTCTCCGATAATCGTGGCTAATTCTGGAGCTGCATGTGGCTCCCTCTGATGGCCAAGTTGTCATCAATTTGAACAGTCATGAATTTAGCTGGAATCCGTGCTTCCGAGGATCCTAGATTTTGATCCCGAAGCATTAGGACGTCAGATATCTATGATTAGGTGAATCGGTCAGAATCCTTAGTTCTCAGGAGCTCGACATGGTATATCATTAGTTAAAATTATCACCACGTAAACTAACCATAAATGGCCTCCATGCACGCGCTCAAACTGGTCGTAACCGGCTGGTTGCGGTTTCCCCTGAAATGGGTTTGCGTATTCAATTCAATAAAACTTTAATGTCCATTTAAACTTTCACATCGAGTCAAACAATTTTTTTCCGGCACTAAAAACGACAAATATAGTGGCTTTTTTGCACTATACTAACATTTGTTTTGAATACTTTGTCCCCCTACACTGTTATCCGGCACTATACTACTATTAAATTTGACTGATTTGCCACCCTATACTGTTATTTGGCCTATATGTTTATTCGGCACTCAAGAGTATTTATGGTTTCATACGAGAATGAATTTGACTGATTTGCCACTGTTATTTGGCCTATAAGATTATTTGGCACTCGAAAGTTATGTCATTGATTGATTGCAAAAGACGAAACGATGTTTCAGGGCTTCACTTTTGAAAGCAACAAGCAATAAATCGCTCGCCTAAATATGCCAAATTAATTTAGGCGAGCGATTTGTTCCGTGCGGTGGCGCCACCATTTCCCATTTGGGTTCTGTCGTTAATGCAATGAAATATTAATTTGTACTTGTTGATGTTATGACTTGTACAATTAAATAAAAGTTTACTTTAGTAAACCCCATTCATTGCCATTGGTGAAACGGTTTTGAATTGCAACATTGATCACCGTAGGCGTAGCCTAGGCAAGGCCAGTGCCATAGCAGTGTGCTGTGCCCAGGCCGTGACGTGGCACTGGTTTCATGTGCGACTTCGCTTAGGCAGTTTGAAAATTGCAATTGATATTCACAAATACGCTATGTATAAGAATCAGATGTATAGACATAAATGCAGCTTAGTAGGCAACACCAATATAAACTGGAGTGAAATGGCATACTTCCATTGCATCATAATGCCAAGCACACAACTAAAACTCAGTGCGCAAAAATATGAATTTGTCATCCGCACACGAAACAGTGAATCAATGTTAAGTGGTACCGGAGATGTCTGTCATGAATTTATGTGTTCAGAGTGAAGTGGAACAATTATTAAAATTGTCATTTTCAATGTTTAATCAACTTTTACACTCTGTGTCAACTCATGTGTGTTCGGTAGCTCAGATCCAAGTTATTATTTTCGATTCCCATTACAGCATAGTCGTTCAATCAGATCGTAGCATAGTATTGTTGATCCCTTAACTATTCCGTAATTGTACATGTGTACATGTACTTTATTCAGTTCGACATACAACAGTATGTGACATTTAAAATAATACATATTGACTCTAGTCCATTCATTTGCTAACTTCTTTATAAACCACGCGGCCAGCACATCATGGCTTCGATGGCGTTCTTGCAATCTTGGTGCAGCAGGCTGCGATCGCCATCCCCGGTGACAGATGATATGTGAACTCCGAATAAGGGAGCCCGAACACTGCGTTATAAAGAGGGTAGACTTTCCTAGTGAATCTAATACTCAAGAAACTCATTGTCAAGATGAACACTTGCAGGCCATGAGCAATTTTAGCAATTGACGTGAGCGATAGATTGATTTGCGCGAGCGGTAAGGAGCGATCGCTCGCCTCAAACGTGATGCCGTGACATTTCATGAAAAAAGACGTTACTGCACAATTCCTATGGAGTTCAGAAGCAACTTAAATAAATTAATTAAATAAAGCATTTTTATGCAAAACACATTATTGCCAATTTGTGCGCTTCTATATAAATCATGTGTTCTATTGCACATAGTTAATCGATAGATAGAAAAACCGTTATTTCATCAGTCATTATCGTGGTGTTTTACAACAAAACACTAACCTCCACCATTATCGTGATTTTGGTGCATACACGCTTCAAATGTGCAAACATGCCGGGGCTTTTCTTTGTCGATATCTTTCCTGTGGTGATTATTACGAATAGTTGCGTACATGTTCGTCCAATGCAGTGAAATGTGTCTATGTTTAATTTACCAAAAAATAAATAAAAAATAACCGCACTCTCCCGTGTCGGATGTTTTTGGCACTGGCTCACATGATCTAAAAAATGGCTCAAAATTTACAGTGGCCCACAGCACGAGTGGTTTGGTGGTCCAACAGCATTTTTGGTAGACTCGGGCCACCGGACAACCATTAATTTTGAACTCTGGTATGTTCCCCCATATCTATGTAACAATCGTTGTGAAATTAGTTTGAGTTCAACGCACGTGCACAGCTTGGACCACATGACATCTGCTGTGTACAGTCTACCTATGCTGTCAAGGTCACCTGTTCAAGAGGCGTGAGTGGAGCCACATTGTTTATTAATTCAAATAATTAATTTTTAACACTGATTACAAACATTACCATCATAACTTTAATTGTAAACCTGTCAACCCATCATGTGGATGGGTAAAGTTTGTTTTAGTTGGGCAAGAATTTGAGAAGACAGACACAAACCGTGTTTATAATAATTATTATCCCAATCATCTTATTTGACGGGCTGTCACTCGGGCATCATAAAAGAAATGGACAGTACTCTTGAGTGCCGAATAAGCGTCCCTATACGCGTATTTATTTGATGAAAAATGCCACCCTATACGCACCTTACTATTATTAAATTTAAACATTTGTGCCAGCCTATATTCTCCAATAATTGTTGCAAATTATGCAGGGCATAATTTTTAGGAGAGCAATCCCTCTCACTCCTTATAGCTAGGGCTAATCAATCATCCACGGAGTGGTTTACCGCTCGCGCTAAAATCACTTGCTCCCAACTAGAGTTGCATGACGGCTTTCATCCTTTCGAACGAGTCGTAAATTTAACAGGATCCCGTAGTTTTCTAGGGACGCCTGCCCTGGCTTCGGGTCTAGTAAAAAATTGCTTCGGCGTTAAAAGACAAATATACTAGTGATTTTTTTGCACTGTTCTATATTTTGTTTTGAACAATTTGCCCCCCTATACTGTTATTCGGCACTATACTATTATTAAATTTGACTGATTTGCCACCCTATACTGTTATTTGGCCTATACGTTTATTCGGCACTCAAGAGTATTTATGGTTTGATACGAGAATGGAACAAGCCCATCCATTTTATAGGAATGAACTATTCACATGTTGACGTCTGGACAGGAAGTCTGTTCACTAATCAAAAGTAGCACCAGTCACGAGTCTCAACTCAGTACTGGTACATCCACCAGATGGCAGCATATTATGGCTTATTACCTGTAGTATTAAATTGTGCCAGTGGCAGGGCTTCACTTTTGAAAAAAACAGGCGAGCGATAAATCGCTCGCCTAAATATGCCAAATTAATTTAGGCGAGCGATTTGTTAATTGTTTTTTACTGTGTGGTGGCGCCACATTTAATAATCAAATGCATAGTCATAAATGCAGCTTAGGGAACACCAATATAAACTGGGGTGAAATGGCATACTTCCATTGCATCATAATGCCAAACGCACAACTCAAACTCGGTGCGCAAAAATATGAATTCGTCATCCGCACATGAAACAGTGAATCGATGTTAAGTGGTACCGGAGATGTGCGTCGGGAATTTGTGTTCAGAGCGATTGAAAGATGAAATGGAACAATTATTAAAATTGTTGTTTTCAATGCGTAATCAACTTTTACACTCCTTGTCAACTCATATGCGTGTTCGGTAGCTCGGATCTAGGTTTTTATTTTCGATTCCCATTACAATCAGATCGTAACGAGATATTGTTGATTCCTTATCTATTCCATAACTGTACATGTATATATATGTATTTTATTCAGTTCGACATACAACAGTATGTGTCATATAAAGATAATACACATTGACGCTGGTCCAGTCTACTGTTTATACATTTTACTAGTGCTGTTAGCCAGTGTTCAGTGGTGAGAATATATTTGAGTATTCATTTTAGGTAATGCATATATTTTTATATTTTCTTCTACTCACTTGCATATGCATACTACATATGCATAACACATACATAATATTTATTAATATATATCTCTGTCTTGCATTCAGCAATTCATCATCTAATTTTTATTATAACTGAATGACTGTTTCATTCCTATGCATCGTAGTTTTGCGTTGGTGCATTTGTAGTTGTACTTCATTTACTGGCAGTTGGAAATATACATGTAAATAAGTAATGCATGTTTTACATATTTTAGTTGTATACATAATAGTTGAATGAATGATAGATGCCTCATTTTTTTTTTACATTTAAATGCTTTTATATAAATGCATTTAATTTCATAATGTATACATAGAGTATACAGCTCAACTGTTAATAACATTTGATCGCTAGTATTAGTTGTCATCACCAATAATTCCGACAAACAGCTTAGTGCACTGGGTGGTATTTTTTTTAATGATTAATCTAGTAAGTAGTGCATATGAAACTAGATACGATTGATTATATTGTTGGTACTAATATTGATATGGCCTGTATGCTTTGTGTATGTGTACACGCGCGCTCGTGATATTTACAATGGATTCAACTTGATAGCATTTTAAAATGAAGGTTAGCCTGTAGAGGGCATTTTCATATGGCATAGTATATTGACCCGGGTCATGAAATAGAAATTCAACCTACCAATATAATGAAAACAAACTTGATTTTTGAAGTAGCACTGCATCACCTTATTTATTACCTGGCTTTAAATATGATAACGGTAAAATAATTACATTATTTTGTGGTCAACCATATTATCCATTAGTATTTCAAACAGATATATATATATATATATATATATATATATATATATATATATATATATATATATATATATATATTGTTGTCAGCCTCAGTAATTGTAACTATGTATTTTAAACAAATCTACCATGTGTTATATGATGTAATGTGATCAGAAAACATCATGGTTTGACAATAAACATGTGGCGCCACCTGTGGCTGAATCTAAGGTCAACATGAACTTATGTTGACAGCAAAACACAGCAGGTCTTTGATTTTCTTGGGAGTCCAAGACCCAAATTTCTTAATCCAGACTTCTTCTAGAGCCCTTGGGTAAGAGTCCGTGTGGCGCCCTACTTTAGAACAATAAATCCAGTTTTAAACTGGCCAATATCAACGTGTGCACATTGCCATCTTAAAAATGCACTACTTTTTTTTACCACTCAGAAAGTTGGCATTTGTTTCCAAATTCCCAAAACTTCAGAAGTTTTCAAGCAAACTGAAGAATTATACAGCAAAGCACAGGCTTACTGTTTATAACTGCAGATGTGAATTTAAGTGCCAACTAACGGAAACATATTTGATGGTATCTCTTAACTACCATGTACATTTGCATAGTCAAAAACGTACATCAACAAAATGAACAAATGTTACATTAATACCTCACAACATCAAATACATGTTTTTATCGTAAAATCAAAAAAATTAATGGTCAAAGAGTTGATGTCTCAGAATCTCTTTAAATTTTTTACAATTATTAATTGGCCTTACCTGAGCGATTTTACAAAATGCTAAGCATGTATATGCAAATCCGTTCCATAATGTCCTATTATGCGAACACGGGGTAAGTCGCCAAAATTCGCACCCGTTATATGGATCTGTTTTCAGGTGTCTCTAATTCTAATTTCCTGAAAAAAATTTTATTTGTCAAGGAACGACCCACAGTATAAACTAGATCTATTCTAACATTTGACCGCCACCAAATGTGTTTTAATGAACCACATTTTTTCAAACATAAGTTTACCATTATCTGTTTATAAATATCAACCTTGTCAGTTCAATACATTCACAAACAACTGTTGTCAATTTCCAATGTGGACAAAATTGATCAGGTCACAGGCTCACGTGACAGGTGAAACAGTCCGTAATATAATACGACCCTCTGCATGCAATCATTTATTGCAGTGTTAACATTATATTCAGGCCAAAACATCCAAATCATTCAGATAATTGAAAAAGTAGAATTTTTAAATGTGGTTCATTAATACATTTGGACAGTCAATTGTTAGAATATGATTTACATCGTAGAACATGACTGCAGAAAGAACAAAATCATGGAAGACAAACCTTCTTGGGTGGCGGCGCCTCGCCTGAGGGTACCACCTCCTCCTGTCCTGACTCATAGTAGGAGAAATCGTCGAAGATACACGTCTGATGACGATACTGGTGCAGGATCTTGACAACCTGCTTGCCCTTCTCGGGCGGCACCTCCTGTGTGTCTCGCGAGTTCGTCACCGGCTTGTTCTCGTTGTTTTCGAGCCGGATGTGCCTTAGCTGGCTGTTTGGAACATCCTTCACGTAGATCCACTTCACCTCAAACTGACCCTTCCACTTGTCCTGCGCCCACACTTTTGACGATGTATTGTAGTTGACAGGCGACATCATCTGCGCCATGCCACAGAAGTGGCCGCTGCCATTGACACTGTACAGCAGGTAGACAGGGCCTTTGCCCTCGCGTTCTCTGTATGCAGAGTCCAAGTTCTTGTTGCCATGTTCCGTGCTGCACCAGATCGAGTACTTGATCGAACGGTGAATGTCATCCTCCGAGTAGCTTTTGATGACGAAATAGCGTGCACCCTTCAGGGGCAAGTTGAACTCCTTCTGGTTGTACTGGTTTGCCATGCGCAGTTTCTCGAGCACCGGGTTTGGCGAGCCGCTGCTAGATGGGCCACTAGTCGCTGCAGAGTTTGTACCACCGCCGCCCTGGTGGCTGGAAGATGGTCCATTGTGGTTGGAAAGTCCACCACCGGCATTGTAGGGTCCAGTTTGCTGGCGGCCGCGCGGGTTGCCCCACGCCTGACGCTGCCCGCCACCCATCTGTTTCGGTGCACCCCCTTTGTTATCCCACGTACCAATGTCCATGTTATGCTTACCACGAGGTATTGGTGCGGGGGGAATGGTCCGAGCCTTCAGCTGCGGCTGAGGTCGTGCAGGCTGGCTCGCAATTGATGCCCAAGACATTTTCTTGGGTGCCTGCGAGCTCGGCCCACCCGACGGACCCTGACCGCCAGGTTGACCACCAATGCCCCGTCCACCATCATTCATTCCACCATCATGCACCTCGTTCATGCTCATTCCCTTCAGTCCGTGTTCCACTGCCTTCATTCCGGGATCGCGCTCCATCTCAGCGCCATTCATTGCCCCATACCCATCAGCTGGTGGGGCCATGTTATAATACCCCCTGGCATATGCCCTCTCGTCCGGGTCACGTCCCTGCTGTTGCTGCTGCTGTGGGAGGGAGTTTGTACCCCACGCACTGTAGTCACCACCAGGAAAGCTCCATGCTGCAAAGCCAGGGTGGCTGTAGTCAAAACCTGCACCGAACATACCATTCCCAGACATGTACTCATTGGCCATGTGACCACCGTAGCCACCCAAGAACGACACCGACTCGCCGTTCGACCACGCACCCTCTCCCAGTCCAGCTTGGGTGACGTTCGGGAACGACATGTACGGGCCATAGTAGTTATAGTGGTCAGTAACGTTCGGACTGCTCATTGGGGCTGCTGCGTAAGGTCCCTGTTGTTGGCAACCGCAGCGAAATGACCAGACAATGAACACAGTGATCCACAGCCAATGCAGCACGTACATGAAAGGGAAACAAAATGCATTAGATTCACCGCCTCACTGTCGAAAACCAACATATCTCTACTTTACTACTGATATCTCCAGGTGTAATCCTTATAATTACACCAACCTATGCTGTTTATTTTTGCAGGTTCACATCACTCTTATTCTTAAAAATGTCTTGCAATAAACTTTTGTTCAACAAAATCAGTGTTTATGTATGTCACATTTTAAAAATCCTGTCTATAAATTGGTAAGTTAAGTTCTGTTTCAAAACGTCGATTCGATGGATTCTGCATGATTTCTGCGATCACAGAATTTCTGTTTGAAAAAACTGAATTCTGTCTCAAATCATTGATTCTGTGAATTCCATCCGTCTTCCACGATGACAGAAAATCAGTGTCCCTACACACACAAATATACACAAATAGGTAACAGCAACGACATGATCACCATTTGTGTGATTTTATTGTAATTTCTTCATCTGCAAGTGAAAACAATGTTGCTTTTAAAATAACATTTCACAGCAGACTTATATGGAATTTGGCTGTTCTTAAAGCACAGATTTATTTTAAGGCGATTAAGAAACACCAACATATATGTCCAAATATACATATTCTATTAACAACATTTAGTATTTGCCAATTCATACATGTAAGTTAATTTGAGGTTAAATACCTTCCTCCCAAAACTTGATTGTGTTCGAACAATACCTAACTGAAGCTTTCAGCATAGAGGAACGTTTTGATATATAATTTTGTTCAACCCAAGATGTATGGTAGTGTAGTGTTTACACATCTGCATTGCATGCCAGTTGTGGGTTAAAGACCCAGATTAAACATGGGAACATTTGGTTAAAATACTGGCTCTCAACATTGGGGACTGTGTATCTGTTGTGACTCGGATGATCATGTTAATATCAGCCCCGCCTCGTTAATTGGGAACATAGAAGAATGACTGAGGACAACATGTACCCTGGCAGTGACCACCCTCAGTGCCAGCATAGAATTAGAAAGGTCAGCTTGCTGTGATGTTCTGGAAATGGCTGACTAATTGAATAAGACCTCGTAAGACTATCAGATGCAGGTACCCACAATACAGAATATACCAAAGTCAGTTAATAGAATGTGCGGAGTGCTAGAAACAAATAAACAAACATGTTCCTTCTTGGTCAATCAAAGATACACACAAAAATAACTCAGGTATCTGTTACACCTTTCATGGAATGCATTACCTGTGGGGGAGGGTTCTGCAGGTAAGGTGGTGCCTCAAATTCAGGCTCTTTGCCCCCGGAACCATTGGAGACTGAAAAGGAAATTGTAATTAAAATATGTTCAGTGGCCAGGCTAAACCATATTTTCATTATGTATGTATATGGCAACAATGTAGTCTATGTAGGTGCACACACATACCCAGTGCTTCACATTAATTGCCGTGCAGAGTACAATTAAACAAATAGATTATAGTTCTGTGACGTAACATTTGAGCAGTTGGCCATACTGGATCTGTATGGCTGCTGAGTGATAATAATTACATTTTCAATTAAGCGTAATTGATATTAACAATCACTTTGTATTTGGTTAGCAGTTGAAATCTAGCATGTCTAATGTTTCAAACTGGAACCTTATTTTGAATAACTGAGAGCTATTATCAAATATGTTGCTATGAAAAGTAATGTCCCGGTGTGATATTATCCTTAATTAAGGAAAGTGAACGGGAAAAAAGTACTGCAAGTTTTGTTCGGCAATGAAACATTATGCCAGTACATGCCAATTCGTGTCATGGCCATGATCAAGGACCATGTCTAAGGAAGTGTTGTACTAATCCCCATAAATCAATTCATAAATTCATGTGTTGAACTTGAATGAATAATTTAGTTGCTTGGTAAACGACAATTCACAATACAAAACAGGGCATACCCAAAACAGCCATAAGTCAAACACCATGGTCCACACCCCTGACACTGTAAAAGGGTACGCCTTTCCCGAATCAACAGTATAAAGCGAAAGTACAGAAGTGAGTTATTTCGTAATGTGGTAATGCCTACTGGAATTTATAAATGACGAAAGCGAAGTTGACACACATCCGGTCAGGACGTGTTATTCGGGAATATTTTTCGCATTATTGTCAACGCAATCTTACCTTGATTGGGCTGTCCTTTAGACCGCTACACGGGGGAGCGAGCGGTTATGAAAAAGAAAGAAATACATGATTAGATTAATCAACAATATATGGCAGGAGTTTCCGATATCAAAGCGCAACGTTGCCAACGACATCACAACGACATATTTGTTGAAACTTCATTCTTACAAACCTGATCGACACTTGCAGACATCACAGGTTTTCGGTACAATTTTGGGAAACAATGTCTGTATAACACTTCACTAACACACACGGGTGGCGCACTTCGTAAAACACAGATGTATGCCGCACCACAGTTATTAATCCGTACGAATACGCTGAAAAATTCCAGCAGGTACTTGCGCAAATCACACCGAACAATGGCGGACTTGCATGTGCCTCGGCCTCGCTACCACCTCAGTCACGTGATGGGTTTGCCGATGACGTTGCACTACCTTATTTAGCGGGCGGGCGGCGCACCTAAGCAGCTTCAAACGAATTGTACAAATTTAGAGTATGAATTTAATACGGTTAAATGATTATTTTTTTAAACAGATTTTGCCAATTCAAAATATGTGGCACACACGTGAGTCCCCCATTCAAGTAGCACGTGCTGTACGTGTCTGCCTTTTTATATAAGCGAGCGCCAACGTAGTACTAGTAGTAGTAGGGCCTAGGCTCTAGCTAGCACGTCTTCATGACGGCGCCGCCATTTTAGCCTTTACTTTCTTGATGTCTTGTGTACACCTCAATATTTTACTTTCCGTGGCTATGTAGATTAACAATTGTATTTATGTCCGATTTGTTTCACAAATGCACTGGCGCACATATTATATATAGGCCCTAGGCCTACCAGCAAACACATCAATGTTATAACGTTCTGGCTTCTGCGGACGCTGTGAGAACGTCCTGTGAACGTCACGTGTTTGCTGGGATATATTATATCCTACGTGTTTACTGGTGAAAATTAGCCTAAAGGGACATCCGTGAATTTAAGTAGGGCAGGCATAAGTCAGGCTAATCTTGGATGTTTTTTACTCCCCCCACCCCACCCATTGTAACGTTTCATAGTTCTGGCCCCTAGCTAGGTCGTTTTAAGAAAAAATATACAGCCCACTTCCTATCTAAATATAAGAATATGGAATATAAAAAATCCTTTGATTGTCTTGCTGAAATACACATGTATGTACCACTCTTGACTGCTGGGAGCTATGTATGTACATTCCAAAACTGTTTTATAGTTATGTAACGATCACCAAACCACCCCACCCTCATACAAGCGCGTGCGTAATGTTCACCCAAACACCGTCTATATATAAACCCTACGGGCAATTAGTTTAGGCCCTATCAGGCATTTAGTCATGAAGTCCGCGGTGAGATTAGATCAACGTCTATTTTTGTTTTCCTTCCTCTTCCGTCACTAATTCCGTTTCACTGCTGTCTCCACCACTTACCCTTCTCCAGTCCCCCAATATATCCCTTGCTCTCGATCTCTACTCCCCTCCCACTCCCACCAAATCTCTCTTCACGAAGTCCTCTAATCTAAGTATCGGTCTTCCTAGCTCTTCTCCGTCTACCCTCCACACGGAGCAAGACTATATTCTCTTCTTCAATCGTTCCTCTTCCATTCTGTCCATGTGTCGTGGCCTCTTTAGCCGATTCCTCACCATGTAGCTTCATCCCGAAACTCTCATTCACACCAATATCCTCCACCATGTCCTCCATTATTCGCTTGTCTACTCTTTTAACTCTTTTAACTCTTTTAAATTCTTCTAACCGGGGCCAGTTATTTTCGCAAACATGGACTTTCTCTTGTTCTTTTTACCGCCATCGCCATGGTCTCTATATGCGATATATAGGTAGGCTGGTGTTACGCATGAGCGTTTAATAATAATAGTAATGACAACAATAATATGATAGTGTGTTGCTATGCGCGGTCTACAAAACGGACTAGGTGTTAAAAAAAACTAGTGCAATCTAGCGGGAACTGCTTGTGCTGTCATAATATCTAGTGCAACAACTCGTTCGACGAAAACAGCTGGGCCATTCTCAGTCCAACACATCAAGTACATTTCAGCTGGTGTGACCCGGCTCAGGTTATTACAGGCTGCATTACGCTAAAGAAACAAAAACTGTCAGAACAACTCGTAGCAAATTGTATGGTCACAGAGACACCGTATCCTCGCAGGCAAGCAGCGTCTGGCTTAACTTTTGTGCCAAGTTCGCCTTTCTGTGCACTCAAACAGAAGACAGAAGCTCTGATTATTATAGCCACGTACACGTCACCGGATGCACAGGTCGTGACGTCTTGTTGACCGCGAATCCAAATGTCGTTCCGGCCGTTCAGCGAATTTCGCCCATGCGACAACCCGTTCACGCACGTGCGAGTACGTGACGGCCCAGGACACTCACCGCTGTATCTGCCCGAAGACTCGCTGCGGCGCTCTGTGTGAGATGGAGTATGAACACTATGACCCGACTGAGTACGATGCGAAGAAAAGGCTTGTTCGTCAAACCGTAACGGACATGACGGACACGAACAACGCGAATGACTCAACGACTGGCAGTGGCGAGAAACCAAAAGGGAGATTTTTAGTTCCGGCGGCCATATTTGTTGTTTTGGCCGGCGGTGGATAGAGATGCTGGTCCAGAAGAATAAACAAGAAGTGGCCGAACATGAAAACTGAACGAAAGCGAAATTGGAGTTGGGAGAAGAAGAGGATGATGTCGGCTGCTTCTTCTGATGTTGCATCCGATCCGCAAATATGAACGAACGCACACTAGAACACACACGTGCCCGTACTGAGTCACATGTATTTGCTTAACTTAATGTTTAAATGCGAAAGTGTCTGCACATAGAAACGTATGTGTTTATGTATTGGATATTTAAATTTCACAAGATTGCCATCCGAAGCCACAAGCCCACTCATTGTTTAAGGTTGAAGAAAGTATATGCATGCATGCACGTTCGTGTGCACACAGGCATGCACGTTCGTGTGCACTCAGTCATACGAGTGTATTACTACTACACAATCTACATACGGTTAGGTTTGCGTTTATGATATAAACGATCTAACCGCCCACAGGAAAGTCCTGCTGGCATGTGTATACAGCCATTCAAAGATCGTGTTTCCCCTTGAATTTGTACTCGACCTAATAACGGCATAAAGGCCAGTTTATACGAACGATTTGGGTTCTAATTGGTCGGCCGACACGATGTCGCATAACAATGCATATCTAAATTATGTGTGCCTTCAGACAAGCAATGTGTCTAGACATTGCGACCTGTTGACTTTACCAATCGCAACTTCAACTTTGAAGACAGGTTACGATGGGTGCACCAGCTGCCAGCCACATATTGGTTTCGCTAAAGATCTAGCGAGGGTGTTTACACGACCGATATCGTACGACACCGTGTTGGCCGACACATCGGACAAGTCGCTCATATAAACCGGTATTTGAAGTTCTAGCTAGCAGTCGTGTTGATTGTTTTATTTATCATAATTATAATAATAAACACGTCACTTCACGCGTGGTTGAACCCGGGAAATGAAAACATCGTGAAATTCATGAAATAAACAGAAGATGTGCGTAAATATTTGTATTTTTTTTGGGCGTCTACAAACCCGACTGACTGCGCACTATGACTGAGAGTGTGAGGAATGTGCATGAGCGACCTGCCTATAGCGAACACGGCTATGCGTATCTGTAAGCCATCGTGTCTGCAGGGACGATAGCGTGTACGGCTTGTCGGAAGCCATCGTGTCTGCAGGGACGATAGCGTGTACGGCTTGTCGGAAGCCATCGTGTCTGCAGGGACGATAGCGTGTACGGCTTGTCGGAAGCCATCGTGTCTGCAGGGACGATAGCGTGTACGGCTTGTCGGAAGCCATCGTGTCTGCAGGGACGATAGCGCGTACGGCTTGTCGGAAGCCATCGTGTCTGCAGGGACGATAGCGTGTACGGCTTGTCGGAAGCCATCGTGTCTGCAGGGACGATAGCGTGTACGGCTTGTCGGAAGCCATCGTGTCTGCAGGGACGATAGCGTGTACGGCTTGTCGGTTTCTGGCTTGTCGGTTTCCTGTCTTTTGTGAATCAACGTCCACGTGTTGGCGTAGCACACACGCTAGCATGCACGCACGCTAGCACGTACGCACGCTAGCACGCACGCAGTAAGCTAGTAGGAAGAGAGCGAAGTAAGTCTTGCCGGCCAAACAGTTATATGTGAGACATAATATATTATCGGATATTCATAGTGAAAAGCACAAGTTATGCCATACTGTTTAAATATAATACGACTCAGTAAACGCTGTTAGCTGGCGAATACACCAACGGTTTATTGAACGTAGAGACCTAAATAGGTGCATTGTAAAATTTGATGACTGCGTGGACACAACGAACGACGATCATGACTGCCATTGTGCTGTCAACGGTCAAACGGACGGGACCGGTGTTGCATAGATCGCCTCGACAGCAGTACTCGTGGCCAGACAAGCCGAACCTCGTGGTGGAACCCCCTGTGCATGTCGGGACACAGTTACGGTTCAGGTAGTAAATACGTCCCCCGTCACGAAATGTCTGCTTCTGAAATAATGAACACACGGGTTTCTTCTTTGTCTTCAAAAGTAGCATACTGCTGTTTCTTTCTATCTTACAATCGCTGAATGAGAGAGAGAGAGAGAGAGTGGGGAGGGAGGGAGGGAGGGAGGGAGGGAGGGAGATAGACGGAGGGAGGGAGCGAAGGAGAGACGGAGAGAGAGAGAGAGAGAGAGAGAGAGAGAGAGAGAGAGAGAGAGACGGAGAGACGGAGAGATAGCTCCGTGTGCGTGGTTACCGTGGTTAGTTAGTGCGATAGATAGCGACGAGAAAGGGGAGGAATAGAAGAACGAGGTAACAAGAATTAATAAGATAATCAATCGCTAGACGGCAGCAATAGTCCAACAGTGAACGCTACGAGAGGAGCAGTTGAGGATGTGGTGCTATATTAAAAAACCAAGGCCCTATATTAAAAAACTAACCACACACATTCCATCACACGTCATGGCAAGTTGCCGCGTCTCAAGACTCTCGAAAAACGGGTCGGTGCAGTCGACACTTCCCACAACTGTGCCTCCATCGTGGACATAATACGAACACCGGTAACACAGTTCAGGCATACCATCTGTATGAATAAGAGAACACAGTTTTAGATACACGCGCAAATTAATCTTAATGAAATAATAACAATAGTTATAATGATATACAATACCGTGTCAGTCAAACATTAGCAGCTTGATTATGAGGTTACGCATTTTGCAAAATATTCACTATTGTTCAGCACCTGCATCACATATGCCTAGTAGATGTAGAATGAAACCCCGTCAGGTACGTACGTGGCAAGATGGCCGCCGTCAGACAAAGGACCAGCAGCTGCATTTCTTGAATTTCCTTCTGCGCGTCTACAAATTAACGCACCACACATACACACGCGTATTATGTATCACTGGATTGGACAATTCGTCATTAACTACGGCTTCAACATTCATCAAATAATTGTCGTTTATATTTCTTTTGAAATGTAAAGGTAAGTGTAGGTCATCGAAATGTCCGATGTGAGTAAATCATTTGAAGCTACATTAAACTTTCACACATTATAAAGGTTTATGTCCTCTACATAAATATTTATAAACTGAGCGCAATCCAATTTAACTTTCCACATTGAGTAAAAGGCTAAAATTCCGTAGCTCAACGTTTAGAGCGCCTGAGTGTCGATGGAGGAGACGGTGTTCGAGTCCACCTACTGTCGTTTAGAGCGCCTGAGTGTCGATGGAGAAGACGGGGTTCGAGTCCACATGCTGTCGTTTAGAGCGCCTGAGTGTCGATGGAGAAGACGGGGTTCGAGTCCACATGCTGTCGTTTAGAGCGCCTGAGTGTCGATGGAGAAGACGGGGTTCGACAAATCCACCTGTTGTCGTTTAGAGCGCCTGAGTGTCGATGGAGAAGACGGAGTTCGAGTCCACCTGCTGTCGTTTAGAGCGCCTGGGTGTCGGTGGAGAAGACGGGGTTCGAGTCCACCTGCTGTCGTTTAGAGCGCCTGAGTGTCGATGGAGAAGACGGGGTTCGAGTCCACCTGCTGTCGTTTAGAGCGCCTGATTGTCGATGGAGAAGACGGGGTTCGAGTCCACATGCTGTCGTTTAGAGCGCCTGAGTGTCGATGGAGAAGACGGGGTTCGACAAATCCACCTGCTGTCGTTTAGAGCGCCTGAGTGTCGATGGAGAAGACGGGGTTCGACAAATCCACCTGCTGTCGTTTAGAGCGCCTGAGTGTCGATGGACAAGACGGGGTTCGAGTCCACCTGCTGTCGTTTAGAGCGCCTGAGTGTCGATGGAGAAGACGGGGTTCGAGTCCACCTGCTGTCGATTAGAGCGCCTGAGTGTCGGTGGAGAAGACGGGGTTCGAGTCCACCTGCTGTCGTTTAGAGCGCCTGAGTGTCGATGGAGAAGACGGGGTTCGAGTCCACCTGCTGTCGTTTAGAGCGCCTGATTGTCGATGGAGAAGACGGGGTTCGAGTCCACATGCTGTCGTTTAGAGCGCCTGAGTGTCGATGGAGAAGACGGGGTTCGACAAATCCACCTGCTGTCGTTTAGAGCGCCTGAGTGTCGATGGAGAAGACGGGGTTCGACAAATCCACCTGCTGTCGTTTATAGCGCCTGAGTGTCGATGGAGAAGACGGGGTTCGAGTCCACCTGCTGTCGTTTAGAGCGCCTGAGTGTCGATGGAGAAGACGGGGTTCGAGTCCACCTGCTGTCGATTAGAGCGCCTGAGTGTCGACGGAGAAGACTGGAGTATTAGGTTAGTCGTTCACAAGGATTAATTGTGGCGGCAATTTTGGTCGATTTTTTGTGGTAGCTACAAATAGACATTGGGAAAACCCACATATTGCTGACGTGGCGGTTATTAAGGGAACATCCAGGGACAAACCCACATATCGCTGACGTTGCGGTTAATTGTAAAAAACAGGGAAAGCCGACTTTAAGAATAAGCAAATATGCAAATGAGTTTCATTCATAAAAATCGTGCATGATTAATGAGGTAAGGAGAATGAATGGCTCGTGGGTCAATCTGGAGGGAGTAGGGTAGGTGCTGACGTTTATCGGAATGCAGCGGGCTACATACCAATGATACCATGTTTGGAATGCGGTCGTGATGTATCCCGTAATATGACACCGCTCTGTCGCCTTCCCGAAAGGACGCATTAAGGTGATACTTACAACTGACTAGTGGATTTTGGGACTCGGGAAAAGCGCGTTTGAAACAACCTGGCTTGATGTAGTCATATTAGCGCTGTAGTTAAAGAGCTGGTTCGCCCACTGGATGTATGAAAGTCTGAATAAGTGGAAAGATAAACCCATCACTTGTACTTAAAACGCTGTGTGTATCATATCCATTACCTAAGCGCTTCTTTGACAATTTCAGTCTCGCCCGGTATTTTATTATTATTTTGTCGTTTATCTAAGGAGAGTAGACCACTTGATGTCTTGTCTGGATAATAAAGACAGCTTGGTGTGCACCAAAGAGTTGAACTGTATGCGTACATCTAACATATTTAGGTTATTGGTTATCGTATGAGTCATGTAATTAAGAGTGATACTTAATATGCTAAAAAGGCACTAAATACAACAACTAAATACAACAACTAAATACAACAACTAAATGTGGTAATTGTGGTTAATATACATATAAAAGTTATATTTACGTAGCTTAAAAGTGTTAACATGCAGAGAAATGTGATAATCACTTAGCTTGAAAGCATTGCATACGTAACTAAGTGTGACAAAATACAAAATTATAAAAGCGGTACGTACTTTGAAAAGCGTTACACTGTAGCTACGTATCGTGCTTGTAATGCAACAAAAATTATACACACCCGATGGTGTTCGTTTCTTTCTCATTACTCGTGCTATGCAAGACTCATACGATAACCAATACCCTAAGTTAGGTTATATTCTCCCTCCCTCCCTCCCTCCCTCCCTCCCTCCCTCCCTCCCTCCCTCCCTCCCTCTTTCTCTCTCTTTCTCTCTCTGCTGTCTCTGTCTCTGTCTCTCTGTCTCTCTGTCTCTCTGTC
>OY759263.1:42006598-42039234 GCA_963662155.1 Lamellibrachia columna | reverse complement strand
GTATATGTTCTGTGGTAGGTTGTTCCGTAACACCTGCCCCTACCTGTACAGTTGTTGTATATGTTCTGTGGTAGGTTGTTCCGTAACACCTGCCCCTACCTGTAAAGTTGTTGTATATGTTCTGTGGTAGGTTGTTCCGTAACACCTGCCCCTACCTGTACAGTTGTTGTATATGTTCTGTGGTAGGTTGTTCCGTAACACATGCCCCTACCTGTAAAGTTGTTGTATATGTTCTGTGGTAGGTTGTTCCGTAACACCTGCCCCTACCTGTAAAGTTGTTGTAAGTCAATGTAATAATAATGATAGCGTTAAAGATACCAATAACGGTCGAAAATTACAATTTTCGAGATCGCCAAATGGAGCTACATATCGACATTCATATCTGGTGCATCGGATATTACCGCAGAAGTAAAACGCGCGGTAAGCTGTTCATATTAAAAAATTGGCTTTAGAATTATAAAAAAATGATTGTCTTTACCAAAGTAGGACTTTGTACAGTAACCACGGGAAACTGTGACAAAGAATTGAATTGCATAGCATAGACAAATATGCATATAAAAGTTTTGTTTTATAAATGTATAGGTTACGGGCGATATATGAGAATACTATTCAAATTAAGAAATTATAATATTGCACATGTGGGGTAACTATATATATATATATATATATATATATATATATATATATATGCACATGTAGGGTAACTATATATATATATATATATATATATATATACATATATATGTATATGTATTATATATATATATATATATATATATATATATATATATATATTATATATGCACATGTGGGGTAAATATATATATATATATACATATATATATATATATATATATATATATATATATATATATATATATATATATATATATGTATATATATTATATATATATATATTTATATATATATTTATATATATATACCTATGAATAGAGGACTATTTAGTAGAAGACATCTACACTGTTGACTATGGCACAGGCTGAGCCGATAACCTATACTTATTTTAGTTATGGGCTTAATAAGGATAGATTCTACAGCCTTGAGATATTTTAATGTAAACTCGTTTTTCTCACTCCAGATGGTACGCAATTACAAAAGAACACCAACGCGTGGATCTTACGGAGATGCAGTTGACGCAGTAGAGCAGTTGACGCAGTGAAGAACGGGGACTCCGTGAAGGCGTCAGGTAGGTGCGTCATGTTGTCGAATGTGTAGATCGATCGATTATTAAATTTGGATAGTTGTAATATTATCGAGAAAAAAAATCATATTAAATGGCAGAGCTACTCTAGACTCGGTTTTCATTCGTGTTATTGCTTAATTGGTGTAGTACTTGAATGTAGCATGCAAAGTTTTTCTATTTAAGGTAACTGCGGTGTTCCGCAGCGGACTCTTGCTAGACACACCAAAAGCTAGGCCAGACAACCGGGCAGACATACAATGGACAGCAGAATAAAAACGTTCTTTCCGCTATTCGAGGTTCAACTGACGATGATTGACTTCGTTTAGCCTTTGATCTGGTCGTCCGCATGAGCATTGCACACCCATTCGGTGTTAGAACTGGTCTGGCCAGTGTAGACTGGG
The DNA here is from genome assembly GCA_963662155.1 of Lamellibrachia columna. Lineage (NCBI taxonomy): Eukaryota > Metazoa > Annelida > Polychaeta > Sabellida > Siboglinidae > Lamellibrachia > Lamellibrachia columna. The sequence continues at coordinate 42,037,629 of OY759263.1, read as the reverse complement.
CAAGGGCCTTCATTCGCCGGCATGCGACGCTCACCATCGAGAAGACCGATTGCAACTAGCATTGCACGTATGAAAGGGTTTCATAAAAAAGCTGTGGGAATGTTCCTTGGACACTACAGGAAGTTGCTTGTCAATGGTGGGTTCCTCCCTACACGCATCTGGAACTGAGACGAAACAAGGTTCACTAGCGTTGCAAAGCCACCTAAGGTCGTCTGTGCGAAAGGTATTAATCAGATGCGAAAAATATCCAGTAATACTAACGTTCCCACCTCACTGCCCCCATCGACAACAACCCCTAGATCGGACATTCTTCCGATCCCTGAAGGCAGCGTACTCAAGTGCGATCGACAACTAGATGATCTGCAACAAGCACCGACCGGTCACGCAGTTTGACGTCATGCCGCTCTTCAATGAGGCGTACAAAACATCGCATCTGCAACTAACGGGTTCAGAGCGGTCGGACTATGGCCATTTGACGACTATAAATTCGACGAAGAACCATTGGTCAACGCCGCTGTTCAACCTACCATCCTGCCCAGGTAATGCTTAGTTCTAAGAACAACACGCTGTGAGGTATATGATCTAAGCTGCCTGATGATATTTGAAAGATGCAGGAGAATAGCCAAACAAAGGTGGCTGTTGTGTAGAGTGAATACGATATTTAAGAGTAAACAATTTAAATTTGATTCGATAGGTAACCGAACGTCAGTATAACTGTTTAAGTAGGGGTAGTGATGATGAGAAACGAAGCACCCTGACTACAACACATGTAAGGCAATTTTGCACACATTTAAGTTTAGCTAAGTCTCTCTTATCAAATGTTACCAGTAAGTTGCAGTAGTCACGATGGCTACTAATTAGTACAGTTGATGTTGTGTTAGCAGTAAGCACAGAGTGCACACGCGAGTAGCGTGCAAAGTTCGCCACATGCCGCGGAAACACGTGATCTAGAGGCGGTGAAGTATATCGACACGGACTTGAAGTTACTGTTTGTTCAGCTCTTGCTCCTGGTGTACTTCACTGTATCTGTAGCCGCGGCAGGTGTAGCCACATGACCGTTCAAGCTCGGCGGAAGAATGTCACCATCTCGTCAGATTGTAGATTAACGTAACAACAAACAACACCAAGGTTTGTTCCTACTCTCCGTCATGTGTATTCTATAGATTGTGTGAGCCCCGTGCGTGCATGCGTGCGTGCGTGCGTGTATGTGTGCACGAGTGAGTGAGTGTGTACAGACGCGGCTGCGTGTGTATCTGATTTTGTGCCTTTGTTTTGTGTGAATACATGCGTGCCTTAGAGTATCTGGTATTTGTGCAACTAGAGTGTTCGTGTTACCCGTTGAGCGCTTCTCTCGAGCTTGATGTTTTCATTACCGAAACATTTTCCGCAAGTTATTAATACATTGATATGTCATGTTTCAACACTTAGATATTTCAACATATGCATATGTTAATATTGCTGATGGAGATTATATTTGTTTAGACTCAATTGCGGCAGCCGTCGAAGTGTCGACAATTCGTTGGTTTTAGCGTATTGTTACTCGCATCTTGCATCAGAGTAAGAGTTTATCAGGAGAACATACAGTTTATGAGAATAGGACATTTTAGACGTACACCGACTGTATGTTTGTTTGTATTGTAAATTCATGTCACATAGTATAAGTATAAACTATATTTATTATAACATACCGTGGCCGTGTTTTAATTAACCACAATGTTTAAATATAATGTGACCGTTACCTGTTTACGTTGAATGTTTCGCCTCGAATATCATGTTCGCATTGCGTGCTGATCGATATTCATAGACATGTAGGTTTTCACTGTATCACATTTTAACTGACCGTAATGTATTGGAGCTAATTCCTTAAGGAAAACGGTGTGCTGTGATATAATAATTCACTATTATGAACCATTTATGAACTGCGTTAAAATAATGCCTACGCTAGATCAATGAAATAGGCGCCATTATTTGGTGAAATGCAAGATCCACATATTTCCTAACACATTGAGCTACATCGGTATCACTGATTGTGTAACTGTGTTTGTGTTAAACTGCTCGGTTTCTCTGAGAGAATGATCCACAAATGTAGTTTTTTATACACACGTACCGTGTTATCTATGATAATTATTGTCTGCTCATATGGCAAGTATTGCCCTTTTGAACCATTGAAAGTGCTCTAGATTCGCACCCTGAAAATTAACTAAAAAAACCTAGGAACAAACAGAATGGCAGAATGTAATTCTTAGTTTAAAAAAAATTGGAAACCGAATTTTTTACACACCTGCCACCGACCCATTTGGGACTAACCAGGAAGAAATCGACCTATTCAGTATACATTTTATACTAGGATTATATTATACTAGGATGAGCGCCGTTCAGCGGATTTCCGGTGCGCGTCTGTCATGCGCATTGATGCTTGTGCTCGCCCTGAAGTGGGTCAGTGAAACTGGCGGAACGAAGACGGTGGCTTTGGATGCGCAAGCATTCGGCCAGCACCTGAAGACATTCTCGAATGACGTCATGGGTGCGCGGCGGATGCAGGTGACAAACATGATAGCGAACAGAATGGGAACTGGGAGAATAGTTTGGGGGAGAATGTGGTGGAATGATGAGGGGAATATGGGATGGGTGAATAGAGGGAGGGGAAGCCAGAGGGTGGGAAGGAGTCAAGGGTTGAAGAGACAGAATAAAGGTTTGAGTAAATAATGTGTGGAAACAGGATATCAATCAGGTGTAATGGCGTCGAGATATCCGGCGTTGTACGGGAGAAAAGGCAGCAACTACAAGAGCCTGTGACTCGTTGAACTGCCCAATAAAGCTTTGGTTGGGCAATAGCAATGATGGATACAACTTCATGCTCCACAAAAGATGTACCCCCTGCTGGTTTAAAGATGCGTCCGGACCGCGCGAAGTAACTTGTGTGGATGTTTGCTGTAGATCACGTAACTCGGAGCAATCGTAGAACATACCCATAATGTTGTAAACAGTTATACATAACTACGAACTACTATTGTTCCGAGATATGTAGTCAAACTTCAAAGTTCCTTTGTGAAATCCCCACCTTCATTTCGATTTTTTTATGTACGAACCATCCCCATGGACCCTCCGAGTATCCTTCAAAATATCAGCCCCCTACATGCGAAACTGACGGAGATATGTGAAGGAACAGACATACAAAGCCACAGACCCGCAAACCAACAAACCCACAGACCCGCAAACCAACAAACCCACAGACCCGCAAACCAACAAACCCACAGACCCGCAAACCAACAAACCCACAGACCCGCAAACCAACAAACCCACAGACCCGCAAACCAACAAACCCATAGACCCGCAAACCAACAAACCCACAGACCCGCAAACCAACAAACCCACAGACCCGTAAACCAACAAACCCACAGACCCGCAAACCAACAAACCCACAGACCCGCAAACCAACAAACCCACAGACCCGCAAACCAACAAACCCACAGACCCGCAAACCAACAAACAAATAAACAAACACAGCCACAAACTATTTTAGAAGATGAATATTAATTGTCAATTTGGCATTAGGACAGTTACACAGTTAACTTCCCGTCACTGATGTTTAATAAAATGATGTTGTTGCAAGAAGTTGGCCCATGTACATTGTTTACACTGATGGGCAGTCACTAACCTGAATTAAGTTGGCCCATGTACATTGTTTACACTGATGGGCAGTCACTAACCTGAATTAAGTTGGCCCATGTACATTGTTTACACTGATGGGCAGTCACTAACCTGAATTAAGTTGGCCCATGTACATTGTTTACACTGATGGGCAGTCACTAACCTGAATTAAGTGTACTCACCATATAAATCGCGCTCAGCACAAAATAGTATAAATGTGTTGCACAAACAAGGAATATATTTGTTTGTACAGGATCTTACAAGAACTTACTGTCCCTGGGTTTAACTGCCGCTTAATGCACGTTTAATTGCATGACCAAAAATACCCGGAAGATCAAAACATTTAATATAATTATTATTACATCATTATGACTGCGTTTTGTCATTCCTTGCTAAATTGGAAACCAATATATACATTTCAAGTTCTAACTTTATTATTATTATTATCATCATCGTCATTGGTATTGTCATTATTGTCATTATTATTAGGACATTCTGGACAATGGTCAATCCACGAATTGGAACGTAATCGCAGACGTTGTCGTTGATCAGGTAAGCAAGCTACAGCGCCAATATTTTACACAATCGCCGCTTCAAATACACCTCCTGTGATTTCACCGCACCTCGCCTATCCTCTTCGGACCCAGTGGTTCATCAGGCCGAAGTGCATCTCCTCCAGCTCGCCCTGTCAACTGCTACACGTCTGGCTTCGTTCCAGCAGTTCCACCCCAGTACGCGTCTTTCATTTTCAACAGTTGATCGCCACGTTGTCTTTGGGCGTCCAGGTCAACGCCGTCTCACATTTGCTGTTCTTGTCCATTCGTAGGATATGTCCTACCCACTTCCATCTTCTTAACTTGACCTCGGTGCTGATTGTCTTCAATTTTTTTTTGTAAGAATATCTTGATTTGATACAACGTATGACCATCTAATTTGAAGGATTCGTCTTAAGATCTTGCCAATAAATTTTATCTAACTTTCTGTTGTCTCCTTCGTTTATTTTCCATGATTCACTTCCATACAACACTTGTTTAACAAGTGTGTTATAAGCCTCAATTTAGATCTCAATGTGTATATATTTGAACTCCATATTTGCTTTAGCCTCATGAATGATACCCTAGCTTTAGTAATTATGTTAACAATGTCATCACCGCCTCCCCTCCTTACTTACTGACGTTAGCACCCAGATAGTTATACTTGTCCACTTCCTTTAGTTCTTGATCATCAATTAGTATTCTGTTTTTGCACTTGCTGTTTATCCTCAATACTTGAGTTTTCTTTTTATTTCTTCTTAGTCCTGCCCTTGCTGCAAATTGATTCAGTTGTCTTGTCTTTGTTTGCATGTATATGTAGCATGATGACATGAGTGCTATGTCATCGGCAAAGTCCACGTCGTCTAGTTTTGACGAAAATTCCATCTTATCCCTGTTATATTTCCTGCTGTTGTGTTTCTTATTATCCAGTCCACTACCGTCAAGAAGATAAATCCAGACATTACATTTCCTTGTTTAACTCCGGTTTTGACCTTGAACCACTTAGATTCCTCACCTTCGTCTAACACTGCACATTCACTATCTTCGTATAACTTCTGAACCATGTGGATTATCTTGCGTGGAATTCCATAGTTCTCCATGATTTTCCATAGACTCACTGAGTCAAAGTTTTCAAAGTCAACAAACGTGATGTATGGAGTTGCCTGCCATTCCACTAATTGTTCTATAATATTTCGCCAAATAAATATATGTTTTACTGGGCCTCTCCCACATCTGAAACCTGCTTGTTCGTCTCTCAACTTGCTGTTAATTAACTTCATCTCTTATTCTGTCAATGAGTAATCTTCCGAATACTTTACTAGGAACAGATGTCAAAGTACTTCCTCTCCAATTCCCACACTCTGTAAGGTCACCTTTCTTTGGTATTTAACGATCAGTCCCTGCTTCCATGTTTTTGGCACTTTCTCAAAATGTTCTGATTAAGTTTACAAGCCATTTCTCTGTTGTATTCATGTCTGCTTTTAATAATTCTGCTGTAATTTCATCCTTGCTCCCTGCTTTCCCGTATTTCATCTTCCTTAGCGCTGTTCTAATTTCTGCTTTTGCTATTGGGTCGGTGTTAGAGAATCATCAGGGATAGGTCTATTAAGGATTTCCTCAAAGCGTTCCTTCCATCGCTCCCTTCTGGCCAATCCTTCCCTTATTAAATTTCCACATTTGTCTTTCATTGCTTTTGTTGTCTTACGTTTGTCATTACTGAGGTTTTTTGTAATATCACACTTCTTTTATTCTTCCACTACGTGCTGCTTCCTCTGCTTCCATGGCAAGGTGGTCGACCCACTTCTCTTGTCTTGCCTCATGCTCTTCACTTTTTTGTCCTGTCAGTTCATCTCCCCTGTTACTTCCCTTCCCGTCTATTGTCAGAACGTATAACTGTACCATACCAAATCGCCACTGATTCACCTTACAATCATACCAACTATTCTACTTAGTTATTTCAACGTTTCAACAAACATCGAAAATGAGTTTCTTTTCTGCTCACCAGGTGTGGCAAGTAGTCTATTTCATACGTGGCTCCTTACAACATTTTCACCAATGCTTAGCAATTGCTGTTTACATTTCTGCTCGATCTACCTGCTTCGTGCCTAGCTGACGGATAAACTGTCACGTCAATTCCGGGCGACATATGAGGTAGTGATGGAAGTAAAGCATCACCTGGAGGCGAAGTACTCCACGTTTGGCGACGGGTCGACCTACCAGAACTGCTGCGGCTACAAGTCGGCTGGCTCGACGTTCCAACCCGGCTTCAACACCACGGTAGGTGCTGTAGTGGTGTGGGCGTGTAGTTTGTGTGTAATATTCAGGTCGAATATTGATATGTGCTGTATAGTAAATCGCTGTTCCTCTGTTGTCTTAAACGTACCATAATCTATTTCATGCATGAATGCTTTCAGTCAGCAATGGAAATAATAACGCAGCAGAGTTTCATCATTTCAGAAGTGCACTTTATCTAGGTATTGTCATGTAATAGGATCGTTATAACTGGTGCGTTGTACAGCTACTTACTACAGTGTAGCTCTTTCACCGTTTTGGAGTAATAAAAGTTATGTTGTCTTCCGGTGGAATTCGAGTAGCACATGTCTAGTGTTCCCAGTCCTAATTAAACAAGCAATATGCTGCTTCATAAAGCATAACATGGTGTCAGAAGACAAACTACACAGAGTTATACTGGTGTAGGATGTGTTGGTCGGAAAAAAACGGTGTTGGTGAAGTTTGAAGTGACGACAGTCGAGTCGCACTGTCAACGGCTGAAAAAATGGAATTTTTCAAGCCACCAAGTAGTATTGCGTTCGATGCCTGCAATTTGGATGAGGCGTGGAGAAGTTGGGAGCAGCAGTTTAGGACATTTTACACAGCGTGTGAATTGAACAAAAAGCCTAATGCTGTCCAAGTGGCCATACTACTACATACTGCTGGACCGGAGGCCCAGGAAGTATTCAACCAGTTTGAGTTTAGACCAGCAGGACCTGCTAACGTCCCACCAGCAGAAGATAGAGACAACTGGGAAACAGTGCTAGACAAATTCCGTCACTACTGCAAGCCACGTAAAAATACAGTTTACGAACGATATTGTTTCTGGTCTCGCAATCAAGGCAATGGGGAACTAGTAGATCAGTGGATCAAAGACTTGAGAATGAAAGCTAAATTGTGTGAATTTGGTGACCAGGAGGATCTGATGATTCGTGACAAGATAGTGTTCAGCGTCAATGACGAGCGTGTTAAAGAGAGACTTTTGAGAGAGTCCGATCTGTCGCTAGCTAGGGCATTAGATGTGTGCCGCGCAGCCGAGACGACAAGGGCGCAACTGAAGGTCATGGCGTCTGAAGGAAAGCCAGAAGCTAAAGTGAGTGTAGTGAAGCAGAGATCTCGTTCAAGCACGTTTAGCAAGGGCTCCCATGCAGGTGGCAGGGGTATTAAAGGAACTAACAATGACACTAAGGGTAGGTACAAATGTACACACAAACCACGGGCTACACAGGGAAGCATTCAGTGCAAATTCTGTGGCAGGTCACACCCACCAAAGTCATGCCCTGCGTACGGCAAACAGTGTAACCGTTGCAAGGGGTGGAACCACTTCGCGGTAACGTGCGAACACCACCGCACTGCTACAGTCGATAGCAAGGTGTGGATGATGAACAATGAACAATGTGAGAGTAATGAATGCCTGTATCTGGGTTCGTTATTCTTGGACGTACATGCACACACTACTCATGATGATGACTGGATGACAAAGATGACTATTGGCAGCCAGCAGATAAGCTTCAAGTTAGACACTGGCGCACAGGCGAATGTGTTGCCTATGACGATTTACGAGACAATAAAGCCGAATGTAGCTTTGCAGCCTACAAAGACGATACTGTCAGCATTCGTGAATCACGTCAAAGTGAAGCCAGCTGGAACGGTCAAACTTCAGTGCATACCAGAGAACGCGGATAAACCGACACTGATCGAGTTCTTTGTTACTACGCACACCAATGTACCCCTACTTGGATGTCGAGCGTGTGAGTCATTAGGACTTGTTAAACGAGTGTGCGAGGTGTCGCGTGAGAAGCCACTAACGAGTGACATTCTGATGAAAGCATATGAAGACGTGTTCACGGGAGTTGGAGAATTTGAACATCCGTATCATATCGAGCTGAAAGAAGACGTACAGCCGGTAGTCCAGGCAACCAGGAAACTTCCATACACCAGAGTGGAGAGTTTGAAGAAGGCTCTAGACAAGTTAGAGAGGGACGGAATCGTCGCAGATGTAGAACAACCTACACCATGGGTGAATAACTTGGTTATTACGGAAAAGCGGAATGGATCGCTGAGATTATGTCTCGACCCGAAACCACTCAATCGAGCGATTAAGCGTGAACAGTTCGAGATCCCGACACCTGAGGATGTGCAGTCGCGTCTAGCTGGAAAGAAAGTGTTTTCAGTGATAGATATGTCGATGGCGTACTGGCACGTCAGACTGTCGGATGAGTCCAGTTACCTCTGCACGTTCCACACGCCATGGGGCCGCAAAAGGTTCCTGCGCATGCCGTTTGGCATTAGTTCAGCTAGTGAAGTACTACAGAAGCGCATGCAACTAACGTTTGGTGACATCAAAGGAGCGTACGTGATAGCTGACGACATCATCATCGCGGGCGATGATGAACAAGATCACGATGCCATAATGCGTGCTGTCTTCCAGAGGGCAAGAGAACGAAACGTGAAGTTCAACTCGTCAAAGGTGCAGTTGAAAGTCAATGAGGTGCTGTACATGGGATATGTAGTATCGGAAGCAGGCCTCAGCCCAGACCCTAGCAAAGTAAGAGCTATCGTCGACATGCCACTGCCTGAGGACAAGCGCGCAGTCATGAGGTTTCTGAACATTGTGAAGTATCAGGCAAAGTTCATCCCGCGAGAGTCGCACATCACTGGTCCTCTACGTGCGCTGCTGAAAGAGGACGCGGTGTGGTGTTGGACACAAGAGCATACAAATGCAGTGAATGAGTTGAAGACAATTCTAAGCAGTTTGCCAGTACTGAGGTTCTACGACGTGAACAAACCAGTAACGTTGCAGTCGGACGCGTCAAAGAGTGGACTAGGGGCGTGTCTTCTACAAGAAGGACAAATTGTTGCCTATGCGTCAAGGGCACTAGTCGGTCCAGAACTACACTACGCACAGTTGGAGAAAGAACTGTTAGCGGTCGTTTTCGCGACTTCCCGGTTTCATCAGTACATTTATGGCAAGGAAATCGAAGCGCAGACTGATCATAAGCCGCTTGAGATTATAATGAAGAAACCGATCGGAAACGCAACGGCACGCGTGCAACGTATGATGTTGAAGCTACAGCGATACGAGATAAACCTGTCATACGTTCCAGGGAAGCTGCTGTACGTAGCGGACGCTCTCTCACGTGCTTACATAGATAGTGAGCCAGACAGGGAGCTCATTGACGATGTTGAGATCATGGTCCACAGCGTTACAAAGAACTTCCCTGCAAGTAAAGGACGACTCGAGCAAATCCGAAGTGCTACAGCCGATGACGTAACTCTTCAGCGACTACTTCAGGTTGTGATGAACGGCTGGCCAGAGTCGAGGACAGCTGTACCCGAGGACGTTAGACCATACTGGAACATGAGAGACGAGATGAGTGCAGACGACGGACTCGTGTTTGCAGGCGAAAGAATTGTTATTCCAGAGTCGATGAGGTCGGATATGCTGGAAGTGCTGCACGAACCACACATGGGGATGGAGAAGACGAAATCTCGAGCTAGATCAGCTATCTTCTGGCCGGGAATGTCGAAAGCAATCGAGGACACCGTCTCGAGGTGCAAAACATGCCTACAGTTCGCCCGGAGCAATCAGAAGGAGCCGATGATAGCACACAAAATCCCAGACGGCCCGTTCCGCAAAGTGGCAATGGACATTATGTCGTTCAAAGGTCGAGATTACCTAGTAGTCGTTGATTACTATTCGAAGTATCCCGAGTTGGCACTGCTCGAGAACAAGACAAGCGAATGTGTCATCTCACATGTTAAGAGCATCAGTGCACGTCATGGAATACCCGAAGAGATCGTAGCAGACAACCAACCGTTTGGTAGCTATAGTTTTCGGCAATTCGCGGAGAATTGGGGTATCACAGTGACTACATCGAGCCCAACATATGCTCAATCGAACGGGCAGGCAGAGCGAGTCGTGCAAACGTTGAAGTCGCTCCTCAAGAAGGCAGACGAAGAGGGTCGTGATCCCTACATAGCGATGCTAGAATATAGGAACACGCCGATCAGTGGACTCCGCTATGCACCAGCACAACTGGCAATGAGCCGACTACTCAGGTCAAAGTTGCCGACAACCAAAGCCGTTCTTGAGCCGCGAGTCGTAAACGCGAAACAAGACTTAACGGACAGACAGACACGGTTCAAACAGGACTATGACCACGGTGCTACATCATTGAAGCCATTGAAGCCTGGTGATGTAGTACGTGTCCAGAGAAAGTGGGGCTGGGATCCCGCTATCGTTCAGCGGACACACGAGAGTCCGAGGTCATACGTGATCCAGCACGAGGGAGGAGAACTCCGCCGCAACCGTCGTCATCTACGGAGGACACGTGAGCAGCCGCCGCTGATTCTTCCTCAGATGGACGATCCCGACGCTCGAGAGGGTAACGCTCTTCAGATGCCGGTACCGCCAGACGTGCCGTCGCCACAAAGAGTCGTCGCTGAGCCACCTCCGTTAGAAGAGATTCCACAGAATGAACGATTCTCTAGATACGGTCGTGCAATCAGAAAGCCTATGCGATTTGACATTTAATTGTGTTTTCAATACTATTTGACATTTATAGTATTATTGATCTGTTTCACAAGTGACCATTCTGTGACATTCTATGCGATCTTGATAGTCGATATAATGTGACTATATTAGCCTAGTTTGCTACTCGCTTGATATCAATTTATCCACAGCGAACATTCGTTAAAGCTGATGAATGATTTCTTTTTGACCTTCTTACATTTAAAGGAGGGATGTTTAAAGGAGGGATGTTTTAAAGGAGGGATGTCATGTAATAGGATCGTTATAACTGGTGCGTTGTACAGCTACTTACTACAGTGTAGCTCTTTCACCGTTTTGGAGTAATAAAAGTTATGTTGTCTTCCGGTGGAATTCGAGTAGCACATGTCTAGTGTTCCCAGTCCTAATTAAACAAGCAATATGCTGCTTCATAAAGCATAACAGGTATGTCAGTTTTGGAAGAAAACGAATTACTCTGCCGGTAGCTATAGAAACGGGTACCTTCCCGGATATGACGTCTCGCGCAGTGCATGTACGTCACTGGCAGTTTGTACGTCACTGGCAGTTTGTACCAGAGCTAGTGTATACCGAGCTGCGTCACTCCGACCTGCGCCATTTTGTAAATTGACGTTCAGCGCCACCAAGTAGGGGGCAGCTACAACTTTCGTCAACGCATCCGGTAACTCGACTCTGCATGCGCCAACTCTCTAGTTACATTTCCGGGTGAGAGGGCAATCGACGTCATAAACCCATAAACCGCTGTTGACAATGCGATTGCGTTTCATCATAATTATCTGCTACACAAACGCAAACTGTTCTCGAATATTATTGCTTTTACTACAAACTTCCTTAAACCTAGTAATGTAGTCTTCACAACTGACGCGGCTATACAACTGGACATCCGTTGAATCAAATTGCACGCATCGGCCATCGCCATATCATATGGGTTTATTATGGCATATGGGACAGTACCACTGGCACTGCCAGGGCAGTGTCAGTGAGTGACACTTCCGCCTCAATATCTTCTTTAGTAAACATTACATCATATGTTAGCCTGCATTCAGTGGCAGTGCACCCAACAAACAGAAAGGTCACAAGAAATGGACTCAATTCCATAAGACAAAATATTTTTGGAAGCCAAAAAGTGGAATAACTTCGCAAATAATAAACATATTGAAAAAATTCAAAAAGGATGATAAACCGCATAACATAATTTATCAGACAGAAGTGTTTAAATGATTATAAAACAATTTTGAATTTTTTTGTAATATACCTATTTATGGCATATGGGACAGTACCACTGGCACTGCCAGGGCAGTGTCAGTGAGTGACACTTGCTGATATTGGGGATATCAATGAAAATATAATATATTTTGTTTTATATATTGTTATTATATTATATTATTATATATTCAGTACATCGTACATATTATTATATATTCAGTACATCGTACATATCACGTTTTGCAATTACCATTTGATGTGCCATTTCCAAAGAAATAAAACCTACCCTGTATTCAAATCTCAAATTTCCTAGGCAAATTTTCGGCATACCAAGTAAATTATCAATATCTGTAAACTAGTTTTATTAACTTACTAGTCAACCAGAACATTATCGCCGATCTCTAGTTTCTTGAAATATAAATAGTATTTTCAGTTACTTTTCAATTATTTCTTGTAACTTTTCTACTCAAATTATTTGCTACAAATATTAAATTAAATATAATATGTTTATCATTATATGTATCATGTACTCAAAGGAGTACAAACTACAAATACACATCCAAAGAAATGTTCACCAATAATTTCGGAAAATGAACTTAAATGTATATGCTTAAATGCCAGCAGCATAGTAAATAAAAAAGCGAGTTAGACATTATGGTAGCATATACTGATCCTCACGTAATCATGGGCTACTAAAGATATAGTAGATGCTGAGTTATCACCGACAGCTTATGTAATGTTTAAGAAAGAACGGGGGGGGAGTAATTGTATGTATGTATGTATGTATGTATGTATGTATGTATGTATGTATGTATGTATGTATGTATGTATGTATATATATATATATATATATATATATATATATATATATATATATATATTAAATAATATACCCAAGCATAAGAAATAACACTGAAGAGTGAAGCACATTGTGAGGAAGCAATTTGGTGTAACATAGACATAGTTACCAATAAGTCAACATTAACAATAGAATACTAATAGATCGGAGTAGTTTATATTATCGTAGTAGTCAAACATAGTCACAGGACAAGAAGAATATATAAAACTACAAGACTATAAGGGAGGTGAGCAAGGGGGAATGTGTTATAATGGGTGATTTTAACCATGGCCATATACAATGGAAATCATTAGTGTTACAGAGTGCTGGGGGTAACGACCATCAATTTCTACTTCTATCACAGACACAGGATTGTTTGCTTGCTCAACATGTATTGGAACCAACCAGAGCAGAGGTTGGAATGTGTTAGATTTAATTTTGTCTTCTCAAAATGAATTAGTTGACAATGTTAAAATATACGAACCTTTGGGTTCAAGTGATCATAACCAAATCCATTTTAATATAAAAGTAAAACGGAATAAATATAAAAAACAATGGAGTGGGGTACCATAAGAATCAGTATCAGGCTCTACTGTTTTTAATATATACCGGTATATATATATATATATATATATATATATATATATATATATATATATATATATATATATATAAATGATTTGGAAGATGACAAAGTACTGAAATTTGCAGATAACACAAAAGTAGTCAGAAAGGTTACAAATGATACAGATAAACAAAGTTTACAGGATGATCTAGATTAATTAGTTAAATGGTCAGAAAATGGCAAATGTTATTCAATTTTGGGAAGTGTAAATGCACACACATAGCAGCTGTGTAAGTTGACATATTAGTAATAACGGTCCATTGATTCATGTTTGCAGATACGTATTACAACAGGGAAATTCACACGAATTTACAATGAAATGAAAAATAAAGCATGACAATATTGATTATAAGTTTTATATTTTTTTTAAAGTTGAATTTCAATGTTACACATGAAATGCAAATTTCTGAAACCTTAATTTTTTTTTTCGAAATGGTTTATAAATCAGCACTACTACTTGTGTAGTACCAACATATAAAATACGTGACATGCAAAATGTGACAAGGGGGCAACACAACACTAATTTAATAATAATTGACACACCAGGGGAAACACCCTTAATCATATCTTTAGAATGTCTGATTTGCATGTATTCAGCCTCGGATTTGCACACAGCTATGGATCAGTATAATTGACACTGCAAACTGCATGTTTGATAGTAAGTACCATAATGAGGTTTAGTACTATACTGTCCTGTTTTTCAAATTATGCTGTTTTTGTTTGTGCGTTTGGTGATTAAAGATAAAGTTAAATGGATCATATCTTATTGTTTATATTAACCTGGGCATATTAAATAAATATGTCATATAACTATTTGTGTTATCACAATTAACTTACCTTATTATGTTGTGTTATTACAGCGTGTACTAAAATGTCATACTGTCATGTAAACAGTCGTTATCAACTAAGAAAAAGTCTACTTAACACACATCACACACGTAACTAAAAATGTGTCATACATGATTTTATAATTTTTTTATGAAAAAAATAATAACCAATCAGTCATATGAATACGCATAGTATACGTATACACGTGCTTAATTATGATAAAGCAACTTATTAAATGCTACCATAATTTCACAGACTTTTGGCAACATTTGCTAATAACCAATTCACCCATCTGAATTTAGATTTTTGTGCGTCACACATATATTTATATATATTTTATAATATTTAAAAAAAAATTCATTACTGATGAAAAATTTATTTTGTCTACCCTAACTATTCAAAAACATGTAGAACAATGCAATGATCAAAATTAAAACAGTCGGCAATACTTTGATATGGATCTGCAAAGTTTCAAAGAAAAAAATGTCTGAATGTCATACACACGGCACGTAACGCTGCCGCTGGAATCACCCTTTAAAAAAAATTATATTTCGAAAAGTAATTTACCGATTTTGAAACTGTTTTCAATTTCCCATGGCCGCAGCCATATCATAAAAAAATATAAAACAAAATAGATCGACACCCCCAATATCAACTGACAACAATAACACTGTTACTGACTGTCTATGACTATGACTATGACTATGACTAGTAATACTAGTATGTGTGTCACTCAGTGTCCTGCGGGCGATGCGATGACGATGTGTGCAATTGTTCGTTCACGTTCTTGCTTTGATTCAACGGATGTCCAGTTGTATAACCGCGTCAGTTGTGAAGACTACATTGCCAGGTTTAAGGAGTTTAGAAATAAAGCAATACTTTTCAAGAACTGTTTGTATAGCAGAAAGGATAAAACGCAATCGCATTGTCAACAGCGGTTTACGTCGACTGCCCTCTCACCCGGAAATGTAACTTGAGAGTTGGCGCATGCGGAATCGAACTACCGGATGAACTGACGTAAGTTGTAGCTGCCCCCTACTTGGTGGCGCTGAACATCAATTTACAAAATGGCTTCTCCGTGTTAATTCGTAGAGTGACGCAGCTCGGTATACACTAGCTGTTTGTACGTCGCTGCCACTTTTTCCCTGTGTTCACACTATTCTATTGTGCGATTTTTAACTTGCCGCATTCTTCAGCTTGCCCCATATTCCCCTACGCCAACATAACTCCTGGTGATAGTGATTTGTGCATACACTTTCTAAAAAAAACCGTTTAATTCCACCAAATTACACCAACATGCAGGTCAGTTCGGTTTGGTCAGATTCCTCAGAACATTATGGGGAAATCAATATTAGAACAGTTCAGGAGTAGACCTGCTTACAGTTGTCAGTCATGGCGGAAGGATCACCAGTGCTGCTGCCGCCATTTTGTTGCAGGTGAATCTCGCCGATATGTGTTATCATGTGTTTCCTGATTCTGACCTCAACGTCACAATCCCGATCTCTGCTGAGTTGCTGGACACAGTCATCGCCAACATGAGACGACTGCCCTCGTCCACCAATTGGCTGGTTTGTTGCACCGACTTCCGTTTATACATTAATTGCCTTTGTTACATTAAATCCTCTTAATGTAAATCGAACAACGAATTGTATTCAGATATTATAATTATACTATAATATGAATTATTGTACTTTACTTGGCTTCAGGCGCACTAAAGCAAACATTCACCCAAATCTAAATGTCATGTTGCAATGTGTCTACTGTGTACACGTAGGGGACCGGTCTATCATAGAGAGAACTATTCAGCACTGAATACTAACCGATAACTCATTGCTAGATGATTTTTGCTTGGAAATTAAACTCAATTTGATTTGTATTTTATCGACTACGTGTGCACATGTTATTGATTAATATATTCTACATATAAGAACTTATTTGTCAATGGGTGGGTAGGGGAGCCGGGGGCTAGTTGTGTACAGGAGCAAGTTTATAACGAAAATATTGCACATACGTGGGGATACCATCGACAGTAGTTGGTTGGAAGTCCACCAGTAGACACACTGTCCAAAAATCGGGAGTTAAGAAGGCGAAATTAATTTACAATTGTATTGGGGCACGTTGTTACTATTGTAACGTTGTTACAACTGTAACAACGCTCGGGCGGCTCGTACCGATGGCTCAGCCAGCGAGTTGTGTGTTGACAGTGACTGAAAGAAGACAGTTTGTTTAACCAAATCTTTATTTCACTGGTGAAACCTAGTGTACTGGTTTATAATCAGCAATGTATTTTTTTGTCAACGTCAAACAAAATTGAAAAAACTCTCAGAAGGGCGGGTTATACATAGATGAAAAAATATTGGACTCTCGTTAAGCCAATGGCTTCCTTGTCCACTTGCCATCTGGGTGGTTTGCTTTGAATGGCAATCTTATTAATTTTTTTTATGGCACAGTCGTATTTGAGCAACTAATAAATAGTGTACGATACATTGAAATGTGAATGTTCGTGCGTGTGTACATGAATGCGTACGTGTTTGTATCATTCAATCAAGTAGAAGTCACATTACATATATATTGCCATTCACTATTTTATGCCCCATTCAAATAATTTATATTCCATGCACAATTTATTGTTATGTAAGAATCCGGGGAATGAGGGCCCTATAGTAACTAAAAAAATAAAAGCTTAATATATGAAGCTATGAACACCTACATTGTTATGCACAATGTCTATAAGATGTACAGGTGTGTGTAATCCAATTGATACAATAACAGTAACATGTACGAGTGACACTTGTTTTGCGATCCAAACGTTCTTTGCTGTAACAACGTGTCTAGAATAATGTGACAACTTGCTCCGCTTACGGGGCTAATTGTTACAGACGACCACGTCTGGGACACTTCACACATCTACTTAACTACAATACGGAATATCAATGGTGTAATATATTTTATTAACACGAATAATGAATTTAATGTATACGTTGACATAAATAATGCATCTATCATACTTTTCACAAAAATTACTTTAATTGAAAATTGTAACGACCAGCCCCGGTCTCCCCTTACATCTTGGCCATGCAGGTGTTCGGCACAGAAGAGGGTCTCTCTACCATGTTCCCTGCTCGTCGGGCAAACACGTGTGACCAGAGGCTCGGTCAATATGACCCAAGGTTCAGGTAAGTAAAAATTGCTTGATCACTTGATCTCGCCCACGGATCGCGAATCAGGATAGTTGATGTTCAAATATGCACTGCGTGAATAGTTCAGCAGCAGCAGCAGCAACAGCAGCAGCAGCAGCAGCAGCAGCAGCATCAGCAGCAGATCATCGTTGTTGCTGGAAGTTGCTGGAAGGCGGTTCTGTAGAGCTGCAGTAGTAGTTAATTCGTGTCAACTAAACACGAGTCAAGCAACTTCAACATGTGAGACGATTCAGTCGGTTTCCGAGAAATCTGCCAGACATTCCGATAGGGTTGACACTTGACAAAAACAGAATACTGAAGACGACGACATTGACATTCATTGCACGCTGTTACACACAGGCCGTGGTATGTGGAGACAGCCACCCCGATGCCGAAGGATCTGGTCATTGTCCTCGACAGGTCGGGGTCGATGATGACAGAGAATCGCCTGGTGTTGGCCCGGGAGGCCGCCCGCACTGTCATCGGCTCCCTAAACCCCAAAGACAGGGTGAGTGCGAGACAGAGTCACACATGCACAGCAGCATCTCTAAAACATTGGGTCGTCGTAGCTGTCTAGTGCGCCACTAACCAGGGACAACAAGGCCGGGTAATGTGTTGCTAATTATTAGCTGGATCATGACAGTCGGAGAAATGTGCTGAAAAAACAACAACAACAACAACAACAACAACAGCAGCAGCAGCAACAACAACAACAACAACAACAACAACAACATAACAATGATGTATCGTCATCATTATACATTTGTCTTTATCGTTTATCAAGGCTATTTCACAAATGTAACACACGTTGTACCTACCGTAAGAGTCAACGTGATTAACCATACAAGTTGGTTATTTCTTCGTTTTTGTAATTTTAACATTACTCGTATAATATCAATTACTGTGAATTCATTATTTTGTACAGATTGGAGTGGTGGTGTTTTCGAACGAGGCTGAGACGCCTCCGGGGGATTACGCGAGGTCTTGCTACAGGTATATTGTTCATCAAGCAGAAAATCTACCCTCAGGCCAATACCAAGGCAATACGAAAATTAATAGTTAATAACATATAATATATCAACAAGATTACCACCCAAACCAAAAAGTTTCAGATGGCAAGTGGACAAGGAAGCCATTGGCTTATCGATAATCCAATAATTTTATCATCTATATATAGCCCGCCGTTATCAAATATCTGTCAGCTAGCATTAACACAATCGTTTGACAGTTTATTCCATTAATTTATCACCCTCTGTGAGAATGAGTATACTTTCATATGTTCAACCTACGCTGTTCCTTAAAGAGGGGGGGGGGGTGAAGCACTCGAACAACCATAGCCCAAACATAATAACATACCATTTACAGTATATATCACCTTTATATGATGGGCGCAACGCCACGGTAATTTTTTAATATCCTTTTTAACTTTGCCATTATCTTCGCTGGGCGGCGCCATATTGCTCTGCGGGGGGCTCAGCGGCAGAGTGGTTTGAGTACGAGCTCCTGGCACCGCGTTCACACAGTAAAAACCTCTCGGAAAAACGGCCGAAACGCATGGAAAATAGAATAAAAAGAAAACTGGTGTGCACTGGATGGCTCCTGGGTATATCAACTAGTACTACAAATGCAAGGAAAAAACTTTTGATCGACTTCCGAGGAAGAATTTGCAGCGGAAAAGGTGGTTGCAAATGCGGAAATTGCCGTGTCCGCCAGCCGCAGGCTCTGCGAGTGACCAATTTTCCGATGCAGATTACAAGACAAAAAACTATGTGATGGACAGACGGTGAGCATCAAGATGTCATTCTTGGTCAAAGACACCGTTCCATCTTAGATCTTTTTTTTCGCATATGACCATGCATCTACAGACTATTCTGCGACAAGGAAACGTCAGATATCAGAGGGCAGAGCGATGCGTAGGAAGCGACGAGCCGAAACCAGGTTAGTAAATTGGATTACCGTTACCATTGTGACTTATCACTACGATTACAATATAGTTCCACCCCAATAAGCACAGCTGTGCTTCAACGTCAGCATATATATGACCCACAGTAAATCGAAATGTATGAATACAATAAAGTGCGAGTAAGTGTTAATAGTTTGATATAATTACGAGTGTTTTCCAATCCGCCGATTTATTTTCGACGTGATCAGATGTACGTACCGTCAATACGTGGCCGTACTCAAAACAATAACAATAACTCAGTAAGTGCTACAGGATATACTGCAGCCTTATAACATGGGCCATGGCGTATGTACTAGGCAAAATTATTCAAGAAAATAATTTGATATTATTTATTGACAGTCATAATAAGTCTCATACTCCTGTGTTCTAAATGCCTAGAGAGCAAGCGGCAAGCGTAAGGCTAAGCCTGGGGGGGGGTTAGATGCATGGGAGAAACACGACCAAAAGACAGTACAGACTATAGTGCAACAGAAGCCTACTGTTGCTGTTTACATTTCAAATTCTTTATGGAAATATTTAAAATATACAAATACTTTCATTGTGATTAAGTGCAAATGCAGTTACAAAAACTTTTTAAAAGTATTTAAATATTTAAGTAAAATGAATTTCACCCATGCAATGTCTAGCTGGAAAAGAAACTAACTAAGGCATCGTCATCTACCCAGTTGAACACTGTCAGATTACATGTCTGCTTTCTATAATGACACTTTACAATTTCTGTCTGAATTCTTGTGACTTGACAATAAGGCAAAATTATATAAAATTAATTTGCTTTATTGATCAGATTAAACCCCACATGTAATAACCGGAAGTTCATAGAGATGTATTAATTACATTTTATTCTAAGTTGACTGATAACACTGTAATGAATATCGTGGGGGGAGGGGGCAACTGTCGGCAACCCACAATAGTATTAGTACAAGCTATACATATGAAGGAAGTATATCAGGCATGGGTTAATTCTGTTTTGTCAATTCCAAAAAATCAGTTCTAATTCCGCCTTGCAAAAAATCAATTCCAACTGTTAAAATGCTAGGCTAAAGAAAAATTCAAATCCAATTCGTTTTAACACAGTTTTATTTGTCACGTGTGCACAATCATATTTAATTAGATATGATTAAAAAATAATTGTTCGTTAAATGCACACACGCGCGCGCGCGCACACACACATATATCAGGTTTGCCATAAAAAAACTTTAAAATGGCATCCAGCCATTTCATATGTACTTTCTGCTGCGACACCTCTCCTGGATTTTTGCTAACAAAACCAGACATTTTGGACAGCCCTGGACAGTTGAGTCATTAATCTGAGTTTTGAACAGTTTCCCCTGTTTATATCGGGTCCAGGTCATTTGCCCCCCTTCCGGACATTTGCCCCTTTGTCACTTGCCCCCCCCCCCAGACATTAGCGCCTTGCCTTATTAAAAATCTGGACATTTGCCCCCTGTCCGTAGCTTCTGGATTATTTGTAAGTTTTTTTTAAGAAATGTTTTTTTAACTTCTGAACATGAATTCAAGATATATATTACCCTAATTGCAATTAATATTCTTTGTGCCAGATCAGCCAAGTAAATTACTTTATGTAGTTGGAGATGATCCTGTAATCAAAGGATTATCTTTATTTCAATTGTGGAAGAAGCCAGTGACATTAGGACCTGGACATGTTAGGACAATTGAGGATATTTGAAAGAAGCCATCTCAACAAGGTTTCTTTTGAATTGCATTTACCATGGAGAGTTGGAGTGACTCCATTTTCCTATAAAACTGGATGCACAAGCCAGAGTTGTCAGAATTCACTTATAACTTCACCATGGAAATTACTACCAGCATTTGAGGAGGTCAGAAGCTATGTTTTGAGTGTCATTCCTACACCAAGAAGGGGGACCAACAAGATTACTCTTCATTGGGAGTGAAGCCAGCGTCGATCCTGATCATGCAAGGGTGCTGTGGTCACTGATCTGATCTCCAGATCCAGAATGTGATCAACAAGACTGCTTGCAACCATGATGGTGACACGGCACAGATAGAAGCTGCCAAGGTCCGTGATGACCTTAAAACTAAGGCAGCTAATACCAGGGGCACTCCAAACCAGCTGATCTCTGACTCGTTACTGTCCACCACTGTTTGTGGAAGCATCACCCCAAGAACCCATCTTCCACCACTGATCTGACTATCAATGATACCTGGAAGACAACTGGTGACAAGATCATCTCATACACACTCCAGGGGATAGGCCATTGCATTAGGCTAAAGTGACTTCGACTTGTCATTGAATGTTATGTTATTGTAGTAATAATGATAAAACTGCAAACTGATTTTCACTTGTCAACTATCATAGAAAAAAGGGGCAGATGTCCGGGGGGGGGGGAGCAAATATACTAGGAGGCAGATTTATATCGCTATCAGTTGTGGTATCATTGATATTTCATCAAATTTACTGGAAAGTTTGAGTCTTCAACATCCTAATCTCCAACATGTATTCTCCATGGGGACATTTTTAATTACTACAAAGGGCAAACCCTACAGCCACATGTAACAGCATTGTACAGGTGACCAGTGACATGTTTAGTATGGGAAACTTGTGGGCTGAACATTAGGCTTGGATAAACAAGGGGCTGCATTCAAATGGGGCAGGTTTCCTCTCTCACACAAAGGGAATGAACAGGCAGGTGCCCTTAATTGGCAATCTCTGTAAATAAACCTTGTACACTGAGAAAGAAAATGAGGCCTGAATGGTCTGATTTTGGTTTTACTGTCTGTTACAGTAACTTAGTATTTCTTTTTGATGCAAATGCTTGATTATATTGTTCTTGGTCACAATGTTTCAATACCAGAGTAGACAGTGTCTATGCTGTAATGTTGTAATGTAAACTTCCTGGCTGTTACCAGATTCAGGGTGACATGCTAATAGCAGACAAATATGATTTTAAAAGTAATATAAGCAAATATAAGGATAAATATTAACAGTATCAAGTCAATAATTCCAACAAAATCAATTCCAATTAAAAAAAAAAAAAATTTAAGAAAAAAATTCCAATAATTTTTTTTTTTAAAGTCAATTCCAATTCCGGAACTGGAATTGAGGGTCAGTTCCAATTCCGGAATGGAATTGACCACATGCCTGAAGTATATTCATGACAATATCTTGTCTCTGTGTACTACAGCAACTGTCATGAATAGTATAATAGAATTGAAACAAGCTTATGTCTGTGGGGCTTTTGTCGGGAGGGGCTTTTGTCCATGCACCATACTATCTAGCAGATGCTTTCAGTATAATACCTAATAATTATATATATATTTACATATATATATATATATATATATATATATATATATATACGTGTGGGCAGGTATGTGTTTGTGCGTGCAGCATTTATAAGGTAAAGATGTCACAAGCATAGATCTGCATTTGGTCCAATAACAATATTCATGCATTATGTTATCTAAATCGAGTGTCAGATATAAAATAAGGAACCCCATAGAAAGTGTACCTATGGGTCCATATTTTGTTATGGAATTTGGACCCCTTAAAGAATTTTGACCTCCCTGGCCCATTGAAAACAGTGCAGTGTTGATTAGATAATATAATGCACTTTGGAGCTAGGATGCTACAATTTTGGTTACATGCGTTTGGTTATGTTACCAGTGGCATTCGTCAAACTGACCAAACAGATTCATTAAAAACATTAAGAGATCAGTGAAAGACCCATTGGTTGAATTAACATGGCTCCATAGGGAAAATGCTTTTCCCTGTGGTTGATTACTTTATACATTCTATATGACACTGGCACTCTTATATTCTAAAAATAATATATACAAGAGAAAGTTTCTCACATTGTGATTCATTTTTATTATGCAAAAGATGAATTTTGTAAAAAATTTCAAGTCACTGTATGTGTAATCTTTTCAGATGAAGGATTCACCATTGGTTCGTACAAGTCAGGTACTAGTTTTGAAGCATCCAGCGCTACGGGTGATGCCGTCAATCTTTACATTACAGATGTCACCTTTAGTGCCATCACTGCTACTACTGCTGTGGCACAACATACAACTGATGCTGAAATGCAAATCGATCCGGTAACGATATTTCAAGTGCGACACTTTGCGAATGCTGCTGTAGTCACGGATGACATTATTGCACCAATGAACGTTGATCATGACTACTCCTATGTGAAGCTTCCATCAGATTCAGTGAGAATAAAGACATTGGTGCAGATGATGCACACTATGTGATAACAGCGACATAACCGAGGGTGACTCAAGCAGCTCCGACACCTATGAGAAAGAGAAGAAGTTTGTCATTCGTGAGAAAAACTTATGTCACTTTTCTGCACCTGCCACACACCAAACAGCCATAAACTGTGACACAGGTTGTACTCATGTCTGATCCATCAGCCAAGGTCTTTCGGATACTGGGGTGTCTGTCAGGAAAGTGTGCTGATTTCTACCCCTGGATGAGTGAAAGGTGAACTGAATATGTTAGGTGTACATGTACTATCAGTCAGAATAAGTAGTGTATTGGTGTATATTTAGTGCCAGTAGTGTATTGGAACAGATGGTTGGTGTGCAAGTACTATCAGTCAGAACAAGTAGTGTATTGATACATATGATTGGTGTACATTTACTGTCAGTACAAGTAGTGTATTTGGTAGAGAATGAGACGCTTGGTTTACATTTGCTGTCGGTAGGAACAAGTTGTAGATTCAGTCAGAACAAGTAGTATATTGGATACACATGATTGGTGTACATTTACTGTCAGAAGAAGTAGTGAAATGGTGCAGATTCCAGAATGAGATCATTGGTGTACATTTACTGTTGGTAGGAACAAGTAGTGTATTGGTATGCATGATTGGTGTACGTTTACTGTCAGTCAGAACAAGTAATATTGTTACACATGATTGGTGTACATTTACTGTCCAATCAAAACAAGTAGTCTATTGCCATTGGTACAGATGATGATGGTGAAACAGTTAAAATGCCTTGGCTTTATAAAGATTAATTATTTCCTAAGCTAAACTACCAGTATATTTGATATGTTGTGGCATAATAATGATGTGTGAAACTGTGATATCCATGTTCCAGGTTGTATTTCCCGGTGGTAGAAGTCACTGTTTTTAGTCAATGTTTAGTCTTGGTTTCAGTCGTTCTAGTTAGCCTTATTTCTTTGGTAATTGTTTTTCTATGTGAATAAACTGTTGATATATTTTATGTTGGTCTCAATATAAATGAAATTGTGTGTAGTGACATGCAAGATGCTGCAGGTAACATTTTTGTTGACAGAAGTGGGATATGGATAAGAAGGCATTCACATCATTCAGTTATTAATATTTTAGTGGGAATTTTTTTAGTTTTCCAGGTTGTTTTTCGACCTGCTGCATACTATGGGTGCCTCACAATTTGTCTATATCAGACTATCAGTACACTCACCTGTGTCAGGTCAATCTCCATAGCTAAACTTTCCATCAATTCAATTCGGTTCAGAATAGACATCACAGATCCTTCCCACATCGTAGGATGGGATTACTTGTCTTGCCTTGCCTGAGCCTGAAATATAATTTGTCAGGGTTAGTTGATAGCACTAATTCCATAATTACCATAATAGTTGCAAAACTGTGAACATTACATACTGTCAGTAGTTAATTATTGTTATTTAAATGATTACATTGCACCAAACAACAAGGTGTTGTGGTGTACTACAGAGAGGGATGATTACAAGTACGAATATTAATGTAATCATGATTACAGTAATTATTGCAATCACAATTACTAATGTAGGCATGATTACAATCATTATTACAATCACGATTACGGTAACATTTAAGAATATATATATATTCACATAATGAATTAAATAAACCCTCATGTTATTATTGTCATCAATGTTATTCAACACAAAATCAAACACAATATTAAAATACAGTGACGGTACACTTCATTAGATTAGATACAAAATAAAGAGAAAAGCCTGCTTGCATTGTCATTGTAGTTCGGACCTCGCCCTCGGGCTAGGTAAAAGAAATATGCAAAAAAATATGATTATTAAAATGGCAATGATTCGATAACAATTGAATTACTGACCTGCTAGCTATAGGGCGAATGCAATGACAGCAGACCAACATCTAGCACCGCTCTGTTTGTGCATATCACTACAAAATCATCGTCTTCGCCTTCGTACGGTGATGCAAGCACCAACGCGGTCGGGCACACGGTGCTGCATAGGCATAGCCATAGCCATAGCCTAGCCCTAGGCATGGTAACTTCCTCGGCGCAGCATGATGACTCAACGTAAACGTGCGCAGACATCGGGACGCAATTTCCACAGGTTCACCACATCACATTACCTAGTCAGGAATCCTTGACAGTCAAAGCGCTGTTGTAATTTTTCCTGAAACCTACGTCAACAAAGGCGAAGCCGACCTGGAGTCTGGAGCGTGACTCGCACACTCGGTGACACTTTACGACTGTCAACGGTTGTTTCCGTGTGGCCTGTCGAACTAGACTCTTCGTCTGTGGTTTCCATTTCTCCAAAGATAGACAACTATTACGGAAGTTCAGTAAACCACTAATCGCTAGTAGCAGATCTGGTGAAACTGTCACAAGCGATGCATCCATCTTGTCAACAAGTAAAAAATAGTTCCGGTATTCCGTTATCGCATATTCTCGTTGGTTAGCGTCTCGTGTGTTCGAGAAGTGTGGCGTTTTTCACGATTCTTTGCGTGTTTTGTTGTAATTTCTTTAACTTTTTATTTGGAACGAACAAAAACGCTATTTTGTTGACGTGTGTAAACACTTGTATATATAACAGAGACCCATATCTTTTTTTTCGCTCCAGAATGCTTATTTACGAAATAAATCGCAAAAAATCGAAAATTTACATTGATTAGATATACGCGACTCAAACCACTCGTTTCGAGAACAAGATGGCGATACGCAGTGATGTATTTTGTCGATTTTTGTCTCGAACAAAATCAGTTTTTCAGTTTATCTCATAAATTAGCAGGTATCTGTCACCATTAATGCATAGTTAGATAATATATATTTAAATATACGGCATAACACAAAATTGCTTCAGTTCCCCTTTAACTAATGCTGCGTTGTGTCCTCTGGTTCTACTGCCTTCTTTAAGTTTGAAGAACATATTCCTATCAATTTTGGTCACCTCTTAGTCTCCTTGTCTCTAGTGTTATCAAACCACATTCTAATAAGCGGCTTTCATAACTAAGGTCTCTCAATTCTGGAATCAAATGTGTTGGTCTTTGTTGTATTCTATCTAGCTTGTCTACGTCCTTCTCACGATATGGCCTCTACGATGCAATATTCCAAATGTTCACAATGTCCCAGTAATCATACGCGCGAAACGCCTAGCCCGATATTTGTTGGAAGGTCAATGAGTAGGGCTGCATGCCTAGTCTATTAAAAGATTGATGTGGTCAAGTAAAAATGTGCTCCGCAGGGAACGGCTTGCTTTCGCCACACCCGACAACACACGCTACCTGGCGGACTTCATTGATGGAGTTGCGGCGCACGGCGGAACTAACTACACGGACGCGCTACTAAAGGCGTTCGGCCTGCTGCGTAACAGCGAAGGCACGACGTTAGACAGAAGGCACCGACGTATGTTTGACTTCATATATACATACACACACAAAAACACGCACGCACGCACGCACGCACGCACGCACGCACGCACGCACGCACGCACGCACGCACGCACGCACGCACGCACGCACGCACGCACGCACGCACGCACACACGTACACACATATATTGCAGGTAGTAGTTTCGCAAATTAGTGCGTTTTACCACATATATTACACGAATTGGTGCGCATTATTTAAATTAGACTTTGTGTAAAATTGTACGAAGGGTTGGCGTCTACCAGGCTGGGTACTACAGTAAGTTGGTATTTCAGAAAAGGTGATTCTCTTCCTGACCGACGGCGAGCCTTTGCCATTCACAAAGCAGACTGGACAGAATATCATGCAGACGATCACGCGCCTCAACAGGCAACTCGACAACCAAGTCATCTTACTCACCTACGGAATAGGGAAAGGTAAGTGGGCATTACTGACATTCAACACCCGTCATTGACAAGTCAATAAATGTTTTTTTTTATATTTTAATGGCTACAACTAATTTTTTTTTCAACACCCACCACTAATATATCAACAAATGCCGCCGACATTTCAATGCATAGCATGAGCATGTAATTTGTTTTGATTACAGAGATCACCACGGAAGCTGAAGAATTGCTCCGCAATATGTCAGCACTGACATTATCTGTGTCGAAATGTTCATGTTTTAGTTATGTCAACGATTCGTTGAAAACAAGAAAACAGGTTTGTGAGATACAATACACGATAGGGCCTAACGTTTGTAGCAGATGGTTGCAATGTGCACATATTTTAGTGAACAGCGATCGTTGATGACAAATATATGTATCATAATAAAATATATCAATTATTGAAAGGGTATATGTAATCCCCGTTGACATGCTGATACTATTTACGCACGCACGCCCGCACGCACGCCCTCACAAACACACACGCACGCACGCACGCACGCACGCACGCACGCACGCACGCACGCACGCACACACACACACACACACACACACACACCCACATACGACAGAGTCGTAACCAATAACTTTCATTTTCGCTTTCTCTCACGACTCTCTGTGGCAGTCGGACGGGTTTACAATGGTGAGGAGCGTGAAGAACTTACGATACAATATCGGGTCGTACTACAACTTGTTCAGTGATCGCGTCCGGTCACACAAACCTACCGTGACGATGCCATTCGTCAGCCGCACTGGACTAGGTGAGCAAGGGTTCTTCCACGTCTTCATAGACATAGCATTTACGCCTGCTTAGACAATATTCTACAAGATGTAATATATATTTCCTTTTAAGCACAGCTATTAAAGTTTACTCACTACAACGTTTCGGCAACCGTTGGTTATCTACTTCAGGAACTGTATTCTGAGATGACTTAGTTCTTCTTCTGCTCACCACAGGGCGTGACAAGCAGACTGTCTAATAAGTAGCTGGGTCGGTCGGTGCATGATAGGTGTTGTCTTTCTGATCTATATGGCCTCCTTTATCCATGTCACACAGTCAATGACCCAGTTGTTTCTTTTGTTCTACAGTCAATAAAATGTTCATCAATTCCACAATACGTTTTTATGAAGAAACAAACTGCTATTAAAATGCATTATGCATGTGTGATCGGATATTAAACAATTTTGCAAATTTAAGTATAATCATGCATATCGTTTTAATATACGCGAGACTATCTCACACCAAAGTTTAAGTAGAGTCACATAAGCGGTTTCCATAAGTCGAGAACGTTTCACAATATTAGCCAATATATAAACTTGTCCATCAGGTCTGACGATCGCTGTTTGTTTGCCCGTGTTCTGGTATCTTATCCATCAGGTCTGACGATCGCTGTTTGTTTGCCCGTGTTCTGGTATCTTGTCCATCAGGTCTGACGATCGCTGTTTGTTTGCCCGTGTTCTGGTATCTTGTCCATCAGGTCTGACGATCGCTGTTTGTTTGCCCGTGTTCTGGTATCTTGTCCATCAGGTCTGACGATCGCTGTTTGTTTGCCCGTGTTCTGGCCCCCGGAAAAGTTAAGAGGAGTCGCTGCTATCGGATTCAGTATGGACGAGTTAATCGCTAACATCGGTGAGTAACACACATGTAGATACCATAAGTTCAATTTTAAGCACTAACGTGTGAATAACCATGAACATTTACGTACGTCGGGTACACACACACAGAAACACATGCAGTCACGCATCCAATATCGACGATTGTTGCTTGAGATGCTATGCCTGAACTGTGTCAGTAGGACGAACTTATTCATGCTTTGATACCTACATACGTTTACGGATGCCTCCCCTGCCTTAAAGCAGATTAATCCACAGGAGGCCTTTATTATAAAACAGTGCAGGGCAAAACGGGGATTTCAACGTGTTTCCTTACACCGGGAGTCCACATTGTGAGGACCAATGTAGTCGAAATTAACTCCCACTGAAGTTCCACAACGAGGATCATCGTGTCCGCTGCTGTAGGTCATCCAACGCCAGGGCAATGGTATTATGCCTTCGTCATCGACGGCCGGGGTGGAACTCTGTACCATCCCCTCCTGCCGACTCGCTTCAGTACGTCAGGTGATGACGACCGACCGCTGCTCGACATCGCAGATCTGGAGACTACGAAAGAAGCGACACATGTGATTAATTCCATGAAGAGGTTATTAGAAAATAGCTAGGTTGACTATTACGATACTAACCTAAGCAATTGCACACGTATATCTATCTAAATTCCAGATTCTTTAGTCATCTTTATCTGTTCATATGTGTAAATTCTGATACTCGTCTCTTGACAGTTTTTCGAAGATAGTTCGTCCGACGTGACATGTCATCTGATGGTTGTAAATGCCAATTTTGGAGAGGCAAGATCTGCCGCATCGGGCCTGCCCAGTATCAGTAGTAGACAGTGTCAGGGGGAGGCGGTCTCCATCTTTCTCTTCACAGGCTTCCTATCGGTCCACTTCAAAGACATAGGCAGCTTTACGAGTCGCGAAGTGTCACGATTATTCGTTAAATGGCACGCCGTTATATTCATACCCAGGGACGAAAATAAATATGAAGGTAGTGACATACGAATAAAGGAAACACAGCA
Source organism: Lamellibrachia columna (assembly GCA_963662155.1). Taxonomy (NCBI): domain Eukaryota; kingdom Metazoa; phylum Annelida; class Polychaeta; order Sabellida; family Siboglinidae; genus Lamellibrachia; species Lamellibrachia columna. Next base: position 42,007,310 of record OY759263.1, on the reverse strand, counting down.
ATTTGTATGCCATTTGTGAATATGAAACTTTGTGTTCGCAATTAATAAATAATAATAATACAAATAATAATAGTCTCATAATAATCCACCGTCAGTATGAATGTATGTATATAATATGTTTGTATGTATGTATATATGCTTGTATGCTTTCATGCATACATGTATGTATATAATATATATGTATGTATGTGTGTGTGTGTGTGTGTGTGTGTGTGTGTGTGTGTGTGTGTGTGTGTGTGTGTGTGTGTGTGTGTGTGTGTGTGTGTGTGTGTGTGTGTGTGTGTGTGTGTGTGTGTGTGTGTGTGTGTGTGTGTGTGTGTGTGTGTGTGTGTGTGTGTGTGTGTGTGTGTGTGTGTGTGTGTGTGTGTGTGTGTGTGTGTGTGTGTGTGTGTGTGTGTGTGTGTGTGTGTGTTATGCTACACCTAGACGCTTTGCGGGTCGGGTCGTCTCAGTTTAATTTTTTTTCGAAATTCACCCCGCCAGTACCCTTTCTACGAAATTATTGTTATTATTTTTGGAGTTTTTTTAACAAACATATTGCGAATTTTTTTGCTGCCTACTGACCTAACACTAATAGTGAGTGAATGACAAAGAATTGGTAGAGCAGTTAGCGTGTTCTACGATGTGCTATTACATTACAACTACAACCTACAAACTAAATATCCACGTGGTATTTGTTTTTAAAGAGCAGAACAATTGACACAATGAAGTG
>OY759263.1:41996598-42001598 GCA_963662155.1 Lamellibrachia columna | reverse complement strand
TCAATGCATCCATATTGGGGAAAACATCCTTGAGATTTCTCTTGATCAACATCTGATACACGTGAGGCCTTATGCTCTAGGTCACACTCTACCGAACTGGATGAGTTAATTCCATTATTGTTGAACAGAGGTCGGAGCACGGCTCAAGGGAAGCGACGAGAGACGTTAAACAGATAATACGATGAATTAAAATAGATTTTGTGGGGGGCCCTTTTGTGGGGGCCTTGTGTGAGTGTACCACTAGTACCAATGTTTATCCGGCATTGCCCATGCGCAGTCTCCGCGACCCCTGCTAGTTGGCCGGCTCTTCTTTGTATTCAATGAAGCATTTAGATTCTACTTAAGTATAAATGGTGCGATGAGGAACAGTTTAACATTATGCAACAATCGACAAACTAAAAACAGAAAGGCAGGGAAACATGACGATTGCAACGCCGTCGTAATCTGAAACGCCGGAAAATATTCAGTGAAATTCATAATATTTAATAGACACACTTGGGAAATAGTAAGACCCGGGAGAGCTTTGTTATGTGTAATCAGTTCTACATGCTCCGATGACGTATGGCTTCTAAATTATCGGTTTGTGATAGGGCAATACAGAATACTAACGAATTTCTCTAGACCCACGTTTCACGTAGCCTCCAATTAATTGGGTCTATTCTAAACTGATGTGCGCGTATATGAACAGACTACGGAAGAGTCGATATGGAGAATGGGTGCCGGTCGGAGTGATGGGCATCGACTTCACACTGTGTCATCTCCACGTACTGCTTCAACAAATGTTTCCCGTGTGCAACGGCGACACACACAGGTAGGACTATGAAGAGGGCATGAGGGCATGTCATCGGCTGTTTGACTCACATTACATTTTACATTACAGTTTTCACGAGTGTGATCATTGACTTAATAATAATAATAACAGTAGTAGTTGTAGTGGTGGTAGTAGTGGTAGACACCGGTAGTAGTGGTGATAGTGATAATGGTAGCGGTGGAGCGGAGGCGGATAAAAAACTATCCAACTGTCCAAAAAAATTCCAACTGTAATGATTTGTCGCACTGTTACCCAGCTTTGGCAACACATGTAATAATTACTTACTTAATCCTCTTGGCCCCTTCAGGAGCATAGGGCGTCAACCATGTTTCTCCACCTCACTCTCTTCTGGGCTAGAGCTTTGGCCTCTTGCCAGGTAACCCCACTTTATCAAGATCTTGTAGTGTGGAGCGTCTCCAGTTTATTTCTGTCCTTCCTTGTCTTCTCTTTCCTTGTGGGTTATAGTCCAGTGCTTGTTTGGTTGTATTTGTTGGATCTTTTCTGAGTGTGTGGCCAATCCAGCTCCATTTTCTCTTCTTGATCGTAGTGCTTATTTCTTCCTGTTTGGTTTTCTTAAAGAGCTCTTTATTTGATATTTTGTTAGGCCACCATACATTAAGGATGTATCGGAGGCGACTGTTGATGAAGACTTGGAGTTTGTTATTGAGAGACTGAGTAGTTTTCCACGTTTCACAGCCATAGAGAAGAACTGGTTTAACGTTGGTGTTAAAAATGTGGATCTTAGTGTTCGTTGATGCGTAGCTCCACATCTTTGTCAGCTCCACCATTTGTACTGATGTTGCTCCCTAGGTAGATGAAGCCTTGTACCTCCTCAACAGTACCAATTTCTAGTGAGATGGGTTCGGACGATCTGCTGTTGACTTTCATCACCTTTGTCTTTCCCACATTGATCTTAAGACCCAGTTGGCTGCTTTTTTCTTGAAGCCTTTCTGTGTTTTGTTGGATGGGTTTCTGAGAGTAGTGCTAGATCATCTGCAAAATCCAGGTCTTCTAGTTGTAAGAACAAGTTCCACTGGATCCCAGTACGATGGTGTTCTGTTGATCTTTTCATTGTCCAGTCTATGGCTATCAGAAAGAGCAGTGGAAATAGCAAGTAGGCCTGTCGTACTCCAGTTCCAATCTGGAAGCCTTCTGAAACTTGTTCATTAAAGATGACATGACCAGTGAAACTTTCGTACATGTTCTTTATTAGGGTTACACATTTTATGGGTAAACCATAGTGCCTCAGGAGCTTCCATAGAACTGTCCTATCTATACTATCGAATGCTGTTTCGAAGTCCACAAAGTTTATGTAAAGGGAGCTCTGCCATTCAATGCATTGTTCAACGATAATCCTGAGTGTAGCAATGTGATCTGTGCAGGATTTATCCTTTCTAAAGCCGGCTTGTTCCTTTCTTAGCTTCTTGTCAACTGTTTTTTGTATCCTATCCAGGATGATACGGCAGAGAATTTTACTGGGCACTGATAGAAGCATGATCCCTCTCCAGTTCTTACATTCACTGAGGTTGCCTTTCTTGGAGATTGTAACTAGCATACCTGTCTTCCGTTCAGTTGGTATTTCCTCTTTATCCCAGATCTCATTTAGTACGCTATATAAAACGTCTGTGGTGGCCCCAATATCAGCTTTTAAGACATCAGATGGTATATTGTCAATTCCAGGTGCTTTGCCTAGCTTCAGCTTTTTGATGGCTCTCTTGATCTCCTCTTTGGATATCCTACCACAATTAATGTTAAGGTCTTCATTTGTTTCCTCAATGTCTGGGATTTAATCTGGTGGAGACCTATTCAAGATATCTTGGAAATATTCTTTCCAACGTTGTAACTGTAGAGATTCCTTAGTGAGAAGGTTTCCCTGTTTGTCCCTGATGGGGCGACTAGTGCTCTTGTTCTTCCCTGCTAGCTGTCTGGTGATCTTGTATAACTCTCTGGAGTTGTTTTGCCTAGCTGCGATCTCAGCCTCGTTTGCTAGTTTTTCGACATATGTTTTCTTTTCCCTCTTTGTCTTCTTTTTAACTGTTTTGTTTCTTTCCTGGTATTCCTGCTGCAGTTTTTTTCCTTGTGTCATCTGCTTCCTTGTTGAGTTTCATTTTAGTCTCCTTCCTTGCCTCAATAGCTTCCCAGGTGTCGTTTGTAATCCAGTCCTTCCTCCTAGCTTCCCAGCAGCCTGGGACTTGTTCACAGGTGTCTGTAATTGCATTCTTGCATCTTGTCCACTCGTATTTTAGTATTTTGAAGTTTTCTTATCTCAAACCTTCTTTGTACCTTGTTATCCGTCTTCTTCTTTGCTGCTAGCTTCATCCTAAATTCACCCACAAGGAGGTGGTGGTCGGAGTTATTGTCAGCTCCTCTTTTCACTCTGACATCTAGAAGCACTTTCCTCCATTTCTTGGTGATTGTTATGTGGTCAATTTGGTTTTCTGTCTGTAAATCTGGGGATATCCATGTGGCTTTGTGTGTAGGCTTGGTTGGAAGGATGGTTCCTCCGATTATCAGTTCATTGAGAGTACAGAAATCTGCAAACAGGAGACCGTTCTCATTCATCTGTCCCAGACCTTCTTTCCCCATTGTGCCTTTCCAATTGTCATTATCCTTTCCAATATTGGCATTCATATCCCCCATAACAACTTGGATATCCCTCTTCGGTAGTTTTTGGGTGACTGTTTGTAGATGTTGGTAGAAGGTCTCTTTCTCTTCAAATTCAGCAGAGTTGGTTGGTGCATAGCAATGTATAATGGTGATGTTCCGACCTTTTGATGTAAACCTGGCTGTGATGATTCTCTCCAAGACTGGTTCCCATTCGATGAGACTTTGCTGCATCCTTTGAGAGGAGCAGCCCTACTCCATGTGTGTGCGTATCTTCTTATCTCTCATTCCCAGAGTACAAGTAAGTTTCTCCAGAGCTAGTTGTAACCTTCCCAAAGGTGTTCCATCTGCTTTCACAGACTCCAATGATGCTCAGCTTATATCTTCTAATTTTTTTGGCGAGCTGTGCCAGTTTTCCTGCCTGGTACAGTGTCCTGACATTCCAACATCCAATTCTAATTTTTTACTTGAGCTGTAGCAGACTCCCTTGGGCTTCCTGTCGGCTTTCACCCAAGGGATTCATACGCACCCTTCCAGGACAACATGCTTTGCTCAGATCGAGGTGTGGTTGAGTATTCATGGTTTCGGTTTCTGTAATCGATTTCAATAACAACTGAGTGGATGATTAGCCCAAGCTGCTGTGCCCACAAGTTTTCCGCAGTGGTCGTATACCATTTTCCTCCCGGGCTCCATGATCAAGAGATGTGGCTGGACTGTGCTTTGACTGACCACTCGCACCAGACCTGCCCGGTATGGTTGGACCTGCCAGGAGTTGCCTCCCACTGGTATAGCTCAGGGGGTCATAGGGGTACACAAGCCTCCTTACCACGACAAGGTAACAGTCCACATGTAATAATAGTATGTGACAATATGCCTATCACTGACTAACTTTGACATATGTGAAAATATGCCTATCATTGACTAACTTTGTTAACAGGTGTTTCATCGTCGACACTAGTGGCTATATGGTGTACCACGAACACTTCATTAGTAGATGTAACGAAGATGTTGAATATGTGCATATTGCTCACAAGGTAAATGCCATTACGATGAATTGCAAAGTTTCAAACGCTGCAGTCCATGGTAATACATACTGTTTCGCGCACATGCGGAGTTCTAGTATGTAATCGCCAGTGACATTTCGACAATGTATTTCTTTCATTTTGCAATACACTCGTAAATAAACAAAACACAGGCATTGCTCATTATGGCTAAAAAATATTGTTTCTGACTAACCGGCTCTTTTAAGTAGCATCTCGTGTAATGTCGTCGAGAGTGCACATTACTCAAGTACAAACGCATCTGAAGTACATGCGTATCCTGTTCGACGACTTGTTTAATGTGTGTACGACAGTAACAGTAGAACATACACAACATAATCTATAATATATATATATATAATATATACATATAATCTATCCAAATGCCTGTAACGAAGAAGTAGAATGGAGGTGTTTTAAAACTGGTTCTTTCGAAGTATGTGTCAACAACTTACAACAACCTAAACTGTATCTTCTCAAACAACGGTTAATGTTCACAACAGGAGGCAGACGTTGCGCAACATCTGGTTCGAGCAGGGCATTTG
>OY759263.1:41921598-41994098 GCA_963662155.1 Lamellibrachia columna | reverse complement strand
GTTTCTCGATGTATAAACGTATGTTTATATGTCCCTTCATAATCGCGCCGTGTATTATCTCCAGTTTCAGGGAGCAACTACATCAGCATCGTTACTGCCACTTCAGCCATTGTGGTCATTGCTGTCGTGGCGGTGGTAGCCATGGTAACCGTCTTCGTCAAGTGGCGCTGCTGTGTGTCCAGCGTGAATGCGGTACATCCCCCGGAAGTGCCGCAACGACGGCTGACGCCTCCTCCCCGCGACCTCATCACTACCCGGGCGTACTACACAGCCAGTGACCAGCTTCACCACGTTTACTTGGTACTGATTCCAGATGATGTACCCGCACGAAATTTAGAACCAATAATAACTAATGATCCGGATAACGAAACCCGCGAAACAAACACGGTGGCTAATCGCAGAAATACCTCGAGCGAATCAAACGACGCTACACCCGTGGGACAGGCGAACCGTAGTCCAGGTTACGAACGTCGTGAAGACGGGATGGACAGTGCAGAGCATAAAACTGATCATCCGGCATGCACCGTCTCAGAACAGATGTCGAATACTCCAGGGCAAAGCCACACGGAAGATGGAACTGTTGGCAATGCGTATAATAGGCTCAGTGTTGTGATCCCCGAAGAGAGTGAAGATTTCGTGTGGCTATGAGAGAGAGAGAGAGAGAGAGAGAGAGAGAGTGTGTGTGTGTGTGTGTTTGCGTGCGTGCGTGCGTGCGTGTGTATATTTTACCCTACCTAACGTGTGTGCGTACGTGCTAATTCCGTTGTTTCTCATATCAGTTATTTGGCGCCTAAATGTGGACACCTTGGGTTAATTATTTTGGATTTTCTTATTTATGAAATGATAATGTTATATGTTGTTCGTATGTCATACATTGGTTGCATTATACTATAAAACATAGGTTAGATCTAAGCTGATACGATATGTAAATAAAACTATACATATATTAGTGAGTTGTGTTGAGTAAAACAGACTACGTCTCTCATGTTATGCGTTGTTGTCTCCTGTGTGTCTCTCTCTATTGGTATTCTGATCATGCGTTCTTCGGTAACACCTTTCCGTTTAATATGGCTGCTAAATAGTAATTAGGTATGGATGATATGCACTACTTCCTGAAGCAACGACAATTGATGTGTTGTATGTTGATGTATACATGCGTTCGTGTAGCACAGTGCGTCCAATTTGCTGTTGTGTGGTTAATCCCGCCTTGGAGTATAATAATAAAAATAACTCATTTATTGGTTTTAGTAATTTTTTCTGGTTGAACATGAAATCAGCAAATGTGTCCGTGTCGGTCGGTTGCTCTGATACCAAAGAAGCATGATTTCCGCCCAGGCAGGTCGTGCAATCGTATGTAATATATGTATGTATGTATGTATGTATAAGTAGTATGTGTGCAATTCTGAAGCATCAAAAATGGTAAGTTTTGGGGCTCATTCTGATTGGTTGAAATGGAGCGTTTATTGCCGCTAGAGGCGCCACCTCACGTGACCTCTCTATGGAGGCTGCCATCTTGTTTTGGGGCATTGTTTTGCGCTGATACGATTACCAGACGGGGCAAGGTCGAAGGTCAAAGGTCACCGATTTTTGTGCTGATACGATTGCCAGTTAGGGTTAGGGTTAGTAACCCTAATGATGACGTCTGTAGTGAACCCTAATACGGACCCTGTAGGGTTATTAACCCTAATGAAAGGTCAAAGATCGCCGATCTGTTGTACTTATGCAATTGCCAGTTAGGGTTAGGGTTAGTAACCCTAATTCTGTCGTCTTCGGTTTAATACTTGACGATTATGACGCGCTTTCCGAGACGTGTCTGGGTACAGAACCGGTTCAAACCGGTTTGAACCGGTTTCATGTAGTTTTTTTCTTCTTTTCTGGAACATTCGAACGACGTCATGGAATTTTCCACGCTCACGAAAAGAAACACCATCCCGCATTTTCACCCTGCTAGCAGACTGAAACCTAGCGGACGAAAGTTCGTGCATGCAGCGGGAAAAAACGTAACCGTGCATGTAAGCTATGCGACGCATATTGCCTTGTTGCATTATATCGAGAACCTTTCGACGTATTTCGTTTCGCGTCGACATCTACGTACCACCTATTTCACAACGAGTCTGCAAAAAACACCGCGAGGTCAAAAGGTCAAGGTCAATAAAACAAACACCGCCGCTTTCTGGAACGTTCGAACGAAGTCACGCCTTTTCACCCAGCTAGCAGACTGAAATCTAGCGGACGAAAGTTCGTGCATGCAGCGAGAAAAACCCAGAAAAAGTACATCGTCAGCAAACTTTCAGGGTAAACTGTAGGAGGTATGGGTAAATTGTAGGAATTATGGGTAAACTGTAGGAGTTATGGGTAACCTGTAGGAATTATGGGTAAACTGTAGGAGTTATGGGTAACCTGTAGGAATTATGGGTAAACTGTAGGAGTTATGGGTAACCTGTAGGAATTATGGGTAAACTGTAGGAGTTATGGGTAAACTGTAGGAGGTATGGGTAAACTGTAGGAAGGCTTGTGCGCTCCTACTCGTCTTGTCTTTTTTCACACTGGTCAGTCGCAAAACTGTAGGAGTTATGGGTAACCTGTAGGAATTATGGGTAAACTGTAGGAGTTATGGGTAAACTGTAGGAGGTATGGGTAAACTGTAGGAAGGCTTGTGCGCTCCCACTCGTCTTGTCTTTTTTCACACTGGTCAGTCGCTGTTGGTGGACTTTGGCTTGTACGCTTCCACTCGTCTTGTCTTTTTCACACTGGTCAGTCGCTGTTGGTGGAATTTGGCTTGTGTAATTCCACCCGTCTTGTCTTTTTTGACACTGGTCAGTCGCTGTTGGTGGACTTTGGCTTGTGCGCTCTCGCTCGTCTTGTCTTTTTTGACACTGGTCAGTCGCTGATGGAGACATTGACCACAATGTGACATACACGGAGACATTGACTGCTATGTGACATGTATGGAGACATTTACCGCTGTGTGATATGTATGGAGACGTTCACCACCATGTGATATGTGTGGAGACATTTACCCCTGTGTGATATGTATGGAGACATTTGACACCATGTGGTATGCATGAAGACATTGACTATCAAGTGACATGCATGGAGACATTGACCGTCATGTGACATGCATGGAGACATTTACCGCTGTGTGATATGTATGGAGACATTTGACACCATGTGACATGCATGGGGACATTTACCACTGTGTGATATGCGTGGAGACATTGACCACAACGTGACATGCATGAAGACATTGACTGCTATGTGACATGTATGGATACATTTACCGCTGTGTGATATGTATGGAGACGTTCACCACCATGTGATATGTGTAGAGACATTTACCCCTGTGTGAAATGTATGGAGACATTTGACACCATGTGGTATGCATGGAGACATTGACTGCCATGTGACATGCATGGAGACATTTACCGCTGTGTGATATGTATGGAGACATTCACCACCATGTGATATGTGTGGAGACATTTGACACCATGTAACATGCATGGAGACATTGACAGCCATGTGATATGTATGGAGACATTTGACACCATGTGGTATGCATGAAGACATTGACTGCCATGTGACATGCTTGGAGACATTGACTGTCATGTGTTGGAAGTCTGCAAGTTGGAAGTTTGTGCTTTGGAATTTGCAAATTGGAAGTTCTCCACTCCACTCCACTTTGAAAGTTTATGTTATGAAAGTTTGCTTCACCGAACACACATGTTTTGAAAGTTTGTGTCATGAAAATTTGTTTGGAGACATTGACTGCCATGTGACACGCATGGATACATTTACCGCTGTGTGATATGCGTGGAGACATTGACCACAACGTGACATGCATAGAGACATTGACTGGTATGTGACATGTATGGAGACATTTACCGCTGTGTGATATGTATGGAGACGTTCACCACCATGTAATATGTGTGGAGACATTTACCCCTATGTGATATGTATGGAGACATTTGACACCATGTGATATGCGTGTAGACATTGACCGTCATTTGACATGCATGGAGACATTTACCACTGTGTGATATGTATGGAGACATTTGACACCATGTGATATGCGTGGAGACATTGACCACCATGTGACATGCATGGAGACATTGACCACCATGTGAGTAGTATGTATGTCTTTCTGAAGGCTTAAAAATGAGGAGATTTGGGTAAGCTTCTGATTGGTTGAAATTTGAAATGGAGCGTTCTGATTGGTCGTGCGCTTATTGCCGCTGGGGTGCCACCGTATAATCCCATATTATCGCTCAAATGAGGAGATTTGGGTAAGCATCTGATGGGTCGAGAGCAGTTTCACCACCAGGGGGCGCCACGGGGGTAATTATGTCGATGGATCTGATTGGTCGAGAACCATCACGTGACTTATGACGTCACAGCTCATTTGCATAAATTAGCATAAATGACACCGTTTTGTAGTGAAACCGTTACCAGAGGGCGCAACGTGTCATCCCCTATTATCGCCCCCGAGACATTGTTTTGCGGTGATATTGTCGCCAGGGGCGCTACGGGTCAAACGTGTCGACGGTTCTGATGGGTCGAGAGCCGGGTTGTGACCTATGACGTCACAGCTCTTCGTTTGTATGTCACGTGACCTTTCTATGGAGGCTGCCATCTTGTTTTGCTGCCATGTTGTTTTGCGATGATACGGTCACCAGTGGCGCGCCATCTTGTTTTGATTACCAGACGGCGCTGTGGGGCAAGGTCAAAGATCAAAGGTCACCGACCTTTTTTACTGATACAATTGACAGTTAGGGTTAGGGTTAATAACCCTAATTCTGTCGTCTGTAGTGAACCCTAATACGAACCCTAACCCCACCTCTAAAAGGATATGCAGTAAGAACGGTTTTGATGACAGTTCGGTTCGGATTAATACTGACGATTATGGCGCGCTTTTCGAGACGGGTCTTGGTACAGAACCGGTTCAAACCGGTTTCGTGTGGGTTTTTTTCTTCTTTTCTAGAACGTTCGAACGACGTCATGGAATTTTCCACGCTCACGAAAAGAAACACCATCCCACATTTTCACCCTGCTAGCAGACTGGAACCTAGCGAACGAAAGTTCGTGCATGCAGCGGGAAAAACGTAGCCGTGCATGTAAGCTATGCGACGCATATTGCCTCGTTGCATTATATCGAGAACCTTTCGACGTATTTCGTTTCGCGTCGACATCTACGTACCGCCTATTTCACAACGAGTCTGCAAAAAACACCGCGAGGTCAAAAGGTCAAGGTCAACAAAACAAACACCGCCGCTTTCTGGAACGTTCGAACGAAGTCACGCCTTTTCACCCAGCTAGCAGACTGAAATCTCTGAAACCTAGTGGACGGAAGTTCGTGCATCCAGCGGGAAAAACGTAGCCGTGCATGTAAGCTATAAGACGCATATCGCATCGTTGCATTATATCGAGAACTTTTCGACGTATATCGTTTCGCGAAGGTCAAGGTCACCGTCGCTTTCTGGAACGTTCGAACGAAGTCATGGAATTTTTCATAAACATCGCGAGGTCTAAAGGTCAAGGTCAAACCAGTTTTCCAGCTAAATATGTCCAGCTGCATGTCCTTATTTGGTATTGTTCTGCATGCCGTACACGTGATGTTCACGTGCTGTACGTCAGAACCGGTTCAAACCGGTTCAAACCGGTTCAAACCGGGAAAAACCCAAGAAAAAAGTGCACCGTCAGCAGTTGCGGCAGGCTATATAAACCGAGCCGCTAACGTTCACCACCATGTGATATGTGTGGAGACATTTACCCCTGTGTGATATGTATGGAGACTTTTGACACCATGTGGTATTCATGAAGACATTGACTGTCAAGTGACATGCATGGAGACATTGACCGTCATGTGACATGCATGGAGACATTTACCGCTGTGTGATATGTATGGAGACGTTCACCACCATGTGATATGTGTGGAGACATTTACCCCTGTGTGATATGTATGGAGACATTTGACACCATGTGGTATGCATGGAGACATTGACTGCCATGTGACATGCATGGAGACATTGACTGTCATGTGACATACATGGATACATTGACCACCATGTGACATGCATGGAGACATTTACCGCTGTGTGATATGTATGGAGACATTCACCACCATGTGATATGTGTGGAGACATTTGACACCATGTGGTATGCATGAAGACATTGACTGCCATGTGACATGCTTGGAGACATTGACTGTCATGTGTTGGAAGTCTACAAGTTGGAAGTTTGTGTTTTGGAATTTGCAAATTGGAAGTTCTCCACTCCACTCCACTCCACGCCACTTTGAAAGTTTATGTTATGAAAGTTTGCAAGTTGAAAGTTTGCTTCACCGAACACACTTATTTTGAAAGTTTGTGTCATGAAAATTTGTTTGGAGACATTGACTGCCATGTGACATGCATGGAGACATTGACCGCCATGTGACATGCATGGGGACATTTACTGCTGTGTGATATGCGTGGAGACATTGACCACAACGTGACATGCATGGAGACATTGACTGGTATGTGACATGTTGACATTTACCGCTGTGTGATATGTATGGAGACGTTCACCACCATGTAATATGTGTGGAGACATTTACCCCTATGTGATAGGTATGGATTGATTTGACATCAATTGATATGCGTGTAGACATTGACCGTCATTTGACATGCATGGAGACATTTACCACTGTGTGATATGTATGGAGACATTTGACACCATGTGATATGCGTGGAGACATTGACCACCATGTGACATGCATGGAGACATTGACCACCATGTGATATGTATGGAGACATTTGACACCATGTGATATGCATGGAGACATTGACTACCATGTGACATCCATGGATACATTGACAACCATGTGACATGCATGGAGAAATTGACCACCATTTTTGAAAGGTTATGTTATGAAAGTTTGTAAGTTGGAAGTTTTGGAAGTTTGCTTCACCGCACACACATGTTTTGAAAGTTTGTGTTGTGAAAAATGTGTAAGTTGGAAGTTTGCTTCACGTCACACACACACGTTTTGAAAGTTTATGTTATGAAAGTTTGTAAGTTGGAAGTTTGCTTCACAGCACACATATTTTGTGTGAAGTTTGCGAATTGGAAGTCTGCAAGTTGGAAGTTTTAGCTTTGGAAGTTTGCATATTGGAAGTTCTCCACTCCACTCCACGCCTGCGAAGTTGTGTAAAATTGTGTGAAGTTGTGCAAAGTTGTATGAAGTTGTGTGAAGTTTGCGAGTTGGAAGTCTGCCAGTTGGAAGTTTGTGCTTTGGAAGTTTGCAAATTGGAAGTTTGCTTCACCGCACACACATGTTTTGAAAGTTTATGTTATGAAAGTTTGTAAGTTGGAAGTTTGCTTCACCACCCACACATGTTTTGAAAGTTTGTGTTATGAACATTTTTAAGTTGGAAGTTTGTGATGTGACAAGTTATGTTATGAAAGTTTGCAAGTTGGAAGTTTGCTTCACCGCACACACACACACATGTTTTGAAAGTTTGTGTTGTGAAAAATGTGTAAGTTGGAAGATTGGTCTATTTGACATTGGTCAGCCACTGTTGACATACTTTAACTTGTACGCTCCCACTCGTCTTGTCTTTTTAATATTGGTCAGTCACTGTTGGCAGACTTTAACTTGTGCGCTCCCACTCGTCTTGTCTTTTTGACATTGGTCATTCACTGTTGGTAGACTTTGACTTGTGCGCTCCCACTCGTCTTGTCTTTTTGACATTGGTCAGGTACTGTTGGTGGACTTTAGCTTGTGCGCTCCCACTTGTCTTGTCTTTTTGACTTGGTATGCATGGAGACATTTTACACCATGTGACATGCATGGATACATTGACCGCTGTGTGATATGTATGGAGACATTGACCACCTACCAACAGTGACTGACCAATGTCAAAAAGACAAGACGAGTGGGAGCGCACAAGTTAAAGTCTGCCAACAGTGACTGACCAATATTAAAAAGACAAGACGAGTGGGAGCGTACAAGTTAAAGTATGTCAACAGTGGCTGACCAATGTCAAATAGACCAATCTTCCAACTTACAAATTTTTCACAACACAAACTTTCAAAACATGTGTTAGTGCGGTGAAGCAAACTTCCAACTTGCAAACTTTCATAATATAAACTTGTCACATCACAAACTTCCAACTTAAAAATGTTCATAACACAAACTTTCAAAACATGTGTGTGCGGTGAAGCAAGCTTCCAACTTACAAACTTTCATAATATAAACTTTCAAAACGTGAACTTTTCACATCACAAACTACCAACTTACAAATTTTCATGACACAAACTTTCAAAAACATGTGTGTGCGGTGAAGCAAACTTCCAACTTACAAACTTTCATAACATAAACTTTCAAAACATGTGTGTGCGGTGAAGCAAACTTCCAAAGCACAAACTTCCAACTGGCAGACTTCCAACTCGCAAACTTCACACAACTTCGTACAACTTTGCACAACTTCACACAACTTTACACAACTTCGCAGGCGTGGAGTGGAGTGGAGAACTTCCAATATGCAAACTTCCAAAGCTAAAACTTCCAACTTGCAGACTTCCAACTCGCAAACTTCACACAAAATGTGTGTGCGGTGAAGCAAACTTCCAACTTACAAACTTTCATAACATAAACTTTCAAAACGTGTGTGTGTGGCGTGAAGCAAACTTCCAACTTACACATTTTTCACAACACAAACTTTCAAAACATGTGTGTGCGGTGAAGCAAATTCCAAAACTTCCAACTTACAAACTTTCATAACATAAACTTTCAAAAATGGCGGTCAATTTCTCCATGCATGTCACATGGTGGTCAATGTCTCCATGCATGTCACATGGTGGTCAATGTCTCCACGCATATCACATGGTGTCAAATTTCTCCATACATATCACACAGTGGTAAATGTATCCATGCATGTCAAATGACGGTCAATGTCTACACGCGTATCACATGGTGTCAAATGTCTCCATACATATCACATAGGGGTAAATGTCTCCACACATATTACATGTTGGTGAACGTCTCCATACATATCACACAGCGGTAAATGTCTCCATACATGTCACATACCAGTCAATGTCTCTATGCATGTCACGTTGTGGTCAATGTCTCCACGCATATCACACAGCGGTAAATGTATCCATGCGTGTCACATGGCAGTCAATGTCTCCAAACAAATTTTCATGACACAAACTTTCAAAACATGTGTGTTCGGTGAAGCAAACTTTCAACTTGCAAACTTTCATAACATAAACTTTCAAAGTGGAGTGGAGTGGAGTGGAGAACTTCCAATTTGCAAATTCCAAAGCACAAACTTCCAACTTGCAGACTTCCAACACATGACAGTCAATGTCTCCAAGCATGTCACATGGCAGTCAATGTCTTCATGCATACCACATGGTGTCAAATGTCTCCATACATATCACATGGCTGTCAATGTCTCCATGCATGTTACATGGTGTCAAATGTCTCCACACATATCACATGGTGGTGAATGTCTCCATACATATCACACAGCGGTAAATGTCTCCATGCATGTCACATGGTGGTCAATGTATCCACGTATGTCACATGGCAGTCAATGTCTCCATGCATACCACATGGTGTCAAATGTCTCCATACATATCACACAGGGGTAAATGTCTCCACACATATCACATGGTGGTGAACGTCTCCATACATATCACACAGCGGTAAATGTATCCATACATGCCACATAGCAGTCAATGTCTTCATGCATGTCACGTTGTGGTCAATGTCTCCACGCATATCACACAGTGGTAAATGTCCCTTGCATGTCACTTGGTGTCAAATGTCTCCATACATATCACACAGCGGTAAATGTCTCCATGCATGTCACATGACGGTCAATGTCTCCATGCATGTCACTTGATAGTCAATGTCTTCATGCATATCACATGGTGTCAAATGTCTCCATACATATCTCACAGGGGTAAATGTCTCCACACATATCACATGGTGGTGAACGTCTCCATACATATCACACAGCGGTAAATGTCTCCATACATGTCACATAGCAGTCAATGTCTCCGTGTATGTCACATTGTGGTCAATGTCTCCATCAGCGACTGACCAGTGTCAAAAAAGACAAGACGAGCGAGAGCGCACAAGCCAAAGTCCACCAACAGCGACTGACCAGTGTCAAAAAAGACAAGACGGTTGGAAGTACACAAGCCAAATTCCACCAACAGCGACTGACCAGTGTGAAAAAGACAAGACGAGTGGAAGCGTACAAGCCAAAGTCCACCAACAGCGACTGACCAGTGTGAAAAAAGACAAGACGAGTGGGAGCGCACAAGCCTTCCTACAGTTTACTCATACCTCCTACAGTTTACCCATAACTCCTACAGTTTACCCATAATTCCTACAGGTTACCCATAACTCCTACAGTTTTGCGACTGACCAGTGTGAAAAAAGACAAGACGAGTGGGAGCGCACAAGCCTTCCTACAATTTATCCATACCTCCTACAGTTTACCCATAACTCCTACAGTTTACCCATAATTCCTACAGGTTACAAATAACTCCTACAGTTTACCCATAATTCCTACAGGTTACCCATAACTCCTACAGTTTACCCATAATTCCTACAGGTTACCCATAACTCCTACAGTTTACCCATAATTCCTACAATTTACCCATACCTCCTACAGTTTACCCTGAAAGTTTGCTGACGATGTACTTTTTCTGGGTTTTTCCCGTGTTTTTCCCGCTGCATGCACGAACTTTCGTCTGCTAGATTTCAGTCTGCTAGCAGGGTGAAAATGCGGGATGGTGTTTTCTTTTTCCGGTTCTGTACCCAGACACGTCTCAGAAAGCGCGTCATAATCGTCAGTATTAAACCGAAGACGACAGAATTAGGGTTACTAACCCTAACCCTAACTGGCAATTGCATAAGTACAACAGATCGGCGATCTTTGACCTTTCATTAGGGTTAATAACCCTACATGGTCCGTATTAGGGTTCACTACAGACGTCAGAATTAGGGTTACTAAACCTAACCCTAACTGGCAATCGTATCAGCACAAAAATCGGTGACCTTTGACCTTCGACCTTGCCCCGCAGCGCCGTCTGGTAATCGTATCAGCGCAAAACAATGCCCCAAAACAAGATGGCAGCCTCCATAGAGAGGTCACGTGATATTCAAACGAGGAACTGTGACGTTGTAGCAGCGCCTCCTGGTGACCGTATCATCGCAAAACAACATGGCAGTAAAACAAGATGGCGGCATGTATAGAGAAGTCACGTGATATACAAATGAGGAACTGTGACGTCATAAGTCACGTGACGGCTGTCGACCAATCAGAACAGCCGAAACTAGATCACAAACCGTCGACACAATTGACCTGTAGCTCCCCCTGGTGACGGTTTCACTACAAAACGGTCAAAAGGGTGTCATTTAGGCTAATTTATGCAAATTTATGCAAATGAGCTGTGACGTCACAAGTCACGTGATGGTTCTCGACCAATCAGATCCATCGACACAATTACCCCCGTGGCGCCCCTGGTTGTGAAACTGCTCTCGACCAATCAGAAAGTGCCCCAAATTTTACCATTGAGCGATAATAGGGGATTATACGGTGGCGCCTCTAGCGGCAATAAGCGCACGACCAATCAGAACGCTCCTTTTCAAATTTCAACCAATCAGAATGAGCCCCAAAACTTACCATTTTTGATGTGTCAGAATTGCACACATACTACTTGTATATATGCAATATATGTATATATATATATATATATATATATATATATATATATATATATATATATATATATATATATATATATATATATATATATATATATATATATGTATATATATATATATGTATATATATATATATATATATATATATACAAGCATTCCATTCTTAAATTATATATTCCACAGGCTTCGCAATATATGTATATATATATATATATATATATATATATATATATATATATATATGTATGTATGTAGGTTTGTATGTATGTATGTATGTATGTATGTATGTATGTATGTTTGTATGTATGTATGTATGTATGTATGCATGCATGTATATATATATATATATATATATATATATATATATATATATGGGTGGAGAAGTAGAGACGGAACGACAGATAAATTCAGTCAATGTGAGAACGTGAATGAGGTTGGTTGCCGAGCTTAGTTAATTAGCAGTTAAATCACCTAAGACCAATCCGTTCTCAAATATTTACTCTGTACATCAAACGTCCAATCAATAAGCAAATAGTCATTTGATTTGATCGACAAACACGAAGTGATCCTCACAATGTTACAAAATAACGCGAGTGAACAAAAATGTTCAATCTAAACTTCAATCTGTTTGTATGTTTGCTGCGAGAATTAATAGCAAATATTCCCCTTCGGTAACACAATATTCATGTATTGGTGAATGTATTCAACCAGGCGTGTATGTTTACGTATGATACGAGCGAATAAATGGCCCGGCTGGTTGACTGTTATTATTGGCGTGTGACCAACGTCATCTGAACTGTGTAGGCACACACATACATAGCCCATTGCCGCTACATATACGTAGGTGAAAACTCGCCTTTACACAAGTCCAGTCAAGCGTAATCAAGGTGGGGGAGGAGAATCGCGTGTATACCACTAACACGACGGATCAATGGCTTGGAAGTAACACTTGACTCTAACCTCAGGCCCGCCGTCTGTCGTAAGTAACACTTGACTCTAACCTCAGGCCCGCCGTCTGTCGTAAGTAACACTTGACTCTAACCTCAGGCCCGCCGTCAGTCGTAAGTAACACTTGACTATAACCTCAGGCCCGCCGTCTGTCGTAAGTAACACTTGAGTCTAACCTCAGGCCCGCCGTCTGTCGTAAGTAACACTTGACTCTAACCTCAGGCCCGCCGTCTGTCGTAAGTAACACTTGACTCTAACCTCAGGCCCGCCGTCTGTCGTAAGCACTACGTACGCCTACAACTTGAAGCCTGACATATTTGACTAGATTTCATAAGACAAAGACAAAGCAACAAGCTCAACACATAGACAAGATAGCCTTCGAGATTCCAACCATGTTTAACCTGTGTTCGTGCAGCGTACTAACGTAGTGTTTACAACGTCATCGTCTAGTTCAGTGGTTCCCAAACGTGGGCGATATCGCCCCCTGTTGTGATTTTTATGTGAGGGGGCAACAATGGGTATGTGGTTTCAAGGGGAGCTGGATGCTTTCGGGGGCACATGAGCTGTGATGAGTTATTGTTGATCATCCATATTAAAGGTACTTCTTACATCCAAATCGAACTGGAATAAACACGTTTCCTGAAACTTGTTTACTGAAGCTAATGCCTAAGCTACAATAAATATTTTTTATCATTTGACTGCTGACCCAGTTTTGATATGTTTGGAAGATGGCTGCGGAGTGTGACGGCTTCATGTGCTCGCTGGTTTTACACATCCCTTTGTATACAATGTATGTATGTTTAATTATTAGAACCAAGACATCGACTTGTTGTTATTCAATGGACAAATGTTTTCACACCATGCCGTGCGTCATCTCATAAATTATTATCAAGCATAGATGCCGCCAGTATTCGGTGGACTGTTTGACACACGGACTAATATATTGGCCTCACATAAAATACGGCTTGATTTCAGATTGCTTGGCACAACACTGTTCATCTTATTGAACATGCTGGGCATTCATGTACAATCTTGAATTGTGCCTCTCCTATTTCTTTGTTTTGTTACTAATAACACTAGGAGCCTACGAACTTGTGGAATATATAATTTAAGAATGGAATGCTTGTATATATATATATATATATATATATATATATATATATATATATATATATATATATATATATATATATATATATATATATATATATATATATATATATATACAAGCATTCCATTCTTAAATTATATATTCCACAGGCTTCTATTTGTTCATCCAAGTCCATTTCGTTCCACCCCCAAATCTCGCAAGATTTAATTCAAAAAGGTAGTTTGGCATAGTCGTTCTATTGTAAATACTTGTATCTTCTCGCTGGACTGACAAACAGTGCGTCGTGTCTTCGTGTGTGCCGTTTTGGAGAAACATAATTTGATTGATTGATATCTTCAAATGTGTGCCCAAGTGTTTATATCCGCACGTGGAACGTTAATAAGAAACCTCCATCGCACTAGCTACTTCAAAACCAACGTTTAATTTTCCAGCGCGCCCAAATGGATTGCGAACAAATGGGCATTAAATGAAGGACGTGGCCACTTCGACAGAGTGTTTTCCGGTGACTGCGATACGGCATCACGGCTGTTATTTACCGTCAATATTTCTTTGTTGTGCCTTGGTCAATCTTATTTGTCGTTCACTGCTCATGTGAGAGCCACACGTGTGTGCATGGGTATTGGTTGGCGCAGCGATCAATTAAAATTCTCGCTGCAGGTATTGATCGTATCGGGTGAATGTCAACACGCGCCTCGATGCCAGCGCGCAGGAGTGCCGGTGGTGGTCTCGATACGGCAGAACTTGGCTCGACATTTGTGGCGTCGGCTGCAGGTATTCGTGTTCGTCTTATTGACGGGTCTGCGTCGTGGTGGTAATAACTTTGTGCCGTCTAGATAATGTTATAAACGCATATTACCATCCTCAGACTTGTGGTCGACCAAAATTGGACTGACGAACTTTGCAGTATCGCTTCTGAACGGTAAGTCCATAGCTGTTAACTCATATTATTGCTTTGAAGGTAGAAACATATAATGTGTTAGATCACCGATCATAATTCATGCACTGGTTGCGAATCATACATAGTTTACTTTCATAGAACAACACAATGATTGTTTTATTGTATATAACATAAATCATATTTCCTTATAATTTCGCGCAGATAATGCACAGTTGGATGCTACGATTTTAAGCACCATAATTGATATGACGTTTTACAAATGTGCCTGTTGTTATTTGAACTGGTGCACGAAACGTCTTCTTATCTTAACGGCACCGAACATAATTATCCAATAGTTCACGGTAGTAAGACCATCTTGTGGAAAATGCTTGTTACATACAGGATCTTTGTACACATACTTCTGTTATTGATTTTATGCGAATCACATCGGAACAACTGATTAAATTTAATAATAAATGTTTGTTCCAGAACAGATTATACACCAGTTGAGTGGTTGTCGGGTGAGGAGCGTGCTTAGTGGACAGCTTATATAATTGTTTTGTTTCAATGGTCTTCATCATCATCATCACCATCAGAAGGCCGTGGTGGCGTTGTGGTTAGAACACTGGACTCTCAATCGAGAGAACCCGGGTCCGAATCCTTCTGCTGCTGTTTAGAAGCTTTGGCAGTTTTGTTCATCCCACGTTGCCTCAGTTCACTCAGCTGTATAAGTGAGTACCTGGCTATAGACAGTGGTGAATGTGTGAACTAATAGACTTGCGCAGTAATTGCAGCGTGGCTGAAAGCTTCCCATAGAAGTTGAGATGGCGTTGGAATGAACAGCCAGGAGGTGAAGTGTAAAGCACTTTAAACAGTCCCAATGACTGGACACGGCGCTATATGAGAACGTACCCTTGTTATTATTACCTGATTACGCAGCGTTCTTTTTCTAGCGGCCAACGACTACGCCAATGTTGTCGGCGCTCCCCCAACGGCGCCCTCTTGCGGGGAGATCCAACCCACCGGATTCCCACGAACGACCTGGTGACGTCACCGTACTGCCTAAGATTGTCCTTCGAGACATCTTAGGACGCGAGCTGGACACGAACTCTGGACAGCAGAAGCTAATAAACGCGGCCCGTTGGCGGGTAGCCAATGGACTCGGCGTCCGCCAGCCGGAGGAGTGGCGGTTGCCGCACGCCCCTCTGCCGGTCCGGCCCGACTACTCGCGCACGGCTCCCGAGTACACAACCAGAACGCCACGAGCTACGTCGGTCGGTATCAGTACAAACATTTGATTTTTTAACTAATTAACTAACTAACTAACTAACTAACTAACTAGCAAACGCGTTATTTTGCCCTATGGAACATTAATCCTTATTATGGATGAAATAATTGCTTACGTCGTAAATCATTCGTATGCATAATTCATCATATTGTATTAGATGATTATCGATCAAAGGTAGTTAATGAAAGTGATATTGTTGTTACACGCACGTACGCACGCAGGCACGCAGGCACGCTGGCACGCACGATCGCACGCGCGTTCTATTTTCATCAATGTGTTTGTTGTCCTAATACCAAGTTTCTTTCCAGGAGACAACACAAAACAAAGAAACCAGTCACAGACAAAGGTATGATAATTTTTCTGATTTTATGTGAATAATATTCGTTTATATGGTACCAGACGAGTAAGACGACAAACCAGTCCAGCTTGTTATCACACTACGCTCTTTACTTTTCCGATGACCTGGGGTTTCAGTCGTACGTAGACTTCTGTCCACCGTCCTCTCCTACCACACGTACTATACATGCCTGGTGTGGCACGTACCACGCATGCCTGGTGTGGCACGTTCCACGCATGCCTGGTGTGGCACGTACCATACATGCCTGGTGTGGCACGTTCCACGCATGCCTGGTGTGGCACGTACCACGCATGCCTGGTGTGGCACGTTCTACGCATACCTGGTGTGGCACGTTCCATGCATGCCTGGTGTGGCACGTTACACGCATGCCTGGTGTGGCACGTTCCACGCATGCCTCGTGTGGCACGTTCCACGCATGCCTGGTGTGGCACGTACCACGCATGCCTGGTGTGGCACGCTCCACGCATGCCTGGTATGGCACGTACCACGCATGCCTGGTGTGGCACATACCACGCATGCCTGGTGTGGCACAGCGGCTTGAGCAGTAGTGGAGTACTGATGACGAGATCTCTAGCAGGAGTTTGATCAATTCACCTGTGGAAATAGAATATAAGTATAGGAAAAAGTAATGAAAATACATGCGCGTGTGTGTGTGTGTGTGTACATGAATGTACACGTGTGTGTACATGCGTATATACGTGCATGTATACGTGCGTGTGTATAACTTTCAAACAGTTCCTGGCTCCCGTTCTTCCCGACCCAGGTGTCACCAGAGGGCGCAAGGAAGGTGTCCCAACCGTACGAAGCACGGTGTGCCGCGCCAACGACATGCACGGAAAGTCTACCTACCGTTCGTGTCGACGATGCACCACGGAGACAAGTCGTCGGCGTCCACAGAAGAGAAGACACAGTTGTGGAAGCGCGATCTCGGAGCACTTCTCAGTCGCCTACAATTCTGCTACGGCTGCGAACGCAATGCCAGTCCGCAGTACGTGTGTCACAATATTTACTATTTCTATGCTATTTACTGTTGCATTCTGCGGCTGTAGTAGTAAGAATACATCAACAGCTGCAATCAGTTCTTCTTCACCTTTGGCCACAGGGTCTTGTCCTCAGCCAAAGTCCTCAGCTCCATCAGGTTATTCATCCAACTGAGTGTACGTGGTCCCATTTCTTTAAGGTCAATCCGCAGAAACCTTACCATGTTTGTGCAGTGGCGTCCGGTCCGGGCTTTACATTGGTTGGCAACTAAGTTCAACACATTCCCTAGCTCTATGTGCATGAGTTATATTTAATCTTTATATTAAACATCAACATCAACATCTACATCAACATTTGCCTATTTTTAATGAGTGCTATGTTTATGTCTGGTTTATTCTCCAAGAGACATTCCACGAGGGCAATCGCTATGTTTATGCCGGGGTTTATATAGTTTTCATGGAATTCGCATCATGCGAACGGGAGGTGGATTCACTTACCTGCAGCGGGTATGTCGCGACGGGTCGTCAGACATCAGCGGCCCGCTCTTCTGGAAGGTGCTCTATCACTTCAATGAAGGTATGTACTTTGTGAGGCGGCCCAGGCAAGTAACTCGGCGGTTGAATAGACAATGCATTTTGCATAAATTCCGAAAAACCAAAATTAAAATGTCATTGAAATGTTATAAATTGGTTGTGGTATGGTTAACCAATTGACAATGTGCTGTACGACGTTCGAAATATTAAGGACAAATCAGACCAGTCATCTGAAAGGTTGCTGCCCTTCGAAAAGTTAACAGCCTTTGTCGAGCTGCTTCGGTCATCTTTGATAATAAACCAACTGCGTCCATGTTAAAAGATAAAAAATGTTGCATGGATTTCTTGTAAGGATGTTTAGTTATGATATTGTGGTTCATTAAATTAAAATATTCAGTCCTGGTCTGATAAATGCTGATGAATACACTAGCAAGCCAACAACACTGTTAGTGAGTGGTGCTAGAGACTGGTGTTAGAGACCGGTGCTAGAGACCGGTGCTAGAGACCGGTGCTAGAGACCGGTGCTAGAGACCGGTGCTAGAGACCGGTGCTAGAGACAGGTGCTAGAGACTGGTGCTAGAGACTGGTGCTAGAGACTGGTGCTAGAGACTGGTGCTAGAGACTGGTGCTAGAGACTGGTGCTAGAGACTGGTGCTAGAGACTGGTGCTAGTGAGTGGTGCTAGAGACTGGTGCTAGAGACTGGTGCTAGAGACTGGTGCTAGTGAGTGGTGCTAGAGACTGGTGCTAGAGACTGGTGCTAGTGACTGGTGCTGGAGACTGGTGCTGGAGACTTGTGCTAGAGACTGGTGCTAGTGACTGGTGCTAGTGACTGGTGCTAGAGACTGGTGCTAGAGACTGGTGCTAGAGACTGGTGCTAGAGACTGGTGCTAGAGACTGGTGCTAGTGAGTGGTGCTAGAGACTGGTGCTAGAGACTGGTGCTAGTGACTGGTGCTAGAGACTGGTGCTAGTGAGTGGTGCTAGTGACTGGTGCTAGAGACTGGTGCTAGTGACTGGTGCTAGAGACTGGTGCTAGTGACTGGTGCTAGAGACTGGTGCTAGAGACTGGTGCTAGAGACTGGTGCTAGTGAGTGGTGCTAGAGACTGGTGCTAGAGACTGGTGCTAGAGACTGGTGCTAGTGACTGGTGCTAGAGACTGGTGCTAGAGACTGGTGCTAGAGACTGGTGCTAGAGACTGGTGCTAGTGACTGGTGCTAGAGACTGGTGCTAGAGACTGGTGCTAGAGACTGGTGCTAGAGACTGGTGCTAGAGACTGGTGCTAGAGACTGGTGCTAGAGACTGGTGCTAGTGACTGGTGCTAGAGACTGGTGCTAGAGACTGGTGCTAGTGACTGGTGCTAGAGACTGGTGCTAGAGACTGGTGCTAGAGACTGGTGCTAGAGACTGGTGCTAGAGACTGGTGCTAGAGACTGGTGCTAGAGACTGGTGCTAGAGACTGGTGCTAGAGACTGGTGCTAGAGACTGGTGCTAGTGACTGGTGCTAGAGACTGGTGCTAGAGACTGGTGCTAGAGACTGGTGCTAGAGACTGGTGCTAGAGACTGGTGCTAGTGACTGGTGCTAGAGACTGGTGCTAGAGACTGGTGCTAGAGACTGGTGCTAGTGACTGGTGCTAGAGACTGGTGCTAGAGACTGGTGCTAGAGACTGGTGCTAGAGACTGGTGCTAGAGACTGGTGCTAGAGACTGGTGCTAGAGACTGGTGCTAGTGACTGGTGCTAGAGACTGGTGCTAGAGACTGGTGCTAGTGACTGGTGCTAGAGACTGGTGCTAGAGACTGGTGCTAGAGACTGGTGCTAGAGACTGGTGCTAGAGACTGGTGCTAGAGACTGGTGCTAGAGACTGGTGCTAGAG
This sequence comes from Lamellibrachia columna, assembly GCA_963662155.1. Lineage (NCBI taxonomy): Eukaryota > Metazoa > Annelida > Polychaeta > Sabellida > Siboglinidae > Lamellibrachia > Lamellibrachia columna. Next base: position 41,974,405 of record OY759263.1, on the reverse strand, counting down.
ACTGGTGCTAGTGACTGGTGCTAGAGACTGGTGCTAGAGACTGGTGCTAGAGACTGGTGCTAGTGACTGGTGCTAGAGACTGGTGCTAGAGACTGGTGCTAGAGACTGGTGCTAGAGACTGGTGCTAGAGACTGGTGCTAGAGACTGGTGCTAGTGACTGGTGCTAGAGACTGGTGCTAGAGACTGGTGCTAGAGACTGGTGCTAGTGAGTGGTGCTAGAGACTGGTGCTAGAGACTGGTGCTAGAGACTGGTGCTAGAGACTGGTGCTAGTGAGTGGTGCTAGAGACTGGTGCTAGAGACTGGTGCTAGAGACTGGTGCTAGAGACTGGTGCTAGTGACTGGTGCTAGAGACTGGTGCTAGAGACTGGTGCTAGTGACTGGTGCTAGAGACTGGTGCTAGTGACTGGTGCTAGAGACTGGTGCTAGTGACTGGTGCTAGAGACTGGTGCTAGTGACTGGTGCTAGAGACTGGTGCTAGTGACTGGTGCTAGAGACTGGTGCTAGTGACTGGTGCTAGAGACTGGTGCTAGTGACTGGTGCTAGAGACTGGTGCTAGAGACTGGTGCTAGTGACTGGTGCTAGAGACTGGTGCTAGTGACTGGTGCTAGTGACTGGTGCTAGAGACTGGTGCTACAGACTGGTGCTAGAGACTGGTGCTAGAGACTGGTGCTAGAGACTGGTGCTAGTGACTGGTGCTAGAGACTGGTGCTAGTGACTGGTGCTAGAGACTGGTGCTAGAGACTGGTGCTAGTGACTGGTGCTAGAGACTGGTGCTAGTGACTGGTGCTAGTGACTGGTGCTAGAGACTGGTGCTAGTGACTGGTGCTAGTGACTGGTGCTAGAGACTGGTGCTAGAGACTGGTGCTAGAGACTGGTGCTAGTGACCGGTGCTAGAGACTGGTGCTAGTGACTGGTGCTAGTGACTGGTGCTAGAGACTGGTGCTAGTGACTGGTGCTAGAGACTGGTGCTAGTGACTGGTGCTAGAGACTGGTGCTAGAGACTGGTGCTAGTGACTGGTGCTAGAGACTGGTGCTAGAGACTGGTGCTAGTGACTGGTGCTAGAGACTGGTGCTAGTGACTGGTGCTAGAGACTGGTGCTAGAGACTGGTGCTAGAGACTGGTGCTAGAGACTGGTGCTAGTGACTGGTGCTAGTGACTGGTGCTAGAGACTGGTGCTAGAGACTGGTGCTAGAGACTGGTGCTAGAGACTGGTGCTAGTGACTGGTGCTAGAGACTGGTGCTAGTGACTGGTGCTAGAGACTGGTGCTAGAGACTGGTGCTAGTGACTGGTGCTAGAGACTGGTGCTAGTGACTGGTGCTAGTGACTGGTGCTAGAGACTGGTGCTAGTGACTGGTGCTAGAGACTGGTGCTAGTGACTGGTGCTAGTGACCGGTGCTAATGACCGGTGCTAGTGACTGGTGCTAGTGACCGGTGCTAGTGACTGGTGCTAGTGACTGGTGCTAGTGACTGATGTCAGTTACGAGTCCAACAGAAGAAACACGGGTCCTTCCTCGTGTGTTCTTGGCTTGTACGACATTGTGTCTGGCTGCTCGTGGACGCAATCAATATTAATGTTTTGGAAACGTGTAAGGTGAAAATTAAACTGTGGTATTTTCTGACAAGAATGTTTGCAATAAGCGTAAATCAATTATTGTTAGAACTTTGGTTTTAAGCTTAGGTGCGAAGTATTAACATTCTAATTTTATTCACTAGAAACTGGAGAATATTGGAGACAAGGCGAATGTTCGCCGGGCTGCAACCCTATGGTGTGTCAGCTTCCTATGGGAACACCACGGTGTCTCTGTGAGACGCCTGAGGGACACCGAGAGATTCTTTTCCCGCCAATCGCCGCACGAGCTTCACGTGACGTCACTACTAAGCACGGATTAGGTACTGTGACATTGCTAAGTCGCTTGGATCTCAGGATACTTCATATACATGGACACATACATATTGCGTTCACATCAATAGTGCTATGCATTCACTTGTATGTTTCACTTTCAAAAAATTAACCACCGCGTCTACCACAACCCACTGATGAGTATTAGTAAGTTTAATTTAATTGCTATGAGAATGCTTGGATATCGTATTAGTTTAGCTACACAACGGACATTTAACAAGATTTGCCATCCAAGCCAAAGGCCCAGATGGCAAGTGGACAAGGAAGCCATTGGCTTATCGAGAGTCCAACAATGTTCATCTACTTATAGCCCGCCCTCCTGAGATATGTGTCAACCTTGTTTTTAAACATATTCACGCTGCTAGCAGTTACACAATCTGTAGACAATTTGTTCCATTCATTTATTGTCCTCTGTGAGAACGAGTGCTTCCTGATGTCCAATCTACATTGATCCTTTACTAATTACTAATTTTACTAATTACTAATTTTACCTCATGCCCTCTAGTTCTGCTATCCTCTTGAGTGAGAAAAACATATTTCTATCAATATTTTCATACCCATTCAATATCTTAAAAACTTCAATCTGATCTCTTCTTAACCTCCTTGTCTCTAGAGTTGTTAAACCACATTCTTTCAGGCGTTCTTCATAACTAAGGTCTCTCAGTTCTGGAATCATTTTAGTTGCTCTCCTTTGTATGCGTTCAAGCGTATCTATATCCTTCTTACAATATGGTCTCCATGCTTGTATACAGTATTCTAAATGAGGTCTAACTATTGCTTTATAAAGAGGTATAATTAACTTTTTTCCCTTGTATGTTATGTTTCTTCTAATCAATCCAAGAATTTGATTACCCTTTGAAGCTGCAATACCACACTGCTCTGAAACTTTCATATCAGCGCTTATTGTAACTCCTAAGTCCTTTTCTTTTACAGTAGTACCCAGAACAGTATCTCCCATTTTATAGTTTACATTCAAGTTCCTATATCCTGTATGTAGGCATTTACATTTCCCAAAATTGAACAACATCTGCCATTTCTCAGACCATTTCACTAATCTGTCTAGATCGTTTTGTAAATGTTGTTTATCACCATCAGTATTAACCTTTCTAAACAGTTTTGTGTCATCCGCAAATTTCAGTACGTTACTTGTTATACTGTCGTCCAAGTCATTGATATAAATTAAGAATAATATAGGTCCTAATACTGATCCTTGAGGTACCCCACTCAAAACCGATTTCCAATTTGAAACTTCTCCATCTACTACAACTCTTCTGTCAGTCAGCCATTGTTCTATCCAGTCAGTTATGCTATCCCCGATACCATGGGCCTTTAATTTAAGTAGTAATCTTTGATGTGGCACTTTGTCAAAAGCTTTCTGAAAATCTAAGTAGATAATATCTACTGGCGATCCCACGTCTATCCACTTAGTGATTTCTTCCAAAAAACATAACATATTTGTTAAGCATGACCTCGCTTTAAGGAATCCATGTTGAGATGAATTTAATAATTTATGCTTAACGAGGAAGTCCACCATATGGTCTTTAATTAACCTTTCTAATAATTTACAAATCACTGACGTTAAACTCACTGGTCTGTAATTCTCTGACTTATTTCTCGAACCCTTTTTAAATAATGGTATGATGTTTGCTTCTTTCCATTCAAACGGAACAACTCCCTCTTTTAATGACAAGTTGAATACTCTTGCAAGTGGTATACTGATTTGTTCTACTGTTTCCAGTAGTAATTTTGGAGGAATCCCATCCACTCCCGGTGATTTGTTATCCTTCATTGCCTTTATTTTCTTAGCTACCAATTCTGGAGTTACAACTAACGGACCTAAATAGTCAGATTTAGCCCCCTGAAATTTTTACGTTTTGTTTACTCCTGACATATGCATAAAAACTCTTGCTGAATTAGGACTGACAGGATATGTAATGTTTAGGAAAGATCGAATAGGAAGAAGGGGCGGGGGAGTTATTTTATATGTTAAAGAATCTATTCAGGCTTATGAAATAAAACTAGAAAGGGAAGCAGATTGCGATGAAGCTGTTTGGTGCAAAATTGTTTCAGAAAATTCAAAATTAACTATTGGATTAGTTTACCGAAGTCCAAACATAAACGAAGAGGACAACACAAAAATAAAAAACGCTATAAAGGAAGTTAGTAAAGGGGAATGTATCATAATGGGAGATTTTAACCATGGACACATACAATGGAATTCTCTAGAGAGCACAGGGATTGAGGACCAACAATTTATATTTTTAATCCAGGATAGCTTTCTTACTCAGCACGTACTAGAACCAACCAGGGGAGAAAATGTATTAGATATAGTTTTGTCATCACAAAAAGAATTAGTGGACAATGTAAAAATATTTGAACCATTGGGTAATAGTGACCATAATCAAATACATTTTGACATCAATGTAAAATCAGAAAGTAAAAATAAGAAAACGTACAAGAGAAACTTCCACAAAGGTAACTACAAAGATATGAGAAAATACTTAGCAAAGCTAGATTGGAATAACATGCTGATGAATAAGAACGCAATTGAATGTTGGAATATTCTAAAATATGAAATTGAGAGTATCATCGATAAATTTGTTCCCTTCCAAAAACAAGGAAAACGTTGTAGAAAGAAACACTTGTCAAAAGAGGCTATTAGAAAAATAATGCTAAAACAAACTATGTGGAGGGTTTATAGGCGTACCAGAAAGGACGAAGACTATGCAAAATACAAAGAGGCACTTAATGCAGCTACAACTGAAACATGTTAATTGCCATCCCCCGACAATTTCGATATTTGTGACCCCTCCTGCCCATTACAGGTAAAATCCCTGACAGTATTACCTGCTCAACCCGCGTCTGTTTTAGTGTTCTGACCAACTGCCTATATTTCCTAACTATGGCAGTTGTACCCTCCCTCTCTACGTTATTTGTCCCTACGTGTACTAAAACAGATCCACCCTTACCCGAGCCTACGATGTTTTTTACCCTCTCAGTTATCGCCTCTATTTTGGCTCCAGGCAAGCAGACCACCACATCATCTCCCTTGTTTAAGACTCTGTCGGTCTTCCTAACTATCGAATCCCCCACAAACACCCTCGCTCTCTTCCTCACCCCCTCTATCACTGCTGCAGAATAACTCTTCCGTTCGATCCCCTCCATCACATTCTGTCCTGACCCCTTCCCTCCTGTCTCCTTCGCTCCTGTCTCCCCCACTTCCCACTCCTTTGCTCTTGTCTCTCCCACTTCCCTCTCCTTCACTCCGGTTGTTTTTCCTCCCGTCTCCCCCACTCCCTTCTCCTTCCCTCCTGTCTCCCCTACTCCCCTCTCCTTCGCTCCGGTTGTCTTCCCTCCCGTTCCTTTCCTTCCCGCCTCCTTACGTCCTGTCTCCCTACGACCTGTCACCTTCCCTCCTCTCAGCTTCCTCCCAGGCTGCGGTGAGCTCTCCCTAGCATATCTTGTGTCTTTCCCCACTTTATCATCTACTGTTCCCCCACCGGAACTACTGGCACAACCCCCCTGTTCCCTTCCCACCATTGCCACAACGAGCAGCCTCAGCTCTTCCAACTCCACCTCTAGTTCCTTCATCTTCGTACATCCACTACACTCAAAACTAAAACTATCTTCCTGGACCTCAGCCCAGGACTTCTCGCACCCAGACTTGACGAAGTCCACCCAGTTACTGCAACTGCCACAAATTAAGTGCCTTGTGGCCTTTAACTGCCGTTTGCACGGCGCCATCATACAATTTAGTTTTAATTAGTTTGCTACGTTAGCCTTAAATAAGGCTGTTTTTGTGATCAAAAGAACACTTTAGTCTAATATACTTGCTAACTGTGTCTTCTATTAACCTCGCATGAGAGAAAAAAAAACCTGCCACCTAGCGAATACGGAGAACACTGTGTAACAAAACAACGAAGTCAGTGTGTACTAATTTACGCTAAAATCCTGCTGTTAATTCCTTTTTACCGAAAACGTTTACTACCACTATGTCAGATATTACCTTATGTATGTAATTTAAGTAAATATATCACTTTATCTTATATATATATTAGCCAATGTAAACTATTCACTATGCTATCTCAATTTTCGAATACTAAACAACCCTATTATCGCTCGCTGAATTCCCTGACAGAATCCGAAACTAACTTACTCTAAAATACTCCCTCTGACTAATAATTAACAAAACCTGTTTCCTAATATATGTCTACAATACGTTTGTGTATAATATATATTCAATAGTAATACTTATTCTATTTGATATACCGCGTTTTTCTGTAAATGATCTACACCAAATTCAAGTCGCTGCACCAAGTCCAAGTAGCCGGAAGTCATGCATGATACAATGTGCTATTTTAATGATACAATGTGCTATTTTAAGAGTTGATAATAAATGAACAAATATCATTCAACAGTAATCAACCATACACGTGACAGTATATATATCTATCGATATATTGATAAAATTATGCAAACAATAATCCATTAAAAATATGAAGATACATGTACAATACTAAACTGCTAAATATACATAAATGTACGACTACTATGTTTTACAATTTAGTTTACATGTTATCACACATATTCCAATACATGCATGTATACACGCGAATAATCTTTCTTTCTTCTTTTGAACGCACGCACGCACGCACACTCACACACATACACACTAACAGTTGCGAATGAGATAGGATATACTTAATTGCAAAGCATATCCCCTAGTATAAATGAGTTAACTAAATATATTTAATTGTAGTCTTTACAGGAGTCAGTCAGTGAAATTATATTGTGTTTGTATTTTTCAATGTGAATATGTGCGATGTTATTAGTATCGTAAACGTGGTCTAAGTAACCTTTCATGTTCTTGTTCTTGGTACTATCAGGTGCTGCACAGACCACTGTCCACATAGCGACCGTCGGCGAGGATCTTCCGGACAACTGGACTGACCAAGTGGAACGTGGACGGAGAAGAACTTACAAGCTGAGAAGATTACAAAGAAACGAAGGTACCATTTCACTTTCTATTTACTAGAATGTGCCAATTAAACGCCGAGGAAACGGCAATGACAAATGAAAGGCACGCATACAGTAGTAATTGCAATGTATGTGTACGTCAATGATTGACAGGTCACGTAACCTTGTTTTATATATGAAACTATGTGATGTACCACAACGCGTGGTCGTCTTTAGTTTAAGATAATAACTATATATTACTGTGTATCTACACTTCAAAACATGTCTGGCTCATCTGCACGCAGCAAGACCTTTGGGCCAAATAAGTAATCCATCGGTGGACCAAATCGAAACTGCATTGCTGGACGAACTCTTGCCAATCTTGACGGGCCGTCACTGGTCACGTTCAGCGGGTGGCAGTCGAGGGATGAACGAGAACTCGCGTGGGGTACACGACGTTCTCCCAACGATACATAAGAGGGCGAGGAGGAATGCACGGAGCAGCTCACATGGGCGCATCATGAACTCTGGTGGAAGATCGATGGACTTAACGACTCCCCAATGCAACAGTGCCAAACTGCAGGTGTGCTTGTTGTTCCTGCGTTTTAATCTGAATTTGAATTATTAATGAATAGCTTATGTTGTTGGTAAGAGCATTCAATTGATGTGTGTTTTTTGCGAAGCCCGATGTAGCTTAAGTTACGTTGTCACTGGAATTTAGACTTACAGTTACTCGGTAACGCATCGGATGGTATTCCTCTAATGGTAGCGATATGGCGGTGATTTAACATTGGCTTCAACAACGACGGTGATTATAACATCAACAAGGAATTCGAAAACACTACACAATAATGTCATAGATTGATAATCAGCATCCGCTGATAGGCGACACAGCATAACTGCAAATTTAGATCACATAAAACTGAAACCAATCATGATGCAAAATTCGTTTTTCCCAATAAATGTTTGCTCTGTTACGGATATCGATGGAGAAAATGGTTGTCGTCAGACAAAATGTCACTAACATTAAGTCAACAGCAGATTGCTTCTGTATTTTAAGTCTGGGCACGAAGTCTTCTTTACACGACCGGGGGCCGCGGAAGAGAACCATCCGCAGACGTTAGAATCTGGGCAAGACGCCGTCTTCACACGATCGGGTGTCGTAGGCGAGTTTCATACCCAGACGTTCGAATCTGGGCACGATGCCGGACTCACACGGCCGGGGATCGTGGAAGAGATTCTCCCGCAGACGGTCGCTTCAGACGACAGCTCCCACTCTTTCGGGGGTTCACTCTTGGGAGGTCTCCGAACAAACTCGGTGTCCACAAATGCCAGTGAACTATCTAATCAGGTATGTCACTTTATATGCGAAAAATGCAGAATTTATGAAAATGAAGTCCGTCGTTACGAATATAGGGCTTTATAATAACGTATTATGGAGTATGGATTTTTATGACACGTGTGGTATTTTAGTGAAACTGCCTGAGCTATAGCTCTGATATTATAAAATGTTTAGCTATGTTGGCTAAAGCCCCCACTTTTTTTTCAAATACAAATTGCTTTAACCAAATTTTTTTTGTGCATCAAGAAAACAGATGCTCATGTATTCTGCATGCTTTTCAACGAAAATGCTGGCAGCCAAATTGGCTCAAATGGATAACTTTTGTTTAGCCAAATCCGATGCCATATGGCCTATGGCCTAAATGGCTACCGGCAGCGCTAGCCTAGAGTGCTGGTTTCATGTACTCTGTCACAGCTGCTGTAAAATTAGCAGTGTCTGACGACCGTGTACAGTTCGCTCTCTAATATAAGCGGCTAAACTTGAAATGTTTCAACGTTTTTGCTGACAATTGGGGGCGGTCAGGTTTTCTTGAAGTCGGTACGTCAATTATACGAAAATCGAACATGACTATGTCAACGGATGTTCAATGGACTTGCGAAGTTTTAAAAATGACAACTTTTGTATTATTTAATAATGTTATTACGGTATAATTAGTATTGATATATTTAATATATTTTCAGGTTGACACTGCTGAAAGGTTAGTAAATATTGCAATTGTTTTTTAATTAAACAGTGGTTATAGTTGACCCAGTACATTTATATTATTATATCTTGTTGATCATTCAGATAAATGCTGTTTCCGGCTAACATTTCAATACAATCGATCAGTTTTCAAAAATGAGGAATTATTCATAACAAATGAATAATAACACATTTAACGGATATAATATGTTATGGTATTATTAAGTCATTCATTATATAGGTATAATGTATAGCCACAAAATAGTTGATAAATAATTTGTCAAAAATAAATTCACATCACGCTACTGATCAATCATGTACAAACGCACGCAGACACGCATGCACGCTTGCACGCACGCACGAACGAACGCACGCACGCACGCACGCACGCACGCACAAAATATTGCAAAAATGTTGTGGAAATATTCTTTTATGGAAAATGTTATATCGTTTTGTGATTTTACTCTACGTAACAAGTAGTGTACGCGAAATATACGAACGGTTTAATAAATACTGCATAAAAGTTACGTAGACAATAAAGACATATTTGACATGTCAGAAGGCAAACTAGCATTGCTTCACGTGAACAATGTGTTTTACTCTTTACAGACCAACAGTAGCAGCCATGACGATGTCAGGCACGATCAAAGGTATGTATCCAAGGAATTTTCATATTTTCACATTTTAAGCAATGCTTGCGCCGCTTACATGCAGAACCAGCCTGTCTTGCACCTCCTGCTAGTGGCACCGCTTTAAGCCTCGTTCTGCTAAGTGTACGGTGGTTGTTCCTCTAGTGCTACGTGTACGGTGGTTGTTCCTCTAGCGCTACGTGTACGGTGGTTGTTCCTCTAGTACTAAGTGTACGGTGGTTGTTCCTCTAGTGCTAAGTGCACGGTGGTTGTTCCTCTAGTGCTAAGTGTACGGTGGTTGTTCCTCTAGTGCTAAGTGTACGGTGGTTGTTCCTCTAGTGCTAAGTGTACGGTGGTTGTTCCTCTAGTTGTAAATTATTCCGTTATTACATATACTACAAATCGACGTTAACATGTTTAAGGGAAACGAAGATGTTGTAACGTTAGTAGTTCTACTTATATTCTTCAAAATAGGCATTCCTTTTATCGTATGCAATATATTATCGGTTGTTGGCGTCGAACGTGTTCAACCAATGGTGTATCTAGGATCTAGCGGGGGGGGGGCAAAAGAGGGGCAAGCTTAGTCACCCATAAGCTTACCACGCTACCATGTAGTCGTGCGACAGGTTACATACGAAAAAATGTCAATGGGGGCATAGCCCCATGCCCTCCTAAATACGCCTCTGTGTTCAAAGCTTGTCTTTAGTCAGAACTTTCCAGAAATCACGGAGCATCGGACACAACCCGACGTTGGATCACCGTCGTCTCCTGAACGAGACAATGACCAGATCCGTAGGAGGATGACAGCGGGCGCTAACAGGCGACAGGAAGACGGGAAAACTAACCGCAGTAGAGACTGGCTTGTCATAACAGCTGATGCGTCTACTTCAGGTTTCTTCTCAACTAGATTTCGCTAGTTTTATTGGCTTCTTACTAATGTTGCTATCTGGCACTGCATTTTCCCAGGCTGACGGAACTGTGATGTTGTTTTGCGCAATATACTTACTATTACATGGAATATTAACACTTTACATGCTCAGCTAACCGAGATCTGTGTGGTAATGATTACGTTCATGACGTTCAACCTATTCCTATTCAATTATATATTACCGTTTGACTAAGAATAAGACGAATTCTAAAATGTTTTTTATTTTAATTTACTACACTACTGTTCTGACAGTGCTCTGTTTGCTCAGTTTTATACGGGAATGTTAGCATTTGTGTTTAGTGTTTTATAATACAATTATCATCAAATGGATATGAATAATGGATTTTGTACTGTACGAGTGCTTAGTGAAATGGGTGATTCTATATCGTTCACTCCTGTAACTCAACATGATGTGGGAGTATACTTAAAATTTACAATTAGTTAACTGTGTATTCCGGTGTTTAGTTTTACAATGCGTATTTCTAGATGACAACTATCTACAAAACCGCAGGACCAAAGCAACCACTCGGCCAAAGAGAACCAAGAAACATACGATTCGACGACCTAACCGAAAGAAATCAGTTCAAGAAGTGGCTCCGCAAGAAATACAAAACGAGGTAAAACGTTTTTAGAAGAAACTGGTTGGCGATTTGCTTATTTTTTTAAAGCGAAAGTGAAAGAAGATATGAGTAAATGTGCACTTTGAGACAAAACCCATCAAATTCTAATGTCCCATGGGACTAGTTTTAGTAATCAGTACTCCTGTTTATACATTCTATGCATTGGTTCAGTCTTTAGGTAAAGTTAGAATTTGTTGTTGCTGATCTATGGCTACGATACTGATGTATCGAAACACTAATAATAATGATAATAATAATATGGCTGATGTCTTATGTGATTGTAGTATTGTCACTTAGAGAGTCGTGAATTGACAAACCGTGGAATGAAACCAGATATGAAGGACAAAGTTACGCTTACTCGATCAAGCGTTACCCCTTCCCTGAAGGAGGAAGCGCACATCGCGTCTCCAGTCACACTCTCCTCCAGTACTTTCCTCGTTAAACAAGAATCGGATCTTACGTCACTGTTTACGTCTTTGCTGACAAGATCAACCGTGACTCCCCCACCTAATAAAGATGAACCACCCCTTTTGCCCAGTATTGCTCCCGATGTTCCCCCGCCATTGGCTGATTACCCCGTCAAGGTAAGTGTTTGGTCGCAGCGTTTCAAACATCGGTAATGATCTGAAAAGTATATCCATCTACATCATCCGGTTCTTATAATTCTTCCCGCTAAGCTGAACTGCATCCCAATTTGTTCCCTCAGGTCATTCATCCTCCTTCTACCAACCCTCTCTGTTCATGTAATTCTCCGAACCCAGTTGTCATCGCAAACTTGCAGCCTCTGTCAGTGGCGTAATGATCCGGGGGCAGGGGTGCACTCGTACCCCGGCGCCGGATCTGGGGGGGGGGGCGCCAAATCGGCGATTAACTTACCCATCAAGCGGGTAATATCATATTAAAAATCCGCGATTCCGCTGTCGTATAACCTTGGTTACGTATATTAGTTATTTGTCATGTAACGTACTTGTTACTAGATACATTGTAAAGAGTGAATTCATGGGGTGTGGGGGGGGAGCGCCAAATTGTGTTTTGCACCCGGGCGCCGACAACCCTCACTACGCCATTGGCCCCTGTCGTGGTTGCTATGCCAGCGACAGTCTTAATACCACGCAGTGGATACTAATGAGTTCGCGTAGTTTTTATCGTACGGCATCAGCCCCGCACAGTAATTATGTCAGTAAGACGGCAGGTGTATATCTGACCCATTAAATGATTAACATCATCTTCTTCTTCTTCCGCCATGCAGCAGACATTTAACTATGCATTCAATTGTCTAACCAGTCTGCATAATATTGCGTTTTCTTATTATGTTCTTCCTTCTATCAGTCTGACGAGAAAACCAATTCGGTTCTTCTTCGTAGTTTTTTCGCGAATAATGTTCATTGGCAGCTCCGTAATTCTAGCCAATTGTATGTCTAAACATGATAATTGTATGTCTAAACATGATAATTTTAATCAGGTTTTCTTCTTCTCGTACGTCGCTGGGAACCATTTTGTTACTTTATTCTTTTTGCTAAACTTATTTGCTCCATTATCTTCCATGTCAACAGCATCCCACAGATCCTTCTAAATGTTTGCTGCCTCTGCCTCTCAATGCAGCAGCATCGTCGTAATCGTCATTGAGTTGTATATATGTCCAACATAGCATACTATTTCAAGTATATACGATAATAAAAAACATGCATAAGATATAGCAAATGATAGGGTGTCAGTATTGCGTTTCTTGACAATTACATTGTGATTGATAACTTTGGCGCCCTCTTGCTTAAAATATAAAGGTTTTAGAAAATTATTTATGATGTTGAAAATTATTTTGATAAAGTTGAGTGTACGCAATTGCATCAATATTGTTAAACGACTCGAGTGGTCTAGATGGACAAGAACACTGTATCTTTATCTCAGTGACTGGTTGCGCTGGCAGGTGGAGCCACCACACGTGCAAGATGAGCAGGTCCCTCAGGAAGTGCCTCCAGGTTCGTCGGGGCCGCCTCTTCACAGTATGCCACCTAGCGGCAAGAACATACACAGGTGAACCGATTCGTACAGTGTGGGCAGAAAATAAAACTGGCATTTAAGGGATGATAAACATTACGCATGAAGACTGGCAGATCAGTCGTTTGTTGAAGGTGATGATTTTTTGAAGGATTTTGGGTAAACCACTATAATAGCTGGCTATAACCTGTCGAAATATGCCTAGGCTGTTTATTCCTGGTGTAACCCATTAACCAGTATCAGACAGTTCAGTTTAGCATGTCGTTTACTTTCATACTTCAAATTAATGATGGAAAACACGCAGATGAAACATTTACAAATGTGAGTCACTATGTTAGTCATATACTACACAACAGTTACTCAAACGCTCTGCATTTTCAGCGAGAAACCAAGCCGCACGCGTACACAGAGGCAAGCCACTGCGCCTATATCTACGGACGAGCTGCAGCAAGTCGAACACCCACTCGACTATCTCGCCAAGTACTGCATCATACAGTGAGCATAGCAGAACGACAATGATCAGTCAACACAATAACCACAATTTACAAAGACAAGCCTGTTCTGCTAGAATACGAGTGTGCATTTGTATTCATAACAATGTTGGTCAGCGTGATGTCTTCTTTGTGGTTCCCTGGTGGTTGTGTTATGGTGAATGTGGCTAATTTCAAGAGGCTTCAATAACAGGGTCAGGGTAATCGACAGAGACTTTCCACATTGATGTTCTATGTGTTGCCATGGCCACGTGTTCTACCTAATACACGCATGCGTACATTTCGTTGCAGCCCCGACCGGCTACCTCGCTACGAACATGTCTTTCACAAAACCGTAACTGCACAGAAACGTCGCTATGACGGCCAGACAGGTGTAAGTGCCTTGAGTGAGCACCATCGGAAAACGATCGAGAACTTCGTGTTGATTGACAGAGCGATGGCCGCTGACGTCGCCACTGTGAGTAACGTGGAAGTGTCTGGAAGACGTACTGTTGCACATAAAGCCGAATAAAAATACATACTCTTTGATGTACTTTAAATGCTCTATCACTCATATTAATTTAAACGACCATGAGTAAGGTGAAAGGAGCATGATAATTATAGCGTGGCAGTTGCACTAAAGTAACATACTGGGTGTAGCATATTGGATGTAGCATGTTGAATGTAGCATGCTGGATGTAGCATACTGGATGTAGCATGCTGAATGTAACATGTTGAATGTAGCATGTTGGGTGTAGCAAACTGGATGTAGAATGTTAAATGTAGCATACTGGATATAGCATGTTTAATGTATCATGCTGGAGGTAGCATATTGAATGTAGCATACTGGATGTAGCATGTTGAATGTTGCATGCTGGATGTAACATGTTGAATATAGCATGCTGGTGTAGCATACTTGATGTAACATGTTGAATGTTGCATGCTGGGTGTAGCATGTTGAATGTAGCATGCTGGATGTAGCATGTTAAATGTAGCATGCTGGATGTAGCATACTGGATGTAGCATGTTTAATGTAGCATGCTGGATGTAGCATGTAGCATACTGGATGTAGCATACATGATGTAGCATGTTTAATGTAGCATGCTGGATATAGCATGTTGAATGTAGCATGCTGGTTGTAGCATGTTGAATGTAGCATGCAGGATATAGCATGTTGAATGTAGCATGCTGGATGTAGCATGTTGAATGTAGCATGCTGGATGTAGCATGCTGGATGTAACATGTTGAATGTAGCATGCTGGATGTAGCATGCTGGATGTAGCATGTTTAATATAGCATGTTGGATGTAGCATGTTGAATGTAGCATGCTGGATGTAGCATGTTGAATGTAGCATACAGGATGTAGCATGTTGAATGTAGCATGCTGGATGTAGCATGTTGAATGTAGCATGTTGGATGTAGCATGTTGAATGTAGCATGCTGGATGTAGCATGTTGAATGTAGCATGCTGGATGTAGCATGTTGAATGTAGCATGCTGGATGTAGCATACTGGATGTAGTATGTTTAATGTAGCATGCTGGATGTAGCATACATGATGTAGCATGTTGAATGTAGCTTGCTGGATGTAGCATGTTGAGTGTAGCATGCTGTATGTAGCAGGTTGGATGTAGCATGTTGAATCTAGCATGGTGAATACAGCATGCTCAGTGGCGTATAGGGGGCGTTAGTCCATAGCCCCTCGGATTAATATTATTATATTTTTAGTATGTAACCTGTTACGCCACTAAATAGTTGCATGATAAACAAATGGACGACTAAACTTGCCCCCTTTGGCCTCCCCTTTGGCCTCCCCTTTGGCCTCCCCTTTGGCCTCCCCCTTTGGCCTCCCCCTTTGGCCTCCCCCTTTGGCCTCCCCTTTGGCCTCCCCCTTTGGCCTCCCCTTTGGCCTCCCCTTTGGCCTCCCCTTTGGCCTCCCCTTTGGCCTCCCCCTTTGGCCTCCCCTTTGGCCTCCCCTTTGGCCTCCCCCTTTGGCCTCCCCCTTTGGCCTCCCCTTTGGCCTCCCCTTTGTTAGATCCTAGATACGCAACTGAGCATGGTGACTGTAACATATTGAATGTAACCACGACCACCACGTTAAACCGTGTTGTTTCACTATAACGTTGTTTCACTATAACGTTGTTTCACTATAACGTGTCCGTCTGACTTGTGACTCGCAGTGCGGAATGCAGAAAGGGGATGACGTAGTGCGCAAGCTGCACTTCAGTCTCAGTAAGATGGTAGAAAGATTTGAAGATTTGGAGGATCAGCTGCAACAGAAATATGGTACGACGATACTAGTGTAGTAGTGTCATTGTCTCAGTCTATAGCAATACGCCCGGTTGCTCCCTAAGTGTAGTCTGCGTCAATACTAAAGCCGGTATCATAAACGCCGAAAATAAAGGGTCGGTATTAAAAATAACTATTTTCGGTGAAAATTAAATAATTTTATTAAGTGTAATTGTTACTACTTTCCTTCCTGCCTGGCTAACCGTATTATATATTGGTGGGTGTTTTGACAGACGAGCGAGCACAGTGTCTGGCGAGGAAAACCAGGCAACAGCTTCCTTGGTTCAAACGGAAAACGCACATGGCTTCTATCTCCACCGCCAAAGAGGTAGTCTACGGATAGATGAACGTGAACTTGATTTGAATCGATGTTAGGACGTGGCTGTCAATAGTCATCTTAATAATTTAAAACCCATTCATGACCTTACTTTATTATTGCTCTCTCAACAAGTTGTAGCATTGTAGTATAGTGTATGTTTAACATTAATACATTGTAGTATAGTGTATGTTTAACATTAATACATTTCATGCTACTTGCATTTAACTTGCAAATCCAACTATGTATTTTCATTACACGTGCTTTTAATTATTTTAATTTGCATGTTAACCCAATTAACATTGTGCACTAATCATAACATAACATGTTTTTTATTATATCGATTTGCATGTTAAAGCAATTATCGTTATGCACTAGCTATGACATAACATGTCAATAGTCATAAGCTAATATGGTATGGTTAGTTAAATTTTAATTCCCACTTCCTGTTAAAAAGGTCGAGATCAACACCGATAGTAGTATGTAGGTGGTTTTCAATAAGCAATTGTGGCGGCAATTTTGGTCGATTTTTGGTGGTAGCTAAAAATAGATGGTAGCTAAAAATAGACATTGGTTAATTTAAATTTTCTAAAAATAGACATATTTTAATTTTTATTTTAAATTTTAATTTCAATGTTCTTTTAATTTTAATTTTTTATTTTAATTTTTTATTTCAATTTCGGGAAAAACCCACATATCGCTGACGTAGCGGTTAGTGGGAAAAACCCACCTATCGCTAACGTGACGGTTATTTAGGGAAAACCCACATATCGCTGACGTGGCGGTTATTGAGTACGGTATCAATGAATGAGAGAGCTAATCAATCAGGGTTCAGTACGTTATCGGTGAATGGTATAAAGAGCTGCGATTCGTCGGTTATAGTTTCATAAAAGTTATGCGTAAGAGTTTCATAAAAATCGTGGATGATTAATGAGGTGAGGAGTCTGAATGGCTCGTGTGTCCATCTGCTTGCCGCCGAAACGCGGGCATCTTAAAAACGGAACAAACGCAGTCGGTCGTGTGCACACACACAATCATCTTTTAATTGCACCACAATACAGATACTAGCAGCTGGTAAGTATTACCAATACATCGAAGCAATAAACAAGCTATGCTGTATTACAGTTTACCCTATCTCAGGGTCTTAACCCAATCAAACACGCGACAATCGTTTGCTACTAAATCACTACCAAATGTATTGACGAAAGCCTTCATCGGTATGCCGTTACAACGAAGCACCAAATAAGCAATGCAGTATTGTCCGCACACGTTAGATAGAGGACTCTGAAGTCTCTTGGCATTGTGACTCCACTCGGAACAATGTTCGTTCAGGAACACGCGAAATGTGCCATGTAGCGGCGGTAGTCCGTACGAGCAGAAGTATTCACCGCGTCTGTCGGCATCCACGTAGAGAGCGATCCAATGTTGACCGGGTTTATCGCCGTCGTGAGTATTGCATACGAAAGCGAACGGGAAAGCATCGATCATCGTAGGCAGTCCGTCTTTGGGTACGACGTCGCGAACGATCGAACGAGTTCGTGCGTCTCTCGCCAGGAGACGCGCAATCTGGCTTGTCTCCATCAGAAATCGTAGATGACGTTCCTGCTCTTGTCGATTTCCAGCACCGATTCGAATTCTGCGTACACGACGACGTTGATGGTCTGTTGGAGCGCTGCAGCGAAATGCATCTCGATGCGCAGGTTGCCCTTTTGTACCAGATGGAAGCACGATCCATCACACGCGTCCGGGGTCAGATCGAAACCAAAGAAGGTGTACCCATCACGGAAGTCGTCACGAGTCAGACCGTTCCCTTCGTCCTGTGATACCTTGCCAGTCGAGGTGAACAGGTTGAGGTAACTTCTGATGAATCGATTCTCGTCGAAATTCGGCTGGAGAGGTTTGGAGGGTACCTGTCGACCATCCACGTAAACGGCGAGGAAGTTGACGTTGTTGTGCTTGGCGTGAAACGGGTTCTTCGCGTACGAACCGTTGTACGCGTCGTTGTCGATGCAGCATAGTACTAGACGTTTCGGTAGGGTACCGAGGAACAGGTTTTCGTGCGTGTGCGACATGGCCCCTGTGGGAATGGAATATACTTTGCAGTCGACGGAACGCAGCGGGTACTTGGCCGTGCCCTTGTCCAGTGCCTTGATGTGCGCCATCTGAACGGTCGGATTCAGTGTGGCTTTCCTCGCGAACATGGTGGCGTTGACGATGTGTACTTTATAATCGAGGTTGCCACCACCGGCCATGAGCGCGAACGTGTCCTTGCTTCGCACCAGTCGTATCTTGACGTCGACGCCGTTGAGCAGGTAACGATCTTGTAGGAACAGGTCCACGTGTAGTCGTCCCATCATGTCAACGACACGACTCTGCGTGACGTGCGCTCGCCGAGACACCATCCCTCGGTTCATTACGTCCTCGTCGACAATGTTGACGGCATCCATGCGACCGGCGGTGTCTTTGTACCACAGTTGACTCGTCAGTTGAGTCTCTTTGGCCTCGCTGCCGTAACTCAAAAGCGTTTCGATATAGGCGCGATACGGGTACGTGTTTGTCGAAGGAGTCACGAGCGTACCGTTTAGGTAGACGTCGACTTGACTGAATAACGAATGCAACCAATTATTCACCGGAGCCACAGCGTTGTCGGGGTCGAGAGGTGTCCCGTTGCCTTTGGTTACCTTCGCTTGCACGTGCAGGTAGCTGCTGGCGAGATCCAGGTAAGTGTCTCCCGATCCGGGTAGCAAGAATTCTATGGGACCACCCGACTCGAGGGAGGCCATCGGTTGGTGTTCCACCCATTGTGCGTCTTCGATGCTGGTCTGGGTCGGCGGCACGCCGAAGAGATCGAGTTCGCTCTTGACCCCCTCGCAAGATTGTCTATGCACGAAAGCCATCGTCGAACACGTCACGTTCACGAATCGTCTGCGCTTTACGACGTCTTTTCACTGCACTGACCCGTCGCGGTGCCGTCGCGCGTTTTATACGTTTTTGCGGTCGCACGCCAGGAGTCGTCAACAGACCACGTATCAAATCTTTACCGGCATCGGTGGCGCGTCGTTTGGCCGCCGTTTTTATGTTCTGACCGGACATGACGTCGTCGGCTATGCGCAAGCCGGTCTTCAACGCCCCCTTTCCCAAAGCCACGGCTCCTCGCTTGATGAGTGGCATGGCGCTCCGAATCAGACCTCCGAACAGACTACCCAACCCGTGTCCTCGTTGCACTCTGGCACCGACAAAGTAGGGTAAAGCCCCTCCCGCTTGTCGGGTGTAATAATCGTTGTAATTCATTCTTCAGAACAGACCAGTCTTACGACGTCGAAAATGAAGCGTCACCGTCACCTTGCCGCGTTCGAATGGCACGGCATGCCCGGTATCGTCTCTTATATCGATTTCGATTGTTCCAAACTCCTTGCGCAACATGGGCAAGTACTGAACGTGCTCGAAATGTCTCGAGATCGTATGTCCGTGTTCGCCTTGTATCGGAACAATCCTCAACAGCGGTACGAGACTGTCGCCGACGACGCGTGATTCCACGACGTTCGTGTACACGTAGAGTGACTCGAACCCTTGCTTCATGTCCACCACGGAATCCCCTTCTTTCACGAAGGTGTACACCTCTCCATCACCATCTAGCGGCACGTGACTTTCAGGACTACGGATGGTCCTTGCGTCGAGACCTAGTATGACTCCCATAGAACCCTGGGTTGTGAATTCGGTACTCGGTGACATGCGTACGGATACTTTTTGAGTGATGTCGCTGTAGCTTAATTTCACTCTTTGACGTACCGCGATACCCGCTAGCGAGCGGTTGATGGCTCGTATGAGTTTACGAGTTCCGTCGTAATATCCCGTTGCTATGCCTCCAACAGAATGACCATCGCTAGAGCTTTCCGAGAGGAAGAACCAGGAATCCTTCTCTCTGACATTGTACCAATCGTGCGGGTACTGGATCTCCACCAACCCGCATTCCCATTCGCCGGACAGACTGATGCGTTGCGGTAAGGACGTGACGTAATGGGTCAACGTGTTGTTGGGATGCAGGTGCATCGACGCGTTGCTCGGCAACGTCAGGTAGAAATCAGCCGTCATCGCGTTTCACGGATGGATTGGGTAGCAGGTAGCCCAACGAACTACTCAACAGGGCCGTCCAAAGATTAGAGTCGGTGTGACCGGTTGTCAGATTGTAGATGCTGACCGCGATGATCGTGTACAAGACGACGACCTGACACAAGAACACGATTTCCGTCTTGGGACAATCGGTGCCGAAGAGGTGCCAACGCGATGCAACAACCTCGTTGTCGTTGTCGTCCGTAACGTCTATCCCTTCGTTGTCTTCTTCGACGATGGACATCGTTGGAATGAGGAGTCGACCGTCGCGTAACTACTCTTTATACCGAACGAGCGCCTTGGCATCGATCCAGCTGTTGAACGAAGTGGGGTAGCCGTACCATTTGACTAACGCCTCCGTTCGTTTTCCCACCTTCCGTCGCTGCAGCACCGATTCCACGCGGTACAGTTTATCTTTCGAGACCAATACTTTCTGCAGTTCCGGTTCGTAGAAGGTTCCGTCCAGCACCTCACCGAGATCGTCAACCAAACGGTACACGGGTGGATCGGAGGCGTGAACTTCGCGTATCGTGAAGAGCTCCTCGCTCCAATTTGCCATGTACCCTTTCTCGAACCGCCGCTTCGCTTTGCTGATGCGCACGCGATCATCCACCTTGAACTTTGGTACACCCTTACCATCGTGACCGTACAAGCGCTGCCACACCTCCTCTTGATTCGCCGCGTTCACTTGCGAAGGGGCCATGCCTATGCTTCGATGATAGGTGTCGTTGTACGACTGCACAAAATCCTGTAGCGCGTCGATGTACCGCACCGTCTGATATTTCGTAAAATATCGCCACATACGCGTCTTCAACGTTCTGTTGAACCTTTCGACGATACTCGCCTTGGTCTCCTCGTTATGAGTGGAAAAATGATGGACACCGTGCTCCTTCAACAAACGCCTCACGGATCTGTTGAGGAACTCCAAACCTTTGTCTGTTTGCAAGGTTGTAGGCGCAATGTTGACCAACAATCCTTTCAATGCCGTCACCAGAGACGACGCCGACTTGTTTTTCAGAGGAACGCACCAGGCCCGTTTTGAAAAGACGTCGATCACCGTCAACAGAAACACGTATCCGTCGTTGTCTTTTTTCAGTTTTGACAAGTCGACGAGATCGGCCTGCCACTGGTGGTTGCGTCCACCCACGATGACACGTCGTCTCTTGAATCGAATTCTCACCGGTTTGTGTAAGGTGTACGCGTCTTGTTCCGACAACCATTGCTTGACGGCTTTCACTGGTGCGCGCGTGACACGTCTCAGTGCGTTGACCCCACCATAACTTCCGACGCGTTTCGGATCGAAGTAGACGCGTTTGAGTGATTCTTCGACTCGACGTCCCATGGTTTGCACCACACGACTAGAGAAGACGAACTGAGGTAATATCTTGCGACGAGTGCGATAATGTATAGTAGGATACAAAACAGTACTCCCACGACGATAGGTCGATATCCTACCATCGAAGTAGCGGCAAGACTTTTTTCGCGAGCGGGTAGTAGTCAGCGGTCATGTACAGCACCGAGACAAACACTCCTGTCAGTGGGTAGTAGTCGGCGGTCTTGTACAGTACTCCTAGGACTACCAAGCGATATGTGTCCACTACCGATACCATGGTTAACTGTTGAATCGTCGTAGCGCACAACTCTTTTAAAACGACTCCCAACCATCCAGTGACGGCAACCGACGATGACGTTTTTTTCGAGGACTTTTGGACTGTTCCACTTGCCAACGACTGTAGGGGGTCCAACGCGGTAACGGACGATTTCTGGGTGTCACCGCCACCGGTGTTGCCGTTGCCGCCTGTCGTATGTAGCGTCTCCGTTCGACGTTACCGATCAATTCCATGGGTAGGTTGATACGTTTGAGCTGCTGCGCGAAAGCTTGCCATCCTACAGGATCGCTCTTTCTTCTTTTTCGCAATACATCGTTCACGAGATCCACCACGTTACTTCCAGGCACCGGCGTACCGTCGTGTAACAATTCGCCTCGATCGGTCCACGAGAGCTGGGTTTTGAGACGATCTATCAACTTCTTGACCTTAACCTTCATGGTCTTTGGAACGCTGTCCACGATGTCGGCCTCTACGGCAGAGGGAGCTGCTGTTGCTGGTGCTACTGCCGGCTTTTCCGGTGTCGCTGTTTCTGTCGTTGCATCATCGTTCACTACAACCACTCGTGTCGGCTGTTTGTCGCGTCGATCGGACAAGTGGTTGTATCGCTGTAACACCTGATTGTACAGTTTCACTTTGTCCCCATCGTTTAGGTCTTTTTGATCGAGAATGGAGGTCATCTCAGCGTCGAGTCCTTGCATGACCTTACCAACCGTGTCTGTAGGCGGTGGTGGTGATCGAAGGGTCTCCAACAATCGCGGATCCACCAAGGCCATTTTTCGCGCGTGCTCCATCTACGCGAGCACCTGTCTGAGCAAGGGAAGAATCACCGAACCTGCCAACGGAGCTAGTAAAGCCGATAGGAAACCACCGGTCTGTTCTTGTAGGATGTGTCTCCTCCTCGCGATGGGCAACCGTCTCTTAGCCAACTCGCGCAGTTCTTTCCTGTATTTTTTCAACCGCCTTCTATGTGTCGGAGTCAACGGAACGTTCCCTTTCAAGATGTTGTAGGCACACTCGGCCAGAGCGCAAATGAGATCGGCGTCAGCGTTGGCGAGGATGGCTCTTCTCAATTTGTTGTTTTTGTATCTATTCAGCGCCTGTATACACAGGATGTGTCTTTTCACCAGTTCGGACATCGTGCGAATGAAGACTCGAACCAGCGCTCAGCGTTTTTATACCTTCGGTAAGTAGACGTACTGGACGGGGTCGTCCGGAAAAATGGTCGTACGTAAGCGTAGATCTTCGGGCGTGTCCTGTTTCAGATCGATCAACAGGTAGCCATATGGTACCGCCGTTGCATCTTTGAAAGCTTCTTGCACGAATTTGACACGACCCGGATACATTTGTCGTGCCAAGTGCGTTATCTGCGACGTGTCACGGGGATTCTTGAACACCACCATGTATTGAGCGTTCAGGCTGATGGTGCGACTTTCCTTGTTTTTAGGAAACAGGTTCTGCACGAGATAGAGGACGGATGTGTTACTGTGATGACTCTTTTTGGTGAACAAGGTCGTGACCCGACCGTCCGTTTCAGCCATCAGATCATCTATGACGACGAGGTTCCTCGTCTTGGGATCGAACAATGACGCATTCGGTAAGCCTTCCTCGAACTGCAAGTTGGGCATGCTCATCGACGCGTAAGCCGATTGCCATTCTCCGTAACACCACGTCATTTTCTCGGGAGGAGGGTTCATCGTCATTGATGCGTGAAGTAGCAGACGCGTCACGAAGGTGCTCTTACCACACCCCGTCGGTCCGGCGATGACGCACGTGAATGGATGCTTCCATCGCGCGTCCATGGTCACTTATGAATGTCTTCCGTAGCGCGTCATCTTTTCTACACGTTCACCGGACCCGTGCTCACCCCGTCTTCGAGCACCACGCGTTTTGCATAGAAGTAGGTGAGGGCGGCTCGTTCCTGCACATATGTCAACACGGACGAGTGGTTCACTCGGAACCCGCGATTCTTTCCGCTACCGCTCCTTCTATTGGTGAGTACCTCGAGGAACGCGTCTTTGTCGATCTCGTTGTGACGTTTGCTCAGACCTTTCGTGCTATACTTGTCGGTGGGTCCGAAGCAATAGTATGTTTTGCTGCACAACCCCACGAACCCGTCGCCAGACCACTCCACCTTGAACAGACCGGGTGTCCTCTTGTCATATTCTTTGCGCGCAACACAGCATGATGCAGAGCCGATCCAAGGATGACCGGCGAGTCGACAGCGCACGTACTCGGATTCGTGGTCGACGCAACATTCGGATGGGAGCCATTGGGATCGGTGTCGGAAGTAATGCTCTCGAAGTTCCGGAGTTACGATATCGTCGTCGGACTCACCGGCCAAGGCCAAATAGGCGCTATCCGTATCTGTCTCGCAGTACTGGAACAAAGGTCGTTCCAGGTACCTGTCGATAAAGTCGTAGTAGAATTGCAGCATGCGCATTTTGGCATACTGTAGAACGAAAAATCCCACGTGTATAGGCAAGGCATACGTCACTGTTCTCTTGCTCATCTCGATCTCATACGCGTTGTCGACGACGACATCGAGTTGACGGAATCGACGATCGTTGATCATGCGCGACGCTTCAACCTCCGTGCAGTATTTCACGTCGCGATGTCGGTCTACGTTGGTGATGGTCTTCCCGTACCCCGAATTCCCCAGGAGTTTCATGGTGTCCGCGATGATGGCCTTGTGGGGGTGGACGTCTCCCTCGCGTCGGGCCGTAGATACCGCGTCACCGAATCGACGGAAGCACGGGTTGGGTTCGTACTCGATGACCTGATAAACGCGCGTCACCTCGAGTCCGTGGTCCAGGTACCACCTCAGGAGCGGCGTGGCGAACAGCATCTTATCGCCGCGGAAACTACCAACGAGCATGCGCCTCGGACGCGTCATGATATCGTGATCTTCGGCGTATCGACGCATGAATGGTCCGAGATCGTCGCGGGTCATGTTGACGTTCTTGAACACGGGCTGCATCTCGGCGAAGTGCGCGCGCAATTCTTCCGGTACGCGAACGTCGCACTCAATCATACCGAACAGAGTACCGGTGCGCACATCGGTCAAGATCTGCTGTTGCGTCATCTTCCATTTCGTGTGTCGTCGACGAGGAAACGCTGCGTCTAGACATCTTTTCACGGCCGCATCTTTTCTGATGTTTTTCCACTGACATTCCCACAACTCGACAACCTTGACGAAGTGACGTAAGTATGCAGTGTTCTTTCGGGTCTCGGTGAGAAGTTGGGTCATTGGTTTCCCATTAACGGCGTTCGTTTCTAGAGCCAAGCACGGGCAGCCATGAAAGTAACATCCTTGGTACTGATACGCCGTCTTCGTTGTGCTGCACCATCCGTCCACCGGAAGTTTACCTATCCTCTTCTCCCGACCGTTGACCTGATGCCGGATAGAGTGTCCCGTCCGTTCGGACTCCCACGTCAACCATTCCGCGGCCATCTGCCCGTGCAGCTGCGCCGATTCGGGTCGGAACTCGTTCTCTTCGCGTCGACGCTTGTACCATCCCGTCGGCATGTCTTGCATCAGAGACCACAGGTATAGAGCGTTGGCATCGTAACCGACGATCGATCCACACATTCGAGCGGTCTCCCCGTACTCGGTCTGACGTATCTTGGTGACCCCTTTCTCGTGGTATCTTTGAAAGACTATAGATGGACCACCCACAATACCGTCTTTCACGAGTTGATGAAGATCTTTATTCTTCTCGTTGAAGATCGTAAAGTATGTCTTCTCCGGTAGGTCGTTGAACAGGTAGAGCAAGGTCAGTCCGGGTACGCTGATCCCTTGCTTGAACATGTCGATGCCACGTTGCTCATAGAAGGCGAACTGCCTGTGAATGGCTTGCAAAAAAGGCACTACGTCTCTGTTGTTGTACCAAACGAGAAAGTCTCGTAAAGTCGTCATGTCATTATCGCGCCACGCCTTCTCGCAACTAGCGTAATCCTCGTCGGAAATACCTTCGTTCTTAAGTCGACTGTAGAAGGCTTCTTTCGGTGGAAGCATTGTGTCGTCGAGCTTCTCCAAACAGTCCATGTACTCGTACGGGAAATTACCTTTCGTGACCTCGCATCCGTACGCTTTCAGATACTTGTCGTAGCTGAAACCCGGGGCAATGTAATTGGTCATGTCCAGGAATTTCAGCTGATCCGTCGACAGGCACATGAACGTGTTGTTTCGTTTGATGACGAAAAAGGATGCGATACCTTCTTGATCTTCTTGTTTTGAGTCGGTACTTTCTTCCGATTTTTCCCTCGGACCAAAACCTTCTGCGCATTCTTCCGTTGTTTCGGTGATGAAGTGGGGAATCAGAAACTTTTTTATGGCGTTGAGATCGTACTTCCCCGAATTGAACCCGATCACGGGTAATTGATGAAGCCACCCGTATAGTTGTCCCATCAGCGTTTTGTACGGATTGGTGGGTGGTCGCGACTCCTTATCGTTGGCGTCATCTGCCCCAGGTGATCGTGCGGCTTGCTCCCGTTCGTCCCAGTCCGTCTGTGCTTCCGTGAGTTGTTCCAACACATCCTCATAAGAATCTTTTAGATCTTTGTACGCTGCATCGCTCATTGCTCGTAGGATGTTCATCATGTCGGCCACCAACTTGTCAGGATTTCCATCTGTGACGAGACATTGCACTTCTTCGTGTCCGGGCACGTTCGACGCCACGCTGACGCTCAACGGGACGTGACGTGCTACCCAGTGGACCTTGTCACTGTCCGACGGAAGTTGCGCGGTATCGAAATAACACTCGAAGTCAAAAGTGGCACGGTACGGATAATAGCGCAACGATTCGGAGACTCGAATGTTCTCATCGTCCAGACGTTCGAATATCGATGGGGTGGAGTGGTAGACACCTCCCGGATAAACTCGTCGTACGCCACCCGCACACGTACGTTCGTGTTTGTGCAGTGTATATGCATCTTTCCATAGACAGTCGCCACACTTTCGACACCGATACGAGTGACAGTACATGCGCTCGTCTTGGATATAGGAAAAGTGTGTCTCGTGCAAGTTGACGTTCAACGTGTTGTCATAGTGACACAACGATCGTCTGACGAGTTCGGCAGTCGTCTTTCCATCTTTGTCCGACTTGACAAGCTTGTACACGCACACGTTCAATTTGAACATGGTTTCTACGCGATAGAGGTCATCGAGTGTGACCCCTGTAAAGTCTTGCATGGGTACCCCTTCATCGCGATCGTACATCTCGTACAACGTCTTCACTGCCGGTTCCAACCGATATCTGTCACCTCCTCGATGCAGGGCCAGACAGCGGAAGAGACACAGGTTGTCGGTGTACCTTTTGGAATGGTTGGGTTCCCTTTCCAGACCGATGACAGCTTTGTTGTTCTTCACATAAGCGGGAAGGGTCAAGCCCACACAACCAATGGGATGATCGATGATACGATTGACGAAGAAGGTGGCATTTGTCACGAGTTCGCACACCCATGCCGAATCCGGTCTTTGAGCGATGGCCCACTGCAAGACGTCGGTTTCTCGAATTCGTTCCAGAAACTCGTCAAAGTCACTGCGGTTTGTGATGAGACTGGGTTCGTCCAGGTATCGTCCGCAACAGTTACAAGACGCGTGATAATACCTGTATCGTCCCGTGTCCTTGTTCCTCAGAATGAACCCGTAACTGAGATTAATTTTGAATGCAGTGGTCTGCTCCTGGAACATTCTATTCAAAGGCTCCTCTAGAGCGGTCGTGTCTAGAGTGGTCAATCTGTAATTGAACCTGGTCTGAACAGGTCCTCTCGCTATGCGTGTTCTAATGGTAGACCAGTGCTCCCGAACGACGTCTAACAAGTCCGCCGACAGAGCGTCTGGGAAGGGAAGTCGATCGGGTGGTTCGATGGGATCTTCGACGAATGGGGGGAGGGTAATAGTACTTTCCCATCTCGACCGCTTCGGTAAAGGTGGTTCGACGTCGTCACCACACGCGGTTCGAGCGTGTCTGTTCAGATCATAACGGTCACCATAAGAACGCCCGCATCTCTCGCATGTGTAGGTCTTCTTTTGTTTATTGCACGCGTGTCTGTTCAGGTGAGCGCGTGAACTGAAAGAACGTCCGCATCTTTCGCATGTGTATGTCTTCTTTTCTTTATTGCATGCAGTTCTCGCGTGTCGCAGCAGACTGTCTCGTCTCCCGAACGATCGACCGCATGTCTCGCAAGCGTGTGTCTTGGTGCGATCACTAGATGACGATGCCGTCGAGTTTGAGGGTTGATCAACAGATGACGTTCCGTGACTCTCCACGTGACGTCGTAGAAGCGCATAATCTTCGAACGTCTCACCGCAGTGGCGGCAGACGTGTACTCGCATGGTGTCAGCGTCTACAACTGAAAATACACCATCCTAAATACACCTATATGTTGTGCGAGGTGGTGTGGTGGTGGTGTGTTTATGAGCAATATTTGGTAGGAAAAACGCGTTAATTCGCAAGGAATACAATGTAAGTGTCGACGGTAGCGTTTACACACTAGAGGTGCCACTGCAATAATGAAACTAACGAGGTCACTATATGTAATGAGATCACTATTGGAAATTAGACAGTATGTTGTTTTTAATATGTTAAGGTATCGTATTAATTAGGTATACTATAATAGGTTATCTTCCTGGTGACTAATAACTAACGAGGTATATGTAACGAAGTCACTATTGGAAATTAGACTGTATGTTGTTTTTAATGTTAAGGTATCGTATTTAGTTACGTATACTATAATCTTCCTGGTGAGTAATAATGTAACTAACAAGGTCACTATAATATTATGTCTCAATCGAAAGGACCAAACAGAATGAAAGATTATACATTGTGTTTAATTATTATACATTGTATTTGTTTAAATGTATAATGAACAAACACAATAAGGCGGACACACAATTTGTATTGCTTAATAAACAAGGTACAGAATAGCAACGTGTGCTATTATTATAGTTAAGTATACATTTACTGAACCTGAACACCTGCAGGTAAAGTTGTTGATTTTTAAAGTCATGCTACTAGGAATTTGGATACAGATTATAACATTTTTATAGCAGGAAACTGTTCATTTACACAATACTACCTTGGCGCTGATATTAATGAAATCTAATAATGATTATACTTGTGGGTTTGCCTCCTTTAAATACTTGAAGTCTGTCAAAAACTCTTAGTAAATTGAATAATTACTTATCAATGGAAAAATATATTGATGAGTTGACCGACTTCAGAAGTATTCATCTTTCAAGGCCCTCAAAGAATGGATGATGAGTATCTATTACTATTTTGAAATACCAAAACTTAATATTATAACTGCGTATTTAGAATGTATGTTTATTGAAGTGAAGACTTGATCTAAGAAATGTAAAAAATAAATTAATAAGTGGTGTTATTTATCAGTCACTAAACATAAATATTACTGATTTCACTAATCAAAATACTAACATTTTGCAAGTACTCAAAGTTGTAAACAGTGTTTAATGGTGACTCTAACATCATTTTGCTTAACTATGATAGCCTACATAGATACAATGTCACAATCACTCCAACCACTTTCACAGCAATAGACAATATATTTGGTGAATATTACCAAATGCACAGAATATTTTATTCAGACATTTCGGATCATTTCCCCAACACTTTCATGAAGGATGAGTTCTTAATTGAAGATATATTTACACACACAAAAAAATATTGCTGATAAGTTGAATGAGTATTTTACGAATTTAAGCATTGCAAAAAGAAAACAATTGTATCAAAGGTTCCTGATGACTATCTGTATGGATTTTATACAATTCCATGTTTCTGACACCAACAACTATAGATGAAATACAGAAACTTATCGAGCGTGTTACCTTACTGTTTGACAATAGATATGTTCCAGATCAGCTAAAATTGTCAATATAGTTCCCATTTTCAGGAATGGTGATGTTACATTAATAAAAAGTTATTGACCTATTTTTTTTTTTTTTTTTATGTTGTGCACAAAGATTTTTTCTAGACTAATATGTGTGGCGGCGAAGGAAAACCAGTCATTGTCCAAAACAATTTTAAGTATTTTTAATTTAACACATAGAAAGTAACACCCTTTCTCATTCCCAAACAGTTTAGTGTATTCAAATGCTCCCACTAGAATCAGTTACAAGAATTTAAAGAGGGCACCCGTCAAAAACTATTTAAGGAGAAAAAATTACTTGTAAAGTTGAGTCGAAAATCATCACAATTCATGTCAAAACAAAACACTGCCACAGTATAACAACTTATCCATTGTTATTAGTATAACCAATCCAGTGAAGCAAATGTAGATAGGCGTGTTAGCTTCGGTACACTACAACTATTATTAAATTCTGATGGTTACATTTACAATAAAAAAATTAGTTGTAAAGTAGACAGTCTAGAATCATGGACATGATAGGCCTACTTCATGTAAAAAAGAAAACTTCACCATAGTTTAATAAATTATCTATTGTTATTACTATATCCAATCCAGTGAATGTAGTTATTTTTTTTTAGCAAAAACAAAAAACATTGATATTAATAAGCAACACCCAAGAGGTAGCAATCTCTTGTTGTGATTAACTCTGAAAGTACCGTTGTTGTGTGGCTCTGTGTTTTCAAGTGACAGGTGACAGGTGAGTCGGACACACGGTCGTCCACGTTCGACTCAAATAAGTCAGAGTCATCGTCACTACTGCCGATTGGGCATGTCCCAAAGTAATCACTCGCAAATTCATTGAGCCTGAGTCTCCGCTTGCGATATTCTGCATGTTCATCAACGTCAAAGCGTAGAGACAACAAGCAACTTTGTTCGACCCAACCACGAACCCAACCATGGACGCAGCCATCTTGGATTTTTCGAAAATCGTAAACACGGAACGGAATTCGTCCTGTAGTCTAACATTTCCAATTAAATCCGCTTCGACAACAGGTTGTGCAGTTGAGTAATATATACAGATATAAACCACAGCAGCATCAAACTAAACTAATCACTAATTGATCTACATAAACACTCCAATCCAACTTTCTTGCGCACTGTCACCGGCACTGCAGTTATGAACCGCGTGATTTATAAATAGCTTGACAATTACTGTCAATACTGACCAAGTCCAAGGTTGTAAGCGTTCGCAAAATAATGCGCATTTCATTTTAAAATACAGCAATTTAGAATGAACTCTACAAAAACACAAAAAGTACACTTATACGTAAATATGCTAACTAAAACATCGTAGTAAAATACCAAATAGATCCAGGACCCAGGGGCCAGGCAATGTCAGTTACAGTACGTGGCGCGTATTCACGATTTGAAATTTCGCGTAGTGATTTCCGACTGGTTTTTCTACACATATAATAAATTAACTAAATATATTAAAAACATAACATACTGTCTAATTTCCAATTTGAATTTTAAAAGGGTATTCTACTGACTTGAATATATAAATATTAATGGGTAATATTATAATCTTACCTGTTGAAGTTGCATCAGGTCCAACTCTCTCTTCATATGCAGCATTTTCTGAGCCATGGTCCGTAGGCAGTCGAGTTCCAATACACGGGTATTTAAAGACCCCGACTAAACCAGACTGACAACCCCACACGTCGACAGATTAGCCACTCACAACGCGCATGTCGATAGATTATCCAATCGCAACATGTTGGTGATGTGAATGACGGGTGAAAACATTTCTAACCGCCTGTGTAACGTTTTCTAACTCCCTGTTCGAAGTTGCACATACGCGTTTTCTCAAATGAAAATACCACTGCATCATCAGGTTTTCGACAACAACAGACTCGCCCTTATGACCCTCGCTCTTATTTTATGAGTTCAATGGTCACAGGAATGTTACGTTATGTCACCGTCTGACGGTTCACAACAGCTGGCTCGCGCTGAGTTGCGTCGTGTTGTGAGTTAATTGACAGCAGGAATGCTTACCGTAAATCGTGTCGCTGTATTCCTTGTTTTCTAGTCGAGTCGGAATTTCCATAAGTAAGAAAATTAATGACAACATCCCAACATTCCAAAATTAAAATTGAAATTAAAATTAAAATTAAAATTAAAATTAAAAATTTAAATTAAAATTTAAATTAAAATTAAAAGAACATTGAAATTAAAATTTAAAATAAAAATTAAAATATGTCTATTTTTAGAAAATTTAAATTAACCAATGTCTATTTTTAGCTACCATCTATTTTTAGCTACCACCAAAAATCGACCAAAATTGCCGCCACAATTGCTTATTGAAAACCACCTACATACTACTACCGATGTTGTATCGATATTTAAATATGACATAAATATAATGTTTTAAAACAAATCTATTGTTGAAGACATATGAATACGATATTAGCCTATTTTAGTGAGATTTTGGCATGTACATTATGATTATTTCCTCCTTCCTATACACTACTTGTAGCACAAAAATGACAAATTGCGACGGATGGGGGGTCAACGGAAGAGGGAACATTCTAAACAGAATCGGCATCAACTGAAAGAGGACAATGTGGCCAGGCTAGACAGCAAGACGGTCAGTTCAGTTAGGAATGTGCTGCGAATTAAAGAAACGCCGGATGCGTTGATCAGCTCCAGATGCGGAAATAAAAAATAACACGTTTGGTTGCATCTTATATTGTTGCAATACCATCAGAAGTTTGACGATAATGATATTGTTCGTTAATAATAATAATATCGAAATGAATCCCTCTATCCAAACAAATTACACTATTGCATCAATAATATTCGACTGTTGACTCAAGTAAATATTATTAAGATTTAACAAGATTTGCCATCCAAGCCAAAGGCCCAGATGGCAAGTGGACAAGGAAGCCATTGGCTTATCGAGAGTCCAACAAAGTTCATCTACTTATAACCCGCCATCCTGAGATATGTGTCAACCTTGTTTTTAAACATATTCACGCTGCTAGCAGTTACACAATCTGTAGACAATTTGTTCCATTCATTTATTGTCCTCTGTGAGAACGAGTGCTTCCTGATGTCCAATCTGCATTGATCCTTTACTAATTTTACCTCATGTCCTCTAGTTCTGCTATCCTTCTTCAGTGAAAAAAACATATTTCTATCAATATTTTCATACCCATTCAATATCTTAAAAACTTCAATCTGATCTCCTCTTAACCTCCTTGTCTCTAGAGTTGTTAAACCACATTCTTTCAGGCGTTCTTCATAACTAAGGTCTCTCAGTTCTGGAATCATTTTAGTTGCTCTCCTTTGTATGCGTTCAAGCGTATCTATATCCTTCTTACGATATGGTCTCCATGCTTGTATGCAGTATTCTAAATGAGGTCTAACTATTGCTTTATAAAGAGGTATAATTAACTTTTTTCCCTTGTATGTTATGTTTCTTCTAATCAATCCAAGAATTTGATTACCCTTTGAAGCTGCAATACCACACTGCTCTGAAACTTTCATATCAGCGCTTATTGTAACTCCTAAGTCCTTTTCTTTTACAGTAGTACCCAGAACAGTATCTCCCATTTTATAGTTTACATTCAAGTTCCCATGTCCTGTATGTAGGCATTTACATTTCCCAAAATTGAACAACATCTGCCATTTCTCAGACCATTTCACTAATCTGTCTAGATCGTTTTGTAAATGTTGTTTATCACCATCAGTATTAACCTTTCTAAACAGTTTTGTGTCATCCGCAAATTTCAGTACGTTACTTGTTATACTGTCGTCCAAGTCAACTGATATAAATTAAGAATAATATAGGTCCTAATACTGATCCTTGAGGTACCCCACTCAAAACCGATTTCCAATTTGAAACTTCTCCATCTACTATAACTCGTTGTCTTCTGTCAGTCAGCCATTGTTCTATCCAGTCAGTTATGCTATCCCCGATACCATGGGCTTTTAATTTAAGTAGTAATCTTTGATGTGGCACTTTGTCAAAAGCTTTCTGAAAATCTAAGTAGATAATATCTACTGGCGATCCCACGTCTATCCACTTAGTGATTTCTTCCAAAAAACATAACATATTTGTTAAGCATGACCTCGCTTTAAGGAATCCATGTTGAGATGAATTTAATAATTTATGCTTAACGAGGAAGTCCACCATATGGTCTTTAATTAACCTTTCTAATAATTTACAAATCACTGACGTTAAACTCACTGGTCTGTAATTCTCTGACTTATTTCTCGAACCCTTTTTAAATAATGGTATGATGTTTGCTTCTTTCCATTCAAACGGAACAACTCCCTCTTTTAATGACAAGTTGAATACTCTTGCAAGTGGTATACTGATTTGTTCTACTGTTTCCAGTAGTAATTTTGGAGGAATCCCATCCACTCCCGGTGATTTGTTATCCTTCATTGCCTTTATTTTCTTAGCTACCAATTCTGGAGTTACAACTAACGGACCTAAATAGTCAGATTTAGCCCCCTGAAATTTAGCATCAGCAACTGGTAATGAACTAATATCTTCTTTGGTAAACACTGAACTGAAGTAACCATTTAGGTCTTCCGTCATTAAAAACCCCTGTGATATTATATTTCCAGCACTGTCTTCTAGAGGTCCAACCTTGTCTTGTACGTTTTTTTACTCCTGACATATGCATAAAAACTCTTGCTGTCATTTTTTATGTTACATGCTAGTTTTTGCTCATAGCTTCTTTTAGATTGAATGATTTCAGTTGTAGCTACATTAAGTGCCTCTTTGTAATTTGCATAGTCTTCTTCGTTTCTGGTACGCCTATAAACCCTCCACATAGTTTGTTTTAGCATTATTTTTCTAATAGCCTCTTTTGACAAGTGTTTCTTTCTACTCCGTTTTCCTTGTTTTTGGAAGGGAACAAATTTATCGATGATACTCTCAATTTCATATTTTAGAATATTCCAACATTCAATTGCGGTCTTATTCATCAGCATGTTATTCCAATCTAGCTTTGCTAAGTATTTTCTCATATCTTTGTAGTTACCTTTGTGGAAGTTTCTCTTGTACGATTTCTTATTTTTACTTTCTGATTTTACATTGATGTCAAAATGTATTTGATTATGGTCACTATTACCCAATGGTTCAAATATTTTTACATTGTCTACTAATTCTTTTTGTGATGACAAAACTATATCTAATACATTTTCTCCCCTGGTTGGTTCTAGTACGTGCTGAGTAAGAAAGCTATCCTGGATTAAAAATAGAAATTGTTGGTCCTCAAACCCTGTGCTCTCTAGAGAATTCCATTGTATGTGTCCATGGTTAAAATCTCCCATTATGATACATTCCCCTTTACTAACTTCCTTTATAGCGTTTTTTATTTTTGTGTTGTCCTCTTCGTTTATGTCTGGACTTCGGTAAACTAATCCAATAGTTAATTTTGAATTTCCTGAAACAATTTTGCACCAAACAGCTTCATCGCAATCTGCTTCCCTTTCTAGTTTTATTTCATAAGCCTGAATATATTCTTTAACATATAAAATAACTCCCCCGCCCCTTCTACCTATTCGATCTTTCCTAAACATTACATATCCTGTCAGTCCTAATTCAGTATCTGTTATATCTATGTTGGCCCATGATTCAGTTATACCAATTATGTGAGGGTCAATATCTTCTACCATAATGGTTAATTCGTTTTTCTTATTTACTATGCTCCTTGCATTTAAACATACGCATCTATAACCTTTTTCAGAGATGTTTTTCGGATGATTTGATATTGGTTTATCTGTGCTAGTGGCCTCTTGTTCTGCTTGAGACACCTCTAGGTAACCCCCCTGCACTTCTAGTTTAAACAATGTTTACTTCCAAAAATATTTGTCATTGTACCCAAGTCTCTATCTACTGCTGCTGAAAGTTTGTCCGCGAATACTGCCGCCCCCTTTCCACTTAGATGAAGCCCATCCTTCATGTTCATATCAGCCCTCCCAACAAAACTTCCCCATAAATCCAACTTCCTCTTCCCTACATAGCTTCTGGACTAACATGTTAATTGCCATCCCCCGACAATTTCGATATTTGTGACCCCTCCTGCCCATTACAGGTAAAATCCCTGACAGTATTACCTGCTCAACCCGCGTCTGTTTTAGTGTTCTGACCAACTGCCTATATTTCCTAACTATGGCAGTTGTACCCTCCCTCTCTACGTTATTTGTCCCTACGTGTACTAAAACAGATCCACCCTTACCCGAGCCTATGATGTTTTTTACCCTCTCAGTTATCGCCTCTATTTTGGCTCCAGGCAAGCAGACCACCACACCATCTCCCTTGTTTAAGACTCTGTCGGTCTTCCTAACTATCGAATCCCCCACAAACACCCTCGCTCTCTTCCTCACCCCCTCTATCACTGCTGCAGAATAACTCTTCCGTTCGATCCCCTCCATCACATTCTGTCCTGACCCCTTCCCTCCTGTCTCCTTCGCTCCTGTCTCCCCCACTTCCCACTTCTTTGCTCTTGTCTCTCCCACTCCCCTCTCCTTCACTCCGGTTGTTTTCCCTCCCGTCTCCCCCACTCCATTCTCCTTCCCTCCTGTCTCCCCTACTCCCCTCTCCTTCACTCCGGTTGTCTTCCCTCCCGTTCCTTTCCTTCCCGTCTCCTTACGTCCTGTCTCCCTACGACCTGTCACCTTCCCTCCTCTCAGCTTCCTCCCAGGCTGCGGTGAGCTCTCCCTAGCATATCTTGTGTCTTTCCCCACTTTATCATCTACTGTTTCCCCACCGGAACTACTGGCACAACCCTCCTGTTCCCTTCCCACCATTGCCACAACGAGCAGCCTCAGCTCTTCCAACTCCACCTCTAGTTCCTTCATCTTCGTACATCCCCTACACTCAAAACTAAAACTATCTGCCTGGGACTCAGCCCAGGACTTCTCGCACCCAGACTTGACGAAGTCCACCCAGTTACTGCAACTGCCACAAATTAAGTGCCTTGTGGCCTTTAACTGCCGTTTGCACGGCGCCATCATACAATTTAGTTTTAATTTGTTTGCTACGTTAGCCTTGAATAAGGCTGTTTTTTTATCAAAAGAACACTTTAGGCTAATATACTTGCTAACTGTGTCTTCTATTAATCTCGCATGAGAATAAAAACCTGCCATCTAGCGAATACGGAGAACACTGTGTAACAAAACAACGAAGTCAGTGTGTACTAATTTACGTTAAAATACTGCTGTTAATTCCTTTTTACCGAAAACGTTTACTACCACTATGTAAGATATTACCTTATGTATGTAATTTAAGTAAATAAATCACTTTATCTTATATATAATTATATATATATTAGCCAATGTAAACGATAGCTCGATGCACGAGTTGAATTCACGACCTGTAAACAAACTCCCTTTTATCAATCGTTGAGTTTGAATCCGGGAAAAAATACTACCTCTGTTAACAAAAACGGATTATTAATATATGTCTACAAGAAGTTGGTGAACAATATATGTATAATAGTAATACTTATTCTAACCAATATTCCAATGTTACTGACTATTCACTATGCTATCTAAATTTTCGAATGGTAAACAACCCTATTAACGCTCGCTGAATTCCCTGACAGAGTCCGAAACTAACTTACTCTAAAATACTCCCTCTGACTAATAATTAACAAAACCTGTTTCCTAATATATGTCTACAATAAGTTTGTTTATAATATATATGCAATAGTAATACTTATTCTATTTGATATACCGCGTTTTCCTGTTAATGATCTACACCAAATTCAATCGCTGCACCAAGTCCAAGTAGCCGGAAGTTGAGATTAAAATGCCAATGTCTTAACTGTTGTATTGATATTCTACTGTTGCATCTAAAGAACACGTCTCACAAAGCACAGTTCATTTACAGTTTATTTACTGTGTCTGCAAAACAATACTAGTGAGAATAACGATAAGAAAAAGAATACGTCATGTTCGTTTAAAGTAACTTGTTAGGCCTACCTCGGATATGAATATGATCTTCACTTGTGTGTACAGTCAAGTGCAGTAGACGAACTTAGACGTCTGGACCTGGACATCAGCCGACTGCAGGAGAAGCTCAGGGAGACTGACATTCGAATTGAGCAGTTAGAAGGTGCTGTATATACCTTATTTCTAAATATTATCACCAGTAGTTAGAAGGTTTTAGATTCTAGGCTAATGTTTCCACAACAACAACAACAACAACAACAACAACTACTACTACTATTTATTGATTATTTGATGATGTCTGGAACGCTTGATCACAGAGCGTGTGTGATCAACTGCCTCTGTCATGTGATCATAAAGAAAGAAGGAAGAGTTATCAGAATGGGTGACTTGGAAGCGGTCTCACTGAATGATAACAGCAGTCCGCTTTAAAAAAAAATACCAAGCTCTTGTGTGACTAGATACGAATCATTGTCACGTGAATACAATTGTTTTAGACACGGAGAAGTTCGTGCAGTCATATAACGTAGAAGAGTACGCGAGGCGCGTGACGACCAACAACCGATCAGAGACATTCATACGAGCTCAGAGTGACCTCTATAGAAAGCTGCATCCGTCAGTGGTGAGTGGATATTCGTGTTTGAAAGAACTGTAAAATAGTCGTATGTGCGTTTTTCTGTAGCAATGGCGGATCCTGAGAGATTGTTTGAAGCCCCAATTTATCATGCACCCCCCTTAACTACTTCGCAACCGTACGCGTGGGACAATGCCTTAAATAAATGTCGTGTTGTCCCAACTTGTTGCACGGCGGCTTCTTGGTGAACAAGTACGCGATGATTGCATTGATCGCCTACTTGGCCAGAGGACCAATGCTGTAGTCATCTAAGACGGATTTGACTGTTCACTGACAGCTCAGACGGCTTCAATAATCTAGTTCTAATCCACTTTTTGTTCCCAGTGTTAAGGCAAACGTCGAAACTAGAGCTTTCTCAGTTGCCGCATCTACTCTGTGGAACTCACTCCCTGTTATCGTTAAGTCGGCGGGAAATATAATAGCATTTAATCGTAAACTAACGTTCACCTGTTTAATTAAACCCTTTAGTTAAACTCGATTTTCTCCCATAGCTCCTCAAAGTACCGATCCAACTATTCCCGACTGGAATTGCTAACCGACTAGATACTACCTAACCCTTTTGTTTTGGTGTGCTGCTGAGCTGGGGTTTCCCGAAGAGTTTAGCGCAATAGAAATATTTTCGTCGGTAATGCAGCCATTATGGTCTACCTGGGACAGTCTCAAACTATTTATATAACAGTAAAGAATAGGACATCGGTCCCGCTAATTCAGTCACCTCGCTATTCAGGTCACTTTTGCCCAATCCTAAGGGTGACCTTAGCAGTGAGGTTCCACTGTATTGTATTGCATTATAACAACCCAAAGAAACAGAGCCCCTCACTAACCCAAACATCAATCCTAGTATACCTTACTTCTATAGAACTGTATTTATTTCATATGTCATACTTACAGCTGGACATAAAAAGATTGTAGAGTTGCATGAGGCTTCATAGGCCAAACCATTGTGCTTGTATCTATGCATAGGATGAAGAAATGGACATTGCTGAGCTGGAAGAAGCACTGAGACACATCAATGGTCACCTCATCTCAAAGAAAGATATGCATTACATATATCGTGTGAGTGTCCTTGTTTGGAATGTGGTCTTATGAACTCATATATGTTGAATGAATAATTGTGTTTGTTGTTAATTATCGACAACATGAACATTGTATAGCCAACAACTTGTGAGAATTATATTAAATATCGTATCATTCACTTCGTAATCTTCAAGACTTTTTATTTTTGCTAGTTTATCATAACGTCAATGTTCCCTGTTGTCAAAATAAATGTCCCAGTATGTAGTTCAGCATACAGGTGGTACATAATAAAACAATGCTCTCACTTGACTCATATGTGTAAACGGAACGTGCATGTCTTACTATAATGGTGTACTGACTGTTTAGTTGGTTGGTTGTTTGGTTGGTTGATAGGTTAACTGATTGATTGATTGTAGATATTGGATTTGTCAGGACGGCCACGGATCAACATGCAATTGTTCAGCGTAATAGCTGCGCTCTCAGAGAAAGTCGCCCAAGTGAAGTAAGGCATCAGTAATTGAACGATACAGACCAGCCACATGTAATTGAGAATACATGTGTGATAATACATGACAATGTATGTGCCATAGTATATTAGTATGTATGTATATATATATATATATATATATATATATATATATATATATATATATATATATATATATATATATATATATATATATATATATATATATATATATATATATAATATGTATATATATATATATATATATATATGTATATATAAATATTATATATATATATATAATATATAAATAAAATATTATATATATATATAAACACTCGTTATGCAATTACTAATTAAACCGCGCAAGCACACACGCACGCACGCACGCACGCACGCACGCACGCACACCACACACGCACACGCACACGCACACGCACACGCACACACACACACACACACTTGATCAACAAAAAGCAGAAGCTAGTTTGGTAAATGTTTAAGCTATACAAACTATAATGTGTAGCATGCCACGACATTGTGTGTTAGAAATGTGTCGTTTGTTGCAGTCCTTTTGTAAAGAAGCTGATCAACAAGTTTGATTTTGAAGCATTGGATACTAAAATGGAAAGGAGCAAAGTAAGTGTTGCTTTCAAATGGACATTCCTTGCTGTCACTGCAATAAGTCTTGTCACACAACATTTCTCAGCATGCCTTTGAAACGAGAATAATGTGGGAAGTAATGTGTGATATACTCATTATTCTGGACAATATAAATAATTTATATTTCATATCATTATAACTGAACACAAACGCCAACATTTTTCTCAAAACGATGGATGTTTTGACCCAGGATTGCGAAATGCAGAAACATGCATGTGCTTGCTGGTGGTAATTTCTCGCACATTTCAGGAGCTGTTCCGTCTGCTGGTTCACGGCGAGATTGACATTCCGGATGGAAAGGCGTCTTCTAGCAGCGTTCTCGTCGATCTGCTGGCTGGCGGGGTAGCTGCTGCACGCACTAACCAGGTAAGACTAACAACGTCCAAGTGGATATTGCAAGCTGTGTATGCAAGAAGGATACGGGGACAGCTTAATTGCTCTCATTGATGTCGGCTACTGGGATCGAGCACTGCTGGCCGTAACCATCTGTCTCCATACATCTCATAATTACGCCTGTCATTTCATTATTACGCCTGTAGCAGTTCTCAGCAAATATCAGCCTCCTATCCTATATAGTGCCTGTAACTTCATTCATTCCGCTGTAGAGCCCTACGTCAGTCAAATGTTCCAGTATAATTGTGTGTATATGTGCAATCCCAATACATGTCAATCACAGTGCAACGCATTCATATTCACATGCATATTCACTTATAAGAAATTCGACGAAAGTCCTAATAAAGGCAGGGGGCACATTGCCAGTCACCTTATATCTGTCCATTGCTACCCTTTCAGGTGGTGGGGAAATTTGATCGGGAGAAAAATGGAGTGGTCGATTTTCTTGACTTCCTCACTTACATCCCACTTTTCCTGGAGGTGCACACTCGCATCGTAGCCAATCCCTTCAGCCAAGACGATGATCTCTGACTGGAATCCTAAGCCACATTCTACACAGAAAGAATTCGTCGTTTGAACCTTATTTCGAAACAATAGAATTACCTGCTGGCGGGCTATGTAAAACTTAATTATTGTTTTACATGAAAGAGAATACATATTTATTTCTAGTGAATGGTTGTGTGTATGCAGTCCATCGTTTAGTTTAAAGTGTATTATGCATAATGGAAAACGTGTTATAATGAAAGTAATTTCTTCCAGTGTTTATAGAAATGGAACGATGATCACGCGGCTGTTAAACATTATGTTCTGACAAATTAAATGTAATAATAATTATTATTGAATAACTATAAAATGTTAGTGATAATATTTTATAACTAGACGACAATCATGGATTATTTGTTGATGTTATTGTGTTAATCCCTCCGTTGTCGTTGTCGTTGGTAGCTTCAACATTATTGAGACATAACCATTACCTGACGTCCAAAAAGAAGTAAACGTTTCGTCACACAGGAGTGTAAATACCCAAAAGCTAGAATGCTGTACTTTTCCGAACGCTTCACAGTAAAACATTATGTAAGCACAATGTAGGTGTGTAGTACGTTACTTGATAATAATGACGCATGTCTTAAAATATATCATATGTATTTGTCGTCGTTACATATTCAACATTATGACATGTCGGTTTAACGGCTCGCATAGAAGAAAATTTTTTTTTATTTGTCCCATCATACATTTCACTTAATACATATATGTCCATGTTAAATTATAATTTTAAACAATACAGGTGTATATGATTGTAAGTAAACATATAAAGGAAAACAAACAAATAGGGTCAGGAGACTCCCCTAAGACTTTGATAGTCGCTATCGAGGAGCCATCTTACAAAATAAAATTAAACTAAATCAGTTGGTCAAACATATATAATTTTTTTGAAAAGAGAAGAAGAAAAAGAGAGAAAAAAACACCATAATAATAATATAATCTCTGTGTGTGTATGAGTGTGCGGGTGCATGTGCTTTTTCATGTGCATGTGCGTGTTCGTGTATTACTATTCTCGCTTGATTATGTGTGTTTGCAGTTTAGGCGCATTTTAGTATAAGGGTGACAGGTGGTTGTATTTTTTTAATGTTGCATACATATATAGCGATTTTGCCTTGTGAATGAATCTTGATAATTTTGTAAAAAATAAAGTTTTGTATACTGAGCAAATCCGTGTAAGCTGCATGTATTAAGCTTTTCCTTAACTAAAGTGGGAATATTATTAAGTAAAAATTATAAATTATGCCGAAGACATTTCTTTGCAAGTTCGTGTTTAGTTTTATAAGTATATATTTCATTCTTGATTCGTGTATCATAATTATGTATGTCATAGTTGAAGATTATCCTCCAGTTTTATAA
Source organism: Lamellibrachia columna (assembly GCA_963662155.1). Classification (NCBI taxonomy): domain Eukaryota; kingdom Metazoa; phylum Annelida; class Polychaeta; order Sabellida; family Siboglinidae; genus Lamellibrachia; species Lamellibrachia columna. The sequence continues at coordinate 41,931,646 of OY759263.1, read as the reverse complement.
ATAAACTGGTAAATTGTTATGTAAATATTTATAATAAAATTTTAATTGTTGTAATTTAAGAATGTCATCTACTTTTAACATGCTGAGTTTTTTTATGGAGTGGCTCTGCGTGGGAATTATATTTACTTAAGGTAATAACTCTCAATGCTTTCTTTTGAAGTTTTATTATTCTATTTGTTTGAAAACCCCAAGCCATGATGCAATAATTAATGTGTGGTACAATTAATGAATTATATAATAACGTTTTAATTTGTTGTGATAACATATGTTTTAATCTGTTTAAAATACCAATCTTTTTACAACATGCGTTTGAAATTTTTTCAGTATGTCTTTTCCAGTTCAGATTTGTATCAATAATTAAACCTAAGAAATTAAATTCCTTAACTTGTTCAATATTTGTATTATCTATCTTCAGAATAAGTGTCTGTACATTTTTATTTGCCCTTTGTAATGTCATATATTTAGATTTTGCAATGTTTAATGATAATTTATTTATTTTGAGCTATTCATTTATTTTTAAAAGTTCATCATTTATTAAAGATTATAAATTGTAATTTTGTATGTTATCATTAAAAGTATGTAAAGTACTTGATAAGGTTGTGTCATCAGCATAAATGATGAAATTAAACATTTTACTGGCTTGTGCAAAATCATTGATATAATATATATATATATATATATATATATATATATATATATATATATATATATATATATATATATATATATATATATATATATATATATATATATATATATAAATATATATATATATATATATATATATATATATATATATATATATATATATATATATATATATATATATATATATATATATATATATATATATATATAATAAATAACAGAGGTCCTAGGATTGAGCCATGTGGTATGCCAGTTGTTATTGGTAACATGTTTGATTTCATATGATCAATTTCAATATATTGTTTACGGTTATTTAGGTAGCTCCTGAATAAGTTCAGATCATAGCTTCTAGACAAAACATGCTTTCAAAACATATCAGTATTGCTCATTGTTGGCGATATATTTACATGGGTATTGGCGTTGAAATATAAAGTTGGATACTAGTTTTCTTGTTGTTGTGTTGTGCTGAACGTTTGTGAAATAATGCATTAACTGAAAATACTAAAAAAAACACATCGGTCAACTCGTTTTATATAAAATCTTCTGTCAATATACAGCACAAACAGTTAATTACAGGTACACTATGTGAACGGCTACATAATTACATATATTTTAAATACCGGGGTATTGTTATGAAGATAATGATAGAAATATTTTTTCAAACTTATGAAAGACAGTACCAGGGAAGAACCAGAAGGCAGAAAGCGGCAATTAATTAAGGAACAGTGTAGGTTTGAAAGTAGGGGAAGGCAGAGTTACTGGAGCCATTTTTCATTCTTTTTATATCTAGGACACAATTATATTCCTATGTCAAAATTTTTTTTACTCGTATAAACCATGATTATTAGTAGATCATTTTATACCAAGATAATATATCTAGTATGCACAGATAATTATATATATAGTTTATTCAAATAGGGTTGGTAAGCTGGCTCAATTAACACTTGGCGTGGGGTAAGTTGAGCCACAATATAGCGTAATTTGGTTAAATGCTTTATTTGTATAATTTACGTAGGCTTTGTACTAAAATTTCATAAAAACTCAACCAACACATCTACCCAATGGGTACAACACGTCTCTTAATAAGTCGGTACACTTAATTAGTATAGATTTATAGGCCAATCGCAGCCGGTGTAACTAACTGTTAATATTATGTCCCAATTTGCTCGGAAAAAACACTCGTCTTCATTCTTCAGCCTCTGCTCAACTAACCCTCCCTTGGGCTTGGGCCTTGCCCTTGGGTGGTTCAACTAGCCCCGTTTCGATAATTAAGCTTTTTTTAATTAACTTCTCATTACTGCGCGCAGTGATGTAAATAATCTTTCCTGTGCATAGGTAAACCATTCGTAAGTTCACGGAAAATAAAGTCTGGTCACATGGGTTGATAGTTTACACACCAGCAGACATTAATATAATAACAATCACAAAGTTTCGAAAAACATCAAAAAACTTTTAACTCACATTTTCTTACCGTTGTGACAAACGGCACTTATTGCATGTCAATCGCGTTCAATCACTGTTATGTGTGGTACCATGTAATTGTCGCTGCTGTAGTTTCCTTGAAAACATGGGTGGTTAAGCTTAGGCAAAGTCAATCGCCCTACAATTTTTTTCTATCTGGCTGTTGCTGTAGTAGGGGCGAAGATCTCGTTCATCAAAAGCTTAAGTATTTTCATGAAACGTGAAACCTTACAAAAACGCCATAAACAGAGCAATAAACACGTCTTTCGTGTCTATATGCATTCTTATATGTATATCACTAAAGTTACCTGACAATAACCATGTAAAAGTGTGAAAATATTACCTTTTTGTCAGAACGCATGTGCTTGTCAACATTTGTATATAACCGGGTGTTGTTGTGAGCGAGAATACCAAGCGGGAATCCCGTGGATCTATATAAAGTTACGCTAAGAATTGCCGTCTGCTGGCCATGGAGTTACATCATTAATCATGCCCCTATAAACTACTAACTTACTAACGGGTGTTTTATTTATGTATGTGCTGCTGGCCCATTCTGGCCTCATTCTACACGAAATCGCGTTTGATCATGTGACCCAAAGGCAACATCACGTGCACAGTATGGCGGCTAATTGTGAAATGTTTTCTATGTCACCGATAAAAGTACTACACATGGGTGAAACGTCGTTGGGCACTCGATAAACTAATGTCTTCCTTGTCTACATGCTATCTAGATCGAGCTTACAGCTTTGGATGGCATTTTTTCTTTAATCCTTGTTAAATGTGAGAACTGCAGCCAACTTGACAATAGCACAACAGTGTGTGAATTATGAAAACACTTGTAGGTCACATATTTAAACAACAATCTCCGAAAACCAACAAATAGCGACCATCGAGGGCAGCTAGAACTGAATGGATGACCCTGATCTCCAAACTTACAGGAATTTCAAGTAGTGGCGTCGTTTAGCGGAAGACTTGCGAGCCAATAGTAATTAATACCTACGTGTCCCACAAGGGGGAACGTTGCGGCGATGTGAACAACAAGTTTGTGGCATGTGTGCGATTGCGTTCTATACGTGTGTTATATTGTGTAATTTAATATACGCTGCTGCCAGTGAGTCACCTAAACCCGAATCAATGTATACGTGCGTCCATGGCAAAGGAGATGACAAAGAAAATGAGGTAAAGTGTTCGTATAACATGATGCTATTGGCACATCTGACGTCACGTAGACGTAGTGACGAAGGCGTCGAAGTTTGAATAAATTGTTCCACAAATTACCCCCAGTGCACATGATTTTGATTGTGACTTTTTCAGCTGCAGCATACATATTTGGGAGAGCCAACACATAGGGTAGAGAAGCGAAGTTTTGACCAACATCTACGTATTCACATACACTATGATGAGCCTACAATTTCACAGCTGTCAGCTTCAAAATCGGACCTGCTCAAGGTGACATACAATGTCATTATGCTTCAATCAATGTTCTTTAAAGGTCCCCATCAATATTTTTTTGCTTGTCTCATTTCAGACTCATTAAAAAAAATCAAACCTATCTGGGGAGTATATCACTACTTCTTCCGGGTATGAGTCCACCTTATCTTCAAGGCTTATAGATTTGGTATGTGTGCACATGTGCTAAAATGCTGTAAGAAAACGTAATAAAATATTTGGAAGAAAGAGAAAAGATGATAGCAATTTGAGTAGAGGAAAAGTTGATAGCGTGAAAACTGCAATTTCAATTAATGTTGCAAGCTGGAGATCTTCTGTTTGAAAATCTCCAAACTTGGTGCTGTAGCTGCGTTGGCTGGCAGGTTATTCCAATTAGCTATTGTATGGGGTAAAAAGCTATACTGGATGAATTGCTTAGTGATTAGGGAGAGTTGAAAAGCTTCAGAAGTTCCCCCAACTTACACCAGGGGTATAAGTTGGGGGAAGAGGTCCAGGGTGACTATGCCATGCAATGTCTTATAAAACATGACAAGGTGGATGTCGGTTCTCCTTTGTTGGAGGCTGCGCCAGTGCAAGTGTTTGATCATAGTGGTGACACTTGCTTCACTGTTGTAGTTGTTACAAACATACTGTGCTGCCCGTCTTTGGACCATCTCTATTTTATTTTTGTACGTTTGCGTGTAGGGGTCCCATATGGCAGCAGCATTTTCTAACTGTGGTCTAACTAATGTGAAATAAGCACTGGTTTTTAAGGTGCTTAATCAATTTGATTTTTTTGCTACACTCATTTCAAATACATTTTGCAAAAAACCAGACATACCTAGTATCCACTGCAACTTGCTAGCTTGTTTGTGTAATTTTTGTATGTAGTTTTTGTGAAATCATGAGACAAACTATTAAATTAGTTAATGCTTGTTCGAGCATTAACTGAAGTGAAAATCGAAATGCTGAAAAATGCACGATTTTCTTCCTTGGTGAAATTTTGTAACTTTGTCATATGATCGACAAGAGGATGGAGGTCACGGCCATGATCAGCACAGTGTTTACCATTTTGGATATCCATTATTTTGATCCTTACGACTAAAATCAATTCCTTCGATGATTTTTAAAAAAAATTCCATTTTTTATTAAACAGACTGCGCACATTACTTAAACTAGTCACATATTACACATCTGGACATAAACGAACTGGATTCGTGATGGGCTGAACCATTTGAAGGAAGCTGCTTTAAGACAAAGAGCTCATAAGGAAAATCCATCATAACACAGAAATAGATTTTTAAGAGTGTTTCACTAAGATGCTCATGAAATCCATCATAAGCCAATGTTCAAAATTTCCATCATAAGCTCCAATGTGTGGACAATTGGGCAAAATTAATAGAAAAGTTGTCCAAAGGTGGCTGATAATACAAACCATCAAACACTTTTCAACTACATTTGATTGATTTGTTCACTTGGTGAAGAGAAAAAATGTAATTTAAAAAAAAAAGACGCCATGTCACGGAGGACACTATTTATGTGACGCACCGGTGACGTGTTGTTTTGGCAAGTGAAGTTTTGACAGTTTTCAATAAAAAAATTCACATAGAGTGCCATCAACCTCAACCGAAGTGGTGTCATCGAGTATACCAATATAAAGGTTAGGGATGTACATATTTTGGTCAGACACAGTTAAAATTTGCTAAAAATTTAATAGCAAACGTTTCATGAACAACCTTGACCTTCACGGTGTCGTAAAACAGCGCACATGACGACTTGTCAACGTCAGTGCTGTAAAATAGATGCTCTAATAATAATCTTGTTTTGATTAAAATCATCGTACAAACTATTAACATATTTCTGACTGTATCCGGACAAAATTCAGCAAAAATGGACAAAAGTGGTTCGACTCTATATACTATTACTGTAACATAAGGATATTCACACTTTTGCAAGTTGTTCAATCTAACAATCAACATAAATTCTTTCGATGATTTTAACAAACGTATGCACTTTTTATTAAACTGACTGCATATTACTTAAACTATTCACACGCTATACATTTGAACATCAACAAACCTGATTCACGATGGGCTAAATCAACTGAGGAGACAGTTTTAAAGTAATCTTTTACTCAACCACTTGCTTCACTTTCCCCAAGTGGGTTTCTCCAGAAATATGTCAGTTTATTGTGGATGACACAATGAACTTCCATACATGTCACCAGGTGGCAGTACTGTACTTATATACTGGCTGACTAAAGAGACCTCTTGTTCCAAATAATGACATACGTGTCAACATTACCCCTTTCTGACATAAAATACAGCTTTTCCCCTGGTCCCGCTTTCCCACTTTTTCAACAAAATGCCCCTCATTTTTATAATAAAAAATAAATATAGTGCAGTAAAATTGACCTATTTGTAGCACACAAGGTCGTTCTAGGCACACATTGTATCAGTCTATATAATCTCACATGACTTCACATTTTCTTGCGCAATTGTTCGTTGTGAATGATAATGGCAAATCAAAATGGCAGCCCATAAAACAGGTTTGCATTGGCAAGAATAAAATTAAATAACATTTTGGAAAATCAATCTGGAGTAAAGGGGTAGAACATCCAGATTTTCAAAAATAACAGTCAATAACTTGTTGAAATAAGAACCTGTTGAATAGAAAAATCAACACATTATAAGGCCTAATGCAAAATATAGTCATGAAAAATAACACAACCTCTGCTTTGCTGAAATTTATAGGAGGTTCTCATTCCAGCAGCGACAGAGTATTTTGAGTCTGTCCTGAGAGTGCGACGTCTTGATGTGCCTGTAACGTTGGCCAGGTATGTGACAATAAGGTGACAAGACATTATTTACTTAGGCATGTTTGCTCGCTGGGAGCATGGGCCATCAACAAAAGTTCTCCACTGTTTATGCCATCTTAGTGAGGTCACTCCAGGTGTTACCCATCTTCTTAATTCCCTCTTCCTGGTACCACTGCCAGGTGTTTCCAGGCAGTCCTCTTTTCTCTTCCCGTGGGGGTTCCAACTTCCTTATTTAAGTGATTGTCTGGTGATACTGGATGTTTTAGTGCGTGACCAATCCACCTCTATTTTCTCATCTTTCTTCTCGTCTCCACTGGAGGCAGTCTAGTCTTTTTCCTTTTTTGTTGTTAACCTTGTTAAAACATTTCAAATTAATTATTCTGCACAGGCATCTACATGTATTGATGAAAGTGTTTGCTTTGTCATTCTCCATATTCCCGAGCTGTAAAGCCTGACATTATTATCATCATATTACTTTAAAATGTAAATAGTTTAGTTAGCATATGATATTACGTATATGTATGTATATATGTAATTTTTTTAGCCAAATGACAGAGCAAAACTAAATCATTTTATTTTGAAAACTGATTTTTAACTGATTTTCGAGATATCAGTTATTTTCTTACAATAAATAACAATTTAAAAAACATCATTGAATTGTTCACATACTTATTTCTGTGGTAGATCTTCCACATAAGTGGACATGTGGCACCACTGCAGGGCATAGTGAGTGGACTGTATAGCACTGCAGAACAATTGGTTGGATGAAATGCATAACAAAAATTTTAATAATAGGATCATACCAGACCACTGCCATCACCAAAACTTCTTCCACTGCAGCTCACACCTCTGGTTTAATCCTTTACTTACCCTGACATTGACCCAGGTAAAAGGGACCTTTTAGTGTTTCATCCCAATGACACGTGCAAAGTGGGGCGAATGAAACTGCCCAGGCTTCATGAATGTCCTTGCCTGTTGATACTGTTGAACCTCTGTGGCACTTGTTGGGCCAACCTGAATGTCCTTGCCTATTGATACTGTTGAACCTCTGTACGTGGCACTTGTTGGGCCAACCTGAATGTCCTTGCCTATTGATACTGTTGAACCTCTGTACGTGGCACTTGTTGGACCAACCTGAATGTGCATTTCTACTGCAGGACTTGCATAAGAAAGAAGAGCGTGCTGTTTCGCAATGACCCCAGACGGTACTGTCAGTTTGGCTGCAATGCAAATACTCTGTGCGGCTCCGTTGTTGTACCACAGCGCCACCTTCAGGTAGGTCTTCATATTACATATGAATATGTCCTTTAAATGGAAGCTACACTCGCATATACATTTGCCAAATTCGGTCGAAAAACATATAGTGAAGTCAGGGTTCAAACTTGGCATTTGGCCTGTGGGAGCAAATATTTACTCCAAACCTTGCTGATGTAGGAGGTCTATGGGTGCAAGTTGCACCCTACCCACCAATTGTTTTAAACACTGTTTGATATTGTTTTATGACTGTTATTACGGGTAAAGTGTTTCTAAAGGGAAGACACATATAAAGTTAATATAGTTTCAAAGATGACTAGTTGCATTGGTTGACTGTCAACAGCATTGGTAAGTTTTGCGTAAAGTTGTTTCAAAGTTAATGCAGGTCACAAGAACTTGTGCGCAGTATCGTAGTACAGTATTTACCCTGAACGTTCTATCTTTCAAGGTGTGGTGGAGGCATTAATAAAGCTGCCTGTGAATGTCATAGGCCTGCTGGATATCTAATGGAAGGACCAAAGTCAGCGTGGGGCAGTCAGGGCCTGGTGTCAACAACACAGACTACCTGTTGTATGTGTCGGCTAAGTTGGAGGGCTTCTGTCAGCAAGGTGCCTTCGCCTATGCCAGTGTCTGTCAACTGGAGGCAACACTGGACAGGTAGGGAGCAGTCAGCAAGTCAGTCCTTATAACCACATGTATGGTTTTACTTAATTCACATTAGTGTTGTGCACCGTATGGCTCTGTACAGTATACAGTACATACCATATATTTGACGGTATACATAGTACGGTATACATAGTACGGTATACATAGTACGGTGTACATAGTACGGTGAACATAGTACGGTGTACATAGTACGGTGTACATAGTACGGTGTACATAGTACGGTGTACATAGTACGGTGTACATAGTATGGTGTACAATGTTACGTCGTTATGCTCTGAGATGGAGTCTGGTGTATCTTTTACACTAAAACATAATTTAAAAAAAAAATGTAAGGCTCATTGATTTTATTGTGTACGTTTTAATCCTTTACACCAGGCATCAGCCAATTTTAGGTATATTTATACAATTAGTTGTATGCAATTGTTCAGCATCATGAAACCTTATTGCATACAGTATACATTGAAATTAACTGCATGGTTTTTTGATATACCGATTTCTACATGTGGTCCTGCTATAAGTCTTGTGGAATTTCCTAGGAATCTCAGCCGCTCGTGGCCTTGCATTTCCATCTACATCCTGCTTTTCCCATCTCTGCTTCTACTTCTCTGTGCCTGGTCTTTCTCCGCCTCTCTTTTTCCTTTTGCCCTGGGGGGCTCCATGTGAGCGCGTGTCTTAATGTGCTGTGTTGGCTTCTTGAGAGTGTGGCCTATTCAGCTCCACTTCCTCCTACTAATTTTATGTTAAGTTGGTTCTTGAATTGTTGAGACATTTTGTTGCCCATATATTCCAGATGCTGTGTACAGCCTCAGTGATAACTGTGTGTTTGTTTGCAGACCTGTCGTGGGATTTATCAACGTCTGTCCTGACAAATTCCATCTGACACTTCAATCTAGAGCTTTCATGAGCTATGTCATTCGACATGAGATCACACATGGATTGGTAATTCCACTTCGTTCATCTTTCTGTGGTCACATTCTGCCCTATTGGTGCAATATTGGAGGCACCATACACGCATTGCCAATGCGGTGGAAAAAAAGCTGACTATTGTAAAAATTTCAACTGCCAAAAACTAAAAAATATATCTTCCCAATTTTGTTTTCTTTTATAATCCAATGCAAGCAAGAATAGCAAGAATCCTGGAGAGTAGTGATGTGCTTTGTGTATGCCACAAGGTGTTTTGTGATTACTAACATGATCAAACACTTCTTTCAACATATCCAAAAGAGAGAAAGCTCTACAGGTAAGCAAAAACCTTTTGGAGATGTTGAAATAAGTGAAAATGAACTATCCTGATAAATGTTCAATTAATATATAATATTTACATAATACTGGTCATCATAAATAATAATTAATATAATGTAGTTAAAATATGAGTTGCAATGTGAACTTTATCATTTGTTTATTATATACATGTTTGTGGATCTTGAATCCGGAAAAATATGATGATAATAATATCTGTCGTTTCTACTAAATATTATGTAACAAATGACATGTTATGTTACCAGGGCTTCTTGCCGAACCTGTTTGCTTTCTTCCGCGATGGTAAGGGCAATCCATTGACAGCTCGCCATCATATTACAAGACGACCACCCATAGTCAAGTAAGAACAGGCTGAAAAATTGGTAATGATCTGTTGAAGGGTTGCTGAGATATGGGTGTAGGGATAAAAACTGTTGTCACATAACCTGTTCCCTTGAGTGGGAAAATGTTCAAAAATCATTACGCACATACGCACGCACACACACACACACACACACACATGCACGCACACAT
>OY759263.1:41781083-41921398 GCA_963662155.1 Lamellibrachia columna | reverse complement strand
TTAACCTCAGACCATCATCTCCATCCACCCCATCCTCCTCATCCACCCCCATCCACCCCATCCTCATCCACCCCCATCCTCCCCATCCACTCCCATTCTCCCCATCCACCCGATCCTCATCCACCCCCATCCTCTCCATCCACCCCATCCTCTCCATCCACCCCCATACTCCCCACCTTCACCCACCCTGCCCATCCAAATTTAAAATGCTAAATGAAACAGCTGGGGAAAACATCTCCCTCATTGAAGTCTATTTCGCTTACTGTAAGACATTGGTGTTTAGAGATAGTGGCGCTGTATGTAGGAAATGTTCTCAGAATGATTGCAGAAAGTTACTGAGTTGAGTTGAAAAATGATGTGCCCATAGCATAGCTAAGTTTGACCTGTAAATGTTTGCCCATATGTGTAAGATACTCAGAATGAACTCGACCAACGAGTAATGGAAGCTGTCATTGCTGTACAGAGAGAGGTTCGGAGGCACTTTGGCTGCTCACATCTGGAGGGAGCCGAACTAGAGGACCAGGATGTCAGTTCTGGGACAGGGTCACACTGGGAGAAGAGGCTTTTTGAGGTACGCTCACTTAGGCACATGCAGAATGGGCTGCATGGAATGGGGGGGGGGACTTTGGGAAGAGATTCTGTGAGATATTTCAAGGCTTAGAGAATTTCATGAAAAGTCACTTTAATCTGGGCTTTATTCATTTAGAAATTATTAACATGGATGAGTCAGTAGTGTAGAACCCCTCAAGGTGGATACCCCTTGGAAACAAGGAGCTCCCCTTGAAAACAGCCTCCCTTGAAAACAGTCACTCTTTCACAGTCTATTGTTTAGTATATCTACACATCTTTATATCTGACCAGTCTCTGTAATCAGGCCACCCCTTAAATTAGGCCACTTTATCTCAGTCACCTGGCTCATTAGAGGAGTCATATGTACTTGCATCCAACTATGATTTGATATATATATTGTGAAAACAAAACTTGGGAAAAAATTTACCTTGATGAGTAAGACACATATGTAAATTGTGCCGTGGTTGAGTCAAACCACTGCGTATTCAGGGAAGAAACTATACAATGAGTTTAATATCATCAGACATTTTCAGACACTAACTGTTGGGTTTGGCACTGTTTGTGGTTTCAGAATGAGGTAATGACAGCTTCTGTTTCTCAGAATCCGGTATATTCCCGCATTACTTTGGCCTTGCTTCAAGACACTGGGTGAGATATAACCTCTTTCTGTTTTATGTCAATATCCCTTTTCCAGTTCTCAAGCCAATTTCCCTCTTCCTCTTCTGACATTCATTATAACTTTTCCAGTTCTCATGTTGATGTCACATTTCCTGTTCCGATGTCAGTTTCAGTTTTCCTTATTACAAAGTGGTTACACTTTTCATCATTACACTGTCATTACACAGTTACTTATTACACTACTATTACATTTCTCCTTATTACACGACTGTGTTGGCATGGCATTGTTTAAAGTAACTGTGTTGTACAAGTTACTTTCATATGTTGGAAGTTTTTCTTACACAGCCAGACTTGCTTAGTCATACCAAGAAAATATCCACCAAGTAAGTTTCTCCATTTTTTGACCCTCTTCTCATGTTACAGTCTACAGCCCTAACCCTGTTCCTTGAGGTATGTGTGGGAGTATACCACTTTACTAGTTTGTTTATGTGTAATGCCATTAGGCACGCTTCAGTGGTAGATTCCATTTCAGGTGGTATGATGTGGACTATAAGAAGGCTGACATGTTGTATTGGGGTCGAGGTCTTGGATGTGAGTTTGCAATGACCAGTTGCATGGATTACATGGAGAGGCAGCACACAAGGTATTGTCTGCTTCAGGGTGCACATTTGATGACATGCTGTTGTTTTGCCTGCTTACTACTTACACTGGTATTTTATTCACTGGATGTTTCTGATAGTTTCCTTTTGGCTCTAAACAGAACTAGATCATAAATTCATAATGAATGACACCGTTCCAGAAATGCATAACTACCATAACTGGTGAACAAGTTAGGAGAATAAATGATTATTGTTGTTTTATCACAACTATTAAAGTTAACTCACTTCAATGTTACAACCATTGGTTGCCTTCTTCAAGAACTTAATTCTTGGAATTAGTTCTTCTTCTGCTCACCAGATGGTATTGCAAGCAGATTGTCCCATACTGGCTCAGCCACGTATGGGACAGCCTGCTTGCCATACCATGTGGTGAGCAGAAGAAGAACTAATTCCCAGAATTAAGTTCCTGAAGAAGGCAACTGACGGTTGTTGAAACATTGAAGCGAGTTAACTTTAATAATTGTGTAAAACAAATTTTTTAAACGTACCATAACTGTGAGCACAAAATACAAGAGAATTCATCCATAATATCTGGACAGAATCCTTCAAATGTTTTTACTGCATATCGCATATGTCATATTGCATAACTGCAGCATCTATAATCTCATCACAACCTTCTCACATTTATCATACCAAAAAGTTTAAATTGTTTGCCACATTTTCAATTACAACTCACCCATAATTTTAATTAGGTCTTCCAACATTTTTATGACCCAATTTTTAAAATTCTTTTCAAGATTAAAAAAAAATTACAACTCATTAATCCTTGCTTCTGTTGCCCTAGAAACAGATCTGTTCTGCCCTACTGTGATGTCGTGTCAGGTGGTGGCGTTATCCAGTCTCGTTGTAATCCGGAGAGAAATGCACTTGTCAGGTGTAACCTAATGAAGTATACCAAGAACCTTCCGACTCGGTATCAGGTAAATATTTATTCTTTCAGCCGCGCATTGCAAGTTATTTTAACCACCAGTGACATATCTAGGATCTCGCAAAGGGGGGAGGCAAGTTTAGTCATGAACCCATTAGTATACCATGTGTGACCCTGTGACTTTTTATGTATCTGGCATTAGGCCCAGGCTTTTACATTTATCCTCCATTATAACGGTATGCAGTGAATATATGCTGACAGTGATAAACCTTTGTAGCGTCGCTGGTATAATCTGGCTTTTAGGGCGCTGCATTGACATTTCCCAATTTACAGTAATAACTGTGCGCAAGAACGGATGTGCAAACGGGAATGCGGGTTATCATATTTTCCCGCGTAACGGGTGTTCTTCTGTCTGGGTCAGAAATCACATCTGATTTACACGTAAGTGAGACATGCACGCTTGGGGCGGAGCATTGTGTTTGTATGGCACTCTGTCATTGTGTTTATTTGTTCGTATTTGTAGCTATTTGTGGATAGCGAATTCATTACAGTATCTACTTTTGACGGCGAGATGTCCCAAATGTCCTAGACCTAGTTAAGTTAGGCAACGACAATGGCATGCTAGCGTTTGTATATCGTCCTAGTGGATAGATTAATGAATGTATAATGTGTTACCAAGAATGAGTTGCGGAATGCATAATAGAATTAGTACTACGATGACAGTGTATCGTGCAGTGGCATTAGGTTTCAACGAGTAATGTTAGTTGTAGTATTGTCGGCAGTATCAGTACCCCGATGTGGAATGTTCCCCTGTTGTCATTAGATGGCAGCACTAGTCATGTTACAATGTTCAAGCGTTACTGTTGTGTACTGAATGTCCTGCAATAAGTTACTTTCGGGTGTTACATTTATTTGTGAAAGTTATGTTGCATGGTCGGTACACTATTATAAGTAGATGCACAGGCATCGTGATAAGTATTAGGTTGCTATAACAGTCCAACCTGTTAACACGATGGTACCTTGACCTTGGACGGCTGGGCCATGTTTTCTTATTAAACCACTTTATTTATATTATGTGGAATATGGTGCTATGTTGGCAGTAATAAATTGTCCAATGTTTTGCCAGAATCTTAGATGCTATTTACATGGTAATCCGTGTTAATAATGCATCTTGGCTGTGTGCAGGCTACTGTTTGTTAGGATATTAGGATGTGAAGTGTGGTGGTGGCATGATAATAATCTGTGTTCTATCCATGTCAGATATTGTAGTTCTGAGTAGCAGTCGCCGTTTCCGCTGTAGTTTCCGTTTCGGCCATATATCATCTTGGTTAACACACAGAAATTAAGTACATTTTAGTAAAATAAACCTTATATATATATATATATATATTCTGTTTGCCTTAGTGTAATTCGATTGGTTTGGGGACCCGCGGAATGCTGCAGGTCACACATGCTATCATGTAGTGGTGCAACAGCTTAAAAAAATGTACGCCTTGGCCCAATGCTCCCCTAAATAAGCCACTGTCTACCACAGTCAATGTCAATGCCCCCCTAAATAAGCCACTGTCTACCACAGTCAATGTCAATGCCCCCCTAAATAAGCCACTGTCTACCACAATCAGTGTCAGTGCCCCCCTAAATAAGCCACTGTCTACCACAATCAGTGTCAGTGCCCCCCTAAATAAGCCACTGTCTACCACAGTCAATGTCAGTGCTCCCCTAAATAAGCCACTGTCTACCACAGTCAATGTCAATGCCCCCCTAAATAAGCCACTGTCTACCACAATCAGTGTCAGTGCCCCCCTAAATAAGCCACTGTCTACCACAATCAGTGTCAGTGCCCCCCTAAATAAGCCACTGTCTACCACAATCAGTGTCAATGCCCCCCTAAATAAGCCACTGTCTACCACAGTCAATGTCAATGCCCCCCTAAATAAGCCACTGTCTACCACAATCAGTGTCAGTGCCCCCCTAAATAAGCCACTGTCTACCACAATCAGTGTCAGTGCCCCCTAAATAAGCCACTGTCTACCACAGTCAATGTCAATGCTCCCCTAAATAAGCCACTGTCTACCACAGTCAATGTCAATGCCCCCCTAAATAAGCCACTGTCTACCACAATCAGTGTCAGTGCCCCCCTAAATAAGCCACTGTCTACCACAATCAGTGTCAGTGCCCCCCTAAATAAGCCACTGTCTACCACAATCAGTGTCAATGCCTCCCTAAATAAGCCACTGTCTACCACAGTCAATGTCAATGCCCCCCTAAATAAGCCACTGTCTACCACAATCAGTGTCAGTGCCCCCCTAAATATGCCACTGTCTACCACAATCAGTGTCAGTGCCCCCCTAAATAAGCCACTGTCTACCACAGTCAATGTCAATGCTCCCCTAAATAAGCCACTGTCTACCACAGTCAATGTCAATGCCCCCCTAAATAAGCCACTGTCTACCACAATCAGTGTCAGTGCCCCCCTAAATAAGCCACTGTCTACCACAATCAGTGTCAGTGCCCCCCTAAATAAGCCACTGTCTACCACAATCAGTGTCAATGTGGTCAGTTACTGAATTGTAAAGCTTTTTAAAATCAGAGCATACTTTCCTGCACAGTGTAAGTTTTGTTTCAGAATTTTCAGAATCTTTCTGGGGTGACATCTTCTGATATTGGCAGGTGTGGAGGGATGATTACATATGCTGACTTCTGCCCTTACTGGACGGTATGTATCTCACAAGGGTTTGCGAAATGAGGGCTGACTTTGCACAGGAGTAGTACATATTTGCAACCACAAGTCTTTAACAAGGTCACATACCTTCATTTAGCCAAATGGTGCTATTTAATAAAATTAAAAGAATCATGCGGTGTAGAAGTGTGCAACATTTTGAATGAAAGACCAGTTGAGAGTTTTCATCTTTGGTTTTAATAAACTGTTGATCAGCTAATTTAATATAAATTCAATCAAGACATTTGACAAATTGGTCACTCCAGTTAACTCACTGAATGACAAACTGGAAAAATCAGTCTGTCAAATATAGATGAGTTAATTCTTTGTGGATTTAGTTAAATAAACTTAACATGATGGGTTTATTCAATATGGTTTTCCACATTATGTGTACTATGGATTCTGATGCAAAATAAAGAGTGCAGCTGACTTGCCAAACACAGACAGCATAACCTCCATAAAACATCTAGATCATTTATGTAATTTCCCCCAAAGATTTCACCAGAATAAAACAAATTCAATAATCCAGAAGATTGGATAGGATTGACCTCACTAACCGAAACCCCCCCAAAATTGGAGGCACCGTACATGCATTGCCAAAAGCTGACTATTGTGAAAATTTTAACAGGCGAAAACTAAACAATATACCATCCCAATTTTTTTTCTTTTATAATCCAAGTGGACCCTGGACCCACCCACATCCAAATATTTGTTGGTTATGGAAATGTTTATATTTACAAAGCCCCTAAGATGACATACTGTAGGTACAGTAGTATTGTATTCGATATATTAAACATATATACCCTAATTAGCATACACCCCCTTTTTTATTCAGCAGGATCCAAAATTATTGTATTTTGACTAGTGTAGAACAACTGAAAAGTGTCACCATCTGGTGTTAAACACTTGGCACCACTTTTCAGTTGTTCTACCAAATTACACTACTAGTGTTAAACAGTTACCTTATTGTCTAGAGAAAAAAATTTGGTGTGTGCTTATAAGAATTTGATTCGTTGAAATTTTTCCATTAGTTTTTTTAAGCATACTGTACGCTTGTTAGGTTGAATATAGTATATCTTTATATTTATTGCACTTGATAATGGTAAGAACTATGGTGGCAGATGTTTACTCGGCCCACCAGACATGGCAAGCAAATGGGAAGTGAATGTTCTGTAGCAGACAATCAGCCTGGTAAGTATCAGTATAATAATTCTATACTAAAGATCCCTCCTCAATGCAAATTTCCTACTGTCTTGTTTCAGCCTCATTTCACAAAAAATCGAACCTGTCTAGTATCAACCTTGATACTGGGCCAAGTCGAAATTCAGGAGCAAACGGCAAAGTGGCTATGCCTATAGTATAATATAAGGCTATTGACACTTGCTAGCTACCCGATCTAATGATCAGAGTTAATTCTTACGATGATCTTAACAAAAGTACCCACTCTTTTATTAAGTTACCGCGCATGCACATACATTACAGTTCACACACAACAGATTTAGCCGTCAATGAACCTGATTTGCAATGGGCTAAATTTTCCTGTGTTTTTATTTCCTGCATTCATGTATATATGGTACTGGATGCTAGCAAATTGACAGACCTTTCAACAGTCACCTGTCTACTGCTGAATGAATATCTCTATGACCTCGTTTGTTGTGCTTTCAGCTTTTAGCAGCATTATAGAAAGAATTGTACCGGTAATCACTAACATCATTATTAATATTGCTGGCAGGCATATCTTAGATATGCCGTACAGAATTGATGCACTAACAAACACACATACACACACCAGTATGCACGTATGTGTGCACACGCTTGCACACATATACACCTAGGTGATATTCGGCTGTATTTTGACATGAATGGGAGGTCATTGTCAGACACCATTCCCATTTACCATTCAAGAAAATGTTGAGTTCTATGAATTGTGAAACCAAAACAATTTGCACGTTATATATACCTTTGAAGTTCTGTGATTCTGTCTATTGAATAAAATCCTTGGTATTATCAGATCTCGTTCTCTCTTCTGGGAAATGTGCAAAATATAGTCTGAAACCAAACACAATGCATGGCATGACAACAGAAAATGCTAGAACAAGGAAACAGTCCTAGGATAAGCAATCCCTTAAGGCCTGTTTACATGAGGGATTATTTGTTGGGTCCTATTTGAAGCAGTAGCCAATCCGCAACCAGCAGCTGGTGCACCCGTCGTCACCATTCATTGTCATGTTACACAGTGTTGCCCAACCAATTACGGCACAACTTGTGTAAACCGGCCTTTATTCCATGGACAGGAGGAGACTAATTGGAACACTTCGTTTTACCAGACAACAATATTCTGCTGGAACATTATGGCACACACTCCATATGCTTGCACCACTCTGCCATGTGGCGCATCCACAATGGCACCACTCGTCTCAAGCCTGTCTTCTCTGGCAGTGGCTGCTACAAGGTAAGTCTATCCATGGAAACGGTGTCAGAAAACTTCCAAGTCTCCTGCTTTGGGAAGTAGATTTCTTTTTCCAATTATTTTGTAACATCTGTTCTCCTTCTTTTTCAAATAATCTCCTTTTTGAAACAATTCCACATTTTCTATAAAAAAAAGTGTACATAATCCATAAATGGCACATTTGAGACCTACGTGTTTCTAATATTTCCGTATTGTGGAAGGGAATTCCCCCTCCTACAATCCACCCTCCATCCTTAATTGTATATATAGCAGAATGTCATTCCTCTTAATTCTGGTGTTAAAACAACTGCAATATTAATGTTGCCATAGTTATTTTTGGGGAAGCTGCCAGAAAACAATTACCTTTGAAAATGAGGCAGTGGCTGTCTTCTTCCATTTTCAGGACTTGTCCGATCCAATTCCATCTTCTTAGTTGGTATGATTTCTGTGCTTATCTTCTTAAGTTTTAATTAGTATATTTTCTCTTGACATTACATAATGGTCATCTAAATTTTAGTATGATGTTTTATTTCACAGTACGAGTGTGACCTGAAGATGCCTGGCCAACTGTTTGTGTATGTTTCAAACAAACACTTCATCTGCACCAAGGCCAGACAAGCACTGGAGATCAATGTCCACGTCAATGGAACTGTGGTCAATGGTACACTCGTCTGTCCTTCATATCTACAAGAATGTCGGGTGAGTTACAATATTGTGGCTGTGCACGATACAGATTTGTCGGACCGTGGGGTCATTGGATCATGCCAACTAGTTTATATATATATTATGCGCACATATGACAGATATGCATGCATGTATGCATACACACACACTCACACCACACTCGCATCAATTGGCCCACATTTATTTGTAATTATTATTTCAGGTGTAATTTTTGTCAGGAGTGGTTCCACAACCTTTGCTTATATTTTGTGTATTCAAATTATATATGCTATGCAGCGACTGTTTATATATTGTATATACATAATGTATCAATGTATGCTGAGTTTGGCTGGTCATAAAGCTCATATACAAACTTTCCTATGTTTTCCGTCTTCAACAAAACTAGCCAAGATTCCTAGTCTTAATTCTTTATTAGGTATTTGTGTTACGCATGCACGCACGCACGCACGCTGGCAGAGTTTTAATATGAAGTAAACATTACGTTGAGAATACACCTTTACCGTAACGTAGAGCAGTTACAAACCCAGATTACTTTGATATTTTGTGATTTAACATTTACAAAAGTCACCTATATATACAAACGTTTTGAGAAAATGAATTTCAAATCCTGCCTTGCAAAGAATAATGGTTTCAGACTATATGTATTTACTATATTATACCTAGAATTGCAGTAACGTGGATGCAGCATCTTGGTTCTTTGTGTTTTAGGTGTCAACTACAAGGACTACACTAACAACTTCTACTGAAGACAATGATACACACTCAGAGAGTGTCACATCTCCAACAGGGACACATGAGAATGACAGTACAATAAACATTGAGGAAAAGAGAGACTTTGTTAGCGCAGTATCTGTTTCCACTGGTCCGTTGTCTCTCATTTATGTGTTGTGTGTGGCCATTCTAGCAACAAGACTCTTCAAACTGTAGTGTTCTTGTTTGGTTAGGTTAACTCAGTAGTGTCTCGATCCGACACTGGACACTAACGTGTGTGTGCTTGCATATGACCAATTTCCAAAGTTTACCCATAATGCTGAAGCACATATCTGTTTACTGATTTACTAAATAAAACTGCATATTCTCATTTATTTCTCCAGTAGTTTGCTCATTGTCTGTTTTGTTAGCTCCTGATTACATTGTTGTGAGTTGCTGCACATAAACTATTAACCAGAACCAGCTTTGTTAACAGTGTGACAGTTGTCATGGTCTTTGTCAGACTGGTAACACGTGAAGCTCTTGTTGCTATTGTAATCGATGTGGTCCACAGCTTTGTCAAATTTGCAATGGTTTCTGGTCGGTTTGGTTATAATACTGGTTAGTGATTGTCATTACCCAGGCAATCACCATCAGAATAGTCCAAAAAAGACATCATTACCTTATTCTAGATTTTTAAACCAATTATCCTTGTACTGCATTGTAATTGTGTTGAAACATATATTAGATCGTGGATGCTGTTGCTGAGGTTTGTGCATCTCTGTGGTATATTCTGCGGAACAAGCTCAGTGCACCAACCCATCTTCTGTGTTTGGATTGCATGACTGCTCAGAGAAGCCACTTGGACAGCAGTGAGTTCGATAAGTTTGCATTGGATAGCATCAGACCAACCTAGGAATGTCCCAGACGTTGTCATCCAAACATATTTAATAAGATTGCCATCCCAAACAACAAGTTCCAGATGGCAAGTGGACAAGGAACCCATTGGCTTATCGAGAGTCCAACAATTTTCTCATCTGTGTGTAGCCCGCCTTTATCAGATATCTGTCAATTCTATTTTTAAACATTCACACTACTAGCATTAACACAATCATTTGGTAGTTTGATCCATTCATTTATTACCCTCTGTGAGAAAGAGTACTTTCTCATGTCCAAGCTACACTGCTCCTTAACTAATGCTGCTTTGTGTCCTCTGGTTCTACTGCCTTCTTTAAGTTTGAAGAACATTCCTATCAACATCCTCATAACCGTTCACTATTTTAAACACTTCTATTTGGTCTCCTCTCAGTCTCCTGGTCTCTAGTGTTATCAAACCACATTGTAATATGAGGCATATTCCACCTTGACCTTTACTATGCTTTTTGTAACTAATAGCCTGCATGGTTCAGGTCCAAATAGAGACTGCTATACTGCCATCGCCACAAAGAAGAACCAGTGACAACATTTATTTTGTAGATATCCACTCGTGGCAAGAAAAACACATCAAACTAATCTGCAAACGTCTTTCATGTTGACGTGGCTGACCTTCCGTTCCTAATGAACAACCGACTTTTATGGAAGCGGCTCGTCAGTGTTCCGGCTCTGGCCGGCCAATGATGATGACTATATGTGCCTTTTTTCGTTCCGTGACTAATCAGTTAACCTCCATGGGTCTGTGTCATTCATCTACGTAGTTCTACACCATAGTGTAGAACTGCCCACTAATTCCTCCAAGTGAGTTTGTGTTCCATTTCACTCAGGGCAATGAAGGTTTGTCAATTTCTGCTTGAATTATTAATTGATTTCCATCCGTTGCAATTATTCAACAGCACACTGTTCTGACTTGGCGGCTTCTTATTCTGTTCAGCCAGTTAATTTGGTCATTACTGATGCCTATTTTGTAGCAATATTTGCCATCTCGTGCTGATGCGGTCAAACAGAATCTCAATTACGTCATCATTTCATCTTCACATTGTCGTGTGTGTGCGTGCGTGCGTGCGTGCGTGCGTGTTCCGAGTGAGTGCGTGGGCTGGTAGTTGGACACGTGCGGCTAGCCACAGAGAGGGATCGAGTGTGCGTGATTGCGTGCGTACGTGCTCATGTTGTCTGAAGCCACCAATCGACATCGCGATGTCGTGGTTGGGAATGTTTGCAAGAACATCTTAGCTTACTGTGAAAGTACTTGTTAAAGTGTTCTCATTATTGTTCGTTGAAGTATAATCACAGAAAACCGTGTGACAAAAATGAGTGATACCCGGTAGGTGATCATTCATTAAACCGTGTGCAACTAAAATCAAGAATATCACGCCAGTGGTTTATTCGTGTTCTAAAAATGAAATATTCTAGTAATTTCTCAGATTGAATGAGGGCTGACATGTTAACCAGGACCGATAAGCGCATGCGCAGTTCTATGAAAATCGGGTGACGTATTGAAGCCTGCATACATAGAACAAACGCAGACTCAAAAACAAACATGCTATTTTCTCAAAAAGAGGCCTCGTTTAGTAAACAAAGGTCAAAATATGTTACATAAGTGGAGTTTAGACGCAAAAAGCATGTTTATGTCCTATTGGAAAGTATAGGAATAGGTGCATACACATATATTTTCGTTTGGCAAGCGAATTTCGCTAGACTTTGACACTCGTGACGTAGGGTTGTAGTAGACAAGTCCATCTCAAGGATTAAGGAAGGCCCCAATGTTTCGAAGGCTACTAAAAATAGATTTTGGAGAAAACCCGGATGATATGTTCAGAATTAGGGTATAGGGAAAGAGGTGTAATATCGCTCACCGCACATCAGCGCCCCTGCCGGCTGTAGGACTACACGAGCGACATCAGCGCTCCCTAGCGACGAAAGGACTGGACAAGGAGTCCTGTAATAGGGATCAGAGGTCATCCGACGTAATGGAGCAGCGGCGGCGGTGAACATCATTAATTAACCGGATATCAAAGGGCCTGACAGCATCATTCATTAACAGGGATTAAAGTGCCTAACGAGGAAACGAGAAACGAACAAAACACGGTATTGTACGAGTGAACACGTATTTTATTGAACAACACAAGCATGATACAACAAGGGTAGCGTGTAGTACCACTATGACTACTATGGCGAGTACGATGATGACGTGACTTGCGAGTGTTGACCACTACGCCAGAGGTCGTGAGCTTAGGGGTGTCTCCACCTCGCCAGAAGCTCAGTGGTGATGATGAGGTGACTTGCGGGTGTTTACCACCACTCCAGAGTTCGTGAGCTTAGGGCTGTGTCCACCTCACCAGAGGCTCAATCGATATACGATAGTACAGTCTACCCTATCTCAGCTGTTTAGGCCAATCAAATACGCGGCAATCGTTAGCCACTAAATCGGTGCCGAATATGTTGACAAAAGTTCTCATCGGAAAGCCGTTACAACGAACCAATAAATAAGCAATACAATATTGTCCACAAACGTTAGACAGAGGACTCTGAAGTATCTTGCTATTATGAGTCCACTCGGAACAATGTTCATTCATGAAGGTGCGGAACGCCGCGTGTTGTGGCGGCAGACCGTACGAACAGAAGTAATCACCGCATCCATCGGCATCCAGGTACACCGGTATCCAATGTTCACCCGGTTCGTCGCCGTCGTCGGTGTTGCACACGAAGGCGACCGGCAAAGCGTCTATCGTCTCGATGCGCAGGTTGGCCTTTTGTACCAGATGGAAGCAGACGCCATCGTACTGGAAGTCGCTGCGAGACAGTCCGTTCCCCTCGTCCTGCCACACCTTACCGGTCGAGAACAGGTTCATGTAGCACCTGATGAAGAGGTTTTCGTCGAAATTCGGCTGGAAAGGTTTGGAGTGTATCTGTCGCCCGTCCACGTACACTGCGAGGAAGTTGATGGCGTTGTTCTTGGCGTGAAACGGATTCTTGTCGTACGAACCGTTGTAGGCCTCGTTATCGATGCAGCATAGCACCAGACGTTTCGGCAGGGTGCCGACGAACAGGTTCTTATGCGTGTGCGATCGAGCTCCCGCGGGAATGGAGTACACCTTGCACTCGACGGACCGCGTCGGATACTTGACCGTGCTCTTCTCGAGGGCCTTGATGTGCGCCATCTGCACGGACGGATTCAGGGTGGCCTTCTTTGTAAACAAGGTCCTGTAATCAGGGTTGGCCCCGCCGGCCATAAGCGCAAACGCGGACATACTGCGCACCAGTCGTATCTTGACATTGACGCCATTGATCAAGAATTTTTCCTGCAGAAACAGGTCCACGTGGAGACGACCCGTCATGTCGACGACCCGACTCTGTACGATGTTCGCTCGTCCAGCCACGAACCCTGCATTAGCCGCGGCCCTGGCATCGATCTCGGCATTCATGCGAGCGGCCGTGTCCTTGTGCCACAGCTGACTCATCAGGTGCGTGGCCTTGGCATCGGTGCCTTATCTCAGCAGCGTCTCTGTGTAGGCACAATACGCATACGTGTTGATCGAAGGGTTTACGAACGTACCATTCAAGTAGACGTCGACTTGACTGAACAGCGAATGCAGCCAGTTATACACCGGGCCCACGGGATCGGCCAAGTCGAGGTCAGCCCCATCGGCTCGTTTCAACTTCGCCTGTACGTGTAGCATCGTGTTAGCGAGATACAGGTAGTCGTCTCCCGATCCGGGTATCAAGAATTATATCGGTCCACCCGAGTCGAGATAGGCCATGGGCTGATGTTCCAATATGTGGCTGTCGACAATGCTGTTATGAGTCGGGAGTACGGTAAAGAGATCCAGCTCGCTCTTGACCCCCTCGCACGACTGTCTATGCACGAACGCCATCGTCGAATATGTTGGCCTCACGTTTCCTGGGCGTCTGTCTCTTGTGCTGTCTCGCCACTGTAGTGACTCGTTTCTTCGCAGACGCGCGTTTTACACTTTTACGAGGTCGCACGCCGCGGGTCAAAAGGCCACTCAACAGGTTCTTACAAGCATCCGTGACGCGTCGTTTGGCTGCTTTTTTATGCTCTGCCCGGACAAGACGTCGTTGGCGTCGCCATGCCGGTCTTCAACGCTCCCCTTCTCAACAAGAGGCTCCTCTCTTGATCAGTGGCATGGCGCTGCACAGCAGACCTCCGAACAGGCTTCCTAGTCCGTGACTTCGCTGGTATCGGGCACCGACAAAGTAGGGCAGTGCACCACCCACCTGGCGCGCGTAATATTCGTTGTAATACTGTTGATTGGTACACGTGTGTGTGTGTGTGTGTGTGCGTGCGTGCGTGCGTGCGTGCGTGCGTGCGTGCGTGGGTGGGTGGGTGGGTGTGTGTGTGTGTGTGTGTGTGTGTGTGTGTGTGTGTGTGTGTGGGTGGGTGGGTGAATGGGTGGGTGGGTGGGTGTGGTGTGTGTGGTGTGTGTGTGTGTGTGTGTGTGTGTGTGTGTGTGTGTGTGTGTGTGTGTGTGTGTGTGTGTGTGTGTGTGTGTGTGTGTGTGTGTGTGTGTGTGTGTGTGTGTGTGTGTGTGTGTGTGTGTGTGTGTGTGTGTGTGTGCTACATGTTGACCACTCACATGCCGGCCTGGGATCGCCGGGCCAATACAATAGATAGATACGTACGGCGTGGTGACTGACGGTGGCTTGTCTACTGCTAAAAATACCAACGGCTGTGCTAGTGACTAGCAGGGCCAACTTCCATGCAGTCGTTCTGGTAATGGTAGAAATGCACTATGTTGCAACCCCCTTCAGACTGGATGACGGATACGCATCCGAGATAGAGACGTTAGAAGACTGGAACGACGAATGTGACTTTGCAGCGGCATTGCTCCAACATCGACAGGGCTGGCGGCGAGTTATGGACGATGTACGGCGCCGACGACCAACCACGTTGATCAATAGACGAGGGAGATGGCTATAACGACTTGAAAAACATGAACATTTTACATTTAATGTTGTAGTCGTATTAATGCTTGTTAATTAATAAAATACGTGTGCACTAACATGATACCGTGTTTTGTTCGTTTCTCGTTTCCACGTCAGGACCTTTGATCCCTGTTAATGAATAATCTTCGCCCCCGCCGCCCCCTTACGTCGGATGACCTCGGACCCCTATTACAGGACTCCTTGACCAGTCCTTTCGTTGCTAGGGAGCGCTGATGTCGTTCGTGTAGTCCTACGGCCGACAGGGGCGCATTCCATAATCTGGTAACTCTAAGTGAGAAGCTTTCTTTTCTAACATTTGTACAAGCACGTTCTATAAACAATTTCAAACTATGACTTTGTGCAGCTTCTTCTTCTTTCGTGTCCTTCACACAATGTGTTGCCACTTGCGGGCGCACGCCTTTGCTCGCTCAGTGACAGTGACGAGGTCTTCTGCGGTGCAGGCCTCATCCAGTAGTCGACAGCAGAGGAGGTGGGCCATCGTCTGCAGTTCCCCACAGTTGCAGTTCAAAGACTGGGTGTCATCAATGTATCCCCACCTCCTCATCGTACTTTTAACACGGCCAACGCCAGTGCGTAGGCGATTCAGAGAACGCCAACAGAGCCATGCTTGGTCAGACCCCGCTGGCAGGGTTTCAGCCGCCTCTAATCCAATTTTATTGGAGGCTGGTATATCAGCTATTTTGCTGTTCAACATCTGTATTCTAGTGATACTAGGAGACGAGTCGAGCGGTGTCACTTTGTGCATGAAGCTCTTCCGTGACTTCAGTCGGCTAGCAGCTGGCATATGGTTGAACAGTTGGTGTCTGGTATCTGTCGTTAGTCGTGATCGTTCCATGCGGCTGGCAACAGTTCTCCTGATTTGAGGGGAGCTATGCCGGCCAGCAAGTGTACGCTGTCGACGTTCGCCGGTTTGAGGCAGCCTGAGATGATTCGGCAGCAGTCATGTAGAGCAGGGTTCAACTTGCTTGCGTGTGTGGACCTTTCCCATACCGGACAGGCATACTCGGCAGCTGAGTAGCAGAGAGCGAGACAACTAGATCTTAAAGTTGATGCTCTGCACCCCCACTTCGAGTTGGCAAGTTTGCGGATGATGTTGTTTCTTGCGTTTACTTTCATCTTGGTTTTTTGTATGTGTGTCTTAAAAGAGAGAGTTCTATCGAGATGAACGCCGAGGTACACTGGTGTTGATGTGTTGTTGAGACGGGTCCCATTCCAAACAACGTTTAATTCTCGCTTAGCGTCTCTGTTCCTCAGGTGGAAAGCACACACCTGCGTCTTAGATGGGTTTGCGCGCAGTTGGTTGAGGTCGTAGTATGTGGACAAGATGCTTAGTGCAGACGTCAGATTTACTTCGATGTTATTGAAATCTTTTTCTTGCGATGCAATGCATAAGTCGTCCGCGTATATGAAACTCTGTGTATCAGTGTGCACGGGCTGATCGTTGGTGTAGATGTTGAATAACATCGGTGCCAGTACACTTCCCTGTGGTAGTCCGTTTTTCTGTCGTCGCCAACGGCTCTTTTTACCATTCAGCACCACGAAGAAACGTCGGCTTTCGAGCATTGTGCAGCTTGACAATGTTAGATACATCACTGTCATATTTCCTATGGAGCAGTTTATATACCTTAATCATATCACCACGAGTTCGTCTATATGCAAGTGTAGGAAGTTTCAATCTCTGAAGTCTTTCCTCGTAAGGAATATTCTTCATACCAGGAAACTGTTTTGTTGCGCGTCTTTGCACAGTTTCGATGGCATCTTTGTATTTCTGTTTATAAGGGGACCATATCGATATTGCATAATCTAGATGACTCCTAACTAAAGCTTTATATAATGGCACAAAATTATGTTGATTTAGGGTTGTAAAGGACCTTCTAATAACTGCCATGATACTATTTGCTTTGTTTATTTTTTGGTTGATGTGTTTATCAAATTCTAGGTTTTAATCAATTATAACCCCAATGTCTTTTTGTTCTTCTATTCCTCCTAATTCATGGGCAGTATTATCTATCTTCAGGTTGTATGCATACTCTTGCTGTATTGTTTTCCCTACGTGCATTAAATTACATATATCTGGGTGGAACCTTAATAACCATTTACTTGACCAAGATGTTAAATAATCTAAGTCGTTCTGTAGTGTATGCTGGTCATGTGGACTAATAATCGTTTTGAAAATCTTTGTATCATCCGCAAACATATATACATTTGAAACTATATTCTCAGGAAGATCATTTATGTATAAAACAAATAGGATCGGTCCTAATACACTGCCCTGTGGAATACTTGTTATATTTGCCCACTCAGAATTTGTACCATTTACATTGACCTGCTGTACCCGGTCAGACAAGAACGCCTGGATCCATCTTAGTGTGTAATACTCTATACCATACGATTTAAGTTTGTCTATCAATCTTTTGTGAGGGACGGTGTGAAATGCTTTCATGAAGTCCAAATATACAACGTCTACAGATTCCCCTCTATCTAAAGCTTTGGTCCATGAGTCAATAACATTTTATAATTGGAGTACCGTAGCTCGACCTTTAATAAAACCAAATTGTTGCGTACTAAATCATTTATTCCTAATCATATGATTGACAATATGATCTTTGACACATTGTTCCATACATTTACATATTATACTTGTTAAGCTGACTGGTCTATAATTTCCTGCGTTTTTTCGATTACCCTTCTTAAATATGGCCGAGATCATTCCGTTTCCATTCCTTTGGTAGTTCACCCACAGACTGGTCTATAATTTCCTGCGTTTTTTCGATTACCCTTCTTAAATATGGTTGAGATCCTTCCCTGTTTCTGTTCCTTTGGTAGTTCACCCACAGCCAGTTAATTATTAAATAGCCTAGCTAGTGGTTTACATAGATGATTAGATAGCTCTTTCAACAACCTAGGATGAACATCATCTGGCCCTACCGATTTACACACATTAAGGTTATCAAGTCTTTTTTTAATCATTTCCTCATCAATAGTCAATTCTTCCATGTTGTGCCTTAACTTCACTGGTGGAATACGAGGGATATCACCATCTGGCTCTATAGTAAAAACACTTGAAAAAAAATATCATAAGACATCTGCCTTTTCCCTATCAGACTATGTGAGTCTAGATTTAGGATCTTTAGGGTCTGTGTTCAGATCTGAAACACCTTCCCGATTCTTGGTTTTGGAGTTCATATATTTCCATACTGGTTTTGGATGTCTTAGAGTCTGTTGCTAGCTTCATCTCAAATTCCTTCTGTATCCTCCTCGTTAATTTACGGACTTGATTTCTAGCCCTACAATATTCAGTATAGTATAGTATTTTCCTTCTTTTGTCTCCATATAACGTTTCCATAGTGTTTTTTCTTAATTTTCTTTACTGATTCCTTGTTTAGGGGTACTTTTCCTTTATGTCTGTTAATTTTACTCACAAGTCGATGAGGGATGAATTCATCCTGTATCTTTTTAATATATTCTTTAAAACCTAACCATTGATGGTTTATAGTGCTCGTGCCAAGTATCTCGCCCCAGTCGTCTTCATACTATTATAATCCCCTTGGTCGTAATAATATTTAAGTCGTGTATGGCTTGCTTATTTCTGCATAGCACCTAAATGTAATGATGAGGACAGAGTGATACCCTTACCAAGTGGGCTTTCATACACTATATCATCTATCATACCTTTTTCATTGGTGAAAACTAAATCAAGAATGTTCGATTTATTTCCTAATCTCTATATACTCTCACACTGGACATATCCGGGTTTTCCCAAAAATACATTTTAGTAGCCTTCGAAACATGGGGACCTCCCTTAATCCTTCATGGACTTGTCTACTACTTAGGGTTATCTAACATTATGGCGCGGTCCGTGAAAATAAGATGCTGCCTGTTCAACAAGGTTTTTTTCAGTAAACCACTGGTGTGAATTTCTTACTTGTAGTTGCAAATGGTTATGTTTTAGCAACGTAACTCTTATAGGTACAAAGGCCAAACCATTACTTTTGTTTCCCTTTAACTCTACTCGTATATATTTGCATATTAATTCATTAAAATATCCAGCCCAGCCCCACCCGCCTGCACAAACTGTCAGAACAGTGGGATTCTAACTTCACATTTTTTAATTGATGACGATACAATCAAATTACAGTAGTACACCAAGCAGTAACATTACAGTTAGCAAGCTACGACTTATCCAAGTAAATGAACCATTTCTGCATAAAACACGTCAGCTACCACTACCACTATCTCCATAAACTACTATATATACCATATAATGTGCGTATCATTGTTGTTCAGGCTAACCTTTTAATCTTACCTGGGTTGAGTCTCCTAACAATTATACAGGGTACTACATTTTACCAGGGTGTCTTTTTGATTATATAAAATAAAAAGTGTTTTCTTATTAGTACCGGTTTATATAGAAGTGTAGCTGTATAAACACTGCTGAAGAATTAAAACAATGAAGTCCATTTTTATATGCTCCATGTGATTGGTTGGACATTTGTTTGTTTGTTATCACGCTAAATTCTAACACAATGGACTTCGTTGTTTTGATTCTTCAACAGCAATATTATTGAAGAATCTAAACAAAAGTCAATTTCCATATGTTACATGTTAGTGTAATAGAGGCATATCCAACTAACCACATGGTGTATATAAAAATGGACTTCCATTTCTTTGACTCGAGAGTTCTTGAAGGTTCTTATTTAACATTGCATGCAAAGCCCTGATCAGCTCATACAGTTGTAGTGTTCACTGCGAATATAATGCTAAGTATATAATACCATATAAGTATAAACACGTGCTTTTGTGTGATTTTCTACGTCGACTAATTAAAAGGTCTGAAACTAACACCTCTTGTTTGCTTGTACACACGAAACGTGAATATGACATGAATGATACTATACTCAATTATGTGGCATCTGTGCCAAACAGGGAAGACCACGTGAAGGTTGCCACCATCTTCCCCACATTCATATTATCTGCTCCCCTGTTCCGTCCGGTGCTGTTTCTTCCAAGACAGGTCCTGCACCCAAATCCACCAGTTTCCAGTTGATGTCGAGTGACAGATCCCTCACTATAAACAAGAAGTGATGACGAACGTTAATTTTAATTATCCATGTTGCTTCATATTCACAGTTAATACCAGTTCCACACAAAACAAGTTCCAACATTAATCATTAGGTTCATTTTATTGTGACTGTACGCAATCAGTTAAAACGTATCAGGTATACCGTAATCGTATTTAATGTTACAGTGAGTCAGTGGCATAATCGTAATTACAACCTGTATACTACAGAGATGTCAACTTCCAACCATAAGTCCGAGTACTGATGTCGCGGCAAAGCCCCGACGGCGACTGATGAATGCGGTCGCAGCAAATGTTGAAGGTGTTTGTGGAGGAGTGTATGGGGATATCCCCTCTCCCATTGGGGGAGTGTATGGGGGTATCCCCTCTCCCATTGGGGGAGTGGGGAATGATGCTCCGTGATGCATTTAAGAGCCATCTGAGCACTAATTTGGGTAGTCCAAAATTAAGTTTTTAAAGAAATATATTAATAATTTTCACTGAACATCAATATTTCATAATACCTTATCAAATGATTTCATTATTAGATGACAGGCTTTCATTCCAATAGCAAAATGTGCATAAAAATCATCATTATCAAGAACTGAATGTGGAGTACAGAAGTCAGAACTGGTGTAGATTTATACAAAGATACCATACATGTATTTTAAAACATACATTTTAACATATAAATAACAATGATCAAGTGTGATCCGTTGGCATTGGGCATGCCATTGTGAAAAACACAACAAGAACGCTTGTCATGACTATCGTCAATGACAATGGACAGACAAACATCTGAGTGACGTATCCGTAGGCATGTGGCACGTAAAGTTATCAATAACGAGGAGGAGTACAGGTTATATAAATAGTGTGAGTACACTCGCCCAGCTACACCCACTGCTATCTCCTGTACACTCGATGAGCGATAATTGGCCAATACAATAGTCGAGCATATCACATTTTGATTCAAAGTTCGTTTTCTTTGTATTTCCGAAGTGTCATCTGTGATAAATGATATTACTGATCGTGTAAGAATATTAATTTTGTATACACGATGAAAAAACTGCTAAAACGCTGCCGCGAACGCTATTTTGGAAACCTTTTTGATCATTTCCCGAGCTGGCATGAATGAATGCGTAGTAAAAGTGACGTAATTTGTAGTAGAAATATGCTCATTGGAAAGTGTGTGGTCGCTGATTGGCTAGTAGTTGCCTGGGAGAGGTAGGCGGGGACCGGAAAACAACGGCTGTTGACAATATCGTCACGGGAAATATTTGATATTTTGTATGGGAAAGGACGGGAGAGTAATTATTGACTGAAACGCCGTAATAGCGTAATGGAGGGCCAAATATCGAAATGGTTACGCCCAAATCGTAATGGTTGGCATTTCTGATATTGCACACCTGCCAACTCTCACGCATTCGGCGTGAGTCTCACGCATTTCTATCTAATGTCACGCTCTCACGCCTAGGGCTTACTATATCACGTATTAGCGCCATTTGAGATGTATAATTTTATTGCACACCGGAAAACATTTGTTTTTGATCCTGGAAGCGTTCCGAAAGCTTTGCTAACAGCAGTAGGGTCGGGCCAGAGAGCAAGCCTAGCAATATATAGAACCCGCATGCCAATTGGTCATTCTGTACAGAAACAGCCAATCAGCGCTTCCGTAAGGTATCTGTCCATTTCTACATCGCTTCAGCCATTTTCAAGTGGACGGACGGACGGACGGACGGACGGACTTCAGAGGCAGTCTCTGACGTCACTCCTCACAATCAAGATGGCCAACCCCGATTCTGCCATACCCTATTACAAGTGGGAACCGTCCAAAGAGGTCTTGGCCAAAGCTAAGGCCACCAAGGAGTACAACATACAACACAAAAAGTGAACATGACTACAGCAGTTTCCACAATATGTGAATAGAAACAACGCATGTGTGCAATATTTGACATTATAATACTTTGTTTCTTGAATATGATATTACTTCTAATCATTTGCCTGTGGGAAACGTGTTATCGGAACAACATTTAGCTGCTTGAAATATACTGTTCGGAAGTTAGAAAGACAAATACACGGTACATTTAATCTTTCATATACATTTCCACGTTTAGCGCATTACTAAATGAAACATTAACTTTAAACTGACAAATATGGCTACTGAAAAACATTATTTTTTCAACCCTGAAATGCGGGAAATAGCTGCATTTTGATTCTACATTATAAACATTTCCAGGGAGTTCCCCCATATCCCCACCAACGAGATGGGGGAAAGGCGTTGGACACTCCGCATCAATAATCTCACACATTTCAAACTCGGGGTTGGCAGCTCTGATATTGTATAATCAAGTACTGTTTAATTTAAATACGTGATTACATTGTAACTTGACCAAAACGTTACACGTAAATCTTTACACGAAGCAGCGTCTTTAGCCAGTGACGAGCTGATGTCATTGCTCTCTGGTTTTTTTTACAGCGTAATTGTACGTATTGTTTTAATGTAATTGTACACAAGTCAGTAAAACTAAATATTATACAAATTATACACGTTCAAAAGCATACAAAGTACGACGTTAATGAATCTGCTGTGTCCCAGTGATTGTTCCTTTGCATATTTGACCTTCCGTGACAACCATCAACCACACGAAAACTCTACATGGACGATGTGGGCATCTGATGCACAAATGGCATATCAAAGACACTGCAACATTCGAGTATGACCACGACCAGCAAACCGTTGACCACATCGTCAACCACTGCCACATGTTCGCCTTCAGTGGAGGCATCTCTGAGGTCCACTCAGCACCCCCCCCCACAGCACCCCCACCCCCCACAGCACCGAGAAGATCAACAACCTGAAACCCTGCTGCTCTACCCATAGGAAAGAAGATTCGTCGTGTCATACTTACGTGAATCGACAACATGCCGCTTGACGTCTTCTCCTGCTTCTCGCAAAGACCTCAAAGTGCCAGAAGCCAACTTTTCTGTTATTCTTTTGACGCTAACATCAATGAATTGCTGAAAAATAATAAAACAACCCGTTGAACCATGACATAACTTTCATAATAACTTTAATGCTCCCATGAGCTTTAAAAATGTAAAGCTTTAAAATGATATTGCCTAATGGTTAATTTTATCGTCGTATCACCAGTGGTTTCTGTCCAAACCAACCCCTGGTTGATAGCCCAATAAATATTTGTATTTTATACAAGTAGACAGTGCAGCTGTTTAAACAAATGGGGCGATACTACTGAATGTAACTTGTCCTCTAGGAAACTACGTTTATATACACGAGTTGCACACTGGTGTGTGTGTTCAGTTTTGTCGCCATCTCGAACAGAGAAATAATACGTGGCCTAATGATTTCAGCTGCATTCTTGTCAAATGAAATACTTTACCTTTGCCAGGATCTCATATTGACGACCTTTAATGAAGTTCATCAGCGCATCCTGTCCGCTGTCTTCTGCGACATCCAGTGGTGTTTTGTTGCGTTGGCTGACCAGGTCGAAGTCCACTCCGCGTTCATCCAGTAGGCACGCATTCTGCAGGTCTCCACGCATTGCTGCAAGGTGCAAAGGATTAAGCCCAGCAGAGTCGACGACATTGACATTGGCCCCGGCCTCCAGCAGCATTTTGGCAACTGTTGGATTTCCTCGATATATGGCGACGTGTAGCGGTGTCATGTCTTGTGGCTGGATCAGATTTTGACCATTCTCCTCGAGATACGTCTCAACCTTCTTGATGATTTCTCGTTCTTGTTCGTTGCCCCAGCCCGACTTGATGACACGTCCGAAGTGTGCCACATCGATATTCCCGGCCCGCGTCTTCTGTAGAAAGACGGTGACGAGTTCACGGTGAACCTCGACATAGTGCCAGGCGTGACGTCCCCTGTCGCGTCCACGTACGACGTACGACTGGTGGGCGATAACGTACAAGTCTTGAGCGTCAATGAGTCTCGAAAGTAAGTTGGCTGCGTTGAGTTTCTCAAGAAGGGTCTTTGTCAAACTCTCGTCTCCACTCTCTGCCGCATAGTGTAGGATATTGCGGAGTCTTTTGTCAACTTTTGTCAGATCCGGACGTCGACTGAGTATGTACACGAAGCAGTCGGCTCTCTTCTCGTCGACGGCACGCATCAGGGCCGTCCTACCCAGACCATCGGCCGATTCGACGCTCATGCTACATTCCTCCACCAGGTAGTGCAACATCTGACGACGGTCGTTGAATGCGGCAAGTGGCAGCACTGACGACGGAAGATGAACACTGAAGATACTCAACATCTGCAGCACCTGGATACAACCGTTTTCAGCAGCATATTCAACAGCGAGTTTGTCACTGCCGTCCTTTATCGACAGGTCTACCGGTTGACGACGACGCATCAGGGTTTCGACAAGGCTCGAATGACCCATCTTGCATACCACGTGCATCACGCTCTCGCCGATTTTATTCACGTTGTGCACGTTCACTCCGGCCTCGATGACTGCTGTCAATACCTCTACGTTACCACCAACACATGCCCAGTAGGCGACATTGCAGTTGACGCAATCCTTTGCTTGCACCTGTTCGCGGAACTCACGAATTATGGTTCTGACCTCCTCTACGTTGCCACTCCTTGCTGCCTTCATCAAGGGCTTCATGCTCGCCTCCCAGTCGTGGTAGAATTCCAGGTCAGCGACCATCCGGCTGGATTTGCGCATCTCTGCAATTCTGCGTGATGTACAACCACTGTACGGCGACCTGATGTCCAGTGACACGGCAACGTCATACATTCTCAGCAGACAGTCCTGTCGCATGAGTGGGGCCAGGAAGGTATAACGGCCATGGATGATGCACAGGTTGAGAATGTTGTAACCCTCCTGTGTTGTCACAGTGGCTAGGTCGATCTTAATGCGTTGTTTGCGCAGTTGCACCTCGAACTCATAATGGTGGTACTTCTGGTCCTTGGTTATGTTTTCTAAAACCTGTGCCACAATAACGCCGATGCCACCACTTCTCTGTTGGTGCCGTGCCGCCCGCCTTGTCGGACGTGCGTCTTCTTGCGCAGGTGACGGGGAACTTGATGAACGATGGGAGCCATTCACAGCTGCTGGCTGACAGGTGTCGCTTACAGGTGACTGCTGGGGTGTCGTGGCTTGTCTCGTATCATTTCCGATTGACGATTGACCAGTGCTACCTAATGACTGACTCTGACCATTCATAGTCTCTCTTGGTGAGTGCACAGAAGGAACTACACATTCAAAGCTGTCAACTGCTGCACCATCTGGGACAGACAAACACGGTTGGAAAAAAACGCTTCATGCTGCATTTATCAATCTTTGCTATGGCTGTATTGATTATTTAGTTACAACAAGTTCTCTATATTTGTTCCTTAAGAAGAATCTACTTTCCTACCATCTTGAAAACTCTTCAGTTCAGTTTATTTGACATGTTATGTACCTCTCAAGAAACGTGATGATATTCTCGGAATCTCAGACTGACTTTTTCGTCCTTTTTCTCGAGAAAAATTAAAAAGCACTCTTTGTTTGCTATTTTTAAAACTTGACGAACATTATATTACATTCAGCAAACCTTTACCCAAACTAGCAATGAATCTAAGCTGGTCTGAAGCGAAGCTGATTGCTCAAAACATTATGAAGTTTGTCATGTGCACCAAATTTGAAAACACTACAACCAGTGACCATTGTTGGAAATTCCAACCAACGCAGCCCCAGACCCAATACAACCAGTGACCATTGTTGGAAATTCCAACCAACGCAGCCCCAGAACCAATAGAACCAGTGACCATTGTTGGAAATTCCAACCAACGCAGCCCCAGAACCAATAGAACCAGTGACCATTGTTGGAAATTCCAACCAACGCAGCCCCAGAACCAATACCATTCTTTCTTAATTTAATTCCTGTTCTGGTTATCTTGCATTAATTTCAGTTGTCTTTGTCTTAACAATTTCAGCGATTCTTTCTTGGTGAAGAACCGTTGCATTTTTAATGATATCCGCTACAACCAGTTTTAAGAATTTCATTATACCGGTGCTATCTTACCAGCACAATTGAGGGCATGAAAGCAAAACAACTACCTCTGGCAATCGTTTTATAGACTTCTCCAAAACCTTCGACTGCATCCACCAGGAACACATGTTTGAGATACTTTTGGCCCATGGGATACCGCCCTCCATTGTAAATATTACATGAATGATCTAAGATGATTCTTCTGCAACAGTACTATCCCCTGAGACTAAAGAATTCCAAATGCAAGGAGACACCCTTTTCCTCTTCATTACATCTTGTGTACACAAGACAATTCTTGACCAGCCTGCAGTACAACAATAGCGGGGGTCGTCTTGGCAATGCTGCCTGGAGAGCCGCTTGCAGCGCGGGGGTGACACTCCACCCGCCAACCAAGCGGCTGGG
The DNA here is from genome assembly GCA_963662155.1 of Lamellibrachia columna. NCBI lineage: Eukaryota > Metazoa > Annelida > Polychaeta > Sabellida > Siboglinidae > Lamellibrachia > Lamellibrachia columna. The sequence continues at coordinate 41,894,776 of OY759263.1, read as the reverse complement.
GCAACAGGCTGGACCCAATTTTTCGAACCTCCAAGTATATGCCACCAAACGGAGCAAGCTGTGCACCATGACCATGTGCTTAATAAACGTCCAGTCGGTGAGAAACAAGGTGACACCCCTCTCTGACTATATTATTGAGCACGGCTTTGACATCGTGGCCTTCACAGAAACATGGTTACGTAATACTCCTGATGATGACCAGATAATCAGAGCCCTGATAATTCCTGGCTACAAGTTTACACATGTTCCGAGGAGACAGCACAAGAACACCACAGCTAGAGGAGGTGGGATTGCCATTCTCCACAAATCCAACATCAAAATGGCATCAAAGTCTTCATGGAAAACAAATTCGTTTGAAAACATGGAAGTCACACTTAGTGCTTCGTCAACAGTGAAACTGGCTGTGATCTATCGCCCTCCGCCATCAAAAAGAAACAAGTCAACCGTTGGCCTCTTTCTGAATGAATTCCAAGACTTCCTTCAGCACCACGGGGTCAATTCTCAGAACACCCTGATTTTGGGTGATTTCAACTTCCACTATGAGGACCAACTGAACACTGATGCTTCCCGCTTCCGTGACATCCTTTCGAACCACTCTCTCTGCCAGCACGTGTCGGGACCCACTCACATGGATGGGCATACGTTAGACTTGATTATCACCAAATTAACGGACATCTGGTATCAAAGACTACTGTATCTGACTTCTTGACATATCATGGCGCTGTCCATTGTGATCTACATCTGCCAAAACCCCAGCCGCTTCGACAATCAGTGCAATACAGGAATTATGCTGCCATAGATAAAGAGATGCTCCGAGTCGACATTGAGGCATCAACCCTGTGCCTTGACCCTGCCACCTCAGCGGCAGGTCTTCTTGAGCAGTACGACACTACCCTGTCAGCTCTATTAGGCAAGCATGCCCCAGTTCAGACACGAACAATCACAGTCCGACCCAAAGATCCTAGGTTCAGTGGTGACATCAAGATGGCTAAGCAGAAGAGACGGCAACTGGAGAGGAAATGGAGACAATCACGGCTCACAATTTACCGCGATCTCTTCAAAGAGCAGAGACGGCACGTAAATCAGCTCATCTCCTCTGCCAAGTCTACTTACTACACTGCAAAGATCACCGAAGCATCTGACCACAAACAGTTGTACAATGTTGTCAACGCCCTGTTGATCAAGCCAGAAGCTAGCCTACCTGATGGGGGTTCACTGGAACAATTGGCTAACAGATTCAGTGCATTCTTCCAGGACAAAGTCATGCTGATTCAGTAGAACTTGACACTCAAGGCAGACCCCAACTACGTGCCTCCAGATGACAGTCCAGGCACTGTCGATAATAAACTCAGCATTTTCTTGCCTGCAACGGAAGACGAGGTGAAACGACTGATCAACAAGAGTCCCTCAAAGTCATGTGCACTTGATCCTGTGCCGACCTGGTTTCTGAAGGAACATTTAGACTGTCTTCTACCAAGCGTTACAAACATTGTCAACTTGTCCATGTCAACAGGAATTGTGCCGACAAAAATTAAAGCTGCGCTTGTGACGCCTTTGCTCAAGAAGCCTTCATTGGACAAAGATGTCACGAAAAACTTTCGACCTGTCTCTAATCTGTCCTTTATCTCTAAGTTGACAGAGATGGTAGTGCTGAACAGGCTCATTGACCACGTCTCGCGCAACAATCTGCAGGAAAAATTCCAATCTGCCTATAAACCGAATCACAGTACTGAAACTGCATTGATGCGAATCCAGAATGATATCTTGATGACCCTGGACAACAAGAGGGGTGTCTTGCTGTTCCTACTTGATCTGACAGCGGCGTTTGACACTGTAGATCATACACTACTGTTGGCTTGCATGAGAAGCGCGGGAGTCATCGGTGTCGCACACAAGTGGTTTGAGTCATACCTGACTTCGAGGACTCAGACTGTCTGCCTAGGCCAGACCCAGTCTGACCCGTCGGAGCTGCTGCAGGGAGTGCCACAAGGGTCTGTTCTTGGCCCAGTTTTGTTTACACTCTACACGGGACCCATTGGGCAGATAGTTAGGCGGCATCGACTTGACTTCCACCTCTTTTCTGATGATTCTCAATTGTATGTCTCATTTAAGATCAAGGACACCAATGATGAGATGGCTGCACTGGCACGCATCCAAGCATGTATGGGAGAACTAAAAGCATGGATGACTCATCATCGTCTTCAGCTGAATGACGATAAGACTGAAGTGCTTGTGATCACTACACCGAGCTCGGCTAGCAAGCACAGTCTGACTGATGTCGTCATCGGTGACTGCATCCTCCAGCCTACTGCCGTCGCTCGCAACATTAGAGTGATGTTTGACAGTGAGCTCAGCATGAAATCTCAAGTGTCGAAACTGTGCAAGGTAGCATACTTTCACCTATATCGGATTCGCTCCATCAGAGATTGCTTGACACAACATGCCACTGAACTCCTGGTTCACTCCCTTGTCATATGGCGACTGGACTATGGAAATGGCCTCCTTTATGGTGTACCTGACCAGTTACTGGACAAGCTGCAGAGAGTCCAGAATGTGGCAGCTCGCATTGTGGTCAGAGCCAGTCGCTATGACCACATCACATCCATCCTAGAGACTCTCCATTGGCTTCCTGTCCGGTACCGTATTGAATACAAGGTCTTACTGATGACGTTCAAAGCTCTTCATCTGCTTGCACCGAGCTACATTGCAGACCTGCTCCAATTTTACCAACCCTGCAGAACATTGCGATCCTCATCAGACTCTCTTCTGACTGTACGCAGTGCACATCTCCGCCATTATGGTGATCGTGCCTTCTGCATCGCCGCTCCTCGCCTGTGGAACAGTCTTCCCCATGAGATGCGAAAATGTGACTCTCTATACACCTTTAAAAGACTCTTAAAAACTATCTTGTTTAAACGCGCTTATTATTCTTAACTGTCAAATTTATTCGACTTTTAGTGCTATGTCCTATGAACTTGGATTTGCTGTTTTTTATGTTTTTATTTATTTATCTATTTATTTATTTTTTAATCGTGACTGTCTTTAACTATGTTTGTGTCAGCGCCTTTGAACAGGGTCACCTGGATCCATGGCGCTCTAAAAGTGCTCTAATTATTATTATTATTATTATTTCAAATACCTTGGATCAATAGCTCCTAAGTCAATGAAGGACTGTCTGGAACATTTTGGGAAAAGTCTGGAAGTCAGCTCTTGGTCGTGATACCAAACTGGCATTTTCAAAGCTTATGTTAAGAGCATTCTATTGCACAGATCAGAAGCATGGATAGTCACCTGCAATGCGGAGACCGAATAGATGGATGCAATACCCAGCTTCTGTGGCGTGTGCTTGATGTTAGATGGCAGGACCATTATGACTGATGCCCAACTGTATGGTGACCTACCACCTTTTTGTGAGAACGAGACAATTGCAATTTGTTGGTCACTGCACGAGGGTAGTTGACCAACCAGTTTCTATGCTAGTATTTTGGAAACCTCATAGAGGTACTGAATAGCTGGGTGGGACAGGAAAGATATATGATATCATGTCCTCTGATCTACTCGCCACAGTCCGTTGAGGTCTCGTCACTGTTTGAAAACAAGAAAGTGTGGAGAAAACACGTTATTGCTTCCATTCCATGCAAGTACAATGGATAATGATGGTAGTGGTGGTGAGGTGTGAACATGTACTCCAATAAGTTATTTAGCTGGGTCAACAATATATGATTAAAGATTACTTTGCAGTTGATAAGATCTGTTTTACCAGAAGTTGCAGCTTCTATTGTGACAGGTGCACAGTATAAGCATTTATTATCTCCATCAATTACTTACCAACAGTGTCCATTTCTTCAAGTAACTGTAGAAAGTCAGCTTTTTACTAAAACATTAAGAGAAAAACATTCATTAAGAGAAAAACATTAATTGTGTACATTTCAAAATAATTTGTATTACATTCCAGCTATGCCATATATCATGGCATGATTCCAACCCCAGGTCTGATATGAACCATGCATGTCATTCTGGAATTGATTTTTTGTTTCTAAAAGTAATTGGAATTTGTGAAAATGTAATTGGTATTTTCAATTACCTTTTCAATTACATCACGTAATTTTTTACTTTTTTAATTATTTGTTACAAATAATCAATAAAATATAATATGCGTATATCATATCTGTTTGCCATTATGTATCATACACGGTATGCTGAAATTAAGCTGCTCTAAAATATATGTTATTTTTGTTTCTGTTTTTTTTTTACATGACATTTATCTCAACTTTCAAGTGGTTTACTGTTCCTCATAATGCTTTACTTCATTTATTTTACCATGAAATAAAACAAGAATAAACAATTGTTTCATACAGTGTCTAGGTGTGAACAGTATTTGTACCGTGGCTGACGCAAATCTGTTAGCACGACGTCATTTTCGTGTTCCCAAATTTACGCATGAAACTGTAATTTCAAGCCTACAGAATAAAAAAATTAAGTGCTGAACTGTCAAATTTGACGTCTGTTAAATTAGAAATTAAAAGCATTAAACTGACGATGATTCCATTAGACCTCAGTAGAAACAGATTTTGAAAAAATCACAAATATTGTATGAAGCAGCGAAAATGGTGTCCCTCATTACGTTGGAATTATTTTCCACTAGTATCCAACCACTTCCGGTGAAATTTGTGAATGAAAAGGTCACGTTATCAAACCTCCCGGATGTACTGCAGGCGCCGAGGAAGGCTGAACAGTCGCCATTTTTCCACTTTCCGAGAAGTTGAAGACTAAGATTCCAAGTCCCAGTTTTACGTCGTGTCTTGTCATTGGGAAAGGAATTGAGATGAGAAGAGTGCTGATGAGGAAAGTGGAGATGAGAAGAGTTCAGAAGAGGACAGCGGCACTAGAGATGAGAAGAGTGCACATGAGGACAGTGGAGATGAGAAGAGTTCAGAAGAGGACAGCGATGCTAAATATGAGAAGAGTGGAGACGAGAGTTCAGAAGAGGACAGCAGCGCTAGAGATGAGAAGAGTGCAGATGAGGACAGTGGAAATGAGAAGAGTGCATACACCTTACCTAAAGCTCTTGACTGACTCTGTGTGTGTGTATTATTAGTATAACTTCAGTAACATAACAAGCACTGCATATGGTGTGTTATTACCTGTTTTAAAGAAAAGCAGGAATAACTTTGGAATACCCTTCACACCCATTAAGTGTGTACCGAATGCAGAAATATGAAAAGTATTTTTGCAGACACCATAATGACTGCGGATTAACATTTGATACCATTTAATTGCTTTTAACTTAGGTGCAGTTAGTGCTACTGGTGTGATATTAGTGCATGATTTTGTTGTTGTTAGTGTAAAGAACACAGGCAAGAAGAACAAAGCAGATCAGATGTATGTACCCAAGGTAAGTTTTATTTTACCACTGATTACATTGAAAGATTAACACCCTTCATTATCCCAGACCTTCAGCTGCTATCTTGTGTTCAACCAACAAGAGACAATTTTATTATTTATTTGAAAGTGACAAACTTATGTTTGACCCTTATTTCTGTCCTCTTTTTTATCACAGGTAGCTTTAATACTTGAAGATGGTTACAGCTCGTCATACATGGTAGAAAACAAGTGTTTTCCTCCATCCAGCATGTGATATCATCAGCAAACTTACAGCACCAGAATATGTGATGGTTGGCTCGTGGCTTCTAATAAAATTTCATTTGACAAAAGGCCAAGAAGCTTTTCAAACAGTAAATAGAAGTTGAACCGTGGACTTCCCCAGGACAGCTGTGACATTTTTGTGCTTATATTATGATATGGAGGTGCCACTTTCAGGTTTTGTCCGAAATACATTGATGATTGTTAAGTTGAATTTGGAAAATAAATTGTATCTCTGGTATATATTGTCAACATTGTTTAATTTACTGTTCTGTCAGTCTACATATATACCTAAATAGTTTCATGTGTGCACTTTCAATTTTAATTTTCTGTCAGACTTGTTATTAACCTAATTCATGTCACTTGAGAAAAGACTGAAAAGTTCCCCCACCAATAATATTTTGGTAAAATGTAGTGTTTCGGAACAACAAGAAAATGTACAAATTAATTATTAGCCCAATTTATAGTATTCACAAGACAAGTCCTCACTGTATTTAGTTCCATTTGTACACCCCTGTGGAGTTGTTGTTCCCCGTGTAAAGGGACACAAATATTTTGGTGTCCCCTTTACACGAGGAACCTCTGTTTTGTCCTTAAATTTTAGGAAATTTCATTGATACAATTAGTTTAATGCTTTGAATAATGTTTCAGTAGATCCTATGCCTCAAGTTAAAATAACTTTTACTCAAAAATTCAAGTGTTTACTTTTCATCGGTTTTTGGTTCCAACATTGGCAAAAGTTTACCATATTTGGTCAAACCGGCAGACAAAAGCAGACACCGAATTATAGTTTAGTCAAACGAGACCATATCCAAGCAATGTTAATTGTAAAGTAGTCATGGTGTTATACCAAATGTGTGGCAAGATTGATAGAAATCAATTGTTTGGACCACTCCTGAAGAAAAACACTTTTCAAGTTTGGTGTCCCCTTTACATGCAGAACTGTGCTGGATGCGCCTGCTGAGGCTCTTTCTGCTCAGATGTATGGCATTTGTTTAGAAAAAATTTATCAATTTCATAAATTTAACATGTTTGAGCAATAGTTGATGACTTAGTTTTAAAGATTAAAGCATTTAAAATTTTTAGTACCAATGTCACACATTGGCCCCCTAATAAATGGAACTACCCATATGTATGAGTACGATTACATAGCTAAAAGGTAAGTATAAGTTTGAGTACATTTCATGAGAATGAGTACATCTTGTATGATATAGCATATTAAAAAAATAAACAACAGAAGCAACTCCAATTGACTTGAAAATCAATGACGTAAAAAAATTAAAACATGATATATGAATCAATGAAAACTGTAATAATAAATAATTAAATATGTAAATGGGATGTAAAATCACCATTGTATACAATAGTGCTGTTGCGATGCACGGACAAAAGGCACACATGGTTGGACAAAACCATGGAGGAACACAGGAGGACATCAAAAGAAGGCTATCTTTGGCAAGAGTAGTCTCGCTTATCCGACTCTCGCTCGGCTTCGTAAATCTGCCAAGAAGAGAGTCTGGCAGCAGACATTTTGTCTCATTGTTACCCACTGTCACCATTCCATTCTGTTTCCATAAAACACCAGCAGCCAATAAGCATCATTGTCGAGATGCTACACAAATTTTTTTTGCTTGATTTAACTTCAGCCAGACAGTTGTGTCAATATCATCACAAAGTTTAATGTTAATTCTAATTGCATCTTAGCAACTGATAAAAGTTAACTCTTACTTTATGAATTAGTCAAATGCCTGGATGACATCATAATTAGCTAATTATGTATGTGCCCAGAATCTTTTTAATTTCAGTCACAATGAGAACCTCACTCTGCATACAGACTCAGACGTGTTTTATTTGACCTATATTCTCATTATAAAACAAAATTCAAGACAGGTCAAGGAGACTCCCATTAAGACATCAAATGTCGCTATCATGGGAGCCACCCTATTAAGGTAAAAAAAATATATTATATAGCCACATGATCACTACACTACAGAGTCTCCATTGTAGCTTAGGTTAAAGATTTACAAATATATAACAATTAAGAATAAGACAGCATGATTTATAATTCCTAATAAAATTATTTGTAATGTAAGTGGAAAAACCATATAGGATGTGAGTAAAAAAAGTCAAGGATATTATTTGGAGTATTGTTAACAATCTGTATTATATTGTGTCTATTGTACTTTGTTGGTTCTGGGAATAAACAGATTATTTCTTCCACGTGTGTAGTATTGATGAATTTCAAAGTTGTGTGTGTATGGGATGTGATTGAAGCTTTCTGGTAAGAGCATATTATTTAATTTGAAATAAAATTTTAGTTGTTGGAGTTTGTATATGTCGTCCAGCTTGAGAAATTTAAGTTTTATGTAAATGGGATCTGTGTGAACATTGTATTTACTTAAAGTAATTGTTCTTATTGCTCTCTTTTGGAGTTTAAAAATGCGATGGGCTTGATGTCCCCACACCAATATATAATAATTTATGTGGGGAAGAATGAGAGAATTATATATTATAGACAAAATATTCAAAGGTAAAACATGTTTAAGTTTATTTAATATTCCAATTGTTTTAATAATTTAGTTAGCTATTTTGTTTATGTGGCTCTCCCAATTTAAGTGGATATTTATGGTGATACCTAAAAAATTAAAATTATTGACACATTCAATGTTTGTCTCATCTACTTGCACTACAGGAGATTCAATTTTCTTTTGAGGCATGTAAAATATCATAAATTTTGTTTTTTAACGTTTAGAGAAAGTTTGTTGGCCTTTATAACCATTTGCATATTTTTGTTAATTCATTGTTTACACTTTGGCTTCGGCTTTGGCCATCCCAAGATTGAAATGTATTCAATGTACTGGATATGGTGGTGTCATCAGCATATATTATAAATTTAAAGAGACCACTAGAAAGTGCTATGTCATTAATATATATAATAAATAGGAGTGGTCCTAAAATAGACCCTTGGGGAACACCAGTAGTTATCGCTACTTCTTCTGATTTTAAATCTCCAACTTCTACAAATTGTTTGCGATTGTATAGGTAGATCAAGTGCAGCACCATTTACACCATAGCAATTTAATTTATGTAACATTGTGATCAATGGTGTCAAATGCTTTCGATAAATCAAGGTATATGTTAAATGGAGTTGCTGGCTGAACAAGTTCCTGAACAATTCTATCTATTATTTCTAGAGTGGCTAGTTCTGTAGAATGTTTTTATCTAAATCTGGCCACGAAGGATTGAATATCTAAATCTGATAACCAGGCGAAGATGTGTACGATAAATGGTGGCGCCACAGCAAGGAGCGAACGAGGCTATGACAAGAGGTGCATTCGTAACACTCAAACAATTATGGAGATCCACCAAGTTTAGCACAAAACTGAAAATCTTCAAGAGCAGTTTTGCAGTAATTTGGTGTCCAAAGAAATTTGGACACCAAAAGCCCCACTTCCCAGGGGAATAAAAAAAACATCACCATAGCCTAGGACCCCAGACACATAACAAATTTCAGCCTTTTTGGCATAGGCATACATGCAAAACTGAGGGTACAAAGAAACAAATACAGCCACTACTCTGCTTGGTGTATGGAAGTTATGCCACAAGTCACATGTCCTAGAGGCTAGACGACATGTCATAAATTTTGAGTGTTATGTCACAAAAGGCTTGGACGATTTGTTACAAATTTATTTGAAGTTTTTATTTGTTGTTCAAGCATTGACCATAAATCGGTGGTCATTTGTGCTAATGTTGTTCACTATATTTGCAGTCTACATTGAAAACACACCATGTAAATAATAAAACATTCATGATGAGCCGTGTGTCTTGCTTGCTGTGTAGAGTGGCCGTACCATGATCATCATCTGTGGCCATCTTTCCACCTAATGAAACAAATTGCAAACACCTGCAGGGCTTAAAATTCGCCTGAAATTTTAGGGGCCAGCTGGCCCCTGAACTTTAAAAATTAGGAGCCAACAATAAAATTTGGGGGCAAATTGGCCGGGATAGCAGATTTCATCTATTAATTACCAGATACCAAGGTGCGTAGTTTGTGTGTAACACCAGCCTATCCAGTCTATAATATAACAGAGACTATGGCGATGAGGAAAAACTAACAAGAGAAAGTCCAAGTTTGTGGAAGTAACTGGATGAAAAAAATTGCGGGAGTGAAAAAAGTAAACAAAGGAAGAATGCAGGAGCTGAGGGAGGAGGTTGGTGTGAAAGAGAGTTTAAGGAGGAAGCCGGCGAGGAGTTGGTTAAAGTGGGCACATGGAGCGAATGGAAGGGGAACGGTTAAGGTTAACAAAGAGAGCTGATATGCTCAGAGTGAAGGGCAGAAGAGGAGGTAGACGGAGGTGGGAGGACTGTGGGAGGACAACATCGAGGGATGGGGGAGTGGTAACAGGTGGTGGAGACAGCAGTGAAATTGGAACAGTGACAGAAGGAAAAAAAATTGACACTCAGTATCGATGCCAACCTCACCCAGACTTAGGGGTAAAGAGGAAAGCAACAACATAATACGTAGTAATTACGTACATAATGTATAATAAATATTATGTACATATTATGTGTGTGAACATGTGCATAATCTATTGACCTCCTTTATTGCTTTTATTTTTTATAATTCATTGATATCTTTAATTTAGTTTAATAGCTGAATCATAATACATTATTAGCATCAATCCGACCATGTTTCTCTTCTGAAGTTCAGAATTATGTTTAATAGAAGTTTTATTCATACCGCTAGAAAACTACTTGCATAAACTAGCAGACATAATCAGGTAAAAATTAGAATTCTGTAGAATTCAGAGGAAACAAAAAAGCTGGATTATCTCGCTTGTGGCAACATGTCCCCAATACTAGTTACCATGCCCATGGAATAACCATGCCCATGGAATAACCATGCCCATGGAATAACCATGCCCATGAATAACCATGCCCATGGGCCATGGCTATTCCCACCATTGGCGTTGTCATTGGTAGTGGGTAGTGAACCGGCAGTCGTGTCTAATTACATTCTCACAGCAAATATAAAATGTACGTTCACAAAAAGATATATGTATAGTGATGCCGGTTTGTAATTAAAACTTTTAATTCTTTCTTATCTATATAAACGACCTACCTAATAACCTTAAATCAACTGTTCGACTCTTTGCTGATGATACTATTATCTACATGACAATATCCAATGGTACTGACCTGACAGCCATTCAACAAGATCTAGACAAGTTGGCCAAGTGGGAAGAAACATGACAAACAGAGTTCCATCCCCAGAAATGTAGTGTACTCCACATAACCAGATCCTTTAACCCGAAATACAAACAATACACTCTTCATGGCCACATACTCGTAAAGGAGGACAACACGAAATATCTGGATGTGGTCATAAATAAAACACTGTCCTGGAATTACCACATAAATGATGTCACAAAGAAAGCAAATGCATCCTTAGGTTTCCTACAAAGTAATCTCAAAATTGGCCAGAAAAAAATAAAAACCAGTGCTTATTTCACTTTAGTTAGACCCCAGTTAGAATATGCCACTGCCATATGGGACCCCTACACATAAACGTACAAAAACAAAATAGAGATGGTCCAAAGACAGGCAGCACGGTGTGTTTGTAACTACAACCGTGAAGCAAGTGTCACCACTATTATCAAACACTTGCACTGGTGCAGCCTCCAACAAAGGAGAACTGACATCCGCCTTGTCATGTTTTATAAGACATTACATGGCATAGTCACCCTGGACCTCTTCCCCCAACTTATACCCCTGGTGAGACCCTCCCAGCACATGCATTCTGAAGCTTTTCAACTCCCCATAATTACTAAGCAATTCATCCAGTATAACTTTCTACCCCGTACAATAGCCAATTGGAATAACCTGCCAGCCAACGCAGCTACAGCACCAAGTTTGGAGATTTTCAGACAGAAGATCTCCAGCTTGCAACATTAACTGATATTGCATTTTTCACGCTATCAACTTTTCCTCTCCTCAAATTGCAGTTCTACACGCACATTATCATCTTCTCTTTTATTACTTTCTCTTACAGCACTTTAGCTAGTGTGCACACACACCGAGTCTATAAGCCTTGAAGAGAGGGTTGATTCATACCCAGAAGAAGGAACCACGGCAAGAAAACATTCGACTTCCCCGTTATCGCCCATGTTCGGCACACAAACTCATTTCAAAGTAAGACCCATGCAGCACGTGTCACAAGCTAGATACTACAATACTTTTAATGTTTCATGAAACAATTATTAATCACGGTGATTATTTTATTTCAAACTGCAGCGAATACAAGTAGGCCTAACAAAAAAAATATGGCGAACGTCGGAATGAGATCAAAATGCCCTGATCTGGCTATAATTTATTCAACCATCAGATCATCCATGCACACACACACACACCCTGTATACAAGTTGAACAATATTGACCGTGAAAATAACAAGATAGCGATGTGACAAAGAAATGAATAGGAATATAGAGTGAGTGATAGTTAGTTTGAAAGAAGATAATGGTAAATGATTAGCTATTGTCCCTGTACAACATGATGATAAAATGCTATTGTATATACAACAGCTGCCTAGTGAAGTGAAACCAGGGTGTCACAATTATATGTATAATCATTACTATTGGCTAACAAATCAAGCTAATTCGACCACAATAAAATACATAGTAAAAGTTGTGCTTGAATGGTGACAGGATAATAATGCAGTAATATATTGTTTTTAAGTTACTGTTTACACATTAAATAAAGTGGCATATCTTTTCGTAGTTTCTGATGCTTTATAGTTATACGTCAGAAAGGCATTACGTTGGAAAGGTATATCTGATGGTCTCTGACGCTTTAGACTTGCCAACTCTGTGTCCAAGTTTAACAAATATCTACATACATTATGAGCAACAGTCAACATCTATAAACATTTATTTATGCACAGTATATGAAACAAAACTTACTGATGCACCCATTTCAGGCATGACGAGCACGCAATGGAATTTGTTCCACAGCCCTTGTTGCAGATTCCACACAGATACTTTGGTGGTGCCATTGTGATTTGCGATAGTTATATTTGGTAACACAAGATGATATTCTAAGTTCAAATTGCATGGTCCATTTCAAGATCAGATGTTATCATTCCCAGAAATTATACAAACTTTTATCCAAAGAAAGAGGGAGATTTGGATGCACATGATTTGGTAGAATTAATTAAGAACAGAATAAGTGGGTGGAGCTTGCATCATGCACCTGTTGCAGCAGTGATAGGGTGAACAATATACTTTTATTAGTTGTTATAAATCCCATTGTAAATAATCAAAGATAACTTATATGACTTGTGAAGTTGTTACATAACATATATAATTCTTCTGCTTCATAATATGATTGTGCTTTATGACACGATTGTGTTAATGCTTGGTGTTTAGCTGTGACCAGCTGTTTAGGGAGTATCTTTATCAAAGCTATCTAAGCATGATAACAAATAAGAAATTACAACTATCTAATAAGAGCGGTATATATACATATACAGATGAAAAAGTGTTGAACTCACGATAGGCCATGAATTGTTTCCTTGTCGTTTATCCACTTGCTTAGTCTTGGATACATATGTATGTACACGCATTCACTCACTACAGTCAGAAGATAATCTGTGGCTGTGCTTGTGACTTTTACAGTCACATACCTTAATTGTGTAATGATGTAAGCATGACTACGTCTACGCCGTATGATTGCAGCGTGGTTATGACACAACACGAAATCTCGCAAAATAGGATAACACTTCGAAAATGACGTATACCCTAATGTTTACGTGTAAACATTAGATTTTTATTGTCGGCTGCATGACATTTGAATTGAACGTCGGATTTGCAGTGACGTGAAGAACTGTGTGTTATATTTTCGTCGTCAGTTGCCTAATTATGTACTTCTTGGTCCTGTATAGTGAAAAAAGGCAGTTTTGTACCACTTTTTTCCGAAAATTTAAGGCAGTTTCCCGGAAACTTGCATAACCACGGCACGGCCGGATTTTTCATTGCATGCTGCATGAGTCATGACGTTTGTCATACATCTGAATTGAACTTGGATTTTTTGGTATATTACCTAACTCTCACCGTCGGATTTGCAGTGACGTGAAGAACTTCGTCTGTTATGTTTTCGTCAAGGTCAGTTAAGCATAATAATGTACTTCTTGGTCCTTACAATGAAAAAAGGCAGTTTTGTACAACTCGTTTCCGAAAATTGAACGCAGTTTCCCGGAAACTTGTATAACCACGGCAAAGCGCCGCAGTAGATTTTGACGCGGAGTGGTCACGTGATCTCTCCGCGTCAAATAGAACGTCAAATAGAACAGACCGGACCCACTGACCTATATATAATATATAGGTCAGTGACCGGACCGCTCCGACCTCGCCGCTTGCGGGGCATGTCGCGAGCGGAGAATTTCCGGTCACGTGACTTGAAACATGGCCGAATACAACGAAGGGTAAGTGATATTTGTACAAAAGATAAAATTAAATATGTAGTTTTCTGTTTGCTGTGAAAAAGTGACAACGCAATAATGTTTATTTCACATGTATAATATACGTTAATAAGCATGTAAATATGTCTGTTGATTATTCTCATAGATAAAATAACGGTTTTTCTGTATTATCGCCATCAAATGGATCAGCGTACAGTGAGTTAGTCATTTCCCATTGCATTGGTGACCATGTCAGCGTTTTGCATGATTATAAGAAAACGTTACCATAAAAATTTCGAACACTTCTTTCCTGCCGCTTTTATCTTCCACTGGCACTGACATGATGGTAGAGTTTTGTCAAAATTAGACATTTCTAAATATTGTAATATGCCTCTATGTCTATGACTATGTGCAATACACTTGTTATATACTAGCTATGTGACAAAAAAAATCAAAGTTAAGGTATGGAAATGTGAGTGGTATCCTTGGAAAGGTCTTGCAGAGACCTTTCCAATGACACAAAGATCTCTCTTATATGACAAACATCAAGAAAGTTATGACAATTTTTATACGCCCAAATTAACCCACTTTTTGGTAATTGTCTTAATGGAAAACAATACATAACGAAATGTGACCTGTGACCCATTTCTGCCATAATTTGGGGATCCAGATAAACAGCCATAATTTTCTTTATAATTGTCCTTCATCCAAAATGTTGGTATCATTAGAAAGCTTATTAAAAGACAAAGAAGACCACAGTATTCTGAAATAGAAAAACATATTTAATCCTCTTGGAAAAAGTGCTGAAAATATTTTTTTTAATGAAGTTAAAAATTTACCTGTGTTCAGTTACGACCAACATTCCGTTACCTCCTGATGGTATATTCCATGTAATCTTGAATTGGTTCTTGCAGCTTAACCCTAAAGCCAGTAAAAGATCTTGCCCTTCTCCAAATTAACTGTCTTGGCCAATAACAAGTCTGGTAAGTAGTCCATGATTATGAATTGATATGATGGCAGATTTAGGCTCAAGTCTAGTTGAAAGTTCAGTCATATATATTTACACAATTATGCATTCATGACAGTTCTAACACAACGCCAAATCCTCACAGATAAGGTCTGCACCCAGTTCATACATAGAAATTGTATAATCCACTGCATCGTCATAGGTTTCACCACTGTCCCAGTAACTCACAACATACGGAATCATATTTCCTTTCTCAATTCTTCTCAATTCTGCCAGAATATGTAGTCTTCTCCTTTGTGTCTGCATCATACCAAGTGTGGCATATGTTCCGACCAACAGCAGCACCAGTCAGGATGTCTGCAAGATCAGACCAAGTGGTTTCATCACGATCCGGGAATGTAGCTTGAATGTCTCTCAAGTCAACACTTTTGACTTTCGCCTCAATATCCTTTCTTTCTCTCTCCACTTTCTTCTGTGTCTTCATCGTTGCATGCCTAGAGAGCTCCTTCCTAAACTCAACCTGTTTCTTTTGACTTGCCTTCCTATTTTTCCTTGCCCTACGAACAGCCCAGTTCACAATTCGTTCCCTCTCATCCTTGAACAGGCGATCCATGTATGGCACCACACCATTCTTTCTAGCCCTCATCTTCGCCCTGAGGAAATCAATGCTGGCATGTTTGCACCTCTGCTTTCCAGCACTGAACATTCCCATAATGGCCCATCTTCAGATCTTGGTCAGGGATGGGGTTGTAGGTATACATCAAGAATTGCTGAGCAGCACCTACCTTGGTTGGCAAAACCGACTTCTTCTTCTTCATGTTGATGGACAGACAAACCTGAGAAAGAGAAATGCAAATTTAAAATCACAAATGGGATGGCAAAAGAAATCATAGCCCAGTCTGCCTTACCAGTAAAAAAATTTAATCACCCTAAAAATTCAAACAACAGACACTTCAAAAATAGATACCATAATTCTTTGAGAATGTCAAGGTAAATTTTATTACATGATTAAAGTACACAATTGAGTGTGAAATAACCACTGAAAACAACACATTTTCATGATGACAGCATTTCAGCATGTGAAGCACATGGCAATTGTTTTGTAACCATCCAGTATCAGCCAATCAGATTGCCAGAAATCAGTCACGTGACCTGCATTACGCCAGCTGAATCTATTTTGGCCCAAGGAGGTATCTTTCAAAATCTTCAATAATTGGCGTTACAAAATAAAAAAATGCCTAAATTGCACCATGAGTAACTTGATAAGAAATAAATCTAACAATCAGAACCATTTGTAGTGACATTCGATAAAGTTTAGTAGGTTCAAATGGACAATGAATCTGATGTAAAATTCTGCCAGCTTGGGCATTTCCAATGTTGACATCAATTTCTGCGCATCCAAATAGATCACTTGGGAATCGTTCAAACAACATGAAAAGTTCATGAAATACAGAAAACTTATGAAGGAATAATATTATCATAGTTCTGTAAGATATTGTACTCACCTTCGGATGAAGCGATGATGATTTTGATGGGCAAACAAACACCCAAATTCACGCGAAAACTTTTGGAAGTCTTCCCGTCGTCGGATTCAGAAATTTCGAAAACGCGGTGAATGGAGAATCTGTGATCTACGTCATCAAAACAAGAGATCTGGGGTAGCTAGAAAAAAACACGCATAACGAAGCGAAGAGTGCGCCTACTGCTACACGGCTCAGCAGCGCAGGTCGATCTGGCCCGAAATAGTGCTCGAGGCCGAACAAATTAGCGGCAATGCACAGAATTGCCACATACCTATATATACGTGTGTATGCTATACACGTCAAACGGCGCACATTTGTAGCTTTAAAAAATCACACATTTATTATCGCCTATTAAAATCATCTAAAAATCCATCATTTCATTATCAACAACTTCCTTTCTTTATTTCTTTCATATATTTGACAGGA
Organism: Lamellibrachia columna; assembly: GCA_963662155.1. Lineage (NCBI taxonomy): Eukaryota > Metazoa > Annelida > Polychaeta > Sabellida > Siboglinidae > Lamellibrachia > Lamellibrachia columna. The sequence goes on along the minus strand of OY759263.1, from coordinate 41,877,761 downwards.
ACCATTTATCATTAGACATTACATTTACGTCAATGGTAGTTTTAGATAATGAGATCACCAGCTCTTTTAATCAGCAATATGTTTTTCCATTTCCCTGTGTGAGGTCTTATTTCCTCTGGCATAGAAACCATACAGAAGTGAATGAAGGCTTGTACTGTCTCTTCATAAATACATAGGCAAATTTGGGTGAACAAAGTTTCACAAATCTTCGAAACGGCAGATTTAAAAAAAAAAATTTTTCTTCAACAGTCACACCACATGAACACCTCACCCCACAAGCGAACTTTGCAATGTCCCTGCTCAAATGCACTTGTGAGATCGTTTCAAATTTTTTTAACTTCCTATGTCAACACTTATGACGACCTAAAATTTTACGTAATACACTAAAAAGTCTTAGCCATGATCCCTTAACGCTTCATCCAGGACATTGTCATTTAACTAAGCCTAATGTATGCATGTGTCTGACAGTTACACTTACATGATTTAACCAATTTTGCAATGTATACTAGACATTACAATATGTGTTTAGTTTTTATGTCACTTGTACGATTATCCATGAATAATTTATTAATGACATTAATGTACTGTTCATAGTTAAGTTCATTATGTGCATTTTCATTTATGCCTGTTTGGGCTATCAAAATAATAATAAAAACAACTTCTTCCCTTACATATATTAGTCACAATAAATTATGAAAAATATTTTACATTATGATAACACACCAATTGGCATAGATGTAGTTCACAAACCAAATAAATTAATGCATTGTGCAGAAATGTTCCTTTAAATTTTTTTATTTTACAACTGTTAAAATGATGTGGTTATAATATAAAAAACCCTTTTCATTGTTAACACATATTTTTTCCATAAATTATATTATATAAAAGTAAATCTGTTCATTTCAATGATATTTCATAAGTGTAACTGTTATTTTGTCGCAATTTTTATTAATCTTGTTATAAATAAAATATGACAGCCTGTCAGCATATCATTTAGATGTTGACTTCATATCCAATAGCTCACTAAATTATAAGCTAATATTTGAAACCACCCGGTCATTGTCAGTCCTATTTCATAAGACACATGCATTGAATTGCTAGCATTTTGAGTGTAAATGATAATAATAATTTTTTTATTAACTTTATTTAATTATTTTTTATGTGGTTGCTTCAATAATTTTAAGATCTCTATCAGAAACTCGCAACTACCATATATCCTATTTACATCCCATGTAATTTTTTTTCACTGTGCTTTACTTGTTCATCAATTAATATACAAAAGACATTTTGTCAATAGTTTCTTTTCTCTACTTCATGGTAAAGTGAATGGTTGTTTCGCACTTTAACATCACACTTGTAATATCTCAATAGCGACCATTGCACATTCTTTGTTTGTAAGTTGTGACTTTATGAATTTGTTTGTAGTTAATAAATATGCATTATATTTAAGTTGTTTGCTTGTGTTTTTTAATATTCGTTAATTAACAATATTATTTAAGTGTTTTATAGTCTGATATAAATTATAATATGTATTTAAACAAAGTTCTAGTTACAGAATAACCATCAATTTAAGCTTTTGTTAATAAGTACTAACTTATAATTTGGCTCAATTTAATGGTATGCACCTAACTGAGGAGTTCTGGGCGTACTGTGTGGGCTATTAACAACAACAGGACGAAACACTGCCAATAACAATATACAAAAATTACCTACTTCATTTATAAATGTAATCATATTTTTTCTACTATAGATTTCATTTAGTTATTGGCAGTGTCTTAGGAATGAAACCACAACTAGTAAAGATTGTAAAAAAAAGCTATTTGTTATAGTATTGACATAATATCTGTTTTACTCTTTAACACTATTTACCTAAATATTATCTTAGATTTTGTTCAAAATCTTTAGTACTTATCTATTTTTATGAATAATTTAGAATTATGCATGTGCTGTGTTTCACTACATATTTGAAAATATCGACAAGCAAATTTGATTAAATATATCCGTTCTATGATATTTAAAAAAAAATTATACATACATAACGCATGGTCATTTATTTTTATTGTTATTCTAGGTGACAACACCTGATACATTCATATAAAAATATATTACTTCTAAGTAAAAAGAACTACCTTTAAAAGTTGGAGTAAGTGCCACACTTTGTATATAAATGATTTCAGCTGTTAATATAATCATTTAAACACATTTGTAATGTTGTATGACATTTAAAAAATATCTAACACTCGCAAAATATCAAACAATGGTTAACTGCCATATTGCATCATTTTAAAAGTTTAAAAAATCATTATAGTAAACAGCTCAACATTTTAAGTAGTGCTGTGACAAGATATTTTGAATAAATAATTAGAATGTTATAAAAAAATTACAACATTTGTTACATAAATATTTTTAATTGCGCTACATTACTATTAAAAACGTAGATGAAATTACATGTATTGTATTGAAAAAAAACTTGTATTAATTGTTTTATTTACTAAGTTGCAACATTTGTTAATTCCTATGTTATGATGCATACATATATAATAATTATTAAATGTCTTCATGTTGAATGTAGATACAAAGTTGTTGCGTACACTGCAACAAGAAATTGAATCATCACGCATCACACATGAATCATCACCCTCACAAACACAGACAAGACAAACATCGATTTCTACATCACGGACATCTACCATCACATCACCTGCACCAATGCGGTAGGGGTTTTACATTAATAGTTTAATATGTAAGAAATATGGAAATTATTTGTGTGTTTATATCAAATGCAGACGACAAGTCATTAACAATTAAATGCCACTTCTGCAGCACCACATTATAATTTACCTTTTAAGCTTATTAGAAGGGGTCAACACAGCTGTAGATATTTGCAGATGTCTGATAGAGATAACACTTGTGATTGTGTTAAGTACGCATGGTTTTTAATGTATTATTAAGATGCCATATTACTTATTGTATCTCTCATAACAGTAACCCATATTTTAGAAAACGAAAAGATTATGTAGTGATAATTCTTTAAAAGTTTTATGTTGTGAAGTTATCCTTTTTTTCTCATGCTGTTTCCTTAACTATCTGCAAAATTATACATACAACTAATTCTACATGTATATATATATTTATATATATTGTAGTGGTAGGTGAGATTGAAAGAAGCTTTAATCATTGTTCGTTGTAGATTAGTCAGAGTAGTTTAAATATATAGAAATGTAGAGAAAACAATTTTGGGTTTGGTATGCAGGAGCTACAGACTGTTGGATGTCTGGATTACGGTCACACGGTGTCGTAAGTGGCCAGGGAATATATTTGATAGACAAGGATAGTTAACTTTATTATTTTGAAAAACACAGAAAACATGAATTCCATGCAGAACTAACTTTCTTGGACAAGAGTGTGGATGTGGTACCACATGTACTGGTACAGTCCAGTCAGGCACCACATACACACTCTTCTAGTGATGAACAAAACAATCCCACACCACCAAAAGCAACAAAAAAAGAAAAACAGTAAAACAAAATGTAATGCAACATCTTCAAGAAATGGCTTCATCATTTCAGCGAGAACAACAACAGACAAGGATACAAAGGGAAAGGCATCATTTAGAAAAATTAGCAATGATGGAGAAATTAACTGAGACGCCAAACAAAAGAGAATAAACAGGACACAATAATAATAAAAACATGAATAAATCTTATGACTCTATATTTTTTCCCTAAACAATTTCTTACTAATTTTCATTTAACCAAAAACTTTTTATTATATTTATTTATGCTGAAATGATAAAGTCATACCATTTTTGCTTTTTATCACACACAATTGTATTTAAAAATATTTTATTACAAAGTTTTTTTTATTACTTACTTTTATTCTATAAATGTATTTGTTTCGTATTGGCACACGATTATTATAACATAGTTTTAATAATGTCCATGTGAATTTGTTGCTGTCCTTCACTCGAACTACTCTTATTAAAACGTGTTATTTAGAAAATGTTTTATTTAACATTGTTATATTTATTAATACAAGCTCTATTGTGTAAAGGAATAAAATAATTTATTATGATTTTTCTCTGTTGCAACAAGCATTAAATTTTTTGTATAATACATTAATTTTTTTTTTTACTTATTATACATTTATACATGTAGAGATGTATACATGTTATTAACAAGTATATATTAATTTAATTTATGAATATACTTTAGTTTCAAAAGATTTACACATATGTTAAGGTGTATGTTATTTTAATTTATTAAATATATTTAAATGAAAGTGTTATGTTGTTCAATAAAATATTTTTCTGTTATCTTAACAAGAACATTTTTTGTTTTTACATTTCAATATTAATTATTGTTTAACTGTTTGTGTCATAATTAAATGAAAGGGTTAAAAACTTGAAAGTACTTAATTTAATTTTTATTGCACATATTTTCCATAGTACATTTTCCATAACATATTTAAGAATTCCTGAACTAAACATTGCTATAACAATTGTGTATGTATACATTATTGTATTGTTCAATATGTGCCATCATTACATGTAATACCCATTGTAATAAAACATGTACACATGTTCACTCGTCTGCATTGTGCTTTACAATAATGACAAAAGCAAATAATACATACTATGCCAATATTTACATATGTATGTAGTACACAAGAAATAAGGATAACTTGCAAACTATAAACAATGTTTAAAACATGTTTTTAAACATTCATAATGAAATGTTCACATGTTTCAACAAGAATCTGAAAAAATTATTGTAATAATGAGTGATGTCATAAAACATTTTGTGCAAGTGCAATTGCAAATTTGTCTGGAAAATGGTTTTTGCAATTGCAGCACGTTTCCTCTGTGCAGCATCATCAGTGGTGTGTGTTGACTGGTGAATTGGAGGCGTACTTCCATCCTTCCCATCATCATCACCAAAGAACTCAGAGATATCTCCATCACTAACAAGCGTGATGTTGTGCAGAACACACGCACTGATGATTGTGTACACAGTGTAATGAATGTTTTTGCAACTGCAAAATTTCAATCTTGGAAAACGACCCTTTAAATGACCAAAAGCTCTCTCAATAACCTGACGTTTCGCAGACAGTTTGTTATTAAAGCATAGTTGCACACGAGACAAATGACCATTGTCTCTGTAAGGTGTCAGCAGCCAAGTTTTAAGTGGGTATGCACCATCTCCCAGTAAATGATACCCGGCTGGGATGGATGGTCCAATCGGATTCCAAATATATGAGTTCTTTAGGACCCGACTGTCGTGTACCCTACCTGGCCACCCAGCCAGAACATGCGTGAATGACATATCAACATCACAAACAGCTTGTAACAACAGGGAATGTGTCTGCTTTCTGTTGAAGTAAGAGGCACCATCGACAGCTGGGGCAGGTATGTTAATATGTGTGTCATCGATGCAGCCAACAATGCCTTCAAAGCCATTAGTATTAAATACCGTTGACATATTTAGATATTGTGCGTGTTCTGGCCACTTTATAACTTGAGGCATTAAGCTCTCTGTGAGCAACTTTGTTATATTTTTGCGACTTTTAAAAGAACATGAATCGGTTCGCCCAAATCTATCAGCAATGTCACGAATTTTCTGCTGACTCCCTAAAAACATTAGGGTAGTAAGCAGCTGTTCGTCTAATGGCACAGGGGGTCTGCCGAGGCCTCCTTCCACCAGGGCAATGGTCATAGCCCCTAGCTGTCGCAGGACCATTTTAAACATTGTGGGCCACATTCTGAACATTGCCACAAAGTCGGCTAGCAAATAATGGGGGATGACATTTCTTGTGTACTCACACACGCGGGTATGATCATCACGGAACCTGTTTGGTGGGGCATAAGATTAAATAAGCACATGTTTGGGTACTGACCATAGTTACTGTATGCAATCAGCTATATATAAATGTGAAACAAATTACACGTATTTAACTACATATTATAAGTTAAGAGATTACATGTATATGATAAGCTGTTCAAGGACCGGAGTAAACGGGAAGTAAGGAGGCATTTCTTTTGCCAGAGAGTCGTTAACAATATTATCAATGTAATGCACATATAGAAATTGCACGGAACCCCCAACATTTTTTTTGGGTAAAATGTATTTAAAATATGCTATAAATTATAGGCTTTATTACCTTGATTTAATGGTAGGCGGCCACCTTCAGACCGAAATAATATGATATAAAACGATGTAATATGTGTAAAAAATAACAAATCTTAAACACCGATTAATAAGTGATGTAAAATTTATTTTATTATTTTTTCCAGTATCCATGAGACTTTTTCAACCCTATTTGCCTATTTGCTACCTGTAAATGAAGAAAAGTGACGTTATTATTTTTTTATTAGTATGTATTGCATGTTATTCTTAAAATGATTTACGTTACAAAGAATGGATACAAACAATAACATATGACATAGACATACATAATAAAGTGCCACACAAAAAAAGAACTAATGTGGTGCAACTAACATATGCGGCCTAGCCTAGGCCTAGGACTAGGCTCAGTTTCAGAAGTTATAAATAACGTGTTTATTTATTACAATATTACATACTATTTTAATAAATATTACTAACTTACAACATAACAGCAGATGCTGTGAACTCGTGAGCATATCTGGCATATTTAATGTCGTCGTCGTCATCATTGTCGCTTAGAAAACATTGCTCACAATTGACATGGCTAGCTAGTGCTTCTGCGTCCATATTGTTTATGGGCGATAACAAGGCAGTTGAGCACTACCCTCTCCCAAGACTATTCTTTTTGTACCTCTCCGCATTCTCTGCTTCCGGTGGCTCCGCGGACGTCAAAAAGAATACGCCCAAAAAATTATAGACTTGGGAGAGGGTAGCAACCGCCTTGTTATCGCCCATAAACAATATGGACGCAGACGCACCAGCCATGTCAATTGAGAGCGATGTTTTTCTAAGCGACAATGATGACGATGACGACATTAAATATGCCAGATAATTCAGATATGCTCACGAGTTCACAGCATCTGCTGTTATGTTGTAAGTTAGTAATATTTATTAAAATAGTATGTAATATTGTAATAAATAAACACGTTATTTATAACTTCTGAAACTGATCCCCTAGCGCTAGGGCTAGGCTAAGGTAAGCTAGGCAAACTTGTCCGCCCCACTCTTCATCTCTGGGGCGAAAGTCCAAACCGGGTTTTATTAACTCGCCGATTTGGGCTTACCGTAGCCAAATGGCTATGGAACTAATAACTTAAGTTTTAAAATCAATACGCACTAACCGTTTCACATGTGTATTCTGTGACATACAACCGACACTTGGGCGTCAAGAAACTGAAGAAATGTGCTCCAAATAATTATTTATGAGTACATTTATCGGTCACACAGAAAATATTTCATAAATAGCCGCCATATTGTGCACGTGATGTTGCCTTTGGGTCACATGATCAAACGCGATTTCGTGTAGAATGAGGCCAGAGTGGGCCAGCAGCACAGACATAGATAAAACACCCGTTAGTAAGTTTATATGGGGATGATTAATGATGTAACTCTATGGCCAGCAGACGGCAATTCTTAGCGTGACCTTATATTGATCTACGAGAAACCCGTTTGGTAATCTCGCTCACAACAACATCCGGTTATATACAAATGTTGACAAGCACATGCGTTCTGACAAAAAGGTAATAATTTCACACTTTTACATGGTTATTGTCAGGTAACTTTAGTGATATACATATAAGAATGCATACATACACGAAAGACGTGTTTATTGCTCTGTTTATGGCGTTTTTGTAAGGTTTCATGTTTCATGAAAATACTTACATTTGTGCTGAACGAGATCTTCGCCTATACAACAGCAACAGCCAGATAGAAAAAAATTGTATGGCGATTGACTTTGCCTAAAGGTAGGCCCCATATGTTACTTGCACCACATTACTGTTCTTTTTTGTGTGGCACTTTATTATGTATGTCTATGTCATATGTTATTGTTTGTATCCATTCTTTGTAACTTTTGGTCATTTAAAGGGTCATTTTTTGCAAGATTGAAATTTTATAGTTGCAAAAACATTCATTACACTGTACACAATCATCAGTGCGTGTGTTCTGCACAACATCACGCTTGTTAGTGATGAAGATATCTCTGAGTTCTTCGATGATGATGATGGGAAGGATGGAAGTACGCCTCCAAATCATCAGTCAACACACACCACTGATGATGCTGCACAGAGGAAACGTGCTGCAATTGCAAAAACCATTTGTCAGACATAAATTTGCAATTGCACAAAATGTTTTATGACATCGCTCATTATTACAATAAATTTTTTCATGGTTACTTGTTGAAACATGTGAACATTTCATTATTAATGTTTAAAAACATGTTTTAAACATTGTTTATAGTTTGCAAGTTACCCTTATTTCTTGTTTACTACATACATATGTAAATATTGGCATATTATGTATTATTTGCTTTTGTCATTATTGTAAAGCACAATGCAGACGAGTGAACATGTGTACATGTTTTATTACAATGGGTATTACATGTAATGATGGCACATATTGAACAATACAATAATGTATACATACACAATTGTTATATCAATGTTTAGTTCAGGAATTCTTAAATATGTTATGGAAAATGTACTATGGAAAATATGTGCAATAAAAATTAAATTAAGTACTTTCAAGTTTTTAACCCTTTCATTTAATTATGACACAAACAGTTAAACAATAATTAATATTGAAATGTAAAAACAAAAAATTTTCTTGTTAAGATAACAGAAAAATATTTTATTGAACAACATAACACTTTCATTTAAATATATTTAATAAATTAAAATAACATACACCTTAACATATGTGTAAATCTTTTGAAACTAAAGTATATTCATAAATTAAATTAATATATACTTGTTAATAACATGTATACATCTCTACATGTATAATAAGTAAAAAAAAACTTAATGTATTATACAAAAAATTTAATGCTTGTTGCAACAGAGAAAAATCATGATAAATTATTTTATTCCTTTACACAATAGAGCTTGTATTAATAAATATGACAATGTTAAATAAAACATTTTCTAAATAACACGTTTTTATAAGAGTAGTTCGTGTGAAGGACAGCAACAAATTCACATGGACATTATTAAAACTATGTTATAATAATCGTGTGCCAATACAAAACAAATACATTTATAGAATAAGTAAGTGCTAAAAAAAAACTTTGTAATAAAATATTTTTAAATACAATTGTGTGTGATAAAAAGCAAACATTTTATGACTTCATCATTTCAGCATAAATAAATATAATACATTTTTTTGGGTTAAATGAAAATTGGTCAGAAATTGTTTAGGGAAAAAAATATAGAGTCATAAGATTTATTCATGTTTTTATTATTATTGTGTCCTGTTTATTCTCTTTTGTTTGGCGTCTCAGTTAATTTCTCCATCATTGCTAATTTTTCTAAATGATGCCTTTCCCTCTGTATCCTTGTCTGTTGTTGTTCCCGCTGAAATGATGAAGCCATTTCTCGAAGATGTTGCATTACATTTTGTTTTACTGTTTTTCTTTTTTTGTTGCTTTTGGTGGTGTGGGATTGTTTTGTTCATCACTAGAAGAGTGTGTATGTGGTGCCTGACTGGACTGTACCAGTACATGTGGTACCACATCCACACTCTTGTCCAAGAAAGTTAGTTCTGCATGGAATTCATGTTTTCTGTGTAATTGTCCAGAAGTTTTGTTACTGTCCTTCACTCTCTTATATGAAGAAACTACAGTTTTCCATCACCCCCCTAAGTTGGACATTTGTAAAGTCGTATCCATTGATGTGCATGATATCTTTCACCCTTTGCCACATGCCATTGTGGCAAATAACCTTTTCGTCATTGTCATCGTACACATTCGTATGCACAATGTCTATGAGAAGTTTGGTTCCAGCAATGGTCCACACTGATGGTCCGCAAATGGTTATTTGTATAATTAACAAGCATTTCATTTCATTTTTAAATTTACACCTCTAATTATGATACACAAAGACAGGGTAAAAGTAATTATTTTTGATTTTGAAGTGATATACTATAACTATAAAGTATTATCGCGAGTTTACAAACAGATGTGTGTGTGTGTGTATGTGCATGATATGGTAATGTTTAATAACATGAATGGGTTATGTTATGAATGAAAATGTTATTAATAAAAAAAAATGTATTAGTAAAAATACATTTTCACTCACGTGATGGTAATGTATCTTCTGAAGTGCTAGGTGATGATATGCTGTATGACTGTGGTGTATGATTAAAGCTTCTATCAATCTCACCTACCACTACAATATATATATATATAAATATATATATACATATATAAATATATATATACATGTAGAATTAGTTGTATGTATAATTTCGCAGATAGTTAAGGAAACAGCATGAGAAAATAAGGATAACTTCACAACATAAAACTTAAAGAATTATCACTACATTATCTTTTCGTTTTCTTAAATATGGGTTACTGTTATGAGAGATACAATAAGTAATATGGCATCTTAATAATACATTAAAAACCATGCGTACTTAACACAATCACAAGTGTTATCTCTATCAGACATCTGCAAATATCTACAGCTGTGTTGACCCCTTCTAATAAGCTTAAAAGGTAAATTAAAATGTGGTACTGCACAAGTGGCATTTAATTGTTAATGACTTGTCGTCTGCATTTGATATAAATACACAAATAATTTCCATATTTCTTACATATTAAACTATTAATGTAAAACCCCTACCGCATTGGTGCAGGTGATGTGATGGTAGATGTCCGTGATGTAGAAATCGATGTTTGTCTTGTCTGTGTTTGTGAGGGTGATGATTCATGTGTGATGCGTGATGATTCAATTTCTTGTTGCAGTGTACGCAACAACTTTGTATCTACATTCAACATGAAGACATTTAATAATTATTATATATGTATGCATCATAACATAGGAATTAACAAATGTTGCAACTTAGTAAATAAAACAATTAATACAAGTTTTTTTTCAATACAATACATGTAATTTCATCTATGTTTTTAATAGTAATGTAGCGCAATTAAAAATATTTATGTAACAAATGTTGTAATTTTTTTATAACATTCTAATTATTTATTCAAAATATCTTGTCACAGCACTACTTAGATGTTGAGCTGTTTACTATAATGATTTTTGAAACTTTTAAAATGATGCAATATGGCAGTTAACCATATACTTTAATAAAAAATAGTTAATAAATATATTTTTTTATTTTATAAATGCATGATATATGAAAGAAGTGTACATAATTTAAAATCACCTCCACTCATGAGTTTCCGTTCTTCAGTTGCACTCAAAACAATTGTACATTTTGTGCCATCTGGCATAGTAACATTATTCTCCAATATCTGAAGAACAAAAAACGACATGGTGTTTGATATTTCGCAAGTGTTAGATATTTTTGAAATGTCATACAACATTACAAATGTGTTTAAATGATTATATTAACAGCTGAAATCATTTATATACAAAGTGTGGCACTTACTCCAACTTTTAAAGGTAGTTCTTTTTACTTAGAAGTAATATATTTTATACAAATGTATCAGGTGTTGTCACCTAGAATAACAATAAAAATCAATGACCATTCATTATGTATGTATAATTTTTTCAAAAATATCATTTAATCAAATTTGCTTGTCGATATTTTCAAATATGTAGTGAAACATTGCACATGCACAATTCTAAATTATTCATAAAAATAGATAAGTACTAAAGATATTGAACAAAATCTAAGATAATATTTAGGTAAATAGTGTTATAGAGTAAAACAGATATGTCAATACTATAACAAATAGCTGTTTTTAAATCTTTACTAGTTGCGGTTTCATTCCTAAGACACTGCCAATAACTAAATGAAATCTATAGTAGAAAAAATATGATTACATTTATAAATGAAGTAGGTAATTTTTGTATATTGTTATTGGCAGTGTTTCATCCTGTTGTTGTTAATAGCCCACACAGTATGCCCAGGACTCCTCAGTTAGGTGCATACCATTAAATTGAGCCAAATTATAAGTTAGTACTTATTAAAAAAAGCTTAAATTGATGGTTATTCCCTAACTAGAACTTTGTTTAAATACATATTATTATTTAAATCAGATTTAAATCGCAATTACACAAACGTTTCCCTCAAATAAAACAATGTGCCGAACAGTGTTCATGATGCCAAAACTGCTATTTTGTGTAGCTACTTGCACACAAAAAAACTAGGGAGATAAATTACTAAGAGCTATTCAGATATAACATCATATCTATCATTTCAGACTCTTTGTGACCGTCAGTCAAGAGAGGATTTACAGACTCGTGATTTTCTCATAATCTGTTAAAATTGACTTTACAGCTGGCATGGACTACATATGACCGTACTGGTCATTCTCTACTTAAAAGCACATTGTTTGTGAGCCCTTAACATCATACACAAGCAAACAATAATAAACAAACATAAAAAGCATTGGACACATATATACCATTTATTAAATATGTTTATTAATATAACAAATACACTTGGTCAAATGCAAATACAGTGTTTTTTAATTGTTAAATACATCTAAGTTCTAACACAAATACATTTCCTTCCCAAGTATGCTTTTCATAATTAACATATCTGCTGTTTTACTTATTTTGTCTTCTCTGTCATCCAAATTCCTTGTTTTGTCTACTGTGTACTATTACAATTTAGAACTATTACAAGACCTGGTTGCATTTGACAAACATCAACTGTTGAAAGTGGTCGTCACTCAAGTTGCACCAGTCAGCCAGGACGGAAGATTTTCACATCACCAAACCAACATGAAGCTCCAACTAAAAAAAAAGTGGAAATCAAAATTAATTACCAACCAAACTGGCAATCATTCCAGTTTGGTTGCCAATCTGTCGGTCCCTGAACCTCCGTTTGGGATTTGAAGTGCAGCTTATGAAACGGAATAAAGTAAAGTGACAGTTGACTTGTTTATTATTTTACAATTCACTGAATCAGCCAATATATCAATATACAATTACTACAGTATGATAAAATAACAAATTGCCTGTACAGTCAAACAAATACTACGTGCATAAACAGATTAAAGCTTAAGTTAATATAAAGTTGCATTATTCCAGTTAATCTAAAAATGGATGGGTATTCTGCCCGAGAAAAAAAATGTCAGTGTTCATTTAATAATATATCAATAAACAAAACAAAGTTTATACAGGTAACCATGACAATATTATCGCTAAAACATGTATAATTGCATCCTAACTTCGTGCATAGGCCATCGTGCAATATCGTGGCAACTCGGTATTGGCTATTGCAATGCAACGAGAAACAACCTGGTCACGTGATCAATGATTTTGTCTCAGCAGAAACTAACGCTAAATAAGATATATTAATAATTCAAATGCTTCGTATATATTTGGGACACAAACTGTTGGTATTGTTGGGTAGACAGGTCGCCTAAAAAGAAATAAAATGTTCGCATCGTATGGGGGACCGATCCCGTGAAAGTCGGACGCATGGCATCACGGGCAACTGAATCAACTTGGGCCTTTATAACTAATATATACTAATATTAGTATATATTAGTTATAAAGGCCCAAGTTGATTCAGTTGCCCGTGCATGGCATCGGCTTCGACTCAACTATTTGATGCTAAATGTTATCGCGTATTATCATTAAGGTAAAGGTAGGTAAAGTCATCCCCCAGGCATTACGCCTTAGGCTTAGCCTGGGCAGAACCAACCATTTTCGCAACCGGTAAACCATGAAGTGTTCTCGACTTGACTATTTGCGACTTGCATATTGTAACTGGGAAATGTTATAAGCTAAGTTATTGGGGCATTCCATATAAAATCATTCAAGAATTGACATGACCGTCTTCGATTTTGATGAAACTTGGTGTGTTCGTTTGTGCACATAAGTCCATTTTACCAACCAAATTTCAGCTCAATCTGACCTTCCTTTCCAGAGATAGAGGTCATCAAAGTTTGACCCGACCTTGACTACCTCACGACCTTCCAGGTGTTATAACTTCTCTCCTAAGTAACTTACAGTTGCGATGTTGGTGTCATTTTAAAGCTCTGATAAATGTCTATCTGTGTACACAATTAAACACACAAAAATATGGAAAAACTTGTTTTTTATTTAATATTTAACCTGACCTAGCAAAAATCATGTAACCTCAGATTTTGTTGATTTTTTATATATCAAAGCATACATATTTGGCAATAATCATTGAAAGTTTGATCATGTGCATTTCAATACTTTAGGAGTTATAAAATTTTTAATGCAACATCGTGTTTTATAGCATACAAAGATAGACACTTGTGTCTATCTTTGTATGCTATAAAACATTCTAAAAAAGTTTTACCTTTGACTTGACCTTGCAATGTAAAGTCATGTAACCTCATATTTTCGTGAAATTTGTATATATTGTAGCACACATACCTGGCAATAATTGTTGACAATTTGAACATGCACATTCCAATACTTTTACAACAATTCCCTTTTCAGTGACAGTGTTCAAGACCACAAATTGAAAATTTTTCTGGATTATTAACAATTTATTATCTCACATTTGTACACACATAATGAATGTGTGGTTTCTATGCTCTACTGTTGAAGCCATTCCTCCAGTGCATTAGACACTTGTGCCATGTGCTCTTTAGTCAAGGTATTATAATTTCCATAAAATGCGGTTACTCTATCTGCGGTGACACGAATACGCACAAAATTTACACCAAAAAAACCCCCAAAATATAGGTGATCCACGTAGTTTTCTAGGGACACCTTGGCTTCGCATCGAGTAAAAAAAATTGCTAAAAAGACAAATATACTAGTGATTGTTTTGCACTGTACTATTATTTGTTTTGAACAATTTGCCCCCCTATACTGTTATTCGGCACTATACTATTATTAAATTTGACCGATTTGCCACCCTATGGCTATACTGTTATTTGGCCTATACGTTTATTCGGCACTCAAGACTACCTGAAACTGTATTGGTCTTCTGATATTATGTGGGACTGGTTGAGAAAGCGTTCGAGTCGATTATACATAAGACGCTTCAGAATTTTTTTTTAGAAACATGGCAGAATTGAGATTGGTCTATAGTTGCAGAAGTTATTTGGGTTGTTATTTATATGTATTGGAATTACTTTTGTTATTTTTAGTTGATGTGGTACCACTCCAGTAGAAAATTAATTATTAAATATGTGATAGTAGGGGAGCTATTTGGAAACTTATTTCTTGCATAATATGTGGATCAATGTTGTCAAAACCACTGGACGTGTTAGACTTAATGTTGTGTAATAGTGAAAAAATTTCCTCTGGGGTTGTGGGTTAGCAAAAAGATTTAGGATGTATGTTGAACAAGATTTGACGCCATATGTATAAAATAATCATTGAATTCGTTTGGGTTTGAAGTTTCTGAGCCGTCCAACAAAGTGAAGCTTCTGCATGGGTTTGTTACTTTTGATTTGCATTTCAAGACTTCTTTAATTAGCTGCCGTGACTTCTTTGCATTACCTTTTTGGTGATCAAATTTGATTATTTTTCTTTGAAAGTCTGATTATATGTGTCAGTTTATTTCTATGTTTTGTAGGTTGTTTCATTGTCAACTGTTGGGTTCTTTTTAAATTGTTTCTATTAAAATATGTTTGTGTTTGCTTGAGGTTAATATTCCCTTGGTCAACAATTCGGAGCTGGGATTGTCTCTAACTTTAATTTTTAATAGGGAGACATTAATCAATTAATGTATTAAGTATGTTTATGAATGTGTTGTATGAGGCATCTGGGTTAGATTTGTTATAGACATCATCCCAGTTTGTCCACTTCAATTTTATTTTGAGTTTCACCAAGTTTTTTTCACTTTTAATTCATCTGCCCAGTGTTTTATATCCTGGTTTAAGTGGGAGGTAACAAATGTCATAAATGTTGAATAATGGGAGGTGGTCGGATATGTCAGTGTATAAAATGCCAGAGTGGATTTTGTGTTGTGTTATGTTGGTGAATATATTAATCTATTATTGTAGCCGAGTTATTAGCAATTCTGGTTGGTTTACTGATTGTTGGATAAAATCCAGTAGCATACATATTGTTGGGGAAATCATTAACTTGGCATGAGTTGGTGTTAATTAAGTTTAAATTAAAATCCCTCATTATTATACTGTTTTACTTTTCCTGAGATATTGAGTTTAAGATACTAAGAAGTTCATTGTTGAAGCTTTCTATGTTAGTATTTGGAGGTTTATATACAGACCCTATTATGAAGGTCTTGTTGTTTGTTTTTATCTCAATGAAAATGGATTCATGATGTCTACGGTCATATCTCTTCCTTAGGTCATGTCTAATTTTATATTGGTGTTTGTTGGATATGTAAATGCCAACACCGCCTCCTCTCCCTTCTTGTCTGGGATACGTAACTCACAATTTTGCATTTTCACTGGTGTTATCACTATTGGATAAATACATATATACATTGTTCGCCATGAAAAAGTCCGGAGGGTGGGACTGTGTTGTTTCGTTAGGAGGTTTCACTGCTGGTCCAGTTGGCGGAGGTCTTGGACAGTGGTAACGGACACTTTCCTTCCACTGGAGAGGAAGCACACGATGTGGCCGTCTGATGTCCAGGTGGCAGTGACGTTGTTCAGTCCTTTGGCCTTGTTGAGCAATTCACTGCGGCGTCTGGTTAGGTTTTCAGTGTTGAGAAGTTTTGTTCCCTTCTGGGGAAGTTCTGGCGCCTTTTTCCCCGAGAACACTTTTTGTCGTGCTTGGTAGCTTGTGAATTTTCTCCTACTATACTGCTCGAGCGCATTGATCTCATTGGACAGCTTAACTTTTTCCGTCTCCAGCTGGGAGACACGAGCGGCTGTCTTAGCAACTTCGACAGCAGCTAGTGATATGTCCATCTGGAAAGATTTGTACAGTTCTTGCTTCAAGTTTCCGATTAGGTCTGAATTCAGAATGGAGTTGACGATTTTTTGGGTAAAGTTTGTGTTGTGATTGCCTGGCAATGATTGTCTGACTAATTGATTCGACGACAGTAGCGACGATTGGGTCGTTGTTCTCAATCAGCGCAATGATTGCGCTGCACATGTTTCCATTTGGTGATTCGCTGATTGTTTTTGAAGCTCTGGCGCTTCCCTTACGTTGACCTTTAGGCATGATCACTTTGCGATTGTCCACTGTTACGATGACCAGTAGTTGATTATTTGCACAGTCAGATCGATCAGCACACAATGTTCCGTGCTAAGGCACGCCTCGTCAGGTACATTGATCACACTTGGTAGTTTTGGATGTTATACATTTACACAATAAGTCTGCGTACAGTACCAAATTGACCTGTGAGCTGTATAAGTTTAAAGGTGTTAAATCAGTTTGATTTTTTGCTAGTCTTATTTCAAATTAAGTTTGTGAAAAACCAAACCTACCTAATATCCACTACAACATGCTAGCTTGTTTGTGTAACTTTTGTATGTAGTTTTTGTGAAATCATACAAACTATTAAATTAGTTAGTGCTTGTTCAAGCATTTACTGAAGTGAAAATCGAAATGCTGAGAAATCACAATTTTGTTCCTTAGTGAAATTTCGTAACTGTGTCATGTGATCGGCGAGAGGATGGAGGTCACACCCATGACCAACATTGACCCACACAGTGTTTACCATTTTGGATATCCACTATTTTGATCCTTACCAGATCTAGCAACTACAGATGATTTGAAAAAAATAGGCATTTTTTAATTAAATCGACTGCGGATGTTACATAAACACACTACATATTTGGACACCAATGAACCGGATTTGTGATAGGCTAAATCAGTTGAGGAAGCAGTTTTAAATAAATTGACAGCTGTAGACCAGAATGCAGAAAACGCTCACATTACCGGGGGGTAGTAATTTCTGCATGACATCATTTACGTTATAATTCACGGGATATGCCATATCATGACATGGCATAACTATTATTATCATAGACACATATTATTACGCCATGAGATTAAATGGCATCCTTTTTTATTTGCCTTTTAGGTTCAGTTAAATGTTAATACTATAATTACTTGTCTGAATCTGAAGCAATAGTTTCAGCTCTTTGTTTATCAATAAGACATATTGTCCTGTACTTATACTTGTAGACACTGTATTGTCTTGTACTTATACTTGTAGACAGTGTATTGTTTATGTTGTAGTCTTATGTTACGTCATGAGCAAGATCCGAGGACCAGCCCAGTGTCATGAACGTCTTGTAGAATGTCAACGAACCTGTGTGCAGTGTCCTGAAGTGACAATGCATCTGAACTGTGGTTAATTAGCATAATTATTGTGCCAGAGTTAGCGCTGCGCACCACAAAAACATAATGTCAACAATGAACATCAATAAGACATATCAGATTTCCCCCTTTCAACTGCATCCGTTTGGTGCAGAAATCTGGGGTATTGACTTAAAAGAAAACATTGATCACTCTACCATTGAGCAGATTCAACAGGATGTTCAGAAACATAGAATATTAATCTTCAAGGACCAAGGGATAGTGTCCGGCTCTCGACAGGTTGAAATTAGCAGGTGGTTTGGTGAACTTGAAATTGCTGGATTTGAACGGCACCAAAAATCTCCAAGTGACTTCATACTGCGAGTGTCGAACGATGAAGAAGAAGGATTCCGAGATTTCGGAACATCCGGCTTCCACATCGATGGCAGCTTCATGGAAATGCCAAATGCATACTCGATCTACCACATCATTTGTGTTCCCACCAAAGGAGACACAGGTTTGTAAGACATATGTTAGTTCATGTAGGCTATTAATAGTTTCCCTCAATCTTATATGCTTTGCTAGAAATACTGAACATTGACCAGTGAAGTATGAATTGGAGGCATAGGTAACATTAAATTAACATTAAATAATTATGTAATTATTATATTGCACACATCCGCCAACACTCATGCGCGAACACACACATTTCCATATTCGTGACATGAATTAGAATAGAATACAAGAGTAGAATTGAATTATTACATCATGCAATGATTATTTTATTTCACATGCAGTATAAGTTAAGGTATCTGATGAAGATTTTAAAAGTAGATTTTTATGTTGTTTTATGTACAGCTTTACAATTACAGCAGTGGTTTTTCTTGTCAACAACATTAAACCACTGCTATCTGTCGACCAGTGTTTGTGCCGCTGAATGAAGTGTATGAGGGTCTGACAGACGGAAAGAAGGAGTTCTGGCAGCAAATTTGGATACTGAAGAAATACCCCTATATTAAACGTCACCGAGACACCCCAGGGCACGTGACACACCCCCTTGTGTATACACACCCCACCAGTCAGCTGACGGTAAGTGGGGCAAATTGAATGTACTAAATCACTACTGTTTACAAATCAAGATTACTGGTATACAGAAGTTTGCGTTATATATTTCCACAAAAGTCATCACGAAATCAGTCTTCTTTATGGGATTTGGTGTCACTATATTTTGGAAATAAAGCATCTTTTGATCTACCACTTTTCCAAATGACGTGTTTCTGAAATTTGAACTCATTAGTTCAAGTGAGCAATGTCCATTGTAGGTTTTGCTCATAAATGACGTATCGTGGCTATGCAAGTAGCAGTAGGCACCATCAGACATTTGGGGACCTGTGGTTGTCAGTGGTGACACTGATAGATTAGTCTCTGACTTGTAACCTGCCCTGGTACAACAGCATAATACATCATGGTACCTACAACATTGTGCAGGGATCATAACACATTATAACACAGATGATAAGTAGAGTATTTCTATGTTTTATATAAACAGTTTTTGTGAAACTTCAAAACTGTTAGTTTACATACTGAGGGAACAGACACCCTGATTAAATGTTAATTGATTTAAATTAAATGGGTCCTAATGCACCCTCATTCGTAACTAGTAGACACTGGTACAATTACTCTAGCTTATGTGTTATGACAATGGATATAGGTCCTTCCAAAGTTCACATTTTTTTGCTCATCTCAGTTTAGAATCATTTCCCAAAAAAATCCAGTCTATCTAATATTGACAATGACAAGCTAGCTCGGTTGTGCAAATGTGTTATTTAATTTTTATGAAATCATTGGACAAACATTAAATTATTTTTGACCAGATATGGTCAAAATTCAGGGAAATTTGGCAAAAGTGGTCCGGCTCTATATACATAATATAACATAAGGCTTTCACAATTTTGTAAGTTATCCAAGTTAACGATCAAATTCAATTCTTGCTATGATTTTAGCAAAGTATGCACTCTTGTTAAACTGACTGCAGTGTGCATATTACTAAGACTATTCATGCACTACATATTACTTAGACTTTTCATGCACTACACGTTACTAAGACTATTCATGCACTACACGTTACTAAGATTTCATGTACTACACGTTACTAAGAATATTCATGCACTACATGTTACTAAGACTATTCATGCACTACACATTACTAAGACTATTCATGCACTACACATTACTAAGACTATTCATGCACTGCATATTTGAACATTGATGAATCTGCTTCTCTCTCTTGTTGGCTGCTTATAGACCCTGTGCCTGCATCAAGGGCGGACAAAGGGCTTCCTGCGTAACAAGAACACCCCACACGTGAGTAGGGCGACACAGGAGGAAACTCAACAACTTCTCACAGAGATTGACACAGAACTACATCGAGACAATGGAGCATTGCAGTATGCACACAAAGTTAGTTTGTTTAAACTTTGTTATTATGTCAAAATAAGGTAATGCTGTCTACATATTTCATCATATTTCTGTGTATCAGACTATCAGTTGATGTTATTGTTAAATGTGTATGTTGCATTTAACTTTAGTAACGTAATAAATTAATTTCAAGTAATTTAATTGGTGCTTTTAGTTAATTTTACTAGGGTTAGGGTCTAGTACAAGGGATTGTATTAATGTTGGCATAGTCTTAATACTGGGGCGGGCTTAATACTGATTCTATTAATATTGAAACGGTCTTAATACTGGGACGGTCTTAATACTGGGATGGTTTTAATACTGAGACTATATTAATACTGAGATGGTCTTAATACTGGGGCAGTCTTAGTTAATGCTGTGGATGTCTTAATACTGAGGTGGTTTTAACGCTAGGGTGGTTTTAATATTGGGCCGGTCTTAATACTGACGCGGTCTTAATACTGGGGTGGTCTTGGGTAATGTTTGGGTGGTCTTACTCTTAATGCTGGGATGGTTCAACAAATTATTACTTGGTATGCTACAAAGTAGTGTACTACAAATTATTTGATATCTACAGAAAGTAGTATAATACAAATAACAAGTTATTATTTGGTGTACTACAAAGTGGTGTACTACAAATAACAAATTATTATTTCTTCAGTCTTCAGTGTGTTTACTCCAAACAGCCCCTTCTGGGGCTAACATAGGAGTGTGGTACATATGTACTTAGCGCGCATGAAAAAGGTGCATATAAATGTGGGAAATAATAAATTTTGAACAAAAATAGTGCAACTAAAAAGTGGATTAAGATTAGATATCCTCCTTATAGACGAATGAGGTGAGCTGGAGGGGCAAGATAGACAGTGCTCACAGCTAGTTGGAAGGGGTGAGTGGAGGGGAGTCTTAGTATTTCAGTGGGGAGTAGATTCCAAGCTCTTATGACTCAAGGAGAGAGTATGCATATGTGTTGATGCGTGCTTGTATTTGTATATATTTATCAGGATCGCTGTTTCGTGTATGTACTTTAAAACAGTGTGTTGTGACGACTGCAGTGGCAGGCCGGTGACCTGATCATCTCTGACAACCTCGCTGTCGCACACTGGGCTACTCCCGACACCCAGCTTCCCCCTTCACAAGTTCAACTCCGTGTTATGCACAGGACCATTGTGAAGGGGACCACTCGACCTACAAAGACCTGGACCAAGCCATCGTGACCATAATATATTGTTTGTGTCCGACTCGAGATACATTTAGGTTTTCGTACCTGGGTGTTTGGGATATGGTGGCTGTGTCGTAGAATGTCGGACTTTCATTCACCCCACTTTGCCCGTGTCTTTTGGAAGAGACACTAAAAGCCGTTGGTGGGTGATTCCAGGCAAAGCAGGCCTGAGAGGTTCTTAGTGCAATGTTGCTCTAAGCTTAAGCTTTGGGCCACTTTTCATCTTTTATTGGTATCACCAGGCCCCTGAACTTCAGTATAAAAAAATAATTATAATTGCAAGCAAAATATGTTATGAGTACCTTATTCATTGAAATGTTTTTAGGTATTATCAGATCATATGTTCAGTAGATATGTAAGAAATGTCTTCCTTGAGACATCACTATTTCAATAAGGTGACAGTTGGTAATGTATGCCTATTAATTATATTAGCATTCTTCCTCCTCAGTTCACTTTTTTGCTTGTATTGTTTCAAATTTATTTTGCAAAAAATTTAACCTATCTAGTATCGACTACAACATGATAGTTAATTTTTACAGGTTTGTTATTTAGTTTTGGTGAAATCATCGGACAAGCCGTAAAATTATTTTTAACTGGGTCATGTAAACATTTGACAAGAAAGTGTAAAAGTGGTCTGACTCTGGTCTGACATAAGGCTTGTTACGCTTTCATAAATTACCTGATCTAATTATCAAAGACAATTCTTTCGATGGTTTTAACAGAAGTATGCCCTCTTTCTTCAACTGATTGTGCATATTACTTAAATTATTCACACACAAAATTTTAATGCACCTTATTCGTGATGAACTAAATCTATTGAGGGAGTTTAATAATGCCGGTTTATTGTAAATAAAAAGGTATGTTCTTAATGCATTGTGTGGTATCTGGCCCATATGACCACTCGAAGCAATTTATACTCCACTTCCACTAACTCTACTTTGATGGGAAGCATTCGGCCATGCTGCAAAGGATATCTTTACACATAATTCCAGTGTGGTCTATAGTAGGGCCAGAACCATACATCGGTGTATCGCGATACACACCGCACAGGACAAAATATCCGTGTTGTGGTACACTACGATGCAACAGCAGTAGGCAAAACTTTGTCTTATCACGTTTGTGAAGCAATAAACATTCAACGCAAACCACACCTGCCTGTGTATCAATAAAATAGTGAAATGTAACATGTAGTACGTTTCCCACATGTATATCTAACTATAATCTATGTAAAATCTTTAAACTATTATTTTTTTCAATGCATGTGTGCAATTTGGATCTCTTGTGAGTGACAACATGACATCTGCTGTAGCGTTGCCTTGTCCACGTGATAAATAAACGTGTTTTATTGTTGTTGTATCATTCTAGTCAGTGTAGTCTGTATCGCGATATGTATCATATCGTGACCTCTGTATCACGATATGTATCGTATCATGAAGTAGTGTATTGTTCTGGCCCTAGTCTATAGCCAAGAAGTTATTTATACAGCTAAGTTAACTGGGACAACGAATCCCATGCATGGTTACTGTTCTGTGCTGAGCACTCCACAAACTGGATAAACTTATTGTTCAATGTCTAGTATTATAATAATCTTATGTGTTGAAAAGTGGTCACCACCATTGAGCATACCTGGGCCGAGTTTGCCTTGCCAACCAACACCAACCAGTGGTTGGTGAACAAAACCAACGTATGCGTACATGTCCATCCGATTAATCTAAGCCAAATGAGAATTAGTCCACTCTGGTTGTTTCACAGTAGTGGCAAGCACATACCCATCGGCATACATCTTCTAATGTCCCTAAATGTAATATCAATAACACTAATATTGATCAGTATATCAGCACAAACATAACAATAATTTTCTATTATGAAACAAAATGATACAAAGAAGATGAAAGTAATACTTGCAATGCTCTTGTTATTATCTACTTGTTTCTTATGTCATTATGTTGGTTGACCACTGAGCTTCTACCGCCTGCAGGTGATGGTAATGTTGGTTGCTCGGTGTGACATCATTCTAACCAAACCAGGTCAGACAGAATGTGTTTGCCTTCTGTTGGTCGCAACTAGAGCAACCATTGGTCGGTGTTAGTTTCTAAGTAGAACTCTACCATGTGATGTCAACAACAAGAGAATGCATAGAACAAGCAGCTTCTAGCATCGGAGCAAATCACAAGTAACACTATTTTATTATCAGCAGGTGTTTTTAATAAATAGTGATATTTACATTAAATATTAACACTCAAAATAACTTTACTTTACATGTTGCATAGTTACATAATGAGTAATTTTAATCATTTCACTTACATCACATACTGTGCAGGGACTGGTCTCACAAAATACAAACCATTGTACGAAGGCTCTCGTATATGTAAATCAGTTAAGAAAATCTTCATAGTTATGTCAAATTGTTCGCAACGTTCATATTTTCTATAATTGTTATGTATTCTTTGTCAAACAGTTATAAATGTTTTGTATTGGTTCTGCTGCACAAAAACTTCATGAAACCATCCCTAGGACGGTGAACCAATGTGGAAAAAATGGTGGCAAAACATAACTCTTTCACCTAGTTCTACTGTCAGTTGCTGATTTATCTCACATTTGTTGTTAAAAATATAATCAATTAGCCCATGGCACTTGGAAATCATATTCAAACATTTTACCTGTGTCAATATGGAACAGTATGAGGATGAGTCAAAGATACCAGTGTAATTATAAAGCAATAAATATCTGATTACATTGGCCTTTTCTTAAGAAATGGTGGTGCAGCAAAATATGGTGCTTTTGGGAATAGGGAATTTGACACCAATTTATGAAAAATTCCTAAATCTGGGGTGGGTCCTAACTTCCCCGTAGCAAAATGTTAACACATTGGAACATCCCAAGTATTGGATGGCAGTTTCCTGATACATTCATGACTATGTGTTGCATTTGAATTCCTTCATGAGACGACTGGTTTTCTTCGTGTGAAGACCCGAGATGTGTCGCAGCCTCACCAAGCCAGCGTGACCACCAGCAGCCAGCCACAGGTGGCAGCCCAAGTTGGGGTTCCAGCACACCTGAAACAGGGCCAGCCTTTACAATTGTGTCATTTATGCTGTATGATCTGTGACTGTTCACAGTGACTTAAGCACACATTATGAGCAAACTATCCACCAAGCTGTGCGCAGTCTTAAAAGGTTTTAAATTGTAAAAGGTCTTAAAAATGGGTATTTTTATAGAAAGGTCTTAAAAAGGGTCTTACATTTGGTTTCACCAAAAGGCCTAGATCCTACACCATAATTTTACACAACAGTGGGACAGACTGCATATTGCTGCGTGATAAACTTCTTTAATAAAATAATATATTTTGATCAATGGTACCACACCATGGTACGCTTATGGAAACTGAACTAATCTAAACTGCAGGTAAATAACAATCCTGGCTGATGTCACAACTATAACACATGCATGTTATGATGTACAAAGATTCATATGATTATATATATGAAAACAGACCTTTCAAGTTACACAAGCAAATAGTGGAAGATGTCCCCCACGTGGGATTTCATGGTGGGAGGTTTTCTTCAAGGAGGTTTCATTAATATTTTTTTTATTGGTGGCGCTATCTACCAAACGTTTTTACCAGTATTACTCAAGAGTGCTGATCTATTTCTACATCCGCCAGCACACGAAAAACACACAAACATTTGCAGGTAGAATAATTTTCAGGTTTTTCGTTTTATTGAGTTTATCTCCATCCATAATTCATAAAATTATATCGTAAACTCGGATGTAAATAAACTTATGTCAAAAAACCTGAAAACCAATGGAAAAAGTCAAATAAAATACGACAAAAGCGGGAGTATTTTGTTTCAAAGTGCGATATTGGATGTTTAAAAAATTACCAAAAAGAGGGAGATTTCCTGCCATATCGGAACACATGGAAGGTCTGAACACGAGGAAACGAAGGGCAACTGTTCTGATGTAGACTGACCTTGTGGATGGCCAACAGTGGTGGCTGGTCCAGACTGTCTCGGGGCATGTCCCTCGCAAACGACATTCGCTCCTGAGACTTCTCCAAGATGTGAGCCTGCACAAAGACAAACAAGCTAAAACCAAATGCTAAAAGTTTGATCATGCTAAATCACGACTGGCAATTATAAGTAATATCTTGTTTGAATTAAGTAAAAAAATTGTATTTATGTAATAACATTAATTAAAATGAAACTCTACAAGAAACATTTAGCTGGAAATAATTAATTAAAGAGATTATACAATAGCTGTTATATGGACGGTATGAAGGACCTTAAAACTTCTTATAACTTTGTAACCCTCTTCAGAAAATCTTGCTACTACAAGCAAGTTGATTTATGCAGAATGGTAAACAATCCATAGTAAAGATAATAATGGTGCATCAAATATAGTTACTTTACTTACCATGTCTAAATCGGAATAGACAAGGCAGTAGTTACTGTCTTTGCCACCAGTCACTGTTTGTTTGTCGCAGCTGTGGTTCATCACTGTCCCCGAGATGGCGTCACTAGAGTAGGCCAACTTTTCAACAGAATCATCTCCACAACCGCCAGTTTCAGTTAAACTGTTATTGCATACATCTCCACAGTGTTCTGAATCTTTGGTGACATGTTCTTTAGGTGTACATTTAGTCCTGTCAGTGTTGATAGTTTTGTTATTGCACACACCAGCAGCAGTGGGTATAGCCACATTGGTGTTGGTTGTTCGGCTAAATCCACCAGTACATTTTGACTTATTAATGTTGGTGTTTCCTGCCGTACTTTCTCTATTAGAACTGCTGGCGCCACCTTCAGTCCTGAGATCATCACCCTTTGAATTGCTTCCTTCACATCGTATCATTTCCACATTCACACCGTCATGGCCGACACTCGTTGACTTTCTCCCAGCATGCTCCTTTAGAGACTGTGGTGTCCCCTTGTGGTGATCATTGTCAGTATGTTCTTCCAGTGTTGTTTTGAAGATAAACTGTACAAAAATGACAAAGCTAGCAGTCATGAAACTACACATTTTATAGAACTCTCATGCCACAAATTATAATATTACACTGTGTTGCAAAAAAAACCTGAATGATGAAAACTAAATTGTAATTATTTAATTTTATAAATGTGCAGACAAAGAACATTTGCTGGAGGGGAGATTGATTGTGGGTTACAAAAAAGGAATAATAAATAAAATCAGATAATAGAGGTAAAGCAAGTTAAACAATTTTCTCAGAAGAATATGTTTTCTTTTATCACATATCACTAAGAAAAAGAATAGAAAAACAATTTAAATAGTAAAATACATTTATTATGAAGTATCAAACAAGATATACACTAACATGATAAGTTAGTCATTTTGTAACATGTCAACACTATAAATAACTATACAAAAAGCCTAAATAATTAAACAAGGTATTACATACATTAAAATTGCAAATTATATTTGAAAAAAATTAGAAGTTGTATACAATTAAGATATTTCACTGTATGCATGATTGCTTGCAACAATAACATAAAAGTTAAGTAACTTATTTTTAAAGTCAAAATGGCCATTGATTATGGATGAATAAATGGATAATTGTTTAAATAATGCTTGCAATAACCAAACATCCAAATTACAATGAATCATCCAACATTCTCTCTCTTGATTTTTGACCGAAGTTCCTAAAAAAAGTTCAGGTGCCAATCAAAATCATTGCAAATTTATGCTCTAATTTCTGTTTATGGCCCCAAAATAACAGCAAGTACACTTACAAAACGGCGAGTTGTGAACCCTTTTAAGCGGCGGTAGGAGTAGACCATTTCAGGAAGCCAGATGCCAGCCACCTCCCCTACAGCACTCACACTACTGACTGCATTCACCCAATCACAACTGGAGACATCCTGAAACAAGGAGGTAAAATGAGAATACATTGGTGAAGTATAATACGGTAGAATAAAACCATATATCACACAATAAATGTTACTGTGGGATCTACTCACATTCTGCTGCAGTAAGACAAGGCACAAAACCATATATTACAGAATCTGCTACCGCAGTCAGTTTTATAGAGACTGCTGACTTTTGTTAAAATCACAAGAATTTACTTTGATTGTTAGATTGGACAACTTGAGAAAGTGTGAATAGCTTTGTTATAGTATATACATTTATGCAATAACCAACACAAGTCCGATGTAGTAGAGATTGAAAAGGGCCAAATAAATTACGTTTTATTGCAAAGTGGACTGCTTATCATGCAGCCACTTTGGGAAGCACATTAACAGGAATGTGAGCTCCTCAAAGCAAACCAGACAGAAACTGAACACATGTACAGCCCCGTCCGGCAAATTTCTCAGAGCCCACATTCCTACATGCATGACGATAACATATATACATCAAGAAGTCGTCATGAACATGTAATGCAAAGAATACAGACATTCCACCACCAATACCCAAATTTAATTATAAACAGGTGGGGCCATTTCGCCACAAGGTCACCCACAAACATGTGACCACCCTGTTAATGGCGGAACACCTAAATGGATACTTCAGTTCAGTGTTTACCAGAGAGGATATTAGTTCATTACCAGTTCCAGATGCTAAATTTCAGGAGATTAGGACAGTTAATTGTAACTCCAGAAATCATACCTAAAAAAATAAAGGCAATGAAGGACAATAAATCACCTGGAGTGGATGGAATTCCTTCAAAACTACTTATGGAAAGAGTAGAACAAATTAGTACACCACTTGCAAGAGTGTTAAACTTGTCATTAAAAGCTGTTGAAGAGTCAAACCAATGGCAGCCCATTTTGATTTGTACCATATGGACGGTTGGCTGTGAGTCTATTGCACTCACATCTAACACACAAAATTGTGTTTATTCTTCAACGACATCTGTCGAGGGATCAAAACAATGAAAGCCCACTTTTGTGTGTTAGAAGTTAGTGTTCTAGACACATATCCAACCAACCAGGTGGTGCTGATCAAACTGGACTTCCATTCTTTTGACAGCGATTAGCATGGTAAACAAAATCTGGCCGCAATGTTTAATAGATGCAATGCTTACATTAATGCAACACGTGTGAATAAAAATATACTTGAAACATATAATATATTATATAGTATACCACTTGCAACAGTGTTCAACTTATCATTAAAAGAGTTGTTCCTTTTGAATGGAAAGAAGCAAACATCATAGCATTATTTAAAAAGGGTTCGAGAAATAAGTCGGAGAATTACAGACCAGTGAGTTTAACATCAGTGATTTATAAATTATTAGAAAGGTTAATTAAAGACCATATGGATATTATGTACTTATTATATACTTTTTATATAATAAGTATCTACTTAGATTTTCAGAAAGCTTTTGACAAAGTGCCATGTCAAAGATTACTACTTAAATTAAAAGCCCATGGTATCAGGGATGGCATAATTGACTGGATAGAACAATGGCTGACTGACAGAAGACAGCGTGTTGTAGTAGATGGGGAGGTTTTTAAAGCTGTAAATAAATTTTGAGTAGGGTATCACAAGGATCAGTATTAGGACCTTTATTATTCTTACTATATATCAATGACCTGGATGATAACATAACAAGCAATGTACTGAAATTTGTAGATGACACAAAAGTGCTTAAAAGGGTTAACAATGTTGGTAATAAACAACATTTACAAAACGATCTAGTAAAATTAGTTAAATGGTCTGAGAAATGGCAGATGTTATTAAATTTTGGGAAATGTAAATGCCTACATACAGGACACGGGAACTTGGATGTAAACTATAAAATGGGAGACTCTGTTCTAGGTACTACTGTAAAAGAAAAGGGATTTAGGAGTAACAATAAGTGCTGATATGAAAGTTTCAGAGCAGTGTGGGATTGTATCTTCAAAGGGTAATAAAATTCTTGGGTTGATTAGGAGAAATATGACATACAAGAAAAAAAGCTAACTATACCTCTGTATAAAGCAATAGTTAGGCCTCATTTAGAATACTGTACACAAGCTTGGAGACCATATCGTAAGAAGGATATAGATGCTTGAAATAATACAGAGGAGAGTAACTAAAATGATTCCAGAACTGAGAGACCTTGGTTATGACGAACGACTGAAAGAATGTGGTTTAACTACCCTATAGGCAGTTAAGAGGAGATAAAATTGAAGTTTTTAAGATATTGAATGGGTATGAAAATATTGCTAGAAATATTTTTTTTCACTCAAGATAGAAAATAGAACTACAGGACATGAGGTAACATTAGTAAAGGATCAGTGTAGATTGGACATCAGGAAGCACTCATTCTCACAGAGAACAATTAATGAATGGAACAAATTATCTACAGATTGTGTAACTGCTAGCAGCATGAATATGTTTAAAAACAAGGTTGACACATATCTCAGGAGGGCGGATTACACATAGATTAAAAATGTTGGACTCTCGATAAGCCAATGGCTTCCTTGTCCACTTGGCATGGATGGCAATCATGTTAAATCTACAGGCGGATACACTTGACCAGACCTGGTAAAAATAACTTAATAGTTTATCTGATGATTTCACCAAAATTAAATAAAAAATTTGTACAAACGAGATAGCATTTATGTCATAGTGGATACTGGGTAGGTTTGATTTTTTGCGACATGAGATGAGCACAAAAATCTAACTGAGGAAGGACCTTTAAATTTTATGATTACTGTTTCAAGTTACAACCTATCTTGCTGCTAGACTCACCCATATACAGGAGTTGTGTATGGTCATTGGACGGACATTCAGACCATAGTAGCCATTGTCAATCACATGCACCGCGTTGTGGCCAAAGCTGTAAAAGATAAATTCATTTTCTCAGAACTCTATTTCTTTTTCCATTTGTACATAAGTGCACAGGCACCTCGGTTTGACCTCACTACAAAGTTGGGTCACAAAAAGAGTCTCCCACCAAAAATGGTAAAGTTAGCATGTTCTATATCCCCTTGTATATATGAATGGATGAATATTTATTTATTTATTTTCAAACCAACATAATTAGAACTTGTACATTCAATTTAATGAAAACCACATTAATAAATATAGTTTTTAAATAATATCACCAGTCTTTTTTCATCGTAAATAGTCTTGCATTAAATACATAACTATTCAATATTTTAATTTTTCTTTGAAAACAAGTACATTCTGGTACCAAGTTATCAACAAACAATCAAGGAAGTTTTAATCCTGATAAACACATTCTTTTTGTATACTTCATAGTATCATCATGTTTACATACCAGTAACAGTCATCACCGGATGCATAGACGAGTGACCAGTGCGGTGGCCACACAAGGCTGGTCATCTGACTACAGATGGTCTTGTTGATTGGACACTGCAGGTCATTTGTGTCCCACATCTTCATGGTCCTAGCGGGGACAGTACACTATTGTTTTATCCATTAAAACCAATGTTAAAAAGACAATTCCAGGCTGTGCGCAAAATTATTCCACAATTGAGAGACCTTAGTTACGAAAGTAGCTTATTACAATGTGGTTTGACAACACTAGAGACCAGGAGACTAAGAGGAGACCAAATAGAAGTGTTTAAAATAGTTCTTTAAACTTAAAGAAGGCAGTAGAACCAGAGGACACAAAGCAGCATTAGTTAAGGAGCAGTGTAGGTTGGACATGAGAAAGTACTCTTTCTCACAGAGGGTGATAAATGAATGGAACAAACTGCCAAATGATCGTGTTAATGCTAGTAGTGTGAATATGTTTAAAAATAGAATTGACAGATATTTGCATATTCTCATATATGCATAGTCTGCATAGATGAGAAAATTGTTAGACTCTCGATAAGCCAATGGCTTCCTTGTCCACTTGCCATCTGGAACTTGTTGTTTGGGATGGCAATCTTGTTAAATCTTAATAAGCTCCATAATCCACATATAAACAGCACAGCCAGCATACAGTACCTTTGATAATGTTTTTGGGTCAGCAGGCGGCATTCCCTGTTTGTCTAGTAGCTCCCAGGGTGGCAGATATGGGAACACCACAGAATGTGGCACGGAATCGTGGACCCCAATCACCATGTTATATCGAGGCTAGACTACTACAAATCTGACCGTCAATGAACCTGATTCGCTATGACCTAAATCAATTGAGGAGGAAGTTTCAATATTGCTGAGTCAGTGACTGCTGATGTCACATGTACTACAGTGGTCTCTCGCTATATGAACTCCTGGTGGAAGGAACAACCTCATAAAGGGAACAACTTTGAAAATCCTGTTCTGCATCAGAAATTCAAAACCTTCCTCTTACCCAGGGATATAAGGACCATCGGTTATACAGACAAATTTATTCCAACATGCTCCATATAGTGAGAGTCCATTGTTATTAATATCGAGAATTTGTCTATGAACATTGCAAAGCAGTTAACGTAAACCACAATAACTGTCGCACCTGTCATGTGAGCAGGTGCCAAGAAACTGACGATTCTGAGGACAAAACTTGACTCCAGTAGTCTGAGCGGTGTGAGCAGCAAAGTTCTCGAACGGCCTCAGGGTACCGCCCTCTGTTGGCGAACTTGTGTAAAGTAGTGACGACCTTGAGTGTAGATCCCACAATGCAACAGTACCTGCGGAACAACCAACAGAACTGTCTATGAGTGTGGAATTATGAGATGCCTACAGAATTTTTGAATGTTTGGATATCAATTCAGTTGGATTTGCAATAAATCTGAATAAAGAACCACAATTTTTTTATTTTATAATTTGACAGCTATCTGTTTAATTCAAATGTTTCAGTCTGAATGTCATGTTCAGATTGCTTACATAGGGGAACGTAAATTTACTTTCTCCTCAGGTATTGGAAATTGTTGATAATTGTTCACGAACATACTGAACAGCAAGGCCAATATTCATGAACATACTGAATGGCAAGGTCGATATTCATGAACATACTGAACGGCAAGGTTGATATTCATGAACATACTGAACGGTATGTTCATTATGTATAATCATGAACATACTGAATGGCAAGGTTGATATTCATGAACACACTGAATGGCAATGTTGATATTCATGAAAAAAAACTGTGGTTCGTTAAAACACATTAATTTTGTGTGGTCAAGAATAGAATAAATATAGTCTACCCTATAAAACATGACTTTATGATAAAAACTATCAGACTCTGTACTTTACCATAACGTCAACCGTAGTGGAGCAGATACAAAATTCATATGTCCAATCTTTTCATACATGGCTTTTGGATTTGTGTTGGGAGTTACACCAAATCTGATATAATGGCAATTAATAGAAATGTTGAGCACTTGATGGGCGTCATGTTCTCTGCTGTAGCCATGTTTAATAAGAACCATCCTGATTGGATGATTGTTTACAATGTAGACTGACCGTCAGCAAAGCCAGCCACAATCAGAGAGCGGCCATCTTCATAAATCCAGTCGACACACAGACATTGACTTCCCACTGAAAACAATTATACTGGCGATTGCGTGCAGTATTCTGCAGACCTGACTCCCACACCACAGCGTGGACTTTTTATTGTATTTCTCGCAATGTTAATTCCAATGTTTATGAGCAGAAATGTCAAATTCATAAGTGCATCATTGACTTTCATTGCTAATTTGTATTTCATGAACACATACCATTTTTCTATATACACCATACCAACCAAACTGAATTATGTTACCATGTGTACCTAACTTTAAATGTTAATTAACTTCTGAAAATGATCAGACATGCTTACTGCCAACAAGATACAAATGTCAGCATTGGGATTCCTTCAAAAGCAACTTATGAAGGTGTGAATTAAAGTAAGGTTTCATGCTCTTGAGTTCTATTATCTTCAAAATCTAAAACATGACAGAAATTACACATAGACATGAGAAGACAGATGTTTATTAACTCAGAGTACAGCAGATAAATGTCCATAAGTATTTCATATTATTCCAATTTTTCCATAAAAAAACTAGTAACAACATAAGACACTGTTAGTTAATTACCATAAAAATTATGTTAGCTAAACTTACACAAAGTTATAGTTCACAGTCACAGTTTTGTACCTTCATCAGGAGAATATGTTGGCTTGAGATTGAGGCACGGCCTAACCGTGTAGACTGGGAGTTTTCCCACAGGGTGCCTGTCAGTCAGTGGACAGCTGGGCTGGGGGATACTGCAATGGTCAACATTTATACACTGAAATGTACCAAAAACATGATAAAAGAATGTGGTGCTTTTTATTCCTGGTCTTGCAAGATGACATCAATTAATTTTACGGTCATATCGTGTGTTAACCTTTCCACCCAGATTTTACATAGGAGAGACGACGTTAACAATCAGGAATCTAACTATTATGCCTTTACACACATTTCCAACAAGTGTTCCACGTTACCTTAGGATGTGGGTCATTCCGTCAGCACATGCCAATGCTAGCAATCCTAGCCTGGGAAAATGGCCATTCTGAAAGAAATAGTGGTAGTATACTGGCAAGACTGAATAAATATGAAACAGTAGGTCTGAAAGGCAAATACTACCATCAAATTCTAATAAAGCTCATTAAAAATATTGCACCAAACATCCCATAAAATGACATTATGTATCTTCAAAGTGAAGGCTCTCTAAAAGTGGAGATGCACAACGATTTCCATTGGTTAATGGAACGACTGCTTTACAGGACATTGCAATACCGAATTTATTAGTATTTATAAGATATTGGTTGGTTAAAAATAACATCCATATAAAACATGTTACAAATCTTTCTCCTCTTGATAGTTTTGAAAATACACAATTTGGCGATGAATTAAAATATGCTAGCTTTGCAACACATTATTCATTAATACTACCACAACAAGGGCAACACGGTCCTACCTGCGGCTCCACGTCTGGGGAATCCCATGCTCCATTGGGGCACCACGCCAGGCCCCAGATGGCGCCATAGTCTGCAGCAACAGCAAGATACAGCCGTGGCTTTTCAGAAATGGTTCTACAAAAATGTACAAGTGTCATGACACAACATAATATTGCTGTGTTATGTCAAAATGTTAAGTAAATCAGCAAAATGACTGCATTAATTCAGTCAGACCAACAGTTCGCAACCTTTTTCTTCTCGTGTACCATGTGACCTGAAACAATCGGCCGGGTATCCCTTCAAAGTGACATAGAATAACAGACGAAATAACGTTCAACGCTGAGTTCAGTGATCTACATTTTATTAACAAGGTAAAAAAACTGTACACCAAATGAAGGTAGGATAAGAAACCAGTATTTGAGAAACCACCTCAACGGAGGGCTGAGTTTGCCTGGTCAGGGCCTCGATTCGGTGAACAGTTTGGGAAAAGGAGACATGGAGATCATGAAGGGTGGGCTTCATCTAAGTGGAAAGGGGGCGGCAGTATTCGCGGACAAACTTTCAGCAGCAGTAGATATTGACACGGGTACAATGACAAATATTTTTGGAAGTAAACATTCTTTAAACTAGAAGTGCAGGGGGGTTACCTAGAGGTGTCTCAAGCAGAACAAGAGGCCACTAGCACAGATAAACCAATATTAAATCATCTGAAAAACATCTCTGAAAAAGGTTATAGATGCGTATGTTTAAATGCAAGGAGCATAGTAAATAAGAAAAACGAGTTAAACATTATGGTAGAAGATATTGACCTTCACATAATTGGTATAACTGAATCATGGGCCAACACATATATATCAGATGCTGAATTGGGACTGACAGGATACGTAATGTTTAGGAAAGATCGAATAGGAAGAAGGGGCGGGGGAGTTATTTTATATGTTAAAGAATCTATTCAGGCTTATGAAATAAAACTAGAAAGGGAAGCAGATTGCGATGAAGCTGTTTGGTGCAGAATTGTTTCAGGAAATTCAAAATTAACTGTTGGATTAGTTTACAGAAGTCCAAACATAAACGAAGAGGACAACACAAAAATAAAAAATGCTATAAAGGAAGTTAGTAAAGGGGATTGTATCATAATGGGAGATTTTAACCATGGACACATACAATGGAATTCTCTAGAGCACAGGGATTGAGGACTAACAATTTCTATTTTTAATCCAGGATAGCTTTCTTAGCACGTGCTAGAACCAACCAGGGGAGAAAATGTATTAGATATAGTTTTGTCATCACAAAAAGAATTAGTGGACAATGTAAAAATATTTGAACCGTTGGGTAACAGTGACCATAATCAAATACATTTTGACATCAATGTAAAATCAGAAAGTAAAAATAAGAAAGCGTACAAGAGAAACTTCCACAAAGGTAACTACAAAGATATGAGAAAATACTTAGCAAAGCTAGATTGGAATAACATGCTGATGAATAAGACCGCAATTGAATGTTGGAATATTCTAAAAAAAGAAATTGAGAGTATCATCGATAAATTTGTTCCCTTCCAAAAAAAAGGAAAACGGTGTAGAAAGAAACACTTGTCAAAAGAGGCTATTAGAAAAATAGTGTTAAAACAAACTATGTGGAGGGTTTATAGGCGTACCAGAAAGGAAGAAGACTATGCAAATTACAAAGAGGCACTTAATGCAGCTACAACTGAAATCAGACAATCTAAAAGAAGCTATGAGCAAAGACTAGCATGTAACATAAAACATGACAGCAAGAGTTTTTATGCATATGTCAGGAGTAAACAAAATGTACAAGACAAGGTTGGACCTCTAGAAGACAGTGCTGGAAATATAATATCACAGGGGTTTTTAATGGCGGAAGACCTAAATGGTTACTTCAGTTCAGTGTTTACCAAAGAAGATATTAGTTCATTATCAGTTGCTGATACTAAATTTCAGGAGGCTAAATCTGACTATTTAGGTCCGTTAGTTGTAACTCCAGAATTGGTAGCTAAGAAAATAAAGGCAATGAAGGATAACAAATCACCGGGAGTGGATGGGATTCCTCCAAAATTACTAATGGAAACAGTAGAACAAATCAGTATACCACTTGCAAGAGTATTCAACTTGTCATTAAAAGAGGGAGTTGTTCCGTTTGAATGGAAAGAAGCAAACATCATACCATTATTTAAAAAGGGTTCGAGAAATAAGTCAGAAAATTACAGACCAGTGAGTTTAACGTCAGTGATTTGTAAATTATTAGAAAGGTTAATTAAAGACCATATGGTGGACTTCCTCGTTAAGCATAAATTATTAAATTCATCTCAACATGGATTCCTTAAAGCGAGGTCATGCTTAACAAATATGTTATGTTTTTTGGAAGAAATCACTAAGTGGATAGACGTGGGATCGCCAGTAGATATTATCTACTTAGATTTTCAGAAAGCTTTTGACAAAGTGCCACATCAAAGATTACTACTTAAATTAAAAGCCCATGGTATCGGGGATAGCATAACTGACTGGATAGAACAATGGCTGACTGACAGAAGACAACGAGTTGTAGTAGATGGAGAAGTTTCAAATTGGAAATCGGTTTTGAGTGGGGTACCTCAAGGATCAGTATTAGGACCTATATCATTATTAATATATATCAATGACTTGGACGACAGTATAACAAGTAACGTACTGAAATTTGCGGATGGCACAAAACTGTTTAGAAAGGTTAATACTGATGGTGATAAACAACATTTACAAAACGATCTAGACAGATTAGTAAAATGGTCTGAGAAATGGCAGATGCTGTTAAATTTTGGGAAATGTAAATGCCTACATACAGGACATGGGAACTTGAATGTAAACTATAAAATGGGAGATACTGTTCTGGGTACTACTGTAAAAGAAAAGGACTTAGGAGTTACAATAAGCGCTGATATGAAAGTTTCAGAGCAGTGTGGTATTGCAGCTTCAAAGGGTAATCAAATTCTTGGATTGATTAGAAGAAACATAACATACAAGGGAAAAAAGTTAATTATACCTCTTTATAAAGCAATAGTTAGACCTCATTTAGAATACTGTATACAAGCATGGAGACCATATCGTAAGAAGGATATAGATACGCTTGAACGCATACAAAGGAGAGCAACTAAAATGATTCCAGAACTTAGAGACCTTAGCTATGAAGAACGCCTGAAAGAATGTGGTTTAACAACTCTAGAGACAAGGAGGTTAAGAGGAGATCAGATTGAAGTTTTTAAGATATTGAATGGGTATGAAAATATTGATAGAAATATGTTTTTCTCACTCAAGAAGGATAGCAGAACTAGAGGTAAAATTAGTAAAGGATCAATGTAGATTGGACATCAGGAAGCACTCGTTCTCACAGAGGACAATAAATGATTGGAACAAATTGTCTACAGATTGTGTAACTGCTAGCAGCGTGAATATGTTTAAAAACAAGGTTGACACATATCTCAGGATGGCGGGTTATAAGTAGATGAACATTGTTGGACTCTCGATAAGCCAATGGCTTCCTTGTCCACTTGCCATCTGGGCCTTTGGCTTGGATGGCAAATCTTGTTAAATCTTGTTAAATCCTTCATCTAGAGGCGGGCACAACATTTTGTTTTCATGCAGAACATTGCCGAGAATCCTTGTTTGCAGATCTGATATGATTTGCTCATCTTAGACAAAAACTTTGTCAGGGGAAGAGCTTCAAATGCATCGCATGCGATGGAGTCATTTACAAATTTCCAAAAGTCCTGCACACCGTCTGAGTGATCACAGCTCCACATTGAACGGATGAAATTCGAATCCAGCGCACTCAGATGTGGGAAGTGTGTCTGGAACTCTTCCTGAATGGAAGGCAGGTGCGTCTGCCCAAGTTGCCCCATGTTTCTATGTCCCGTTTCTTCATCCTAGCAGCATATTGACGTTTCCTTCCTTGATTTTTCCGTCCCACCAGCTATAGCTTCATGATGAATGCATGTACTGCTGCTTGTTTTTTGTTATCATTCATGTCATTTCTGAGTTGATTTGGGCGCTCTGACCACGAGAGGGTTAATGAAAAAATCACACAAAAATAGAAAACAAATTTAACTGACGAAGAGCACCGACTTGCCACATATCCTGACTGACTCACAACAAGTGGTGAGTAGCGAATATATTGGACAACAGTGGGTTATATAAATAAGTTTATGTCTGCCTGTCTGTCTGGGTTAGATTGAATGCAAATAAATCATAAAGGCAGCAGCTAAATTAATTGTAAACATCTCCAAGAGGATCGTTTACCCCTCCTGTAGTGTGCCGCAGTCCCAGATCTGTAGCAGAGCTTTGCTTTTGTCAAGGCCTCTCTCCACGACATGAGTGACATCGTGGTGACGATGGCAGTACACTGCCAGGTACTGATGACTTGTTGCCGCGGTGACTGGAACTGGACACCACGCAGCAGCCCAGATCGGCCCACCCACATTGAAAGTGGCACCACCTGGTAGGAAAACATATCAACAATACACATCATAACCTTCTTAAGGTAGCTGGGGGCGGCTATTATGTGCTTGTCTTGAATTGAGTTTCAGTAGAAGTTTTTAAGATTAACCATTTTTTTCACAGATTGTAGCTGAAATATTATATAATATTCCAGATTTATTATAATTTATTTGGTTATGTTACAAGATTAAAAAAATTTTTTTTGTAAATGTGAAAAAGTAGACACAAAATGCCAAATTATATCGCTTTGAGAAAATCCCAAAAGAAACACATGACATACATATAAGTATGACAGTGTCACTGATAACTTTAAGGAACATTTTGGTTAACATAAACGAATTACGTCTGCTACACCACCATGAATAAGCTAAGCAAAAGTTGAATGACAGCCTGAAGTGGTAGTGTATTTTTGACACAAACCCTTCACCAATCGTAATTCAAATCCATGTAGAGTTGCCTACATGTAAGACGCGTTCATATGCCAAATTGCAAGTGTTGTAGTAAAAAAAAATTCAATAAGGTAACATTTCCTGATTGTTACCTGATTGTTAATGATAACAGAAATGTCAATAGATACACATATCATGTTTGAAATGTGACGATTTTCACTGGCGTTTTACGTATTGTTGACAAAACATAATGGCCATTTCTAATATTGATCTGTTCTCTTAATTTGCCCCCACAATGGTTACAGGTTAGGTTACATCAGGTTAGGTTACATCAGGTTAGGTTACATCAGGTTAGGTTACATCAGGTTAGGTTACATCAGGTTAGGTTACATCAGGTTAGGTTACATCAGGTTAGGTTACATCAGGTTAGGTTACATCAGGTTAGGTTACATCAGGTTAGGTTACATCAGGTTAGGTTACATCAGGTTAGGTTACATCAGGTTAGGTTACATCAGGTTAGGTTACATCAGGTTAGGTTACATCAGGTTAGGTTACATCAGGTTAGGTTACATCAGGTTAGGTTACATCAGGTTAGGTTACATCAGGTTACACCAGCCATGTGACAAACATGTGGCAGTGTGTGTTTACGATCATTTTGTTTGGTCCGTTATCCAGTGGGGTCACCAGGTCACATCTGCTTTGTCATTTCTTTTATAGTTTCAAAGGCATAATAAACTACATTAGCTCTGATATTTGCTGGTCTAAGGACATGATTTAGTTAAGTAGATATAATCCTGATGTGTACTGGAATGACAATAACATTCCAATACAAAAATTATTTGGCAATGCATGTACAGTGCCTCCAAATTTTTAGAATTTGTTTTTGGATGTGGTGCGGGTTGGGTGGGGTCAATCATATCCATTTTTTATTATTGGAATGTTTTTATATTTACAAAGCCCCTAAGAAGCTCTAACCAAATAATTTATGGCATGGTTGGTCAGTAAAGGTAAAGTCATTCCCCATGTATTATGCCTTAGGAAGCCATGAAGGCTAATATGGCCAGTGCTTAAAACTGGTTTCTGTAGTGCGAAGCAACTTAGAGTGCAGTTATACTGACTCTCCTGGATGGGATACTAGTCCATCGCAGGTACCTTCCAAACAGTGTTTGTACTCATTTGCAGCTGTGTAGACTGAGGCAAAGTAGGGTAAACAAAATTGCCTAAGCTTTGAAAACAAACCGTGCTAGGCCACGGCTGCCCCCTTGGTTGGTCAGTGTTCAGAGGTAAAACATCCCCTTCACATGTTCAACGTTATTCAATGCTGTTATATTATCTGTCAGTGGAGAGCGAATACAGTGCTACCACCTCGTAGGAATACAGTGCTACCACCTAGTAGGAATACAGTGCTACCACCTAGTAGCTATTCTGAATGTACAGTCAAAATTGGCAGTTAGTAAAACACTACTATTCAAAACAAACTTATTTTAAAGGGACTTCCTCATTTATTTTTTTGCTCATCTCGTTTTCTTTTATAATTTTGAGAGAATTCCAACTTATCAAGTATCCACTATGACATGCTACCTCGTTTCTGCAAATGTGTTATTTAGTTTTAGTTGATGAAATCATCAGACAACGTATTAAATCAAGTTTGACCAGATCCAACCAAAATGCTGTGAAAAAGGGCAAAAGTGGCTCAGCTCTATGTACTATTCACACTTTTGCAAGTTACCTGATATAACAAGTGAATTCTACACTCTATTATTAAACCGACTGCACATTACTTAAAATATTCACACACTACAGATGTGAACATTAATTAACCCGATTCACAATGGGCTAAGTGAACTGATGAGGAAGTATTTATGAATGATTTGTGCAGACATTGTTACAACTGTCTTACCATATAGTACGGCATCAAACAAGGCCAGCCTCGTCGTAGCAACTTTGGTCTTCTGCTTCTGCACAACACGGAAGCTAGGCGATAGTTCTGACACTGGCAGGCAGGGTGCACTACACCAAACAAAGGATGACGAAATCAGCAGTTTTGACAATAAAGATGTTAAAATAGTTAATATAGTTTATACCATAGAATATGATTTTTAAAAATGATAAGACTTTGTACCTTTAAATTAGTTTGCATGTTTCCATGACAACATTCACTCTGAAAATCTGTTTAGGCTATGCCATGCATCCAGGAATACATATACTTTTTAACCCTAGCATGTTCATCCATCTGTTGACAACTTCGAGTTTGCTCGACCCTTACGTTTTGATCCAATAAAGACAATTTGATTATGTTAAAATCTTCTCGAAATGCAAGCGCAGCAGTGCACCAAAACACAAAGGTTGGGCAGTTTCTAAAAGGTTAGCAGTTCCGGTCGTGAAACAGTTGGATCGTAAAGCTGAGGAGCTATGAAGAATCAAACAGGTGGGTTTTAGGTGATGGGCAAAATGTTATCATATTTCCTGCTGAGTTACTGCTAACAAGGAGCGAGTTCAGGTTTCTGAGGATGTAGGCACAATAGGAGTTTTTGTATTATTATTAATGTGCTTATTTTCTCACACAAAACAAATTGTTGTAGGTTTCAATAAATATAAAACTTTTTTTTTGGCATGCAAAAGGTCTACCAAGATCCCACAACACTATGCATTTAGACCCATGCACTACCTAGCAATTGAAACTGCACTAAATTTTATAGCCACAATTTATTTTGTTACTTAACACTATTTAACAGCACATTTATCACACCCTGCATAAAGCACATAACTACACAATACTTTTGATATTCATTACTTACACATTGTCCACCAATGTCCAATCGCCTGATTTAGGCCGCCACTCCGGCATCACATCTGTGGACAGAAGTTTCTTGCGCCAGGCAAGGGTCCAAGGAAATGATGATGGGAAGATGTGGCCGTCGCTGTACCCACTCAGAGCAAGCAGTTGACGAGTCGGGTAGCCGGCTGATTCAGCAGACTTTGGCTTTGGCTTTCTCTTCCTTAAATCTCCTGTGCACACAACACAACATGATTAAAACTCCCTCCTCAGTTGATTTAGCGCGTCACGAATCAGGTTCAGTGATGTTTAAATATGTAGTCTGTGAATAATAAATAACAAGCGCAGTCGGTTTAACAAGAGAACATATTTTTGATAAAATCATAAAAAGAATTTACTTTACGCTAGATCATGTAACCTGCAAGTGTGACACACATAATATTAAAGTATATATAGGCGGAGCAACTTCTGCCATTTTTCCATTAATGTTTTAGCGTGGACCGGTAAAAAATAATTTAACAGTTTGTCTGATGATTTCACCAAAACTGAATAACAAATTTGCATAAATGATTTAGCAAGTTATAGTGGACACTAGGTTGGTTAAATTTTCATGGAAGGTGTCCGAAATGACATGAGTAAAATTGAGTAGGAAACTTTAAACTTCTGGGTCCAATAACCCTGCTGATGACACTGAAAGAAAACATGAATCCAACAACCAACCAAATTGCCTAAAACTCCCTCTACAATTTGAGTTTTCGCTTGTCTTTTTTCAGGATTATTTAGCTAAAATTTAACCTGTCAAGTATCGACTATGACATGCTAGTGCATTTGTACAAATGCTATTTAGTTTTGACAAAATCATCGGACTAACTATTAAATAAATTTAAGTTCAGCCAAACTGAAATATGGCAAAAAATGGCAAATATGTCAATCTGTAGCCCACATACTACGACATAAGGATATTTGCACTTTTGCAAGATACTTGATCTAAGTAAATTCTTTTGATGAGTTTATCAAAAGAATGCACCCTTTCATTAAACTGACTGCACATGTTGCTTCAACCATTCACTCAATACAAATTTGCAACATCCCAGTCTGTATACACTGCAACACTTGACTGGGTACATCTTACATTCATGAACAAGTTCTTGGCATTAGCACAAATGTGGAATCAGCCAAAACTATAACTTAAGCCATATGTAATAAATTGTAAACACATTAGCAGAAAAATATTATTTTCCTGGATAGACAAATGACAGACACGCTTCTGTAGCTGTGTATTCACAGTTATAATCCATCCACTGTCATCAACCTCAGGTCTGTCACTACCACTACCTGTCTTTTTGATGGAATTAGGCTCTGGAAGTTCTGTGTCAGATTCTGTTTCACCACTTGACATGTCATCGTCACTGACATCACTGTCAGCAGAGTCATCAGTGTCGCTGGCATATTCTTTTGCCTGTGCAGAAAAGATGGATCTACAGTTTGTTAATTAAAGAAACAGTAATAATAGGCATAATATTATTATTGTTGCTGTTAGTTATGATTATTTATTATTATTGTAGATGTTCATATTTAGTTTTCAATTATTTTAATATCTCATGCTGGCCAATTTCATTGCACTGGGGAATCTGTTACCAATGATTAGCCAATCACTGCTGTCATTACAGTTTTGCTCAGCTAGGTATGTGACCATTACGTCATATAAAAAGCATCCTTATGGGTGCATATATTCAATAAATATAAGTTTTTCACTAAAAACAACCTATCTAACAATTTGTTTGCACTGCAACGATGAAATAGCTACCTTGGAGATTTAGAATATGGATTTCTTCAGAATTTTTTTTAAACGGCATATGAACACAAACATATTCACCAGTGCAGTGGAATGTAATAAACGATCCCAAGTATAATTACTTGCTTAATGTAGACTTAATTGCTCACACAACATAAAGAGGAACCAAAACATTAAGGTGCAGCAGGTTATATTTTGTAGGAAACAGGTTATTTTAGTTCTTGTTACCTCATTTCAAAAAATTGTGTGGTATCAATCAAATGTAAACTCATTTTATGCAAACATTTTCAATCAAATATCAAATGTTGCAAAACAAAAGTAAAAAGATATAGGTAAGTTGTTATACTGCGCAGCATCCAGTCCTT
Source organism: Lamellibrachia columna (assembly GCA_963662155.1). NCBI lineage: Eukaryota > Metazoa > Annelida > Polychaeta > Sabellida > Siboglinidae > Lamellibrachia > Lamellibrachia columna. The sequence goes on along the minus strand of OY759263.1, from coordinate 41,833,191 downwards.
GGGACCAGTCAAAGTGCTTTACAATTCACCCCCTGGCAGACCTGTTCCTTTACACTTCACCCCCTGGCAGACCTGTTCCTTTACACTTCACCCCTGGCAGACCTGTTCCTTTACACTTCACCCCCTGGCAAACCTGTTCCTTTACACTTCACCACTGGCAGACCTGTTTCTTTACACTTCACCCCCTGGCAGACCTGTTCCTTTAAACTTCACCACTGGCAGACCTGTCCCTTTACACTTCACCCCCTGGCAGACCTGTTCCTTTAAACTTCACCACTGGCAGACCTGTTCCTTTACACTTCACCCCCTCGCAGACCTGTTCATTCCAACACCAACTCGACTTCTCTGAGAAGCATTCAACCACCACCACAATTACTGCATACGTAAAAACTACTCATTCATATGTGTCCACCACCGTCTATAGACAGGTTCTCATTTATACAGCCGAGTGAACCGAACCAAAGTGGACTAGTGGAGTGAATGAAATTGCCCAAGCTTCAGCGAGAGGATTTGAACCCCGGTCCTTTCAAATGAGACTCCAATGTTCTAACCATTACTAACCGCTACGTCACAGTGCCCTACAAAGTTAAACCGACTTCTAAAACAAGAAAAATATCTATTACGCATACAATTTAATAATGATAAAATCAATATAAACAATACGAACCCAGTCGTGTTTATTCACATGTGTTTCGATGTCAGATTTTTTCTTGAAGATGGCATCGCATTTCGTACATTGATAAGTATCACCGGTGACCTCTGGTGGTGCATGTGGACATGAGTAGTAGTGCCGAGAAACCCAAATAATACTAGAGTTCACCACACCACAGCCCTGACAAGAACACAGACAGCAGTGTCAGGAAGATAGTCAGTGGAAATGTACTTGATGAAAATGCACATATGCAATGTGATTCTATAACAATTGTAAGTCCTAAACGAAATAGTCGTTATGACAACTTAACAGAATATCCCCTACCTCGAAGCAGCACGGTGCCTGACCATCTGTTTTCAGCTGTTCCTTGAACTTGGCCATGGTTTCACTTGGAATTACTCTTGAAACTATTGTGTATTTCTGTCAAGAAAAAAGAACTGTAGAAATTGTGCCTTCCTCTGTCATGGTATCTAAGAAGGGAAATGTAATTTATAATGAGAACTGTTGTGTCCTGCCAATTTTAAGCACAAGATTTGTACAAAGTGTACCTATCACAGGAGCCAACACAGATAATCAACGACATGACACTGAAGACTGGATGAAAATGGTGAAATATGGTAAACTCAAAAGAAAAACATGTGGCATCCTTTTGTTTATTGCCACAACCTTTTAGAAAACAATTTAAAAGATAAATACTAGCATAACAAATATTAGTGTAACAATGACAACAATTTTATACAAAGACGACTGATTGAAAGTATGTCAATGTCAAACATGTGACAATTGGCCAAAAGTAGGCAGACAAAAATATATTCCTCACAATGATGAGCAGATGTGTCAGAGAAGTGGTATCCTAGCAACATACTGGTATCCTAGCAACATACCTGTACATTGTCTTCCTCAGTCTGAAGTAAATCTTTCTGGTCCAAGTTTTTGATGTGATCAATTGCTCTACAACACAGATCAATAGAATCATTCATCTAAGTCAGTTACGGCCAAAGTTGTATACTGGTATATATGTTTTCTTCAATATGCAATATCTCAGAACACATTTCACTTACTCGTATGACATTTAACAGGAGTAAGTTTCATAATAGATCCAATAGGTACCAAATTTCATTAAAATTAGATAGGCACAAGAACACTGCTGGCTGATTTCACACCAACACATCTTTCAAAGTCATGCCTGTTTCTAGAGCTGCTGCTAATCACAATTGTTTTTAGGTTTGTGTGCTGTTATCTAGAGAATCCCCTGATTGTACCAAAATTATTGTAAATGTACAAGCAAAAAAGCAATACAATTGTAGTCTGTACTTACCATCAGACATACAACCAATATTGATAATATGTAACTTATCGTGTAAACTATAAAGTGCAAGTCACAAGTGTCACATAAGCAAGGTGTACCGGAATTGTGCTACAGGCCTAACGCCTACGGCTAGTCTACAAAAACATGTGACATATAAATATTTTACACAATTATGTATAATAACAGACAAAGACGGGGATTAGAATCTCCCTCCAATGGCACTTGCTAATCACAATTGTTGTCCTCTTTCTGCAGATTTTTAATCAACTGTTGATCTGTCTAAATCGAACAGCTATGAATAAAAAATAACCAATGCATCAGAAGTAATATCTACCCAGTAAGTATACTTCTGCATTTGGTTGAACTTGTTACATACTGCTTAGGATAAATCTTTTGAAAACAAACATGTATCATGCTATGTGACTTTCAAGACTTAAGCTTTTCCATTCCCTGGCTGAGCATAAGCCATTAATGACTTCTTTCCACTGGACATAGTTTGGGCCTCACATTTCCAGTTATTTCCATCTACAAGCTGCTTTTGTCACCTCTGCTTCCACCTCTCTGTGCCAGGTGTTTCTCAGCCTCCCCTTTGCCCTGAGGGTTCCATGTGAGTGCCTGTCTTGTGCTGTGTTGTGTTGGCTTCCTGAGAGTGTGGCCTCTCCAGCTCCACTTCTTGAGAGTGTGGCCTCTCCAGCTTCACTTCCTGAGAGTGTGGCCTCACCAGCTCCACTTCTGGAGAGTGTTGCCTCTCCAGCTCCACTTCCTGAGAGTATGTCTCTCCAGCTCCACTTCTGGAGAGTGTGGCCTCTCCAGCTCAACTTCCTGAGAGTGTGGCCTCTCCAGCTCCACTTCCTGAGAGTGTGGCCTCTCCAGCTCTACTTCCTGAGAGCGTGGCCTCTCCAGCTCCACTTCTTGAGAGTGTGGCCTCTCCAGCTCCACTTCTTGAGAGTGTGGCCTCTCCAGCTCCACTTCCTGAGAGTGTGGCCTCTCCAGCTCCACTCCTTGAGAGTGTGGCCTCTCCAGCTCCACTTCCTGAGAGTGTGGCCTCACCAGCTCCACTTCTGGAGAGTGTTGCCTCTCCAGCTCCACTTCCTGAGAGTGTGGCCTCTCCAGCTCTACTTCCTGAGAGCGTGGCCTCTCCAGCTCCACTTCTTGAGAGTGTGGCCTCTCCAGCTCCACTTCTTGAGAGTGTGGCCTCTCCAGCTCCACTTCCTGAGAGTGTGGCCTCCACAGCTCCACTTCTTGAGAGTGTGGCCTCTCCAGCTCCACTTCCTGAGAGTGTGGCCTCACCAGCTCCACTTCCTGAGAGTGTGGCCTCTCCAGCTCCACTTCCTCCTACTCATTTGATGTTCAGTTGGTTCTTTCCCATAGTGCTTCATTACTAATTGTTGGTTACGAAACGTTAAATCTTCCCGTTTTTTCTTCCGTAACATGGATTGTGTAATACTGAGATTGTGTAATACGCCATGTCTCTCATCCATACATTAGCCCAACCTTTACTTTGGCAATATGTAATGACAGTTAATCACCCATGTCACAGAAACATAATTTGGTAGTTGTTTGTGAATGCTTAGTAGCCTTACTGGCCACTAGGCTCAAAGAGGATAGGTGAGGTGACTTGATGTACAATACATGGCATGCTGTCTTTAGTCCTACTCTACATCGACATTTAATTTCACACTAGTTCCTTGGACACTCACTTGGTGGCTGCCTTCCGCCGCACTCGTCCAAGTGGCGTGAGGCAGACCTCCTCGTCCACGGCCTCCTTTGCTGGCTGCTTCTCCTTGCCCTTTGGCGTCTTCGGTGTGTGACTGTGGCGCATGTGTTGTGACAGATACATCGTCTTAATGACATGTCCGCACAACTCGCATGTCATTGTCTCATGCTGCCAGAGGGAGACACTTGCAAATATTAATACAGTCAACTCCGCGTAACAAAATCACAGACAACAGAATCAGCCGTTTAGCAGAATAAAAATGGCTGGGACAGCCTAGTTCCCTATTCCGCTGTGTTTAAATGCCCTGCTTAACAGAATAAATTTGCCACTCAGTAGAATCAGATACATAAAAACAATACATCGTAGCTTGAAATCAATGTTTTTGACACAAAAAACTATATATCATCGTATAAGTAAAACAACAAATCATTACAAAGTGAAATATTGCAACACGAACACGCCCTTGCAAGATTTATGTAACTAAGCTGTGAAAATGTATCACTCAAGAATACCAATTTATAAAACTTTGTAGCTCCTGCGCAGTAATTCAGTACGGACAAAATAACACTCAATGTCTGACACACTGTATATTCATGTGCACATCACCGAGTGCATTTTGGCGGGGAAGTTAATTTAAAAGTGAATCAGCCGCTCAGTAGAATCAAATTGCTTGGTCCTGAAGCATGGTTAAAAAAAATCATGATTTAAAAACAAAATCGGATTTTTAAAATTTAAATCAGATTTTTTTTATTTATTTGATTTTTTTTATTTATTTGATTTTTTTGAAATCTGGTATACACAATGTCATAAAATATTTTACTATCAGCCTATCTGGTGTCAATACAGCTACACAAGTGTGCACACTTTGTGCTTTTGTATTAAAAAACACACAAAACTTTGCTGATCTCGATGCTTGTAAACAATTATTTGTGTTAAATTCATATAAATCAGCGATTAAAAAAACCGGAAGTAAAAAAAATCATAAATCAATGATTTTTTTTTTTTGAGCGATTTAAATCAATGATTTAAATCAAATGATTTAAATCAAACAGAATAGGAACCACTGAGGTCATCACATGTACCATAAATAGGATAAATGGACAAGATTGGTTTTGCTTATCAATATTCATATTATGAAAAACTCTGCCGGGGCAGACTGTACTTATCTCCCTACCACACCAGGAACTTATAGTACAGTAGATGTACTTACCTCTCTCCCACACCAGTGTGCGTGGAACTTGTAGTACATTGGATGTACTTACCTCCCTCCCACACCAGTGTGCGTGGAACTTGTAGTACATTGGATGTACTTACCTCTCTCCCACACCAGTATGCATGGAACTTGTAGTACATTGGATGTACTTACCTCTCTCCCACACCAGTATGCATGGAACTTGTAGTACATTGGATGTACTTACCTCTCTCCCACACCAGTATGCATGGAACTTGTAGTACATTGGATGTACTTACCTCTCTCCCACACCAGTATGCATGGAACTTGTAGTACATTGGATGTACTTACCTCTCTCCCACACCAGTATGCATGGAACTTGTAGTACTGTGGATGTACTTACCTCTCTCCCACACCAGTATGCATGGAACTTGTAGTACTGTGGATGTACTTACCTCTCTCCCACACCAGTATGCATGGAACTTGTAGTACATTAGATGTACTTACCTCTCTCCCACACCAGTGTGCGTGGAACTTGTAGTACATTGGATGTACTTACCTCTCTCCCACACCAGTATGCATGGAACTTGTAGTACATTGGATGTACTTACCTCTCTCCCACACCAGTATGCATGGAACTTGTAGTACTGTGGATGTACTTACCTCTCTCCCACACCAGTATGCATGGAACTTGTAGTATTGTGGATGTACTTACCTCTCTCCCACACCAGTATGCATGGAACTTGTAGTACATTGGATGTACTTACCTCTCTCCCACACCAGTATGCATTGAACTTGTAGTACTGTGGATGTACTTACCTCTCTCCCACACCAGTATGCATGGAACTTGTAGTACATTGGATGTACTTACCTCTCTCCCACACCAGTATGCATGGAACTTGTAGTACATTGGATGTACTTACCGCTCTCCCACACCAGTATGCATTGAACTTGTAGTACTGTGGATGTACTTACCTCTCTCCCACACCAGTATGCATGGAACTTGTAGTACATTAGATGTACTTACCTCTCTCCCACACCAGTGTGCGTGGAACTTGTAGTACATTGGATGTACTTACCTCTCTCCCACACCAGTATGCATGGAACTTGTAGTACATTGGATGTACTTACCTCTCTCCCACACCAGTCTGCATGGAACTTGTAGTACTGTGGATGTACTTACCTCTCTCCCACACCAGTATGCATGGAACTTGTAGTACATTGGATGTACTTACCTCTCTCCCACACCAGTATGCATGGAACTTGTAGTACTGTGGATGTACTTACCTCTCTCCCACACCAGTATGCATGGAACTTGTAGTACTGTGGATGTACTTACCTCTCTCCCACACCAGTCTGCATGGAACTTGTAGTACTGTGGATGTACTTACCTCTCTCCCACACCAGTATGCATGGAACTTGTAGTACATTGGATGTACTTACCTTCCTCTCACACCAGTCTGCAATGAACTTGTAGTATTGTGGATGTACTTACCTCTCTCCCACACCAGTCTGCATTGAACTTGTAGTATTGTGGATGTACTTACCTCTCTCCCACACCAGTATGCATGGAACTTGTAGTACTGTGGATGTACTTACCTCTCTCCCACACCAGTCTGCATTGAACTTGTAGTACTGTGGATGTACTTACCTCTCTCCCACACCAGTCTGCATTGAACTTGTAGTACTGTGGATGTACTTACCTCTCTCCCACACCAGTATGCATGGAACTTGTAGTACATTGGATGTACTTACCTCTCTCCCACACCAGTATGCATGGAACTTGTAGTACATTAGATGTACTTACCTCTCTCCCACACCAGTCTGCATTGAACTTGTAGTACTGTGGATGTACTTACCTCTCTCCCACACCAGTATGCATGGAACTTGTAGTACATTGGATGTACTTACCTCTCTCCCACACCAGTCTGCATTGAACTTGTAGTACTGTGAATGTACTTACCTCTCTCCCACACCAGTCTGCATTGAACTTGTAGTACTGTGGATGTACTTACCTCTCTCCCACACCAGTATGCATGGAACTTGTAGTACATTGGATGTACTTACCTCTCTCCCACACCAGTCTGCGTGGAACTTGTAGTACTGTGGATGTCGAGTTTCCTTCCCACATTTTAGGCATGCCAGTTTTCCAAGGATGCGAAACAGCCGCGACATATTGAAGACCCCCTCTGGGTTAGCAGGAGTCCACTGCGCAAAGGGTTTATGGGTGTCAGCAATCAAAGGTTAAACATCATTGCGATCACAGGCAATTCATATCGTTAAAACTATAATTATTCACAGCCGATTAATTTTAAAAGGATTATTATCACAAAACAAATAAATTTAGGTGGAATATCTCATCTTCTGACACTTTGCTAAACATAATTGTGTCATTTTTACGACCATGTGATTGTTTAGTAAAGAGTGCTGTTGCCTAACAGATTTCATCAGAGGCGATGGTTTGTCAGGAATAAAATTTAAACTGACCTGACGTTTGATCATGTTTTAGACGGGGTTGTTGATGAGGGGTCATTTATACAGTGTCGATATAAAAACAGTCGGGAAACGAGGGTAGTAGATCATGGAGGCCATTCATTTGGGGTTCCACTCGATACAAAACTAGCTTGCCTCCATCTGGATAGCTAAGTGGCTTCACATTTTACCTGGAAGTAATTTTGTCATACATTAAAGTGTTGTGCTCTGATGTTTAGTGTAGTTTATTAACAAGACCTGTATCAATTAGAAAGTGGCACACACGTACCACCCGGTGATGGGCACTCATCAGGTGTCTTCGCATCACCAGTGCAGTTTCAAACTCTTCCTTGCAGTGCAGACATGTCCGCTGCTCCTGAAGGAAATATAGTTTCTAAATTAAGGGATCTAATCAAACAAAATATTACAATGGTTCAAATATAAGTTCTTAGGATACAGTAATTCCACTTTTTTAAAGAAACTTGTTGATAAAATGAACTTGCTAAAGATCCAATTTGTTAAAAATCGGGGTTTACTGATTTGGGGTCAAGGTCAAAGGTCAATGATATTTGCAACAAAATATTTTTTATTGTCATCTGATGCATATCTATGGATAGGATAGTCTTAGCTTTATTTTTAAGACCAATATTAGTAGTGTAGCACCATTAGGGCCAAAGTTATGTCTACATACATGTTAAGAGGCATGATTTTTTTTTACAAGTCTGAATTCACAATAAGTAAAACATGTCTACCAAATTTAATTACAATTGGAGGGGGTCGAGAACATTTTGACCGGTTTTTTAATTTTGCTTCAAAAAATGTATTAGAATTACGATTATGGTTGTGCTTCAAAAAATCAAATACAATGCTTCATAAAGGGTCAATTGCAATGGTTCGTGGGTTGATTGAATTGCATTTGGTAAAAAAAATGTCATTGTTACCATATCTTTTTATAAACTACATTTTATAAAAAGAAGATTTACATGTATTAGTTCTGCTCGTTTTTAGACCGGTCTAAAGGTGAATTCATGCACTCTTATGGCCAGGTTTGGTTCAATTACAAAGCCTCATTAAAAAGTTGCAATCAGTGTTCTAAAAAAAATATTATCCCAACCCTGGGATACATGCAGGGTTTATAAACGTTCATAAATGTAACCTGTGTAGAACATTGGACAACTACAACTAATATTTAAATAAGTGATAGTAATTTTAAAATGTGCTGTTTCACAAATATGTCTTTATCAATGGCGGCCCCACTTGAATGGCAGAAGATGATTGTAGTATCAGTAGACTGGTGACAATTCATTTAGTATTTTGAGCGTCTGTTGAAACCTGCAAACATATAACTGGACTTTCATCCTTGCTTTCAAGGATGAAAATCATGAAATATTGCACCAAACTGAAGCACTGGCCCTACCTTATCATCAACTTTCACTTTCGGTCGCTTCTTTTCACTCTTGCCACCTTTCTTGGTATCTCTGAGGTTTCCGACTTCTTCCTCTACAACATCCTCTGGTCTTTCCTTCAATTTCTGTGGGAATTTTTTCCTTCTACTCTTTTTCGGCTTCTTCCCAAGGGATTCCTCATCTGATGTTTCCGAACCAAAACTGGTATTTTGCTCACTTTCCGGTCCCACTTCAATATGGTCACCCATTATTTTCTTAGCTCTTCCCCGTTTCTTCATCAGTGGCCCAACCATGTCAGATAAACCCCTTTCCTTATCTGAGGAACATGGGACATCATGTGTTGAGGATTCTAAACCACCATCATGGGTTTGGTTTTTTCTGGGCCTTCCCCGTTTTTTTCTTCCATGGTTGGTCACTAGGGGTATATCAACCATGCTGTCATGGCTTATTTTCCTGGGAGTTTGTTTCATCGTTTCAGATGAATGTTCCTTATCTGAGGAACATGGGACATCATGTGTTGAGGATTCTAAACCACCATCATGGGTTTGGTTTTTTCTGGGCCTTCCCCGTTTTTTTCTTCCATGGTTGGTCACTAGGGGTATATCAACCATGCTGTCATGGCTTCTTTTCCTGGGAGTCTGTTTCATCGTTTCAGATGAATGTTCTGACTTTGCCTGTTTCCTATCCAAACAATTGTCTTGATTTATCTCACTAGGTTGTCCGAGTCTGCAATCAGATTCAGTGGTGCATGAACAAGTAGCTTTCTCGTTTGAACTGTTGATTTGGTTTGTGGGAGAGAAACCATCCGAAAGACCACTTTCGTTCAGGTGGTGACTTCTCCGTGAACGTCCCCTCTGCCTTACAGATGGCGATTCCATAGATTCAGAATGTCTGGCCCCAGCACTGTTATTCAGTTTGTCCCTATGTGACATGTTTTGGAAGTCCTTTTGTAAACTGCCATTTTCTTCTAAACTTTGAGTATTCTTTAGTCGACTATTAAATTCATGGTCTGAATGTGGTGGCTTGCTCCAACTAGCCTCTTCTACTTGATGGGCTGAGCACGATGTTCTTCTAGATGTTGTTGGCAGTTCTCTCCCTTTGCTGCTGCCATCTGTCTGACCACTGGGAAGTTCTGACTTTGCTTCCACTGAATATACATCTTGGCTTTTATCAGGTGTTTTTACTGGAGTTACAGAAGTGTCGCTGTTTATGCTTTTTCTTGTTCTTCCTCTACCCTTCTTGGGAGTAGGTTCAACATCACTGGCACCACTGCTGGCTGCAGTAGAACTTTGACTCTCAAGCTTCTCTTTCTGGTCTTTTGGCCGATCTCTCAGGCTTCCTTTTCCTCTGACAACTCTTTCACATGGTGACATCTCTGTGACATTTGTTGATCGTCGACCTGTGGGCAGCAACATTTCAATCAGGGCTGGGTTCAATCACAATAAAAAATACTTAAAAAAATTGGTTACAGTTACATTGCTTCGAAACAGTCAATCACAAGTACAGTGCTTGAGAAACAATCACAGTGCTTCATAAACAATTACAATGCTTCAGAAAGGGTAAATTGTAATAGTTCATAGGTTGAGTACAACTACAGTGTTTTATCAAAGAAGATTACATGTTTCATTACTGCTCTTCTTAGACCCGGTTTTAGGTGAATTCATGCATCTTGCTGCCAGGGTGGGGCTTAATTACAATTACATCGCAATTAATAACAAATTATACAATTGAAACCAACCCTTAGATTCAATATCAATAATTTCTGACATAATAAGATATATTATTAGTTGGTATTCTTACTGACACTAGAGTTATGTCAATCCTTGGCACATCTCCAAACCATAAAACAGTGAAACTGTAAAGAAAAAATGGTAATTTGTTATGGTACCCCGAGCGGCTATGCTATGCTTGCATTGAATTGAGTAGTTTCAGTAGAAATGCTCACAGATAAAGTAGTAATTTTTCACAAATTATAATTTAAATACTAAATATTCCAGATTAATTTATTTGGAGATGTTTCACGATTTTAGAAATGGCTGTTAGAACATGCCCTGCATCGGGTTAAATTGTAACACTTTTGGAGACATCATAAGATGTGTTATTGCACAAATATGTAAATTAAGGGTTTATTTATGCACTTTTTATATGCGGGAGATATTTGCAGTTTCATCAAAGCTTTGATCAGGTAACAATTCGAACAGCAATCCAGAATTATGCTGTTTTTGTGACAACCAGCCCGTTTCCCCTATATGACTGTCACTTTCATTTGCATAACACCAATTCACAGGTTTTTATTTTTTACAGAAAATGCTGTACGTACGATTTAAATAGTTTTTATGAATGGAACAGCTTAATGACAAACCTTGTACCTGTAAGATGCACATCAGATGACACAATCAAGTCCAACATAACTTACTTCGTTCTGGCCTTGTTTTCTTTGCATCAGATGATTCCCTCTCCTGGTTGCATTCTTTGAGGCCTCCGCGAGACCGTCTTGTTGACATGATCAATGCTTCACCATCTGTAGGTGTGGCAAAAGAGAATCATTTGTGAGCAGGGAAACTCGTTGAGACAAGTTCCCTAACATAATGGAATGGAAACTTTACTACAAAATGTTACATAAATTTCTGTAGAGATTGAGAGTAATATACATATTATTCTTAGCATAGGCACATGAACCTTCTTGCTGTACCAGATACCATCTTATCATTACTATCAACACATCAAGAAGCAGAAGAAATAGGCTCCAAATAATTAGATTATGAATACATTTGTCATGACTACTGTGCAATAATTATATTTCCCAAAATGAACCAGCGCACAATGTCACATGATGTTATGGTTTTCATCATCAGTTTATAAAAAATTTGCATGGTTATTGTCAAGTAACTTTAGTGGTATACATTTAATAATGATTACATATGTAAAATACATGTTTATTACATGTGTTTCTTGCATTTTAACAATGTTCCAAATTTCCCAAACGAGTCAGTTTTTGGCCCAGCAGGACTACGCCCCTACTGGGGCATTTAACTAACTTTGAGAAACTGTTAGTGGTTGTACAAATAAGTAATATCTGCTGGTTTGTTCTCACAGTGGTTGGGTGAATTGCCACTTTGTTGGGATGATCCATCTAGGGGTCAGACCACAATTGACCTTCCTGTTTATCATGGCTTGGGGTTTTCAAACAAATAGAATAGTAATTATAATTACACACACAGATCCACTCCATAAAAAACTCAGCATGTTAAAAGCAGATGACATTCTTAAATTACAACAATTAATTTTTTTTTATTATAAATATTTACGCAACAATTTACCAGTTTATTTACAAAACTGGAGGTTAATCTTCAACTATGACATACATAATTATGATGCACGAATCAAGAAAATATATACTTATAAATAAAATTAAACATAAATTTGCAAAGAAATGTCTGGCATAATTTACCATTTTTACTTAATAATATTCTCACTATAGTTCAAGAAAAGCTTAATACACACAGCTTACAGGGATTTGCTCAGTATGCAAAACTAATTTTTTTTACAAAATTATCAGGATTTATGCACAAAGCAAAATTGCTATATATGTATGCAACATTAAATAATACAACCACCTGTCACCCTTATACTAAAAGGAGCCTAAGCTACAAACACACATAATCAAGCGAGAATATTAATACACGAACATATACATGCGCATGCGCATGCGCACGCGCACGCACACACACACAGAGATGATATTATTATGTTTTATTTTTCCTTCTTCTCTTCTCGGAAGAATGTTTGATCAACTGATTTAGTTTTATTTTGTAAGGTGGATCCTCGATAGCGACTATCAAAGTCTTAGAGGAGTCTCCTGACCCTATTTATTTGTTTACCTTAATATATACCATGTTTACTTACAACCATATACACCTGTATTATTTAAAATTATAATTCAACATGGATATATACACAGGCCATTTTGCCAGTCTTGAACATTCTAAAAAATATAAACGGGTGAACGGCTTCTGCAGAAGCCTTCACGTCTATGACAGCCATTAGTGGCCCAATTAAGTTTTTTCAATGACAAGCCAATGCTGGCTGATATAGTGCCAGTCATTCTTGACCCATTTTGTTTTTGTTAAGCCAGTGCAAGTTGAGCAAATGTCAAATGACAGCCATTATTGGCCAATTTAGGTTTTTTCAATGGCAGGCCAAGTCCGGTTTAACCATTATTGGCCCAATCGAGTCTTACTAGCTGTGCAGCGAGGTTGGCGTTATCACCTGCACAGTAATACTAATAGAAGAAGAGCCAACACATCAAGGTTCATAAAAAAGTAACTTGAAACTTTATTTTAAATATATTAACATAGAAGTAATGTTTGAAGCATCTTAAGACTTTAAGTACATACATGCAAATACGTCTAATACGAACAAATATGATTACAATCACACTAAAAATCAAATGCTTGACACTAAAAATAAAAGAAGACAACAAATAAAAATAGAATATAAAAAACTGGGTTAAGAAATGGACAAACTCTAAAAGGCTTACCTCTAGCCTTACAACTGTAAGAGTAAGATATAGCACTCAGTAATATAACTGGTTTTGAAAGTAATACATTGAAATATTACTTCTTTGATAAAACAGCAACCATCCAGATTCAGTATTGCCTAGTACTGAAAAAAAACAGTATGACCTAATCGTTCGTGGTTTGCCTGCCGTTTGAGTTGAGGAACCGGGAAACTGCTGCTGACAGTAGGGCCTACCCGCCGGTTATGTATGTGAATCGGAGCACGAATCAGACTCAATTTTGAAGTTTACCACAATCATGCTTGGCCACTGCAGAGTGCCAGCGGTGGGCGACATTATAGTAGTAGCGTCTCGGTTACTAGCGGCAGGCATATCAACATTATGGATCTCCACCAACGTAACAAAGGATGCTGACTCGGACTGTTCAGGGACAATCGTAGGAACGCTGCTTTTATTTACGTCTACGAAAAAGGCATCGATTGTCCTGAACTTTGACGTTGACATATCACATCTTTTCACTCGCTTGGCAGGTGCCATTTTGAACTCGTCCCACGACATCTGGGTCACGAGATTGTTTCTTCAAATGAGAGCGGCAATGGATAGGCACATAGAAACGCATTTCCAAACCAATGACATACATGATTACAATAGAGATCAAATGCAGTATCATTATTTTCCAACAATGTCAAGGTTAAAAATATATAGTATTATAGATCAGCGGTATTCGCTATTCTGCCGCCAACATTCGTCGAATCACGACCGCGTGTGCTAAGCCTAAGAGTCACTAAGACAGTTCAAACAATTATATTATAAAAAATCTCATCCTGTAAAAAGAAAAACCCATCTTTTATTTTTATATTACCCATCGTGGTAAGACATTCGACCCAGGGGCAGACGGGTCCCTGGCTAAAGGCCTGTATATATATATATATGTATTATGTGAAATGAAATGTCAAATAAAAACATTTTTCTTCTTCTTGTGTCACACGAATGTAGGGCGTATTAAATTGTGATATGTGAAATTAAACAATTCATATGATGTGACATAAGTTCAGTTGAGCAGGCATATTTACAGGTTTGTTTGTAGAAGCTATTGTCTGTGAAATAGTGCATTTTTGTGACAGTTTAACAGGCAGAGGGATTTAAGGAATTTTTGTAAATATTGACATGCATCGCACGTGGGGACGTTTTAAAAGAGCTGGAGGTATGTGATTTTGACAAAACTCAATGAGATTATGGCAGTTGCTGTGAAAAAATTTCAGAATTTTTGGTGTTCACGTTTTCTTATAATCAGACAAAACGTTAACATGGCCACCAGTGCAATTTTGTACTGTGGTCTGAACTCTATCAGCCCTGGTGGTAGAACCACGATGTGTAAGTCTAGTGCATAAGCTAAAAGCCAGGGATCGACTTTTTAAGAAAACAAAGAAGGGATCAAAGAAATCCAAACTTCAGACAACTAAATTGCAGACCTTGAAAAGCACTACAGTATTAGGAAAGAAACCAGAACAGCCTATTGGACTTATGTTGAGTCAGTAATCACACCAAACCAGGATGACCACAAGAAATTGTGGTCTTTCATCAAACACAGGTCTTTCATCAAACACCTCTTACAGAAAATGGAATCTTGAAGGACACTCCCCTGGACAAAGCTAGGATCCTAAACGCTCAGTTCAGCTCTGTGTTCACCAAAGAGAGCCCCTTAAATCCATCCCACATGAAGCTTACCCAATACAACAGTATCCCCCGATTTCCAAATTGAATATCATCACAGAAGGCATTCAAAAACTCCTGGAAAATCTAAACCCTAATAAAGCCATGGGACCAGACAGGCTTCACCCCAGAGTCCTCAAAGAAACAGCCAGAGCAGTTGCTCCTATTCTACAGATAATATTTTTAAAATCCCTTGAAAATGGTGATGTACCACACGACTGAAAACAGGCAAATATAGCACCAATCTTTAAGAAGGGAGAACGATATTGCCCATCAAATTACTGCCCAGTGTCACTCACGTGTGTGTGCAGCAAACTAATGGAACACATAATCTCAAAACACCTAGTTAACCACCTAGAAGCCAACAATATCCTCTTCGACAAGCAGCATGGATTTCAAAAAAAGCGATCAACCAATACACAGTTGCTAGCCTTCACACAAGATATCCTGGCCAATCTAAGCGGTGGAAGGCAAACTGATGTAATTATTATGGATTTCGCCAAAGCGTTTGACAACGTACCACACCACAGACACTTGAGAGATACGGTATCACTGGCCCTGTAAACACTTGGGTTGTGAAATTCTTGAAGGATAGAAAGCAACACGTGGCATGTGAAGGTATGTATTCGGATTGGGCTCCGGTTATCAGTGGAGTCCCACAAGGTTCAGTGATTGCCCCCATCCTCTTTCTTGTCTATATAAATGACCTACCTAATAACCTCAAATCAACTGTCCGACTCTTTGCTGATGACACTATTATCTACATGACAATATCCAATGGTACTGACGCGACAACCCTTCAACAAGATCTAGACAAATTGGCCAAGTGGGAAGAAACACGGCAAATGGAGTTCCATCCCTAGAAATGTAGTGTACTCCACATAACCAGATCCCGTAACCCGAGATACAAACAATACACTCTTCATGGCCTACACACAAACGTACAAAACAAAATAGAGATGGTCCAAAGACAGGCAGCACGGTATGTTTGTAACTACAACCGTGAAGCATGTGTCACCACTATGATCAAACACTTGCACTGGCGCAGCCTCCAACAAAGTGGAACCGACATCTGCCTTGTCATGTTTTATAAGACATTACATGGCATAGTCGCCCTGGACCTCTTCTCCCAACTTATACCCCTGGTGAGATCCACCCGACACACGCATTCTGAAGCTTTTCAACTCCCGTAATTACTAAGCAATTCATCCAGCTTTCTACCCTGTACAATAGTCAATTGGAATAACCTGCCAGACAACGCAGCTACAGCACCAAGATTGGAGATTTTCAGACAGAAGATCTCCAGCTTGCAACATTAATTTATATTGCAGTTTTCACGCTATAAATTTTTCCTCTCCTCAAATTGCAGTTCTACACGCACACTATCATCTTTTCTCTTTCTTCCAAATATTTTATTACTTTCTCTTACAGCACTTTAGCACGTGTGCACACACACCGAATATATAAGCCTTGAAAAGAGGGTTGACTCGTACCTGGAAGAAGAAGGAACTTACTCAAGAAAGTCCCGGGTTCATATCCCTGTGCTGTGGCGCCGATTCTCCTAACATGTTAACATTCACTTACTCTGTTACTCATAGTGTATGGTATACAGTCTCAAGTGGTTATACTCCAAACAGCCCAAACAAGATTTAACAAGATTTAACAAGATTTGCCATCCAAGCCAAAGGCCCAGTTGGCAAGTGGACAAGGAAGCCATTGGCTTATCGAGAGTCTAACAATGTTCATCTACTTATAACCCGCCCTCCTGAGATACGTGTCAACCCTGTTTTTAAACATATTCACGCTGCTAGCAGTTACACAATCTGTAGACAACTTGTTCCATTCATTCATTGTCGTCTGTGAGAACGAGTGCTTCCTGATGTCCAATCTACATTGATCCTTTACTAATTTTACATCATGTCCTCTAGTTCTGCTATCCTTCTTGAGTGAGAAAAACATATTTCTATCAATATTTTCATACCCATTCAATATCTTAAAAATTTCAATCTGATCTCCTCTTAACCTCCTTGTCTCTAGAGTTGTTAAACCACATTCTTTCAGGCGCTCTTCATAACTAAGGTCTCTCAGTTCTGGAATCATTTTAGTTGCTCTCTTTTGTATGCGTTCAAGCGTATCTATATCCTTCTTACGATATGGTCTCCATGCTTGTATACAGTATTCTAAATGAGGTCTAACTATTGCTTTATAAAGAGGTATAATTAACTTTTTTCCCTTGTATGTTATGTTTCTTCTAATCAATCCAAGAATTTGATTACCCTTTGAAGCTGCAATACCACACTGCTCTGAAACTTTCATATCAGCGCTTATTGTAACTCCTAATTCCTTTTCTTTTACAGTAGTACCCTAGTACCCAGTATCTCCCATTTTATAGTTTACATTCAAGTTCCCATGTCCTGTATGTAGGCATTTACATTTCCCAAAATTGAACAGCATCTGCCATTTCTCAGACCATTTCACTAATCTGTCTAGATCGTTTTGTAAATGTTGTTTATCACCATCAGTATTAACCTTTCTAAACAGTTTTGTGCCATCCGCAAATTTCAGTACGTTACTTGTTATACTGTCGTCCAAGTCATTGATATATATTAATAATGATATAGGTCCTAATACTGATCCTTGAGGTACCCCACTCAAAACCGATTTCCAATTTGAAACTTCTCCATCTACTACAACTCGTTGTCTTCTGTCAGTCAGCCATTGTTCTATCCAGTCAGTTATGCTATCCCCGATACCATGGGCTTTTAATTTAAGTAGTAATCTTTGATGTGGCACTTTGTCAAAAGCTTTCTGAAAATCGAAGTAGATAATATCTACTGGCGATCCCACGTCTATCCACTTAGTGATTTCTTCCAAAAAACATAACATATTTGTTAAGCATGACCTCGCTTTAAGGAATCCATGTTGAGATGAATTTAATAATGTATGCTTAACGAGGAAGTCCACCATATGGTCTTTAATTAACCTTTCTAATAATTTACAAATCACTGACGTTAAACTCACTGGTCTGTAATTTTCTGACTTATTTCTCGAACCCTTTTTAAATAATGGTATGATGTTTGCTTCTTTCCATTCAAACGGAACAACTCCCTCTTTTAATGACAAGTTGAATACTCTTGCAAGTGGTATACTGATTTGTTCTACTGTTTCCATTAGTAATTTTGGAGGAATCCCATCCACTCCCGGTGATTTGTTATCCTTCATTGACTTTATTTTCTTAGCTACCAATTCTGGAGTTACAACTAACGGACCTAAATAGTCAGATTTAGCCTCCTGAAATTTAGCATCAGCAACTGGTAATGAACTAATATCTTCTTTGGTAAACACTGAACTGAAGTAACCATTTAGGTCTTCCGCCATTAAAAACCCCTGTGATACTATATTTCCAGCACTGTCTTCTAGAGGTCCAACCTTGTCTTGTACGTTTTGTTTACTCCTGACATATGCATAAAAACTCTTGCTGTCATGTTTTATGTTACATGCTAGTTTTTGCTCATAGCTTCTTTTAGATTGTCTGATTTCAGTTGTAGCTGCATTAAGTGCCTCTTTGTAATTTGCATAGTCTTCTTCCTTTCTGGTACACCTATAAACCCTACACATAGTTTGTTTTAACACTATTTTTCTAATAGCCTCTTTTGACAAGTGTTTCTTTCTACACCGTTTTCCTTTTTTTTGGAAGGGAACAAATTTATCGATGATCAATTTCATATTTTAGAATATTCCAACATTCAATTGCGGTCTTTCTGTTATTCCAATCTAGCTTTGCTAAGTATTTTCTCATATCTTTGCAGTTACCTTTGTGGAAGTTTCTCTTGTACGCTTTCTTATTTTTACTTTCTGATTTTACATTGATGTCAAAATGTATTTGATTATGGTCACTATTACCCAATGGTTCAAATATTTTTACATTGTCCACTAATTCTTTTTGTGATGACAAAACTATATTTAATACATTTTCTCCACTGGTTTGTTCTAGCATGTGCTGAGTAAGAAAGCTATCCTGGATTAAAAATAGAAATTGTTGGTCCTCAATCCCTGTGCTCTCTAGAGAATTCCATTGTATGTGTTCATGGTTAACATCTCCCATTATGATACAATCCCCTTTACTAACTTCCTTTATAGCGTTTTTTATTTTTGTGTTGTCCTCTTCGTTTATGTTTGGACTTCGGTAAACTAATCCAACAGTTAATTTTGAACTTCCTGAAACAATTCTGCACCAAACAGCTTCTTCGCAATCTGCTTCCCTTTCTAGTTTTATTTCATAAGCCTGAATAGATTCTTTTACATATAAAATAACTCCCCCGCCCCTTCTTCCTATTCGATCTTTCCTAAACATTACATATCCTGTCAGTCCTAATTCAGCATATCTGTGTTGGCCCATGATTCAGTTATACCAATTATCTGAGGGTCAATATCTTCTACCATAATGTTTAACTCGTTTTTCTTATTTACTATGCTCCTTGCATTTATACGCATCTATAACCTTTTTCAGAGATGTTTTTCGGATGATTTAAAATTGGGCTAACGCAGGAGTTTGTGGTGGACTGTGCACATGCGCAGTGGGTGGTACATTTGACTAAAAGACTAGTAACTTTAATGTTGCTGAAATGGTTTTATCTTATAGTTTTAATTATTTTATGTATAGGATGTTAAACGAAAATCTTTAATAGGTTGGTTATGTGTATGGACACTGTCGCTGCCTTGCCACATGCACACATAGACAGTCTCCATAATAAGTTTACGCTGAGCACTGTGTTTTAAAGGCAGTTTAGGTGAGGAGGTGTGGTGAAAGGGAGTTCCATAATAGCTTCTTGAAATGATTTTGGGTTTTTTATGTTGGTAATATTTGGTGGAATCATATTCCATATGCGAATGGCTCGGGGATAAAATGAAAAGACCATTGCATTTATACGATACCTGGGAGCTATGTATTATCCACGGGTTCAAGAGCGGTTAGTAGGCCTGGAGGAGGGGTGATCTCAATAATGTTATTTAGAATTTTGTAGAAGGTTGTGGCTTGTTTAATGATGCGTCTTCGTTCAAGGCTTGGCCATCCAAGGGCAGTAATTAGATTTGCTGGATTTGTGTTCCGTCTGTAATCATTTTTAACAAATCTGGCAGCAGAGTGTTGCACTCTTTCAAGGCTTTTAACTTGTAAAAAGGTGTGGGGATTCCATATGGGTGAAGAGTACTCGAGTTTTGGCCGGATTAGCATGTTGTAGGCTGTTTGTTTAACTTCGGGTTTACATGGGCCAAGAGTTCGTTTAATCATGCCCAAAAATTTCGAAGATATGTCAGTGACATGATTTGTCCTGGTTAATATGGAATCCAATTTTTTTCCAGAGTGGCTGGATACAGTGTATAATGGCTGGCCAGAAAGCGAGTACTTGTGTGGGCTGGGTTTAGTTTTGTTTGTCATTGGAAGGTGGACACATTTAGATACATTAAATTCCATTTGCCATTTGTCTGACCATGTTTGAAGTTGGTTTAGGTCAGTTTGGAGAATTTTGTGGTCGGATTTGGAAGAAATTTAACGATATATAATACTATCATCTGCAAAACGGCGTATAGAAGATTTGATGTTCCCATTTATGTCATTTATGTAGAGTAAGAAGAGGTCAGGTCCTAGAACTGAACCCTGTGGGACACCAGATGTGACATCTGTGATGTCCGACAGGGCACCGTTAACTGAGACTCTCTGTTTGCGGTTGGATAGGAAAGATTTCATCCAATTTTTAGTGTTTCCAGTGATTCCGTAGGAGGTCAATTTTTATAGAAGACGTAGGTGAGGCTCTTTGTCGAAGGCTTTGGCAAAGTCAAGCAGGATTGCGTCAATTTGGGTCTTGTTGTCCATAGCAGTCATCCAGTCGTGGACTGTCTCAATGAGTTGAGATTCACAAGACAGTCCCGACTGGAATCCGTGTTGGAAGTGGAGAATGATGTTATGCTTGTGCAGGTGTTTCCACATATTGCTTAGGATGATATGTTCCATTACTTTACAGAGGATGCAGGTTAGTGATATGGGTCTGTAGTTAGCAGGGTCAGATTTGTGGCTCTTTTTGTGTATAGGAGTTACTAATGCTTGTAGCCAGTTGTTAGAAAGTTTACCTGTGTTGTATGATTGTTGGAAAATTTGGGTGATGATGGGAGCTATCTGCTTTGCAGTTTCTTTAACTTTAAGGACTCTGGATGGGAGTTCATCTGAGCCTAAACCTATAGCTTTGTTCTGGTTTAGATTTTCCAGCTGCTTTATTACGTCATAGAAGAAATTATACAATATCCAGTTGATATTAGCATGGACATAAACAACGAAATTAACAAGCAACATTTGTGAAAGGGCTACAAATTCAACGGCAACGTCGACAACGAACACGTTGCCGTTGCCGGGCACTGCCTAGGCCCTTGGCATACCCGTGGCCCTAGCCCGTAGGCGTAGCCGAGTCAATCAATGGCAATGCCGCTGCCTTGCTAATTCAGTGTGTAAATTATTTCTCAAACTGAATACAGCTTAATAATTCAGGAAAACCGCACTGCTCCATAAAACAATTAAATATTATGATAACTGAATGTAAAATTAACGTTGCAGCCGACGAAAAGTTAACCTGGCTACGAGTTGGAATCGAACCACGAACCTCTCTTGAAGTTGAATTCTGTTGTTGCGTGATGTGTAAGTTTCGATGATTCTCGCTAAGATCTCGTGTTGGTGCGGGAACATTCTGACAGAGGGCACTGCTAACTTGCAGGCCGGGCGTGTAGGTTAATAATTAAGTAAGTATGCTATTTAATGGATCGAACGTATGTTGAATATATGCGGACCAGAATAAGATCCAAAGGTCATATGTCATGATTAAGAACAGTCGTCGATGCTTAAGCACATAGGGAACAGTTGAAATTAAGGGGGTTCCTGGTGTTACATGTGGCGCTACCTTGCGGCAATGTTATCAATATTGTTTGCGTGGGCCGCTTCACTTGACACGTTGTTCTATTTACTTCCCATTTCGAGGTAGTTATTTTCCGTATCATTCTTTTTACATTACTGCAAAGCTGTATTTGCCATACTAAACGTTTCTTATTTTGCAGTGAAGTTTTTGTAATCGATTATTTAGTCACACAGTCATGAGTGCACCATATGTACGCCAACGGCGCCAGTGTCAGTGACAGTACAGTAGTCGGTCTCACGCAAGTCTGAAGTAATTATATACTCCATACAGCCAAGTTTTGGGCTAACGCAGGAGTTTGGACCAAAGGCTTTTAGTGTCTCTTCCGAAAGACAGGCTGGTGCTCTAACCATTTGACCACCGCTCCCCACATAGTCGGCCTGACTAAAAAATTATTAACTGACAACAATCACAATGTGTCAACAGTGACAGTGTCATGAGAGACATGCCTGATGTCATGTTATATTATATATATATTATATATGATGTTATATTTTACAAACAGCCCAATGCCAAGCTAGGGCTAATCCATGAGTGTTTCATAGTAATAGGTTTATATATATGGAGAGAGCAGCTGTTTTGTGAATCCTCGATAGGTTGCACATTTACCTCCTGTGTGGGATCTTAATAGTTCTTCTAATATATACAATGGCATGTAGAAATTATGTAGTTTCGAACTTATTAGCCCAGTTTGGAAAATGATAACAAACGTTGTGGGAAACTGATGCTGCGTCTAAAGGTATTGTCCACTTTGTGACCCAGCTATTAACCTTATATACCTATAAGCTCGGGTTATTTGGACAGAACATAAGTAGTGTGATCTGTACAAACCCTTGTACACCCTAGTGGAGGTGTGTTGGGTTACCAATGCAAAGGCAGAGAATGCCACATCAGAGAATAGCAAGAGTGAAATGGTATGTCATTTAACACTGCTTTTGCAGAGCATTCGTGATTGTAATTACCAAAAAACCTTTCTAACAGAACTATCAGTTATATATGCTGTGTGCACATATACCATCAGATTTTAATATCTTAGACTGACATTTATTTTACCCTACAGGTGATGTCTGAGGATTGTCAGTATGAGCCCCTGTCAACAGTTGAGCCGGAGTGCTCTCATCCTCTCTCTGGTGCTAACAACACAAAGGTTTACAAGCACGGCCAGAAGTGGTGCCTCCTGTGGAGAGCCATTAACCTCATCATGACAGCATTCTTCCTGCTTGCAACCTATGTGCAGGTTTTATTATTTGTACCACACCACAGTAAAATGTTATGTCGCGAAGTTGATAATGTATGTTCCTTGTTGTTGCTGCCTTTATAAAGAGGTGCAGCTAGTTCATGTACTGCTGCACTGCCTAACTCTTATCCCTTTCCACTTGTCCCTTTCAGCAGCCTTCTCCCTCCACTTCTCACCCTCCTCTGCCTTTCTTACAAGTTACATACCTCTTTATGCAGTCCTCCCATCTTAGTTGCGGTCTAACCTTTTTCCTACAGCGTCGCTGTTTCATCGCCTTTGCTTTCTCATGTAGTCGGCCCTCCTCCATCCACATCAAGTGACCTGGCCCTCCTCCATCCACACCAAGTGTCCTGGCCCTCCATCCACACCAAGTGTCCTGGCCCTCCTCCATCCACACCAAGTGACCTGGCCCTCCTTCATCCACACCAAGTGACCTGGCCCTCCTTCATCCACACCAAGTGACCTGGCCCTCCTCCATCCACACCAAGTGACCTGGCCCTCCTCCATCTGCACCAAGTGACCTGGCCCTCCTCCATCCACACCAAGTGACCTGGCCCTCCTCCATCCACACCAAGTGACCTGGCCCTCCTTCATCCACACCAAGTGACCTGGCCCTCCTTCATCCACACCAAGTGACCTGGCCCTCCTCCATCCACACCAAGTGACCTGGCCCTCCTCCATCTGCACCAAGTGACCTGGCCCTCCTCCATCCGCACCAAGTGACCTGGCCCTCCTCCATCCACACCAAGTGACCTGGCCCTCCTCCATCCACACCAAGTGTCCTGGCCCTCCTCCATCCACACCAAGTGTCCTGGCCCTCCTCCATCCACACCAAGTGTCCTGGCCCTCCTCCATCCACACCAAGTGACCTGGCCCTCCTTCATCCACACCAAGTGACCTGGCCCTCCTCTATCCACACCAAGTGACCTGGCCCTCCTCCATCCACACCAAGTGACCTGGCCCTCCATCATCCGCACCAAGTGACCTCACATCATCCAGCGTCTTACTATTCTTCCAATTAGGCTGAACTGCATGTATGTCTGTGTGTTATTCGTGAAGATTTGTTTCTGCTTCCAGATTAATGACCCAGACCCATACATCTGGATAGTGAGTATGTTGTAAATTGGAAGAAGAAAAAAACGTATCAATTTTGGGGGATAATTTGTTATTAAATTAATATTAATTTGGTGAATTATTACCTAGCATTGACAATTAATAAAAATTCTACTCATAGTATGACACGTTACACATCATTTTAAATTAATGGTTTGACATAAATTCTGCATTTCTTATTACAGATTTCTTTAAAGGTTTTATTGACAACAGACACATCACCTAGGAAACAAACATCATCATAAATATTTTATATGAGTTCAACAAATTGTTTTCCTTACATTTTGACAATTATGAATAGATTCATTGTTTATGAAAAGTTCAGTTGACATATTTGTTCTGTGGGATGGTGGGTAAGAAGAATAGTTGTCATTTGTTGATAATTGGAGGTAAGCTCGGGCAATATGGAAAAGTATATGAGGTGCATGTCTGCAAAATGTGTTAAATGCCAAAATCACATCAGTTGAGTTAACTGGTTTTGTGTTGCCATTGTTGATAGTAGTAGAGGTCCAAATGTTTTGCAGCAAAATGCATTAGACACCACACTATTGACTGATGAAATAACAGTGTTCCTATCTATCACTTTATAACAGTGTGCAACAGAAAACATGATTTACCTCAAATTGCACAAAATGAATATAACACGCTTTGTGGATGAATGCCTCATATTTGCTTTCATTCATGCAATCCACAGCTGACATTTTATTCTTGCAGCCTGTTTACCTGACGGCCGCTGTCCTTACCTTGTCCATTGTCATAAAGCCAGATGTTACAGGTAAGAATGGCACCAGAGATATCTACAGCTAGTAACGTACACAACAGCTCAGAAAGTGTGCACAGTGTAATGTAAGTTTATGATAATATTTATCGTTAAAAATTAAAAAATATTAAAAGAAAACATATGGCTCACACAAGACCTCAGCAGTTCCCTCTATCTTGGGCTCTCCATGCCGCTGTGCCCCATGTCAGCCCAGTAGCCTTCAGTTCCCTCTGTCTTGGGCTCTCCTTGCCGCTGTGCCCCAAGTCAGCCCAGCAGCCTTCAGTTCCCTCTGTCTTGGGCTCTCCTTGCTGCTGTGCCCCATGTCAGCCCAGCAGCCTTCAGTTCCCTCTGTCTTGGGCTCTCCTTGCCGCTGTGCCCCAAGTCAGCCCAGCAGCCTTCAGTTCCCTCTCTCTTGGACTCTCCTTGCTGCTGTGCCCCATGTCAGCCCAGCAGCCTTCAGTTCCCTCTGTCTTGGGCTCTCCTTGGCGCTGTGTCCCATGTCAGCCCAGCAGCCTTCAGTTCCCTCTGTCTTGGGCTCTCCTTGCCATTGTGCCCATGCTGTTTTCACTGGTAGGTCATTGGTCACGGAAGACCATGTCTAAGCCACATCTACCTACTTCTGGACGTACAGTTGATTAAAAGAAAATGTACAGTTACTGCCTATTTATAGTGTAGATCTTGCTTTTTTAACTTATGTTGCACATGTAAATATTGTTTTTCATAAATATACTATATTTTTACCACAGCATTTCTTAATGCATAGAACAGAATTGTCTAAATTGCTGGTTTTGTTTCTTTCAGACAGCGTGTATTGGAAATACGCCTCAGTCATTCATATGTCCATTTGTATCAGTGGCTCCATGCTGCTAGTTGCCACGGTGATTCAATTACTAGCTGGTCACGTAGCCAACCCAATGCAGCATGAGGAAGGAAGGTAAGGATTGTGTTAATAATACATACCATTGGACAGTTAAAATTCTAGTTTTGTGAAGAAACTGTGAGGATTAAGAATAAGATTTTTTTGCTGTAGTAAAACAGTATAAACTAAGTAAAGCAGCATCACCTGAGATTGTTGAAAGAGAGAGAGCCATTCAAACTGCAGGCAAGGACAACACCAGCCCAATGGAATATGATTGGTCAAAATTGCAATTCAGCTGTCAGCACCACTTTTTGGTAATGGCAGGTGGTATCATAAAGTAAATGTACAATGATGTTACCATATCATTTGATGGCAGATATGTATATTTTCTACTAGATTTAAGACCTTTATGATTACAAACACTATAAATCAAACAGTGAGGAATGATGCACCCATGGCTTTTATAATAATATAGATTCTTACCATTGTAAAATAATTGTGTATTTATCCAATTGAACTCAAATCTAAGTTAACTGCAACTTCTGCAAGTATGTTATTTGATGTTTGATTGTACAAAAACAGTTGACATTTGTTAAGTCTAAAAAATTATAAAATTATGTTGTTGTTAAAGTCATACTTAATTATGAATAACGTGAACAATGGTCTTCGTTTCATTTACATAAATATAGGAAGTAATATTGTGACTTGTTGTGTCTTGTTATTGCAGAGAGTTGGGCGGCACAGTGTCAATTGTTGTCTGGCTCGCCATCTGTAGATTCACATCTTTTGGAAGGTAGGTCCATGGAGCATTAACAAATCAGACCACATGGTTTGGCAAGTGGGCCATTATTATGTTTAAGACCAACAAGATAATGTGGGATTGGCGGCGAACTCTCATTCTCTAGAATCCAGGTTCAAATCCTCTTGCTGCCATTTCGAAACTGACAATTTTGTTCACCCCAAATTGTCACAGTTCACTCAGCTGCATGAGTACCAGGCTTCAGACAGAGGAGTGTATGTGAACTTTGTGGCTTTGTGCAGCGTGGCTGAATGCTTCTCAGAGAAGTCGAGTTGGCATTGAAATGAACAGATCTGCCAGTAAAGTCCTTTGAGCAGTCCCAAGGACTGGATACCGCCCTATGTAAGAACGTACTTTTTTATGATTAGGCAGATAAGGCATCAGGCTTTAGTGGTCTGAAGGACTATCAGGATTTAGAATGTTGGCATCAGCTTTTGACAAGTAAGACTATCAGGTTTTGACAAGTAAGACCATCAGGTTTTGACAAGTAAGACCATCAGATTTATACAAATGAGACCATCAGGGTTTGACATGTAAGATTATCTGATTTTGACAGCTAAGACCATCAATATTTGAAAAATGAGTATGTTAGGCATTGGTAGGTAGAACCATCTGAGTTTGGCATGTATGACCATAAAGAGATGTGACAATAATGCTTTGAAAAACAGGAGTAATCAGCTGCATTGTTCGCAGTGTCTTTGACATATGCATTTCTACTTGACAATTACTGTTTACTGTGTTATAAACGCCCTCTTATAATGGCCGTTTCGTTGGCATTATTCTTTATCTATCATAACAAATATACTGTTTGGCTATTAAGTCTCAGGAACCTTGATTACTTACTTAGCCTCTTTGTACCTACCTGGTAGTTGGTGCATATGGCCACTTAAGGCCAACTTCCAAGATCTCCCTCCCTGTTGGTTCCTCTCTGCTTCAACAGTCCTTCTCTGTGTTGACTTTGGTTGTCCACTTTTTGTTTTACCTGCAGGGCCCAGGTTAGTGTTATTGTTTTACCTGCAGAGCCCAGGTTAGTGTTATTGTTTTACCTTCAGGGCCCAGGTTAGTGTTATTGTTTTACCTTCAGGGCCCAGGTTAGTGTTATTGTTTTACCTTCAGGGCCCAGGTTAGTGTTATTGTTTTACCTTCAGGGCCCAGGTTAGTGTTATTGTTTTACCTTCAGGGCCCAGGTTAGTATTATTGTTTTACCTTCAGGGCCCAGGTTAGTGTTATGATTTTACCTTCAGGGCCCAGGTTAGTGTTATTGTGTGTTGTTATTCCCATCTCTCCTAAGTGTGCAGCCAATCCATCAACATCGTCTGACTTTGATGTCTTCTGATATCAGTGGTGGCATTCAATTAATCCAATGATATCTGTACACACATGCATACATATGTATATAAGTACAGAATATGTACATATACACACATGCACACATACACGGGCATATATCTATCCCTTGATTCAACAGGCTGCTTGTTAATTTGAGCAATTTTCTTATGCGTGTTGACTGTATTAATAATATATGCAGTAATGCTATTATAAGTTTTCATGTGGGCGTGCATGCATGTTTCCAAGCACATGATTGCATTGTGAGTGCATTATGTGACCATCGTGTCAATTTATGTACAATATTTGTCTTGTTTGTTTCACAGCTCCGTCCCCCGGAAGGGTTCGGCCAATGCCCTTCTGATCATGACTGGCATGCTGGGATTGCTGCCTCTGGCCGTGTGGACGTTGTGTTTCATCGGTGGTCTGCACACAAAGCTTGGCCACTGCAATGGCATGTTTCCGGGCCTTCTTGGGTCTGCCTAAGTGTCCTTGTATGCAGTGTCTCCAAACAACTGATAACAGGCAGTTTAAAGGTCCCTCTTCAATTCAGTTTTTCGCTCATCTCGTTTCAGAATCATTTCAGGAAAAATCGAACCTCTCTAGTATCAACTACACCATGCTAGCTCGTTTATACAAATATTTCATTTTGTTTGACTAAAATCATCACATAAACTATTAAATTATGTTTGACTGGTTGCGGTCCTAATTTGGCAAAAAAATTACAAAAGTGGTCTGGTTCTATGCATTATAACATTAAGCCATACACACTTTTGTAACTTACCCTATCTAATGATTAAAGTCAATTCCTTTGATGATTTAAAAAAAATTAGTCACTCTTTTATTAAACGAACTCCACACATATTACCTAAATTATTCACACACATCAGATTTGAGTTTCAACGAACCAGATTCACGATGGGCTAACTCCACTGAGGAGGGAGTTTAAAAGCAGTGTAGTTTTTTTGGTTATACTTTCTTTGATTTCTGTTGTAAGGATTATAGCATTTTGTTATTAATGTTTTTGTTATGTGTGAGAACTGGTGGTAGTGAAGGGGTGGTCTCAAAGGGGCTGTCTCAAGGATTAGTAATTTTACAAATAGATATTGTTATACAAAGAACTGAGGGAAGCGACATAGCTGTCTGGATTAATCTTTTAAATTCATTTTTCCTACGCTAATTTAGTATTACCGTTCTTCTTGCTGTAAAACGTCAGAACTATTCTTATCTTGGGGCGATATTTTGGACAGATCAGTGCTTGAATAAAAAACATTATTGCTCATTATGGATAAGTTTTTACGCTACCAGTGGAAACTCAGAAATAAGATTGCCCATGGGATCAATGAAACAGTGTCTGGATTCTGACTGAAGTAGTCTTATGTGTGAAATATCAGTATCAACAGTTTAGGCTTTGGGAAAAGGTGGTTACATTTTGGAAGTGATATTTTTACCAGGTGGTCATTACGCAGGGTTCCATTGTATATTAATCAGGGCAACTTATATATTATTCAA
The DNA here is from genome assembly GCA_963662155.1 of Lamellibrachia columna. NCBI lineage: Eukaryota > Metazoa > Annelida > Polychaeta > Sabellida > Siboglinidae > Lamellibrachia > Lamellibrachia columna. The sequence goes on along the minus strand of OY759263.1, from coordinate 41,803,670 downwards.
GCCACAGTGTATAAGGCATGCATTTTTTAAAAGTCATTCCATATACAATGTGATACTAAATTAAGTGCATTCCATGATTTGAACAATATTGATATGTTCTTTCTAAAATTCACACACCATGAGAAGTTATCACTGAATATTTTATATTGTATTGTACGTTTACACTCAAGTGATTTAGTGGTAAAAAATTGGAGCAAATGCCATAAGCACTATATTTGGTGGATACTGGCACTATACCAGACTTTGTTATTATTATATTATTGTTATTGTTTTATTGTATAACAACTTATGTATGTGCAAGTTATTTGTTTTACCTACTGAATATCTATTCATAATGATAATGACATATATTATTTATTATGGTTTACTCACAATAACTAGTGTTCTTTCTATATCCCAGAAATAGCTGCTGAGGATGAGGAGGAGGAGACTGATAGAAAATGAGGAGACTGATAGAAAATGAGGAGACTGATAGAAAATATGTAATATTGTTTTTAAACAAATATTTTTGTAGATAATTCATGTGTGTATTTGTATAGTTTTATTTACAGTGCATGTGTATTGAACGTTTACATTTGAGTATAGTTTTACATTTTCTACTCCTAGGGCTGTTGTTGGTGCTTTCTAAACAAGTAATATATAATAATTTAAGTGTATATAAATTTAGTGATGTCTGGTGAATTTAATGATGACATCCATATAGCATTATGAAGCTGCAGTTTGCTGTAGATCTCTTGATTAAACATATGATTACATCTTTCCTATTCATTTTGTTTCTTCAATAACATTTCTTACAGTAGAACCTGTCTAAAGAGACCACCTATGTAACTAAGATAAAATGGCCTGACTACAGGATTGGCCTGATTACAGAGGCAAGTCGGATATAGAGATGTGCAGATCTGGTAAACTTTTGTACATAGCCAGGTACATGTACATGCATATACTGTGCCAATTGTTCAATACTTTTATTTTTGTGATATTTGTAATACTATTTTTTTTAAACAAATGTCATTGTTTTATGAAGTCATAACTATCATAACTAACTATGATAATTTCCCCTTTTTTAGCAAGTGGCAGCACATTGTATTTTTTTGTAAAATGATATTCTGAAAAGAAATTATTTGTGGCTGTGAAGGCCTAACTGATGATATTTATTTTTGAAGTGAACAGCAGTCAGTGTTTAGGGAGTCAATTGGCCGTTTTAGACAGTTATGACTGGCTGCATTATGGATTAGACCGGCCGCTTTACAGAATTAGTTAACACAGGTTTCAATGGAAAAAATAAAACAGTGTGATAGAATGGCCAATTTCAAGGGGTGGCTGCCTTAAGGGGTTCTACTGTATTTCAATGATGTGTGCAGCTGAGTACCATGATGGCATCACGGTATGTCACTAACCGGTAGGGACTCGGTTTGATCCACTCGGTTATTTCATGGAAATTGGGTCGAACTTGCCGGCTTGTCGAACAATTGGCATATGTTGAGGAAGAATACATGTGCCTTTTTAATGTTTTATTAAAAGAATAAAAGATCTCACTGGTACACAGCGGCAAAACAGCTGTGATCTCTAAACAACTAACAACCTGGAATACTCAGACAATCCTGCTAGAACCAAGGCACACAAGGATGACTTCACATGAGGATATGCACTAGTGCCCTGCGCGGGCCGGGCTTTGGGTCCAAGCCCGGCCCACAGCCTACGGGCTGGGCCTCTACATAATTTTGCGGGCCGGGCCAGGCCTGGGCCTACATACTGCGGGCCCGGGCCGGGCCTGGGCTGAAAACAATTTAAACACAACGGGCTTGGGCCGGGCCTGGGCCTAGTGTGAGCGGGCCGGGCCGGGCCTGGGCTCTGCCTGGACATAATAAAAATATTCATACAAAACACCGATTATTACTTTATTTTTTATTTTTTTAAACTGATTATAAATTGTAATTCCAGTTAATGAATGCTTAAAATTATTTCTTTAGTATTATATTGTTGCAAATTGAGACCTTGCATGGAATCTAATGGCCCCATAAGTTCACTTGGCTGGAAGTAGCCAGCCCCAAATGTTTACTTTAGAAATATTTGCAGAGGCAATCAAGCCATGATCAACTTATCACCCTTTGACCCTACCAGTGGACATTCTATTGTCTAGGTCTTCCCTCCAAACATTGCCCACTTGAAAGATTATTGTATTGAGATCACCCCTTAGTGCATATTATGCACTAAGGGGTGATCTCAAAACAATAATCTTTGTCACTAAACAACATTGATTTCATTGGGATTTGGCATCTGTTTTGTGTTTTTTGTAATGTTCCACAAAACATTGTTTATTTTCCGACCACAGTCCATACGGATACAGGCAGTTATGGCTTATGCGTTATGTGTTGGCTGAATTCATTATTATGTGGATGGTATCATTGGTATGTGATGGTAAGAGCACGAAGGACGAGAATATTGTCATGGGTATCCACACGTGAGGTGAAATGACATTGGTTTCGTTTAGTAATAAATAAACATCTGTATTTTGAGATGGCCCCTAATGCAAACGAATGTCGCCATCTGGTAGACAATTTATACACTATGTTTAAACACCAGGTGGCAGAAGCGTTCTATTGAGTATCATTGGTTATCCAGGCTGCGTGCTGTGGCGCCACCGTTTGTCGTCCGCACTAAATTTTGGTCGCGAATTTATGAAGATTTCTACTATTGCTAAACTCAAATCAAAATAAAACATTTTTCCAGTATTGAAAACATTGACATTGTTACCAACGGAACAACAAATAGAATCCGGCTCCCGATGATTGCACACGGCCAGTTTTATTTGTAACCTTCTTTGCTAACCGATATTGTGCACTTGCGTATGGCGCCCACCGACACACGCCCACCGACACACGCCCATCTCGCTGTTGTTGCGACTTATCGTCTCCAGCCGTGTTTTGTTAGTATACGAACCAATTTATCGAAGTACTGAAGCAGAACAACAAGCTGAAAGAAACTAGTGAGTGAGTGAGTGAGTGATTGAGTGAGTGAGAGAGTGAGTGAGTGAGTGAGTGAGTGAGTGCGTGCGTGCGTGCGTGCGTGCGTGCGTGCGTGCGTGCGTGCGTGCGTGCGTGCGTGCGTGCGTGCGTGCGTGCGTGCGTGCGTGCGTGCGTGCGTGCGTGCGTGCGTGCGTATGGGGGTAAGGTTTATTCGACTCCTAAGCAGATGTCTATACTGACCAGATACGATAACCACTACGTGCCAACATAGGACTTATGCATGTTTAGTTGATACATGCTACATATTAAACGAGGCCTTTAAAAAGTGGCCGAATTGAAATGTGTCATGAAATACAACTTTGAGCCATCGTCACCACATGCATGGTCAACGCTTGCTATTCTATTAAAACCTTTTCGGCTTTTCATTTTCAAAATGACAATTTAAACTAAACATTTTCCGCTTTGGCATTCTTGAGCTTTGTTGCTGTTGCTGTTGTCTAGTATGTTAATACACTAACTTTGGCAGTATCTCCTCCCAGTCGCCTCCTTGCACTAGTGGCCTCTGATCTACCAATTGGCGATGTATTAAAAAAAAATTATTATATAGAGTTATTTACTATAAATGCTTTTCTACCTGTCGGACAAAGCCGAAACAGTTGCCGCATTGTGTGTGAGACACTTTCCAGATGGCGTAACCGTGATCCCACCATCTACATATTAATACACTAACTTTGGGGGCAGCCTGGCAGTGTCTCCTCCCAGGCGCCGACGTCCACTCGCCTCGTTCTGTGTTCATTCGCCTCCCTGCACCCATGGCCTCTGTTCTACCAACTGACGATGATAAAAAACCACTCATGAATTTACTCATAACGCGCATTCGTCGCTATCATAGGGACTATTTATGGGTAATGGCGGACGGATCATAAATGTGGTATATGACCAACAAAAACCACAGAGTCGTTCAACACTCAAATCGCCCACTGTGTCCGTCTTTGTCCGACAGGTAGAAAATAATGAAATAATTACATTCGTGGTTGTTTAATGACTGATTCCCCCCCCCCGAATACTTTCACATCGGATACGTTGGTTAGAGTTAATGTTTTCTTTACTACTTCGTTAGATCTTTCATTCGATTACAACATTCACAGGGCTGGGCTGATGTAGAGGGGTATCTGCTTTGGGTGTGTTTTTTCTGAAAGTTGTGTGATTTTGTCGAATAACACACAGCATGTGTGTTAATGGAGCATCAATGTGCTGTGAAATGTTAAAGTAGTAGTAGTAGTAGTAGTAGTAGTAGTAGTAGTAGTAGTAGTAGTAGTAGTAGTAGTAGTAGTAGTAGTAGTAGTAGTAGTAGTAGTAGTAGCAGCAGCAGCAGCAGCAGCAGCAGTAGTAGTAGTAGTAGTAGTAGTTGTAGTAGTAGTAGTAGTAGTAGTAGTAGTAGCAGTAGTAGTAGTAGTAGTAGTAGTAGTAGTCGTAGCAGCAGCAGCAGCAGCAGCAGCAGCAGCAGCAGCAGCAGCAGGAGAAGGTGGGGCCTGTCCGCACGCTGAGGCTTATCCGCACATCTTGTTATTGACCAAACCGCGTAGTATTTGTTGATTTCAAAACTGTTTTCTACGGTAGCATCTAACTCGTACATCTAACTCGTACATCTAACTCGTACATCTAACTCGTACATCTAACTCGTACATCTAACTCGTACATCTAACTCGTACATCTAACTCGTACATCGAGCATGTAAAATAGGTGGGACATGGGATTCTGAGGTGGGATGTCTTAAAGACAGTAAACTTTTAACACGATAGTTTGTGTAGGTTATGTGTACGTGTATCATGGAGTGTACATGTATCATGGAGTGTTATGTGTACATGTATCATGGAGTGTTATGTGTACATGTATCATGGAGTGTACATGTATCATGGAGTGTTATGTGTACATGTATCATGGAGTGTTATGTGTACATGTATCATAAAGTGTATAATTATAATGTTTGTATTCTGTGTCCTTTTGGTTTTCTTCGTCGCGTGGTGTTCCGTGCGCGCTGTAGTTGAGACAGATCAACACCACGCTGTAGTTGAGACAGATCAACACCACGCTGTAGTTGAGACAGATCAACACCACGCTGTAGTTGAGACAGATCAACACCACGCTGTCGTTGAGACAGATCAACACCACGCTGTAGTTGAGACAGATCAACACCACGCTGTAGTTGAGACAGATCAACACCACGCTGTAGTTGAGACAGACCAATACCACTTCACAACTTAGACCGTTGTATTATATAAACTACAGCTGGCTATGTTTATATTATTTATTTGGGCACATTTAGCCCCAAAATAATACTTATGGATATACCTAACAAGCTGTGATGGTCTGCAGGCGGAAATTTACCATTGCAGTTCGTATTCTGCTCTGTAAAAAGGATTGAAATATGCTATGTATATTCGCCCATACCTGTGCGGATATGCCTCAGTACCCTGGTTCATATTTGTACACCAGTGATACGTATTTTGCCGTTGCGCCGCTATAAATTATGATAGGTTTGGCCTCATCGTTTGCGAGATCCTAGAAACGTCACTGGTAGTATTATTATTTGACAAACCGTTGGCCTTTTGTATATTCATTTACATTTTACTTGATCTTTAATTATCACTTGAAAGCAATTTAATTTTATGAATAAAAATAAATATATTATGTCAACCAAATAGGGGTCAATGTATTTCGATAAACTCGGGGGTCTGTCCCATTTTCTAGCCGCTGCGAACGACTTAAAGGTTGGTGGGTTCGTTGGATCGTCGGCCAACACTTTAGTTCTGCCTATAGTTACGCCCCGGGCTTTTGAGTAGTTCTGTGCAGACGCTGAACATATTACAATGAAGGTAAATAGGAATTACGCTCTCAACCCAGTAGCACCCAGAGGCAAATCTGTTGATTTCTGAAGATCGTCTTCCGGAACATATCCATCCGTTGCATCTCTTCACGTCGCCCGGCAACCGCGGAGTGAACATCCCGGTCTCCTGAGACACCAGTCAGCAAATTACCCGCCTCAACCCCCGAAATCACCGACCGCTGACATTAATCCAGCGGCACATTTGATGTGGCCAGCGATGAGCGGCGCTTCATTAGACAACGATAACGAAATGAAAGGTGAATTAATTCGCACCCCGCGTCCACATATGGGCATCAACCCCGCGCGCTAGCGGATGCTGACCGCGCCGGATTTCGGGTGGCCAGATATGAAATCACCCCCGCGAGTGAGGGCGATAAACCCGATTAAAGGTTGCTTATTCACCCTGTGGTGTCCGGGGCGGGATATTTGAAGTCGGGCGTGTGTTCGACTCCCCGGGGCGACTATGGGAGTAGATGGAAGGTGTAGGTATCGGAGTTGTTCGTTGCCCGCCACGCATTTACGATTCCACCCGCGAGGTAGCCATGCATGCTGCGTTAGTCGCTGTTACGGGCCGTTCTGGGCCTCCGAGCTTCGGTAGAAATAGGGACAGATAACAGAATAAGCTTAGTATTTAATTTAGCACCCAGATAAATACCATTCGTGTAGCTTTAGGCGCAGAATTCGCCTTGGGTGTTCTTTACTAAACGACACGATCTTGTGTTCGTCAGTCGGGGTTGATTATAAAAAAATTATTCACGTTGCAACTAAATATTTACTAAACATTTGTACAGGATTAGAAATCATAGAAAGAAATTAATTAGCTTCATTTTTGAGCTGTAAAATAAAGCTGGACGACTTCGTTGGTTGTTTGATAACCCTCGATCGGTCGGTTCCAGGTCGGAAGGACACGATACCAATTGCTACACTGGCACACTATGGCAGTAGCAGCGGAGTTCTGTTTTAAAGAAAGATTGCGTCTACTTAGACATACCCAGCACCATGCCCAGTATCAATGCACTTTTCTAGCTAGTCTATATGTTCTAAATATCCCGAATCGCCCCTGAATGGTGACGTTTAAGATTTTGATTCCGTATTTTGCTTTTGCTGTTGATGTACGATAGTATTTTCAGTCATTTGGAAATGTAGTACATATGTTTGTTGTATGCGTCAATTCAATATGAGCTAAACAAAATATTCACGTAGTACAGCTTTTGGCTTTCACTCACTATCCAACCTTGTATACATTATGATATTCGTAAAGTATATGTTTAAATATCCCTCCTTAATTGATTTGGCCCATCGCCAAAATTATATTTTTTGATGTTCAGATGTGTGGCGTACATGTAGTGTGTCTGTTGTGTACATGTGGCGTGCATGTAGTGTGCCTGTGGTGTACATGTGGCGTGCATATAGTGTGTCTGTCGTGTACATGTGGCGTGCATATAGTGTGCCTGTGGTGTACATGTGGTGTACATGTAGTGTGCCTGTGGTGTACATGTGAATAGTTCAACTAATACGCGCAGTCAGTGAAATAAAAGAATGCGTATTTTTTTAAATCATCGAAATAATTGACCTTGATCATTATAACGGGTGTAGCGACTTGATCGTTATATCGGGTATAGTGACTTAATCGTTATATCGGGTATAGTGACTTGATCGTTATATTGGGTATAGTGACTTGATCGTTATATCGGGTATAGTGCAAAAGTTTGAATAGCTTTATATGCCCTACTATAGAGTAGCATATGGAGCCGGTCCACGCTTTGTCGACGAATTTTAACCAGAGCCCGGTCAAAAATAATTTAATTCGTCGTAGTCCATACTAGATAGGTTCAACGTTCGCGAAATGAGCCTGGAACGAGGCGAATGAAAACATAGAATTGAGGAGGAACCCTTGATGCGAACGTTGGTCACAGAGACACAGACACATACGCAGCGTTGTCGCATGCGTTGGCGTGCAGTTGAAACAGGGACGTCGTTGAGAGCATATTTACATTAATAAGCCTGTCATAAATCGAGAGAGCGGCAGGGAACGAGTTTGTTTAACGCAGCCTCGATAAGACACTTACCTCCTGGCAGGTGGCGCGTTTACGATGCGCGCGCCAGCTCGCGCCCTTGCGATGGTAAGATTAGTGCGATGTAATCTCGGTTTAATCGGCTTTCTGTCCGTGTCCTGGCTGTGTTGACTTCGGTAACAGTAAACAGTGAATACGAAATAACATCCGAACACGATTCCGCTTTCGGTAATGGTGGCATTTTTATTAAGTATAGGATCCGTGCGTTCATTTCCCTGCCGACACGGTTAATCCGACGATTGTTTGGAACAGCACCCTCTACTGGACTATTATCGCAAATATCGCAAAATGCACGTAACTGCCACGGTTCCTCCTACCTCAGAATGGACATCGAAGGATTTTGTCGGATACAACTTGATCATGCGAGGAATGCGTGTAGTGGCTGGGGCATTTTATTGAACAATCTTAAATCAATATTAGGCCCCTATAACTTGGTGGTTTAATGTTCGAAACTTCCCTCAAATTGGTCAAGACGCCCTCACGAATTAGTGAGTATTGGAAGCCTGACGCGTTACCGTAAGAAGAAATCCCGACACACACGCACACGCACACGCACACGCACACGCACACGCACACGCACACGCACACGCACACGCACACGCACACGCACACGCACACGCACACGCACACGCACACGCACACGCACACGCACACGCACACGCACGGACGCACACACACATATTACCGGCGTCTACAAAAACTATTTTTAAAATCAAAATGCTGATGACACATTTACTTACATTATTTTTATTATCATTACATAATAAGTTACACACGCCCGCGCGTACAAACACATACATGCACGATATGTTATGAATAGTATGTGGTTTTCGTGGTTAAAGACACGATTCCCAGTCAACGAGAAAACGAGAGTGCCGGATCACAACAATGTCATGGAGTTTTGTTATTCTGTAAGAGAATATGGAGGAGCTTCCGCGCGCGGGACCAACGTATCACTCCATGTCTCGTTGGCCCGTCTCCATGTCTCGTTGGCCCGTCTCCATGTCTCGTTGGCCCGTCGTTGTCGTTGAGCAACAATGAGGTTTTATGCCTAGGCATAGCTATTCCCCTACTATTGCGCTCTTTGTTCGGGGAGACGGCATGTGTTACTCTTGCCCACGGCAGCACGTTGCCTCGTTTCGCCACTGCCGAGCACCGTACACTGGACATCGAACACGGGACGTAACTGCATGGGCTTTCGGATTTATTGTAAAAAAATTGTTATGCGTGCTTGCGTACGCGTGCGTCCATCTGTGCGCGGGCGAATTACCTGCACAATTAGGTACTACTGCTACAAAGTTATAATTGTATTAATATTCAGTGTAACATTAATATCGTCGTCAGTGATCCTAATAAACGTTCTCAGTAAGCGGCAGTGCGTGGATCTTGCAACCTGTTGACATATCAGCTGGGACGGGTAGCGACGCCGCTTTCCCGGGTAAATAAACATTTGTCTTTGCAGGATGTCCTCGTAAAGCTGTCGCTATAAAGATGACAGTTACGGAAACGTCGTCTCTATCGTAAACCAATCTTCGCGATTCGTGATCTTTGCGTGTGTAGACGTGCGGGCGCGTGTGCGCGTGCGCGTGCGTGTGCGTGTGTATCTGAGCATGTGTAGGTGTGCGTGTACGAGCGTGTGTGTGCGCGTGCGTTTGTATCTGAGCATGTGTAGGTGTGCGTGTGTGAGCGTATGCGCGCGCGTGCGTGCGTGTGTATCCGAGCATGTGTAGGCACAGACTCACCCACCCTTCACGGCACGGCGTGCCCACCAGCAAATACGCGTCATGCAATCACTGCCCCCCCCCCAGCCCTTTCCCCCGTCCACTCTCTGCTCACCCGTTGACTGCCGGATCGGTCGACACGAATTCAGGACAAAACCCCATCCATTATGATGAAATGAAATTGGATGACCCGTTATGTTAATCATTCCTTTTTGATTGGTTCCATTAGATTGTGTTATTCACGTATTTGTTTGTTGGAAGTGTTTAAAGTGCTAGATGATGTCGTATCGTTTGCATACGTGATAAAATTAAACATTTGACTAACTTGTAATAAAATCATTACTATTTAATAAATAATAGAGGTCCAAGGGTTGAACCTTGTGGAACACCGATTGTTATAAGTACGTTTTAATTTTTTTTTCAGGAGGGGCAAAAAAGAAGAAATAATCAATAATATATGTGTGCGTGTGCGTGTGCGTGTGCGTGTGCGTGTGCGTGTGCGTGTGCGTGTGCGTGTGCGTGTGCGTGTGCGTGTGCGTGTGCGTGTGCGTGTGCGTGTGTGTAAAGTTAACATATACTTTGAGCTCATGAATATACATCCGAAAAAATTCCTGATCCAGATCCAGGGGGCAAATGCACCCTTGCCCCCCACCCCCCCACGCGGACGCCCATGTTCAGTTGAACGTTAGGTCTGAAACCATACTGATGTCCCGGTTTTTGTCCTTAGTTATATTAAAGTGCATGAGGGGGTTATATCCGGAGGGTGTTTTGTCGTCGTGGGCTAAGTCCGAGAAAGGTTTATCCGGAGAAGGTCATGTCCGGTTACCGGTCGACACATCAGTGGCCCGTCCCCTCTACTGACCGTGTCGACCGATAACGCGATCGCCGCCAAAGAGCCTGGATGTTGATCGACGTATGGGGAGCCGCAGCATCGCGAGGGCTTATCACACGGCTGACTGCGCGCACACGACACCACTTTACGTAGTAATTGACCACTGGTCAATCAGAAAGAAGATGCAACATACACGTGCGGTTCTTAAGAAGAATATTGAGAGACCGAGAGTTTCGCGGACAGAAAATAAAAGTAATAAAGAAAGCATTAGTAGAACAGGAAACAAGTAAAAGGAAGATGATGCGCAGGATGGAGAAAAGACAAGCAGATTGCATAGGCCACGTGATGAGAAAGAAAAAATTAGAACATCATGTGACAACAGCAAAACTATTAAATTATTTATCATAATCATCAGTCTCATCATCGTCGTCATTATTACACAATTATTCATTGACAACGCCGACCACCCGCAGGAAGACACAACTCGGACCAGCGCTGAATACACTTTCGAATATTCTGCTGCTCTGTTTTGTGTAAGTCTACAGAGTTTTCCTAAAGACTGATTTGATTAAATACATTATTATCGCGAAAATGATGCAATGAGTGCGGAAGTAGAATGTCAACCGATCCCTGCCCCCACGTGGCAGGTGCACAGCTGGGCACACAGGGACACAACGACGTCGGACCCACTAGCCGAGGCCGTGGTAGTCGCAGACACACAGGTGGTCTTGCCTGACGCAGAGAGTCACGGGTCACATCCACTCGCATGCGTCCTCCGTGAGACACGTGTCGCCACCTGTCTGGGCGGGTGCATATTGCAGCACGTGCGCAGCAGACGACACACAGCGAGGGGGTGCTCACATATTTTGATGCAAGTGCTCATTTGATAGAACTTGGATATTACAGTGGTCTTGATCTAGGACAGTACAGTAAAAAAACATTTACGATATTCCACACAAAATGTATACCCAAATTCCGATGAATGTGTGAAGTGTGACTGCTAGAGGAAGACAAATATTGACTAAAATTATAAAAAAGTAAACCATAAGTAAACAATTGTAAACAATTAAGTACATTTGTTCGCAACACCAGTTTTATGTCGCATGTCATCCAGGAGGATGGGTATTTTTGTTAGTATGTATACATTATAGCCATAACTATAACGTTGTGCAATAGACATGAACTTGCTGATTCGCTTTTTTACGCTTTTGTGCATTCATATGAAGCTACTTACAAGTTGACTCGAAGCAAGGTTCTCTCTGTCATTGTGTAGGCTTCCAGGAGCACGGATGACCACAGGCACGAAACTCGACACCGGTACCATGGTTACAGGACACGGCGACCTAGAGTTCTAATTAGTTAATCCCGACTACCCGACGCATTAAATGATTACTTCCGAACAAACACGCCACAGCTACTTGACGGGAAGTACTCCAGTAGTAATACTGTTGTCAGTGTAGCCAAAGCTAACATTTGATTACCAAGAAAACCTGCGTGAGGAACATGTTCCGCTAGAACCAGAGTTGTCCAGAAAGCAACGCGATGTTTCACATTGACCAATGAGAAACATTCATGTAGTAATTGCTTAACGGAACTACACATATTCTACCGTTGACGATGACAACGATGAAGACCATGAATATGAATGCGTCGAAGATAGATAATAGCTGTGGCAACATTAATTTAACAGCTTGTCCGATGATTTCCGGTTTTAGATGAAATACTGTTTTTCCCATTGGTTTTTATGGCAAAATATCTCGCTTAATTTGTAAAAAGAAACATATCTCACTGTGAAATAGATTGCTTGTACGAGGACAATCGCAGGATATTCTAGGCACATTTTATGTTTTCTGTCTTAGGTGATTTCACATTTTCTCACGCGTGCGTTCACCGACAAAGAAAACGGCTCATCAAAATAGCAAACCGTAAAACAACACCAGATCTAACAACACGGTAAACACGACTGGAGGAGGGGGTAACGTTGACTGGAGGAGGGGGGTAACGTTAACTGGAGGAGGGGGTAAGGTTGACTGGAGGAGGGTGTAACGTTGACTGGAGGAGGGGGTAACGTTGACTGGAGGAGGGGGTAACGTTAACTGGAGGAGGGGGTAAGGTTGACTGGAGGAGGGTGTAACGTTGACTGGAGGAGGGGGTAACGTTGACTGGAGGAGGGGGTAACGTTGACTGGAGGAGGGTGTAAGGTTGACTGGAGGAGGGTGTAACGTTAACTGGAGGAGGGTGTAAGGTTGACTGGAGGAGGGGGTAACGTTGACTGGAGGAGGGTGTAACGTTGACTGGAGGAGGGTGTAACGTTGACTGGAGGAGGGGGTAACATTGACTGGAGGAGGGTGTAACGTTGACTGGAGGAGGTGGTAACGTTGACTGGAGGAGGGGGTAACGTTGACTGGAGGAGGGGGTAACGTTGACTGGGGGAGGGTGTAACGTTGACTGGAGGAGGGTGTAACGTTGACTGGAGGAGGGGGTAACGTTGACTGGAGGAGGGGGTAACGTTGATTGGATGAGATTATAACGTTGACTGGAGGAAGGGGTAACGTTGACCGGAGGGGGTATCTGCCGCTTTTTGATGAGCAGATTTCATAAAAAAAGTTAACATTTGCACAAATGAACTGTGTATCATGCCGTACTCGATATACTAGATCGGTGCGGAATAAAAACGAGGCGAACAAGAAGTTTACACATGGTTTCAACAACAAATGCGAAGTTGTCTTCGTGGAGACATTCTTGTTTGTATGAGTTAAGTGATTTCCAGGGGCGCGAGTATGCCGTAACCCAGCCACGTTCGCTCCAGTAGAAGGTACATTAATCAGAACATGGCATACCCCAGGGTTCATAATTCTGGTTATAATTAATTCACGCCACTTTACGCAAATGTGAGTAATCCAATCAGTGTCAGCCTTCGGTGGAAACAGTATGAAGTGGATCTGTTTAGTGGGAATTACTTGGCGAAATAAGATGATGTACAGTAGAGTGGAACCGGGGTTTTGTTTATGAATGACCATTTGCAGATTCACACATATTTTATTGACCTAATTTCACACATTAATGTATACATATTTACATATTACTTTTCTTATAAAATAATCAAATGTTAGCCAATGATTGTGATTAAAACCTCTGTCTATGGATCTTGCTATTTTATGATGTGAAGTAGTATTGACATGTCATGCGTATAAAATAAATCGAAGCATTGACTCTGCTGGACCCATGGCAAGACGAAGCATTGACTCTGTTGGACCCATGGCAAGACGAAGCATTGACTCTGTTGGACCCATGGCTAGACAGAGCATTGACTCTGCTGGACCCATGGCAAGACAAAGCATTGACTCTACTGGACCCGTGGCTAGACAAGGCATTGTCTCTGCTGGACCCATGGCTAGACAAAGCATTGACTCTGCTGGACCCATGGCAAGACAAAGCATTGACTCTACTGGATCCATGGCTAGACAAAGCATTGACTCTGCTGGACCCATGGCTAGACAAAGCATTGACTCTACTGGACCCATGGCTAGACAAAGCATTGTCTCTGCTGGACCCATGGCTAGACAAAGCATTGACTCTACTGGACCCATGGCTAGACAAAGCATTGTTTCTGCTGGACCCATGGCTTGACAGAGCATTGACTCTGCTGGACCCATGGCTTGACAGAGCATTGACTCTGCTGGACCCATGGCTAGACAAAGCATTGTCTCTGCTGGACCCATGGTTTGACAGAGCATTGACTCTACTGGACCCATGGCTAGACAAAGCATTGACTCTACTGGACCCATGGCAAGACAAAACATTGACTCTACTGGACTCATGGCTAGACAAAGCATTGACTCTACTGGACCCATGGCTAGATAAAGCATTGTCTCTGCTGGACTCATGGCTAGACAAAGCATTGACTCTGCTGGACCCATGGCTAGACAAAGCATTGACTCTACTGAACCCATGGCTAGACAAAGCATTGACTCTGCTGGACCCATGGCTAGACAAAGCATTGACTCTACTGGACCCATGGCTAGACAAAGCATTGACTCTACTGGACCCGTGGCTAGACAAGGCATTGTCTCTGCTGGACCCATGGCTAGACAAAGCATTGACTCTGCTGGACCCATGGCAAGACAAAGCATTGACTCTACTGGATCCATGGCTAGACAAAGCATTGACTCTGCTGGACCCATGGCTAGACAAAGCATTGACTCTACTGGACCCATGGCTAGACAAAGCATTGTCTCTGCTGGACCCATGGCTAGACAAAGCATTGACTCTACTGGACCCATGGCTAGACAAAGCATTGTTTCTGCTGGACCCATGGCTAGACAAAGCATTGACTCTACTGGACCCATGGCTAGACAAAGCATTGTTTCTGCTGGACCCATGGCTTGACAGAGCATTGACTCTGCTGGACCCATGGCTTGACAGAGCATTGACTCTGCTGGACCCATGGCTAGACAAAGCATTGTCTCTGCTGGACCCATGGTTTGACAGAGCATTGACTCTACTGGACCCATGGCTAGACAAAGCATTGACTCTACTGGACCCATGGCAAGACAAAACATTGACTCTACTGGACTCATGGCTAGACAAAGCATTGACTCTACTGGACCCATGGCTAGACAAAGCATTGTCTCTGCTGGACTCATGGCTAGACAAAGCATTGACTCTGCTGGACCCATGGCTAGACAAAGCATTGACTCTACTGAACCCATGGCTAGACAAAGCATTGACTCTGCTGGACCCATGGCTAGACAAAGCATTGACTCTACTGGACCCATGGCTAGACAGAGCATTGACTCTACTGGACCCGTGGCTAGACAGAGCATTGACTCTACTGGACCCATGGCTAGACAAAGCATTGTCTCTACTGGACCCATGGCTAGACAAAGCATTGACTCTACTGGACCCATGGCTAGACAAAGCATTGACTCTACTGGACCCGTGGCTAGACAGAGCATTGACTCTGCTGGACCCATGGCTAGACAGAGCATTGACTCTGCTGGACCCATGGCTAGACAAAGCATTGACTCTACTGGACCCATGGCTAGACAAAGCATTGACTCTACTGGACCCATGGCTAGACAAAGCATTGTCTCTGCTGGACCCATGGCTAGACAAAGCATTGACTCTACTGGACCCATGGCTAGACAAAGCATTGTCTCTGCTGGGCCCATGGCTAGACAAAGCATTGACTCTACTGGACCCATGGCAAGACAAAGCATTGACTCTACTGGACCCATGGCTAGACAAAGCATTGTCTCTGCTGGACACGTGGCTAGACAAAGCATTGACTCTGCCGGACCCATGGCTAGACAAAGCATTGACTCTACTGGACCCATGGCTAGACAAAGCATTGACTCTGCTGAACTCATGGCTAGACAAAGCATTGACTCTACCAGACCCATGGCAAGACGAAGCATTGACTATACTGGACCCATGGCTAGACAAAGCATTGACTCTGCTGAACTCATGGACTCATGGCTACACAAAGCATTGATTGTATTGGATCCGTGGCAAGACGTCGTAGGAAAAATTCGGAAAAGGTGTTCTTGCTCATCAGTGAATCCTTCAGTAATCCTGTGTGCCCGTCGTGGTGGAAACACACGTATCACTTTGACAGTTCTATTGCTGAGCGTATATAATTCTCTGCATGGCTTGTTTGATAGTGGAGTTATCGTGGATGGAACTTTATAAAATAATATTCATCATACAACAAAACGGAAAATATAGTCTTGTATATTTAATATCAAAGTTCTTAATATAACCGTCAAGTTTCATTATTTTTTAATCCAGTTTCAACTTCAAGTTGCCAATTCTGTTGTCTCGATAGCGGGCCTATAGCTTATGCGACATCTTAATCAATGAGACAATGCCATTAATCAGCGTTTAGAAACAAGGATTAATTTATACAAACGTGACTAATTGGCCTCACACTAAATGTATGTGCGTGAGATAACACGGGCAGTGGTAGGCATCAGTATTCCGTAACACGGAGATTAGTGAGTCGGGTGACGATTCAATGGTTGGTTGACTCCGGAGACAGCAGTCGTTAAATTCAAATCAGTTCCCGTCTCGATCGGAACCGGTTTATTTAACTGGGCACTTTGGGCATCCTATCGCAGCGGGCGACCGGGAGATTGGCCGGGAAATGGGAGGACGACGAGGATGTCATTGCGGGTGTTTATACAACTGTACCCGGTGAAGGCGGGGGTTTGGTACGGTCTCGGGTGCATCCGTCGTGGAACCTGCCGCGCTGTCTATAGACACACAGACACACTGACTAAGTTCAATATTCTCCTTAAAAACTCATCTGTGTATGAGGACACTTTCTATGAACGTGTATTTTAGCTATATATATATATATATATATATATATATATATATATATATATATATATATATATATATATATATATATATATATATATATATATATATATATATATATATATATATATACATATATATACATACATACATATATATATATATATATATATATATATATATATATATATATATATATATATATATATATATATATATATATATATATATATATATATATATATATATATATATATATATATATATATATATATATATATATATATATATATATATATATATATATATATATATATATATATATATAATTATTATTATTTTTATGGTTGCATGTATGTTTTTGCAATGACACTACCCGCCTATGAACGGATTTGTCGCGGATATATAGCGATTGACCAATTTTAGTAGTAGTAGTAGTAGTAGTAGTAGTAGTAGTAGTAGTAGTAGTAGTAGTAGTAGTAGTAGTAGTAGTATATACGTACGTCAGATTTAATTGTACCGAAACGTCGTCTTCTTGCGTGATTACTATTTAAGTGTCACTAATCAGTCACTAATCGACTTTACATTTGCGAAATTGGATATAGGATGGCTTGCGATGCCAACAAACTACGCATGTTAAAAAATTACGTACGAAATGTTCCGCATAATTGTTTTACCCGATGGGTTTAACAGGTGAAACGGTTTAGTAGATAAGCATTTAAAAAGTTGTGAGATAAGAGAGACGCCGCCGACAGCTGTGCCGCGACGAAGGGTGCACCGACACGCCGTCTCCCAGCCACCACCATCTGCTCATAGTACCCAGTCGGTTAAGGTCTTTCTTCAATTCGATTTTTTCGCTCGTCTCATGTCAGAATCATTTCGCGAAAAATTAATTTACCAGGTTGAAATTATTATTGTGGCACATCCAAACCTTTTTTTACATGTCCAAAACTTATTTTGACATATCCAAACTTTATTTTTACATGTCCAAAACTTATTTTGACATATCCAAACTTTTTTTTACCTTTGTAGAAATTTCATCCAACATTCATCTAATATCAATAGTACCGATGATATCGCTTTGGTAAGACAATGAACGTTTCTACAAAAGTAATAACAAGTTTGGATATGACAAAATATTCATTTCAATGTGAAAACGAACTATGCTGAGAAATATTCACTATTAACTTACCAAGTACGACATGGTAGTTTGTTTGTGCAAATCTCTTATAGTTTTGGTGAAATCATCGGATCAACTAATTATGAATTTTATATTTGACCAGGTCCGGTCAAAAATCAGCTGAAATGGGAAAAGTAGCTACGCGCCATACTCGTTAACATAAGGCTGTCCACAGCTTCACACCTGCGCAAGGCACCAGATTTAATGCTCTCGATGATGTTAACAAACGTAAGTTCCTTACGTTTTTGTAAAGCTGCTTCCTCGTATCTAGGATCTCGCAGAAGGAGGCCATGGGGGGGACCTACAGTCACCCATTACTTTAACATGCTGACGCAACATACTGCATTCGTAAAAAAATTAACATTTGAACCAAAGGGGCATGGCAATGGTCCCCTCTAAATACATCACTGGAGAAGGACGTCAAATATGTCTTCGGAAGAAGGACATCGTGTATGTCTTCGGAATGGTATAACAGCGGCTAGATTATATGTGAGAAAGGTTTGGCAAAAAAAATGTGTAGCAACGTCCCGAATAGGACAGGCCTATATGCAGATGGAAGAAGAACGTATAAATACAAGTAATACGTATGACCCATCCAACCACTGAGTCGCACATCCAGGTGGGACGGAGTGAATCGTGCTGCGTGTAGAGTGTCCGACGCTCGCTGGACTTTGGAATGTTGTTACATTTAGTGACGACGGGTGATTATTTGGTCAAACACGACTATCGGCGGTCGCTGACCGGTCGTAATTCACGCTGCTAGAACAAGCAGGACGTTGATGTCATGTTTGTTCAGACACCTGTGTAAATTACCAGTTCTGATGACACAGTCCTTCCGTCCAACTGTCTTGTCTTCTCTGTCGTCTACTTAGGAACTCATTCACTTATTTTGTTTTCTTCCTTCCTCGCTGTCTCCTTTATTCTCCCCCTCTACATTAACTCCCTCTCGTTCCTTCACTTTAATAATAATATATAGTGACAATGACGATGACGATGATGACCATTATAATGATGATGATGATGATGACCATTATAATGATGATGATGATGGTGATGATAATGATGATCAGAGCTAGTTGTCAGCGCCCATCCTACACATAATTGGTGCAGTGCATAACCACAACAGGTTATATACATGCAATTTACGCCCTGTGCCTGTATTTTGCTTCCCCTGGCACAGAAACAAGGTAGAAGGGTCCGACGGCTTTCAGTGTGTCAACTTCCGAAAGACATCTACACAATGTGGGGTGGATGAAGTTGCCTAAGCTTCGGAACCCCGGTCCTCCCGATTGACAGGCCAGCGTTCTAACCGCCGAGCCACTGCGCCCCGTGCTTTCTCCATCCGCCCGCTAAATGGTCCACCAACAAACAAAAACACATATCCACATCCTTGGCGACTGTGCGGACTTCATACAACAATGGTGTCCGCGGACAACGGCTCGTCACACACGGCTGCCTTTCAACGGCCTCCGGGGCTTTGTGTGTTTTACACTCGACTCCGGGTCAGTAGACACACGTCGTCGGCCTTTGAAGACACCGGCCGTGGTCGCGCAGGTGCTGACCACAGTTGACCACCAAGCTCTTCCGTTCGCGCCTCCAAGTTATTCTGCACTCATCTGATTGGTGACGTCATAGGTGACACGCATCCGGCAAGTGCGACGGTTAGTCGACCGGCTTTGATGTCCTCGCGACGAATAAACAGAATGATTGTTCGCGTCACCAGAAGTGTTATTTAGATTGCACTGCTAAAGATTATAGCCGGCAGCTCGACGCGTTGGTGGACGGAAGGAAACGCTCGCTGTAGTGAACAGCTCATAGAACACCTGCTAGGAAACTCAGTGGTCAGATACTGAAAATATACGTAATTTTATAAATGAAATTCCGAAATAAAACATGCCACATCCCAATACGATGCATCCGCAATTGATTCTACATCAGTAGTGGGAGTTATCTAACACGACCTGCATTTTCCGGAGGTATTGTTATTATTGTTATTATATTTATTATTATTATTATTAGTAGTATATAGTATTAGCAGTATTAATTATTATTATTATTGCCGAGAAACGCGATTTTCTCTGTATACAGACATATGTCCACGGGAATATATCACAGAACAATACGTCCACGGATAAAATGCCACACGACAAAAATTCTACGACAAGACAGTATTTTTTCACGTACAAAATGACGTTATTCTGCAATATAAAGGGAGACGAAAGAGTAACAATCATTCGACTTAAGCACACGGATGTGGTACTCATTATATCAAACTATTTAAACAGAGTTTACCAATTTGTCTGCGCAGTGGCGTATAATGACCCGGGGACAGTGGGTGCACTCGCACCCCGGCGTCGCGTCTGGGGGGGGCGTCAAATCGACCATCAACTTATCCATCAAGCGGATCATTTCATATTAAAAATCCGCGATTCTGCTGTCGTATAACCTTGGTTGCGTATATTAGTCATTTGTGATACAGCGTATTTGTTATTAGATACGTTATAAAGAGTGAATTCATGGGGGGGGCGCCAAATTGTGTTTTGCCGACAACCCTCACTACGCCACTGTGTCTGCGACATAATGCCGTTGACACCTATACAGTGGACATATCCGCTGGCATTTCGTCAGTGATTCGGAAAGCCTGGTAGATTGTGTTCGAGACTAAATCGAAACAAAAGTCCTGGTTGTGGAGGCCGTACACCTAAACGAGATAACAAAAACTAACCACGTGCAATTGAAATCAAGGATATCACGCCAGTGGTGTACACAGAATGTGTTCTAAAAGTGGGAGATTCCGGTCATTTCTCCGAATCACGGAGGTTGACAGGTTAACCAGCGCGACCGAAACCACTTAATTGTATACGAATGGTTATGTGGTAGTAACTCTTATAGGTGAACAGGACGAAAACTATAATTTTTATTTCGCTTTGATATAAGGAGGAATTCGTTTGTTATTGATCGATATAGGTAAGTTTGCCGAGTACAGAGAAGATTTAAGGTACTTGCAGTCTGACGAAACAGCTCATTTGTCAGACAGAACGTTCTATAAATAATGTTTTCACTTTACCAACTTCAGCAACACCGTAGCAGAACACCGAGTCTATTGTTGATGTTACATAAATCTGACGAAATTGTGCACCCAATAGTTTGATCGTAAGTTTGATGGACACCCCATTTTGCATATTATTATTATTAAAATGCTTAGTAATATGTCCTAATTCGTTTTCTATCGATATGCTACATTGTTATTGTAAACTAAGCAACGTCAATCTAGCCGTGTTTAACAATATTTAACCAGATTTAACAAGCAAAAAACCCAGATGGCAGTGGAAAAGGACGCCTTTGGCTTATCGAGAGTCTAACGATGTTGCATTACTTAGTGCAGTGATATCCAGATGGACTAGTGACTAGTCAAATAATAGACAATCGTGGCTTCTCAAGCATACGGGACCACATCATAAAAGTGGCAGTCAGTAGACCGCCGTTGTTTGCCGACAGTCCGTTATATGGCTGCGCGAAGACGTCGTTTATTGCCAACACTTCTGGAGACATCGTAAATCACGGCTTGGGAGTGGTCAGCACTGTCCGTGACAGACAGAGCAGCCAACCAGACGTCAGATTAGTGGCCCGTCCAATCAGCTGCGACGCCTTCGGTCGGATTATCAGCCGCCGGCTTTCATAAATCAAAACTGTGGATTGCGTCCTGGTCGAATTAGTCGGACTGTTACTGCACACGCGACAACTACAACAACGACGACACACGACCTTTATCACGGGCGATAACGTCAGGATAATACAAGTGACATCGCAACATTTTGCAAGTAAGTTGTTTATTATTATCGTGCTGTACTGGAGTAAGACACTGAATGTTTATCCGTTCCTGTAAACAATAACGTCGTCACATGAACGATAATTTCCCGTGTTAAGATTTATTTTACTGCATATCAACGAATATGACTGTATGTTCACCTATTAACCTTGTAGACTTCGACTACTTCCAAACTGATGTAAATTAATGGTTAGTGTGAACAAACTGATGTAAATTAATGGTTAGTGTGAACAAACTGATGTAAATTAATGGTTAGTGTGAACAAACTATAAGAAACAAACAGCTATGTCTATATGATGCCCGCATGCTTCGTTCTTGAAATGTTAGCAGTCGCGTTTTTTTGTTGTATGAAGTGATGCATAAATAAAGTATGATATTGGTTTGTAGCAGTAGTACTGTCTGGTGATAATTATGTTAAAATCTACACGCTTAAAGCGCGTTCGTTGAAGAATAAAGCAAAAATTTATGGCGGACGTTTTTCCGCTTCCTTTGTTCTTGGCCGACATTGTAAACTGTTTACTTCGTTCTAACGGATTTAGTGCGATGTAAATTTTTTAAGTTTCTATACTTATCACCTGAAACATAAATATTTTCTTTTAGCCCGCTGTCTTTATAAACTCGATTGTGTTCGTTTGTTGTTTGGTGAGTGTGCTCTTTGTTAAGCGTAATGATACGTAATGATACGTAATGATACGCAGATACGATGGTTTCAGCCAGTTATAGAGGTTAGAACTTCATGACAAATGGGAAAACATTTCAAAGTATAAAGC
>OY759263.1:41696083-41776083 GCA_963662155.1 Lamellibrachia columna | reverse complement strand
TTCTTATATGTTCTTGTCATATTCAGCAATGTTGACTTTCAGTCTATTATTATAATTATAGGCTCCATGTATTTGTTTTCTTGTCATTTTCTTATTGTTATTACTGCTTACAGTGTCCTCTTGTTGTTGTTATTACTGCTTACAGTGTCCTCTTGTTGTTGTTATTACTGCTTACAGTGTCCTCTTGTTGTCGTTATTACTACTTACAGTGTCCTCTTGTTGGTGTTATTACTGCTTACAGTGTCCTCTTGTTATTATTACTGCTTACAGTGTCCTCTTGTTGTTGTTATTACTGCTTACAGGGTCCTCTTGTTGTTGTTATCACTGCTTACAGTGTCCTCTTGTTGGTGTTATTACTGCTTACTGTGTCCTCTTGTTGTTATTATTATTGCTTACAGTGTCCTCTTGTTGGTGTTATTACTGCTTACAGTGTCCTCTTGTTGTTGTTATTACTGCTTACAGTGTCCTCTTGTTGTTGTTATTACTGCTTACAGTGTCCTCTTGTTGTTGTATGATTGCTGTTTATATTACAATCATTGTCATTGATAACACTCAACTCAATCAAGTTTGTGTTTGTTTAATTAACCCTTAGTCACAACGTAATTATATGCAATATCATACTTTGTTGGGGCTTTCCCTTGACTGGAAATTCTAAACACGTACACTTATAGTTGTTATCGAATAATCATGTTATATAGTATAAACTACTATCTATTCTTTATTAAATATAATATTATATTTATGAACATCGAACTTGCCGATCTGCATGGTAAGTAAACATTATATTCGAGTCGAAGCATTCAAATGAAACAAACAGATAACGGTCAAATCATATGAATACATCGTGGTTCATTAAAACACATTTTGGCGGTCAAGATCTTAGAATGGATAAAGTTGATAATATATATTATATGATTTTACGATAAATAACCTTCAGAGTTTACCCCTTTAGAATTTTTGCTTTATGTTTTTCGCATTTTCCTTTGCTGGGCTACATCGTAGCATGGGTGACTAGGATTGCCCCCTTAACCTCCCCCTTGACCTCCCCTAGTTCCTAGATACGCCACTGTTTATAATCGTCCTCATCAGTAACCGTGTGTCTGCAGGGTTAAGAAGCAGTACATCTGTCGGTTCTGTGGACGACACTTCACCAAGTCGTACAACTTACTGATTCACGAGCGCACCCACACGGACGAGAGACCATACCCGTGTGACGTATGTGGCAAACGATTCCGGCGACAGGACCATCTCAGAGACCACAAGTAGGTCTTGGTTCACTTTTATGTATAGTTATATCTGATCATTTCTATTGTTATTAACAATGTGTTATAATTAAAATGTTAAGCAAATCATGTTATCATAATAAATTACATTATGATATAAATAAATAAAATGTTTTGTAATAGTTCTGATGATAA
This sequence comes from Lamellibrachia columna, assembly GCA_963662155.1. Classification (NCBI taxonomy): domain Eukaryota; kingdom Metazoa; phylum Annelida; class Polychaeta; order Sabellida; family Siboglinidae; genus Lamellibrachia; species Lamellibrachia columna. Next base: position 41,774,665 of record OY759263.1, on the reverse strand, counting down.
TTTTACGAGATCATTATATACTCGGTGACAACCTAAGTAAAGTTGGTATTAAACAGCATAAAGCATTCAGATTACCAGTTATACATTAACGCCATATAAGTGTCCTTATTTCTTCGTTTGGTTTATGTATAGTTAAATACCAACGTTTCATAAGTTTTCTAAAATCCGCGAAATAGATAGTGCTTATATGGCATGCGGTGACATTGGCTTTGTCGACGTTTCAAACGTGTATTGCTATGCTTTTCGATAGCTCTTAAAACATATAAATGTGTATGATAGTGCGTGCGTGCTTGCTTGCGTGCGTGCGTCCGTGCGTGCGTGTATGCGATAGTCTGTATGTGTATGATAGCTCATGAGTTAACTGGTGTGTGTCCAGGTATGTCCACTCGAAGGAGAAGCCATTCCGCTGTGACCAGTGCGGCAAAGGATTCTGCCAGTCTCGGACGCTAGCCGTCCATAAAGCGTCACACACGCCACGGGTAAGCCAACTCGTCGGCAGCCGAACAGGGGCCGAAATATATGTTAACAGACAAAAAAACACATTGTATTTTTCCTAATAGCAGCGAAAAATTAAAGATTATCTTGATCACATCAAATGTGGTCTTGTTATAGTTATAGTTATAGTTTTTTTGTTCTTCGTGTTATTATTATTATTATTGTTATTATTATTATTATCATCATCATCATCATCATCATCATCATCATCATCATCATCATCATCATCATTATCATTATCATTATCATTATCATTATTATTATTATTATTATCATTACTATTATTATTATTATTATTATTATTATTAAATGTGGTCTTGATGTTAATTCCACGATCGATAACCGCATAGGCAGCAATACGGAGCAAACAAAAGAAATTAGTATCCGAACAATATATTTAGTTAATAATATTGACTTTTCTACGCAACTGAATGCATTGTCTTTCTCAATGTCGACACCAGTTTTGTCCGTTGTTTATCTCCGTTCTTCTCGCGTCTGGCACAGCTATGTGGATACCCAAAAATCTTTGTTGCATTTACATAATATTTTTTATTGTCAAATAGCTCTCAAACAACGAGTCTCGACAGAACTCAAAAGGTCAATATTAACTTCGTCTAAATTTGAATTGAGAGAACAATAATGCATGGTGACAATCAAACCACGATAGACGTAACTATCGACGTCTCTCATAAAATGCAACTGTATAAAATTAGTATTACTGAAAATATTAATTTCCTCTGGTTTCATGTGCAGTGGTATTTACAGTTGATTCCGCCATTCCCTATTAATGCTGCATTAAATACGTCGCTTATGTGAATCAGCCACTTAATTAAACCAAACTGCTCTGGCCAGAAGTTTTTCTATTAAGCGGAATCCACTGTATTAATATGTAGCTTTTGACATAATGCTAAATAAAAGCGGTCACCTTTCGGTTTGTTTTTGTTTTGTCTCAATGTTTTAAACACGGTAGTGATGTTTTAAATTAGGCGTTATTTCTTGTGTATTGAAATACCAAAAAGAATAATTAGGTTGTAATTATACAGTGTATTAAAACTCCATATTTGTTGTCACAGGAAGAGCCGCAGAAGTGCCTGGTTTGTCCGAAATCGTTCGCACAACACGAACACGCGCACACGCCTGTACTCATGCGCAGTGGTGTACAGACAGGGTCAAGCTCTCTGCTGTCATTCGACAGTCAAGCCACCCACCACGTCAACTGTCGCCAGATGTGTCCACACTCACCACCGTCACGTGGTATCAACCGGAACTGTCCGACTGACGCTCGGGTCGCTCCGGAATGTTTTGGACGACCGTTGACGGTCGAGATTAATTCGTCGCAGTGTAACGAGAGAAACGAGAGAAACGAGAGAAACGAAGCCGAATGTGCGGACAACTTGACGCGAAGAGAGTTTCCATCCTGCGATGTAATTAATATATCTGATTTGGGCAAAGGATGTCAACAAAACGGTTTGGCGAGCGACGACGAAATTACGTCTTCGAAAGGAAGTGAAACCAACAGTAACGACGACAATGTCGACAAACCGGTGACAAATCTAGAATTTGGTGACAGGGACTCCGGAGTTGACGAGGATGAGATGATCGATGTCGAATCGTGTTGACTTCCAGACAACGGACGTTGAATGGGCGCGATGTTTGCTTGTCAATTAGCTGTATCCCGTAATATTGGATGCTTCGCTTACACACATTGTTCTACGCCATGTGCCACTGCCTAATCAAAAGGTGCTTTCGTTCATATTCAAGCCGATCCAGTCTGGGTAAAATAAAACAGTCGCATGGTATTACAAAATGCGTGTTGATTTGAGACGTTGTTTTGGACAAAACAGTACAGAATTAAACATGTGAACGCATACAATCGGTGCCGTCGTATTTCCTTATCCCACGAACACGAACATACGCACGCACGCACGCACGCACGCACGCACGCACGCACGCACGCACGCACGCACGCACGCACGCACGCGCGCACACACACACACACACACACACACACACACACACACACACACACACATGTTTGTATGCTTACACACACGCACACGCACGCATGCGCATACACATGCTTACACACATACATGCACGCATGTCTACTCAACGTCAAGTATATGAAGCCAAACACATAAAGCCAAACACAAACAAACACAATCCTATCCGTAACTTATAACAATCGATGATTGGCATCTTAATATCAAATTATATCATTACTGCATTGTGCTAATATTGTCCGCAATTGATCAACTTTACAACAGAGTCGAATTTGACGAACATTTCATGACGCGTTATTTTATTTTTTTTAATACAATTCAACACATGTACGCTGAGGATAATATTATTTTATGCAACAATTTGAAACATTCCACAGCGTTTTTACCTCCACTTGAAAATTGGTTAGAAACTGGTTAGAAGTGGCGTTGTGGGCACAACCTTAGTCGTGTTTTACTTCACTATTATTATCATTATTATTAGTATTATTGTTTCACCCGCATGACACCTGTGCTTTCTCTTGGCGGCCACTAAAGAAAACATTCCCGTTTTAAATCACGAGCCAGCGTAGCCACTTATGCGACGAATGGCGAGACAAAGAAAACATGTCTTAATTAAATATAACCTGCGTTTTGCTGACACACACCGTAGGTAGCCTATATAACATGTTCAGACTGATTTTTATGCAAAGCATCGCACTGATTAACGACAACCTGGCGTGTCGTGTATCAAAACGATTGCTCAAAGTTAATAAGTCACTTCACACCGTCCTGTTTGAACCGCCGCCAGCGTGTGTAGGTGGTGCCGTCCTGTTTGAACCGCCGCCAGCGTGTGTAGGTGGTGCCGTCCTGTTTGAACCGCCGCCAGCGTGTGTAGGTGGTGCCGTCCTGTTTGAACCGCCGCCAGCGTGTGTAGGTGGTGCAATGTGGTAGAGGCTTCCAGCGTGTGTAGGTGGTGCAATGTGGTAGAGGCTTCCAGCGTGTGTAGGTGGTGCAATGTGGTAGAGGCTTCCAGCGTGTGTAGGTGGTGCAATGTGGTAGAGGCTTCCAGCGTGTGTAGGTGGTGCAATGTGGTAGAGGCTTCCAGCGTGTGTAGGTGGTGCAATGTGGTAGAGGCTTTCAGCGTGTGTAGGTGGTGCAATGTGGTAGAGGCTTCCAGCGTGTGTATGTGGTGTAATGTGGTAGAGGTTTCCGAAGAGGTGGTTTAATATTAAATATGCTTTAACACGAAAGCAAACGTGATTAGTTTTAAAGGTACACTTATTACAGAAAAAACGAAAGATGTTGAAACACTAACAATTCAAATGTATCTTTAGTTGTGTATGAATACATATGTATGTATTCGGGTTTTGGGACAAGGTAAAACATCAGTTCGAAAAGTAAAGGTAAGTTCTTTAATATCCGGTGCGTAAGTTCGCTCAAATCGCTTTACACTTGATCCTTATAGCAGCTCCTGACACACCATCTTAGCTGTCGTTACCAGCATTTCGTCGCTACGCGGCTCCGATTAAACTGTGCAGGTTTAAAATATGATTTGACTATTTGGCCGCGTGAAACTCATCTGCCTTGAATCAACAGGTGGCGGAGCGTCTTTGTACGTGGTCAGTGGGCGATTTCACGGCCCGAATGTGCTCACTTTGGTGTGACCTGTCTTTGATGCTTGCTGGACACCCTGCTGGGGAGTCTGATAGCAGTACCGAGTCACGTTCGGACTAAAGCAAAATGGTGCGTGACTTCTCGCTGTGAAATCTTAAAACAACGCTGAATGCTTTGCAGAACATTGAATGAAACCATCACTATTAAACATTAGGTTGTACACACGCCATATTTATTTTATAATTTATAGTGACACATTATTGGAATTCCCATATTATTCCAAATGTATGCCGATGTCTGATTATCTGGTGGTGTCAGGCTCAGATGTAGAAGAGCGAGTGAGTGAGTGAGTGAGTGGGTGGGTGGGTGGGTGGGTGGGTGGGTGGGTGGGTGGGTGGGTGGATGAGTGAGTGAGTGAGTGGGTGGGTGGGTGGGTGGGTGGGTGGGTGGCATGCATACATACATACATACATACATACGTACGTACGTACGTACATACATACATACATACATACATACATACATACATACATACATACATACATACAGACAGACAGACAGACAGACAGACAGACAGACAGACAGACAGTACTGTGTGTGTATGTATGTGTGTGTGTGCGTGCGTGCGAGAATACATACATGCATGCATGCATGCATGCATGTATGTATGTATGCATCCTCCCCTTCATCCCAGCTGAGAGCAGCCGTCTTAAACGCTGTGTCATTAGCGAGTGTCCGATGTGGTCTCTGCCGTCGACAGCTGTAGACGAGCCACGAGTCAACAATTAATGGGCCATTTACAGCTTCGATAAGAGATTAATCGAACGTACACTGCACGCGCGGGTCACCTCGGTGGAGGGTGTTGGAGCGGCAGCGGCAGCGGCACTGATAACATGCCTGCCATTTAGTGCATTTTATATTAAATCTTATTAAAATACATGATTTAACAATCATAAACGTCCACAAATAAATAACGGGTACCATAAATAACGGGTACCATAAATAACGGGTACCATAAATAGCATCAAAAATGGCGTCAAAACAATAGAATTTAATAATAAACACTTAAACGTTGTCAAGTGTATGTTAGTGCAAAACTAGAAAACAAACCGAGTATAAAACAGATTTACACGTCTCTTAAATAAATGTTCTAGATGCAGACGAAATCTTCTGGGATTTACCCGACTGACAGCTGGTACTGAAGACGGTCATCATGAATATTACTCAACAATTTACTGCCAAATCGCAGTTTCATTTTATGCACGTAAATTGTGCATAAACTTTCAATTGTCTTACATTTATGAATGTACGTACTGGGAATCTTTATATGCAGGACGGGGGGGGGTGCATGCATGCTTGCCTCGTATACTCATTCCTTCGATCAACATACGTCGGAATGAAAGCATCAATATCTATTAATTGGTAGGACTATTTAATTAAAGTGCTCTTTCACGCCACTATCCCAAAACCTCTCCCTGCATGCACAGGGGGTCCAACTCTAGCAAGAAGGAGGCGCCCTCACGGATGATTAAGTATTTTCCCTTGGGCAAAGTGGGACGGAGGCACGCGCCATCCCTGCAGTGTTATCACACCCGTCAACGGGGCGCGAGCCAGCGGGGTAATTTACTGGAGAATCGTCGCATTTGTAAAATGTTGATATTAATATCGCAATGTAGATTGTTTATTGAAGTTAAGGAAGGGGGTAGCATTTATCAATGTCAGAAACCCGTCAATAGCTACATAATTAGGTTTGTGTAGACGTGTCACGTCAGTATGTTATAATGTGATTAGTTTGGATCTGTTTGTCTGGTTTACAAATCGTAATTATAAATGTGTAAGTTCTGCGTAACTTTTCTGCATGTACAATACTTATCGATGTCCATGACGTGATAACCCCTGGAGTGTTGGAATCGACTTAGGTACTTAAAGAAGATGTGATTATTGAAACGGTTCGTTCAGTTGAAGTGTTATCTTTCTTTTTTATGCGCGATTGAGTTCAACCGAAACTGCCAATGTCGTGCTTAATATTTGTCACCGATCGGGATAGTATTCCTTTAATGTGTGTGTTTTAATGTCCAGTGCAAATGGGAGATTTAACGGGTGTGCGTGCGTGTATATATTGAGCTTATGTTTCGAATAGACGGTTAAGATAACTTACTATAAAATTGCTAATGGTGCGTTAGAAAAATCTACATTACGCTGTTGAAGAGTCAAAACAATGGCAGCCCATTTCGATTTGCATCATATGGTTGGTTGGATGTAAGTATATTACACTCACATCTAACACACAAAAATGGACTTTAATGTTTTTAATTCTTCAACGACATCTGTTGAGGGATCAACAGTCCAATTTCGTGTGTTAGAAGTTAGTGTTCTAGACACATATCCAACCAACCAGGTGGTGCTGATCAAACTGGACTTCCATTCTTTTGACAGCGATTAGCATGGTTAACAAAATCTGACCACAGTACTTAAAATATGCAACGCTCACATTAACGCAACGTGTGTGAATAAACGCAACGTGTTTGAATAAAAAGTATACTTGTAACATATAATATGATGACTGTGTACATGTTAATATATTATTGTGTGAGTTTCGTGTGTCAGCATGCAGCTGAAACGTGTGTGTGATCGATAGGTGAAACAAAATTGCCATTTTCCTGTACACATTTGATAGATAAATGACTAACATGGATTCCGTACTAAAGCTGCGACAATGACATCAGCTGCAAGGAACTATGATATGCGCATGCAAGCAGCTTCATTTCCCCTGTATCCCTGTGCATGTGTACCACTCACTAGTTGACGATCACTGTGTCCTTACAAATATATATCGTTGGTTGGTTATGTGTTATTCGTGTCTCATTTACGAGTAAACTGTATATGTATTTCCAATTTAGCACAACTACATTTTCCATTTACTTAATGCCATCTCCTACAAGTGACATTATGACATAATGTTAAAATTGTTACAACCAGCCCCGGTCTCCTCTACAGTAAAATAGTACGTGAGAAAAATCTAGTAGCTTCCTTCCGCGATAACCACTCGTCTCGTCCGCGTGCCTTGTCGAATGACGCAACCTTCACTGAGTGTTACGTAAACACCGAGGAAGATCTTCAAAACCTGCCACAATTCACACTGGAGTGTGTGTTTTCGCGCTACTCCTGGGGTTTAACGTCCAAATAATCGCCTGCAAAGCAACAGTAAACGCGGCCGAGTGCTCGATTGCAATTGTTCGCGAGATGTCGTCTGCTTGTTCTGCAGTCAGAAGCCGAGGCGGAGATGTTTGGTGTTGTCTTCAACCTCCGCGTCCGCTGGATCAGTTAGTGGCTCTTCACACGTAGCTGTTTGTGTCGACGTTCGAATCGGGGCTTTACACCCGGGAAAAGACTGGCTATTTATTTGAAACACCAATAAGGATTTACATCACAGTTAAACCATGATTTGTAAAAACCCATGTGAATACACGAGATTACTTTTTACAACAAGAATTGTGCGCAATGCACTGTGCATTTAAGGTAAACAAAACTGCGCGTTTATGGTAATTTGGTAAACATGTCATTGGTTAAAATACGTTATTCTTACATGTTATCTGCCTATTAGACATACATTTTTACATCTACCTATTAGACATACATTTTTATATCTACCTATTAGACATACATTTTTATATCTACCTATTAGACATACATTTTTACATCTACCTATTAGACATACATTTTTATATCTACCTATTAGACATACATTTTTATATCTACCTATTAGACGTACATTTTTACATCTACCTATTAGATATGCAATTCTATTGTATTTTGCTATTTTCTTTTATTATATTAATTAATAATTATTGTTATTTATTATGGTAATGATGATGGTTATTATGCATATAGTATTGATGTGTATTACACATATACTTATAACTATGGTTACTATTGTAATCATAATTACGAAACTTTATATGCTGTTTACATTACGTCTATTGCATCACCTCGATATCTAATAATAATAACTCACATTTTTGCCAGACGTTTTTCGTTGTATTTTGCTTCTGATTTCGCTGCAAACGCTAAAGCAAACTTGGACTGGTGTTCATGATTCAATGGTGTAGGCTCTTCGGTTTTATACATCGGTCGAACAAACAGCAACTAAGCTATGTGGAATCTGACAGTTTTATGTGGAAATACAATGCATCGAAATCAAGTTACACAACTTTCGACGATCAATTGTCTGACAACAGCCTAAGCTAGCATTCACATTTTACAGAGAAAAGCGTTTATCACGTCCCGCCACCTAGTGATCAAATTGAAATAAACGATAACTACGGCTATGGACGAGTGTGGCGCTATAAACTCCAGCGTATTTGGGACACACCATCGCAGCACGAAGAGCTTGAACCGAAAGGGACGGAGAATGAGGCGGTGTTCCTATAGTCCGTGGGATTGTTTGAATGCTCCATTTAGCCACGTTGTGCAATAGTTGGGGCACTATCAAAGATAATGTGATGGTTCGAAACATAAGAGTATCCAAACGGTCTAGTAAGGTAAAAATACCGAGAACAATGACCCGGAAGAGAAAAGGAGAACACTTGGCTACGTTTTGCATAATTTTGTAGTAACAAAATGTAAACTGAATTAGGTTTTACCATCTCACTTATATGACCATTCATTGTGAATGGGCCTCTATGCGAACAAGTTAGACGACTCTGCGTTGTGCATTTTCCTATCAGGGTGTATTATTGCGTTTAAACGACACCAATAAATCCACAAAGTCAAATATACGTTTGTATTTTTCTACAAAATGTCTGAGGCACATTTCGCCCAAACGACTGGAGTGAGAGCATTAGACAGGATAAACGACGCATTATGACGACAGCTCTTGTGAAATATCCACATAATAATCTTCATAGTTTCCCTCTTCCGCAAACATCGGGATTATCTCTAATTTGTCCAAATTAAACCGAACCTTCTTGTTGACGGAAAGTTTGTTTTTCATCGTGGGGAACTGAAATGCAAGAGTACAAGGTTAGACAATGTTAGACGAATTGTACTTATCAAAAAGCCTTTTAAGAGAAACCCGTCAACGATTAGCAGTTACATTTTAAGTAATCCATCACTAGTTAACTAATATTGTGGGGTTGTTTTTACCATATCCAGGCTAAATATCTTAAGTATCTATGCGTTATTCTAAACGTTTGAATTATTGTTTCACCAAGAAGCAGATATAGATTGATCGATATACCATGTTCGAATAGTATCGACACAATTCATCACCACGAAAGGCAGGCCTTTTCAAGTCACCGTCTTCATATTATCGTTGTCATTGTCATCATCATCACTATGATTATGATTATCATCATTAAACTTATATATTAGTTATGAAGAAAGCCAAAAATAATGTGGATTAACAAAACTAGAGACAAGGAGGTTAAGAGGAGATCAAACTGAAGTTTTTAAGATATTAAATGGACATGAAAATATAGATAGAAATATTTTTTATCACTCAAGAAAGAGAAGTAGAGGACATGAGGTAACATTAGTAAAGGATCAGTATATATTACAGATTGTGTAACTGCCAGCAGTGTGAAAATGTTTTAAAACAAGATTGACACATATACCAGGAGGGCGAGTTACACCACCACCACCACCACCACCACCACCACCACCACCACCACCACCACCACCACCACCACCACCACCACCACCTCCACCACCACCACCACCACCACCACCACCACCACCACCACCACCACCTACATCCAGTAACATCACCACGAGCAAGATATGTGTTTTTCTATCACCACGTTCAAATTGTAGCTCCTGAATGCAGGAACGAGCAATCCATTTGGGATTCAGCTATTACTATTCGCTTAGAAACCGGGCCCGAGACGTTGTTGACTATAATAATTCACACCTGTTAATATTCAACAAGGTACGGTGCCACAAGCAACGTCAAAGCCATCGTCTTGCACCCTTTTCGTAGAGTTTCTATTCACCACACGCTGCAGACTGCCGCTTTTCGAATTGCATGTAGAAATATTTAATCACGTATCAAAAACGTATTTCGGGCCCAGTTTCTGAGCGCACTTAAGTCTAACATTCTCCAGTAGTCTCTTGTCAAAATAGCGGTCGCTGTTTCCTACGCAATTGTTCGCTTCCAGTGATTTTATATTGGAAATGTAACGAAATCACCACTGCTATGAGTGTTTCGGAAAGCGGATAAAAACAAATGTCAAATGTGTAGGGACGCATGACAATTTCCAACCGAGATCTTCAATGGAATGTTAGCCTCAAGTTTGTTATTCAAGAAACCGGACCCGGCAACAACACAAGTGTTATTAGACGCCATACAAGGAAGGCAACAATATGATGGTATTTTGTATTGTTTTCCGTTTGCGAAAATTAGTAGAGCACAGAAATCTGCGGTCGAGTAGCTGCTTGTTAATAGCTTCTCGCTTGCTCGTGGAGTTTGCAGGAAACTGGTCGCCTTTCGCGAGCACGCTAATTGTTGAGTTCAAAGATGGCGCCTATAAAAGTCGTTTAACGTGAGCAGGTGAAAGCGAATACCTGGCTACAACTCTTCTGTCGTCCTCTGCTAATAATCTCGTCAATATACGAAGGAATGCTGACGAAACGAAAAATAAACATCTCACGTGCGGTTTAATTTATACTACGGCATAGTTCGGTAAAACACACTTTAAGTGACTATTTCAAAGTATACCTGTGTGATGACATGTAAGAGTTACGTTTAACATTCTAACATGAAGAGCGTTCACATGCTCATTCATGCCAGCCTTGCGCGAGGACAACATAATATATTTTGAAACAGCGGTAGCTATTGTGAAGTTTGAAAGAAATTTAGATCTACAAACAATGATGCACGACCAGACTGCGAATATACATTGCCTACGCAAAATTACTCTTTCCACATTTAACTAATTTACTTAATGCATAGTTTCGTCTCACAAAATATAGTAACTCTTTTCTTTTCTTTAAACTGCCAAACATCCAATTGAATCATTTCACAAGCATGGTTTGAACTCCATACATGTTAGTGATATTACTTACTGAACATAATCGAAATGTAATTTGAACCCCTCCTGTAATTTGAAACCCTCCTGAACATAATTGAGATGTAATTTGAAACCCTCCCGAATGTGGGCTTGTTTTATTTGTGTTCTACTTTGTTTCTATGAATAAGATCGAGACTGGAACACTTCCTATATTAAACCCCGAACATTTGATAACAACACAAAACGTATATATGCCGGTACGCCTATATATTTAGGGAATAAAACACTGTTTGTTGGTGTCACGAGAGTGTTACCAGCCAGATAACATAACGAATGCCGAAGGTATTCGATATGTTATATGAGTAGTATGTGTGCAATTCTCAATCCTCAAAAATGAGGAGATTTTGGGTAAGCTTCTGATTGGTCGAAATTTGAAATGGAGCGTTCTGATTGGTCGAGAGCATTTCACCACCAGGGGCGCCACGGTATAATTCCCTATTATCGCTCAAATGAGGAGATTTTGGGTAAGCATCTGATTGGTCGAGAGCAGTTTCACCACCAGGGGCGCCACATGTCATCCCCTATTATCGCACCTGATGCACTGTTTTACGGTAATATTGTCGCCAGGGGGCGCTACGGTTCAATTGTGTCGACGGTTCTGATTGGTCGAGATAAGTCACGTGACTTAGACGTCACAGTTCCATTCCAAATTTGCATATCACGTGACCTCTCTATGGAGGCCGCCATCTTGTTTTGCTGCCATGTTGTTTTGCATTGATACGATTACCAGACGGCACTGCGGGGCAAGGTCGAAGGTCAAAGGTTACCGACCTTTTGCGTTGATACAATTGCCAGTTAGGGTTAGGGTTAGTAACCCTAATGGAAAATTCGAAAAAAAAAAAATGGTAAACTGTAGGAATAATTGTCAGTTAGGGTTAGGGTTAGTAACCCTAATTCTGTCGTCTGTAGTGAACCCTAATACGAACCCTGACCCTAACCCTAAAAGAACATACAGGAAGAACGGTTGTGATGACAGTGGCGGTTCGGTTTAATACTGACGATTATGGCGCGCTTTTTGAGACGTGTCTGGGTACAAAACCGGTTCAAATGTAGTTTTCTTCTTTTCTGGAACGTTCGAACGACGTCATGGAATTTTCCATGCTCACGAAAATAAACACGATCCCACATTTTCACCCTGCTAGCAGACTGAAACCTAGCGGACGAATGTTCGTGCATGCAGCGGGAAAAACGTAGCCGTGCATGTAAGCTATACGACGCATATCGCATCATTGCATTATATTGAGAACTTTTCGATGTATGTCGTTTCGCGTCGACACCTATATATTGCCTATTTCACCACGAGTCTGCAAGAACACCGCGAGGTCAAAAGGTCAAGGTCAACAAAAAACACCGCCGCTTTCTGGAACGTTCGGTTCAAACCGGGAAAAGCCCTGGGTAACCTGTAGGAATTATGAGTAAACTGTAGGAATTATGGATAAAATGTATGAATTATAGGTAAACTGTAGGAATTATGGGTAAACTGTAGGAGGTGTGGGTAAACTGTAGGAGTTACGGGTAAACTGTAGGAGATATGATAAATTGTAGTTATAGGTAAATTGTAGGAGGTATGGATAAACTGTAGGAGTTATGGGTCTTTTTTGATATTGGTCAGTCATTATTGGTGGACTTTGACTTCTGCGCTCCCACTCGTCTTGTCTTTTTTGACATTGGTCACCTATTATTGGTGGACTTTGACTTATGCAATACCACTCGTCTTATCTTTTTGGTATTGGTCAGTCACTGTTGGTGGACTTTGGCTTGTACGCTCCCACTCGTCTTGTCTTTTTGACATTGGTCAGCCACTGTTGGTGGACTTTAACTTGTGCACTCCCACTCGTCTTGTCTTTTTCACACTGGTCAGTCACTGTTGGTGGACTTTGACTTGTGCGCTCCCACTCGTCTTGTCTTTTTCACACTGGTCAACCAACTTGAAGAAAACAAGACATTGTCATACACAACTTGAAGAAAACAAGACATTGTCATACACAACTTGAAGAAAACAAGACACTCTCATATGCAACTTGAAGAAATCAGCCACTGTTGGTGGACTTTGACTTGTGCGTTCCCACTGGTCTTGTCTTTTTGAGATTGGTCAGTCACTTTTGGTGGACATTGAGAATTATGGGTAAACTGTAGGAGTTATGGGTAACCTGTAGGAATTATGGGTAAACTGTAGGAATTATGGATAAACTGTAGGAATTATGGGTAACCTGTAGGAATTATGGGTAAACTGTAGGAGGTATGGGTAAATTGTAGGAATTATGGGTAAACTGTAGGAGTTATGAGTAAACTGTAGGAATTATGGGTAACCTGTAGGAATTATGAGTAAACTGTAGGAATTATGGATAAAATGTAGGAATTATAGGTAAACTGTAGGAATTATGGGTAAACTGTAGGAGTTATGGATAAACTGTAGGAATTATGGGTAAACTGTAGGAGTTAAGGGTAAACTGTAGGAGGTATGATGAATTGTAGTTTTAGGTAAATTGTAGGAGGTATGGATAAACTGTAGGAGTTATGGGTAAACTGGTCTTTTTTGACATTGGTCAGTCACTGTTGGTGGACTTTGACTTGCGCGCTTCCACTCGTCTTGTCTTTATGACATTGGTCACCTATTATTGGTGGACATTGACTTGTGCGTTCCCACTCATCTTGTTTTTGTTTTTTTTGACATTGGTCAGCCACTGTTGGCGGACTTCGACTTGTGCGTTCCCACTCATCTTGTCTTTCTGACATTGGTCAGTCACAGTGGGTGGACTTTGACTTGTGCTTTCCCACTCGTCTTGTCTTTTTGACATTGGTCAGTCACTGTTGGTGGACTTTGACTTGTACGCTTCCACTCGTCTTGTCTTTTCCACACTGGTCAGTCACTGTTGGTGGACTTTGAATTGTGCGTTCCCACTCGTCTTGTCTTTTTTCACACTGGTCAACCAACTTGAAGAAAACAAGACATTGTCATACACAACTTGAAGAAAACAAGACACTGTCATACACAACTTGAAGAAAACAAGACACTGTCATATGCAACTTGAAGAAATCAGCCACTGTTGGTGGACTTTGACTTGTGCGTTCCCACTGGTCTTGTCTTTTTGAGATTGGTCAGTCACTTTTGGTGGACATTGAGAATTATGGGTAAACTGTAGGAGTTATGGGTAACCTGTAGGAATTATGGGTAAACTGTAGGAATTATGGATAAACTGTAGGAATTATGGGTCAACTGTAGGAGCTATGGGTAAATTGTAGGAATTATGGGTAAACTGTAGGAGTTATGAGTAAACTGTAGGAATTATGGGTAACCTGTAGGAGGTGTGGGTAAATTGTAGAAATTATGGGTAAACTGTAGGAGTTATGGATAAACTGTAGGAATTATGGGTAGACTGTAGGAGTTACGGGTAAACTGTAGGAGGTATGATGAATTGTAGTTTTAGGTAAATTGTAGGAGGTATGGATAAACTGTAGGAGTTATGGGTAAACTGGTCTTCTTTGACATTGGTCAGTCACTGTTGGTGGACTTTGACTTGCGCGCTTCCACTCGTCTTGTCTTTTTGACATTGGTCACCTATTATTGGTGGACATTGACTTGTGCGTTCCCACTCATCTTGTTTGTTTTTTTTGACATTGGTCAGCCACTGTTGGCGGACTTTGACTTGTGCGTTCCCACTCATCTTGTCTTTCTGACATTGGTCAGTCACAGTGGGTGGACTTTGACTTGTGCTTTCCCACTCGTCTTTTCTTTTTCACACTGGTCAACCAACTTGAAGAAAACAAGACATTGTCATACACAACTTGAAGAAAACAAGACACTGCATTGCCCCATAAACGGCTTAAAACCCAAAAGGGAATCCGTAATTTTTGTGGGCTAACCCTACCCCTTAATCCTAACCCAGCCAGTGCCTTATCAGGTGCCATTTTTGTATTAATTTAATGTGAATTGACTTTGTTTAAATCTTGGATCGTTGATTTAGTTTTAAAATGTGTTGTTTTCCTGGGAAATCTTCTACATTGCAATATGCATTCACGCGGGGTTACTAGAGCGGCGAGGCGCGACTACGTGTCTCACAATGGCTATTGTTCGGAGGCAATGGACATTGTGTAAGCTGTTCTATTAACTATGACGGCGGTATCCGCTTGTGGCGCCACATTCGATGGGCACAAGACGCAATAGCATACAAAGTGTCACTGCTATCGCATCCACGTGGTCGCCCGGTCTCTTCTTCGACCGAACGGTCAGTTGCTTGTAAGTAGCTCTGGCCCGATTGACTCGCAAGTCCGGCTGATGAGGGTTCAATACCCGAAACGTATCGGACAAGGAAGTGGTTCCTAGTGGGCGGAAGAGATGCCAGGATGGAACGACTAGTTCTGATGGGTGAGTAGCTCGCAGTCTTTTCTCTTGATATTGAATGCGTTCAATAAACTTTGCTATCCATACATTACCCGATTCGGTGTTAAAGCCGTCTCTCTGGCACTAGATTTTTAAGCTCCTAAGAGCTGGCCCCGTAATCTGTAGGCATACTAAGGATTAGTTACCCTTTGTGTAAAGCCAAAAATACAGGGGGACTGTGGAACATTGGTAGTCTGGTTAACGTAAATCCTTAATTGTCCGCCATTCTACTAGCAGCTAAGTGCAAAGGCACACTAGCCAATATTACGTAACGCATTCCTTGTCTTGGAGTGGTTCTGTGGGTGCTTATTTCCTGCGGCTAGTTTGTTAATCTCGACCAATCAGAACCGTCGACACAATTGAACCGTAGCGCCCCCTGGCGACGGTTTCATCACAAAAGGGTGCCATTTATGTTAATTTATGCAAATGAGCTGTGACGTCATAGGTCACGTGACGCCTCTCGACCAATCAGAACCGTCGACACAATTGACCTGTAGCGCCCCTGGCGATAGTATGACCGCAAAGGAGTGACGTGACTGCTCTCGACCAATCAGAGCCGTCGACACACTTGACCCGTAGCGCCCCCTGGCGACAACATTACCGCAAAACAGTGCCTCAGGGGCGACCAATCAGATGCTTACCCAACATCTCCTCATTTGAGCGATAATAGGGGATTATACCATGGCGCCCCTGGTGGTGAAAAGCTCTTGACCAATCAGAACGCTCCATTTCAAATTTCGACCAATCAGAAACTTACCCAAAATCTCCTAATTTTTGAGGATTGAGAATTCCACACATACTACTTATATGGCTGGTGACACTCGAGTGACGTCAACAGACAGTGTTTTATTCCCGTTATATAACGGTGAATTAACATTTTAGCATACTTTTTCACTTCCTACATTCCTACAGTAAATATGCTGCTGGGCCGGTGTCACGGAGTATGCAGCCAGGCCGGCGTCACGAAGCATTTCTACCGTTCGAAGGAACTGATGAGGACGTTTGACGCAGATTACGTGTAGCACAACAATCACAAATCGATTGAACAATCGTGTGTGTATGCCAACGTGCGCACTCGGTCGCGTTCGTTATCTGGGTTGATATATCACGGTAAAAATGCCATAGACCAATCAGGTAGTCTTATTACCGTGATATATCTATCCAGATAATGCACGGCAGCCTCGTTCTGAGAATCCTATGTTAAAGATATGTTTGTGAACGTCCAGTAGATATCAGCACACCTAGCCGTTGCATAAAGACACATATAGATACAATATCAGTTACGGGGTGGAGATTTTACCGCGATATTTGACGCATTGCCTAATTACCTAAGATCTTTCTCTTGTGAACACACAGTCTGGAGTATGTCACAAGGAAGCAACGCACCTAACCTGATCCGGGCCGACCTCAGTCAACTCTTCCATGAGAATGTTCTCGAAGATCTGTAGCTGAATGTACTCAAACTTCAGCAGCTTCTGCAGAGACTGCGAAAGAAACGTACCAGTTAACGGAAAAGGCGTGGTTCTTATAGCATAATAATCACTACGATTTGTCACTTCATCGTATTTATTGGAACAACAACAATAACAACAGCAATTTTAACAACAACAACAAAAACAGCAGCAGCAGCAGCAGCAGCAGCGGCGGCGGCGGCGGCGGCGGCGGCGGCGGCGGCGGCGGCGGCGGCAGCGGCGGCAGCAGCAGCAGCAGCGGCAGAAGCAGCAGCAGCAGAAGCAGCAGAGCAGTAGAAGCAGCAGCAGCAGAAGCAGCAGCAGTAGCAGAAGAAACAACAGAAACAGCAGCAGCAGCAGAAGACGCAGCAGCAGAAGCACAAACGGTAACCAAGAGGTAACCAACGACGTTTGCACGTCGAAGGTTATTTATTAATTTAATTCCGTTATCGTTTATTGCTTTAAGTTCATATTATGTACAAATGAGAGAAAATCATTCATTTAGTATGTACGAGTCATATGAACAAGTTAGCTTGAACACTTTTACCAATGGTATTATTCTGTGAATGCGGCATTAACATAAACCATTTATATAATTGGCATTTCACAAATAAAATATATACAAAATAGTATGGTTTGCTTTAAAAATGACAGGAGAGAAAACCTAAATATTTAAAAACTGTATTAGGAATGCTGCAGTTCAGCTCAACATTATACGTTGTGATTAACATAATCTATCGCGACTTATGTTAAAACTCCATACTCAATTGATTGGGTCTATCGCGAATCCGGTTCGTTGATGTCTTAATATGTAGTATGTGAATAGCTTGAGTAATATCTACAGCAGGCATGGGTTAATTTCAATTGTTATTTTTTTAGTTAATTGAATTAACTAAATTAAGTTAAGTTAATTTAATTAACTAACTATTCCAGAAAGGCGGATTCCGCAGACGGTTTAATAAAAAGTATGTATTTTATCCAAATCACCGAAAGAATTTACTTTAGTCGTTACATCTGGTAAGGCTCAAAACAGTGGATATCCAAAACGGTAAACACTTTATGGGGTTGGCTGATCATGGGCGTGACTTCCATCCTCTCGCCGATGTCATGACAAAGTTATGAAATTTCACCAAGGGCGAAACTCTTGAGTTTTCAACGTTTCCATTTTCACTTCAATAAATGCTGGATCAAGCATTAAATAATTTAATAGTTTGTCTGATGATTTCACACAAAAAAACACATAAAAAGTTACACAAACGAACTAGCATGTCGTAGTGGATATTAAGTAGGTTTGAATTTTCGAGCAAATAAATCGAAATGAGGAGGGCCCTTTAATCGAGGAGGGCCCTTTAAGTGATACTTTCGGAATTGCTACATTTATGTTAAATGCACCTTAGTAGTCTACCTTGTACTTGGACTTCTTGTCGACGACTGACAGGGCCGTTTTGTGCATGATGGAACGTTGACGCTGCTCGCGAACTACCAGAGCTTCGTTCTTCTTGCGTAGTTTTTGCACTGTAATCACGCGGTTAGTGTTCTCACTCGATACTATCAACACATTGCATGAATCAACAAAATGGCTAAAATTAAACGAATTGGTGTTGTAAAGCAATGCTAGCGACGCGATTCTTTGCCATCGTGGCCTTCCTATTTGTTCATTAATTCGAATTATTAGTTAACTTTCAGAATTGCTCTAAATTCCACTAAATTGACTCTATGGTCAAAACAACCAACGCCACTGTTGCTATTGACGCGACTATGCGGTCAAAACAATCAATGCCACTATTGCTATTGACGCGACACTGCGGTCAAAACAATCAATGCCACTATTGCTATTGACGCGACTCTGTGGTCAAAACAATCAATGCAACTATTGCTATTGACGCGACTCTGTGGTCAAAACTACCAATGCCACTATTGTTATTGAAGCGACTCTGTGGTCAAAACAATCAATACCGCTATTGCTATTGAAGCGACTGTGTGGTCAAAACAATCAATGCCACTATTGCTATTGACACGACTCTGTGGTCAAAACAATCAATGCCAATATTGCTGTTGACACGACTCTGTGGTCAAAACAATCAATGCCACTATTGCTGTTGAAGAGACTATGTGGTCAAAACAATCAATGCCACTATTGCTGTTGAAGCGACTCTCTGTGGTTAAAACAATCAATGCCACTATTGCTGTTGAAGCGACTATGTGGTCAAAACAATCAATGCCACTATTGCTGTTGAAGCGACTCTGTGGTCAAAACAATCAATGTCACTATTGCTATTGACCGACGCGATTTCGTGTTTGATGTTTGGTGTGTGCGTGCGTGCGTGCGTACGTGTGTGCGTGCGTGTTTTATATGTGTGTGTGTGTGTGTGTGTGTGTGTGTGTGTGTGTGTGCGTGCGTGCGTGCGTGCGTGCGTGCGTGCGTGCGTGCGTGCGTGTGTGTGTGTGTGCGTGCGCGCGTGTTGTATGCGTGTGTGTATGTGTGTGTGTGGGCGCTCGCGCATGCGTGTACGTATGTACGTGCGTACGTACGTTCGTACGTACGCACATATGCATGCATGAATGCATTGCGTGACTCACGTCTGCCGATGAGTCGACGCACTCTGAAGTCCCGGCCGTACGGGTCGTTTGTCAAGTCTTCCCACTCGTCGTCCTTGCCCATTGTGTACATCTGGGTGGCTGCCACCACCAGCTCAAGGATCGACTGGGCGGAGGCCACGCCGTGACGGCTCATGGCTCGTACTGGAAGCACAGGTTACACGGTGAAAGGATGCTATCGGTGAGTATCGGCGAATTAATTGTACTTGTGCATCAATGATGTGTTAATTAAGACATGACAGGTAGGGTAGGGTAGGGTAAGGTAGGGTAGGGTAGGGTAGAGTAAGGTAAGGTGTGACCAATCACTAGTCTGTGATGGTATGTACACTTTGAGCAGAAACCAAACTGAAAGGACCTACGCGAATGGTGTGAATGTGAAACAAGTATGGGACGTTTGACTAACAACTAACGTTTATTTCTGGTGAAAATGTTCACCAAGTTGGTTGATAATAATTTACTCAAGATGTTTTTTTAAGCTTACTCAATCAACGTTTCGGCTACCTTCGGGAGCCAACGTGATTGACAGGGAAAGTAACAACAGTGTGGGATTGATCAAGGAGACCATATGGATCAGAAAGACAACACCGATCACGAATTGAGACGAAGGAGGATACTGACCCAGCCACGTGTGTGGCAGCCCGCTTGCCACACAATCTGTCGATCAGTAGAAAAACTAAGTCGTCTCCGAATTCAGTTCCCCAAAAAGGCTACGGAAGGTAGCCGAAAGTTGAGTGAACAAACTTGAATTGCTGTGGCTAAAAGATAATACTGACTAAAATGCACCTTATATGTTCATTCTCAAGCATAAGCCATGAGACTCACGTTTCTGCATTAAATGTTGGAAATGTTGGAAAGCAGTGTACGTACATGTTTAAGATGAGCTTTACTTTGCCAATAAGAGTGTCTCCACAGGTCTCCAAATGCTTTTGAAATTCACTGAGGTCCACGGACTGGGAACTTCGCGGCCTGCTGCCGACGGACAGTAGCTGGGAAAATTTATCACGCCTAAGAACCCTCTACGAGTTGGCACCTATGATACACATATCGTATATGTTTTTGGATTGAAGTCCGTACCAGAGAGGACGTAGTTGCTCATGGTCGTCGGCTTCGTGTTGTTGAACACGAACAGGCCGAAGTGTACGGCGAAGACAACAGCCAACACCACCATAATGAATCGCCTCGGAAGAGCTTCAACCTGAAAGCACAACTCTACTTAGCTACGTGTCTGACTGAACGTGCACATGAGCATAACATAGTATACCAGAAATGCGCGCGTGCGTGCGTGCGTGCGTGCGTGCGTGCGTGCGTGCGTGCGTGCGCGTGTGTAAATGCATACGTGCGTGTGTAAACCACAAAGGCGGCCCATTTTATTATCAGTCAGGGAACAGAATTGGCTGGAGGTGTGTAGAACTAACATTGTTTCTAAAGAGCAGAACAAAATAGGCGATTTCAACAATACTTACCAACTTGGCAAAGACGATGGCTGTGGTCCTAATGCTGTCGAAAAATAGCTTCAATTAACACATTTATTGATCACCGGGGGAAAGATAATGGTGTGAATGGTAACTATATCTTCACATAAATTATTATCTATATTGAGGTATTGGGAAAATACCTAACGACCACCTCAGAAAATGCAACGACCGTCACCAGTCCCTAAACTATTTATATTGAAGTACGAGGACGTCTGCATTAAGACCACTTTTGACTAGTACGATAGGTTGTCTTATTGACTGTAATAGCGTCGACAACAACAACAGCAACAACAACAACAGCAACAACAACAGCAACAACAACAACAACAGCAACAACAACAACAGCAACAACAGCAACAGCACATGTATCAGCGCAGTTTAGATAAGCGGGGCCGGAGTACTTGTGGTTATGTATTAAGTCAGGTAAAAACAGTCGTTGAGACTGGTCTAGCGGCCACCTACCGGACGTTTTCATCGTCGTGTTCCCTTTCAGGCACGAAGATGCAACACTTGTACTCAGACGTCTCGCAACATACGTGACTGATATTTTTCGGTGCAGATCCGTCGAGAGACTTGATACTGTCTCCCGGTCTTGGTCTGCGGCCGAATTATAAACACGACTCGAATTACAGTGAAAATAAATTTACAGTGAAGTTGCGTGGCTGCGAAAGGCGCTGTCTAATTTTACATCTGACTATGCAGGCAGCTAGGGTCCTTCCTCTATTCGATTTTTTTCGCTCGTCTCGATTCATACTAGTTTTTCGAAAAAGTGAGCCTATCTGATATCCACTTCGACATGTTAACCCGTTTGTGCACATTTCTTATATAGTTTTGATTAAATAATCGTTAACACATTTTAGGCCCGTTGTGGCTACTACAACAGAGGTCTGGCTCTATAGGGGAGACCGGGGCTAGTTGTTACAATGTTCAGATAAAGTCACTTTTTGTGTGAAAAGTATGTTAGATGCCTTATGTCGTTGTATGCATTAATTTTATTATTCGTATTAATAAAATGGACACTGCCAGTGATATTACATAGCATAGCTAGGTAGATATGCTAAGTTTCGACTGTAACAACTAGCCGAGTAAGTTGTTACATCGTACGGGGAATGTTGTTACAGCGAAGGACTTGTGGATAGCAAAGCAAGTGTCACTCGTAAATGTCACTCGACCACGCAAATAACTCTACGGTATCACCAGCACCACGTTATTGACACAAATCATTTATATTATATGCGGTGCTATTTCAACACATATTATGGCCAACGTTCTACTAATGCGTAGGTGCAAGAGTTAGCTTCAAATTGTATAAAGGATTAAATTGCTTGCTTCATTGCTATCGCATGCCAGGAAGGTGAAGCGACCACTACGTACATTCGGTGCCACCTTTCCACGATGTGCTGCGGTATCCCTTCGAAAGCATGTCTGGCATAAACACAGCGGCTTATGAATATTGTTGCAAACGTAACGTAGTAAGCACAGCACACCCTTTTCATTTTCATCCTGACTTCGCGCACCAGAAGTACACGGAGCGTTGCCGCTGGACGTTGCGTATTTCTATATTGTTTACATCACGACGATCATGTGACGTCACCCGAATATGCGTAGTTCCCGCGACGCCGATTACGTTAAGGTTCTAAGGCCTAGATTTATTCCATAGTGTTGCAATAAACGCCAACATTCGCACTTTTGGCAGTTAACACCCACCCTGATTTCAAAATTTCCTATTTTCTCAAATTGCAAAAAAATCGCATATGATAGAGCTGAATGTGGAGACGTTAAAAAATCAATATGATTGCATAGGCTATTTTAATAACAGTACTGAAGCAAAGCATATAATTTAGGAATCAAACTTAAAACACATGGAATTCACTTTCAAATTGGAAACGATGAAACGAATATATCATGCCCGTTCTCGGGTTCAGCCTTTGTGATTGAGAATTTGTTTAACTGTCGCATTTTTTAGAAAATGTTCGAGCCCTGCCCCTTCAAAACCACGAGGACGGGTCTGCATATTTAATATGTTCATATTATAGACAGAAATGTGCGTTACTACTGGGAAACTATTTCCCGCTAATATACACACTAGATTAGTTTTTTATTAATAATTTTTTTAATAATAAGAGGAAAAAACCGCCTTGTCCCAAGCCATGATATAAGACTGCCGCCTGCCTGGGGCAGTACTGCCGCCTGCCTGGGGCAGTACTGCCGCCTGCTTGGGGCAGTACTGCCGCCTGCCTGGGGCAGTACTGCCGCCTGCCTGGGACAGTACTGCCGCCTGCCTGGGACAGTACTGCCGCCTGCTTGGGGCAGTACTGCCGCCTGCCTGGGGCAGTACTGCCGCCTGCCTGGGGCAGTACTGCCGCCTGCCTGGGGCAGTACTGCCGCCTGCCTGGGACAGTACTGCCGCCTGCCTGGGACAGTACTGCCGCCTGCCTGGGGCAGTACTGCCGCCTGCTTGGGGCAGTACTGCCGCCTGCCTGGGGCAGTACTGCCGCCTGCCTGGGGCAGTACTGCCGCCTGCTTGGGGCAGTACTGCCGGAGATCTGGTTACCACAGAGGTCCTTTAGGCTCCTCCTTTAGGTGTTATTATTGGGTTCTAACTCATACGATGGGAACCAGAGGGCACCAGAGCATTATCCCCCCCCATTGAAGCAATGTTAAAAGTCAGCCAGGCAATTCCAACCTCCGCTCAAAGTTACGATTCGAAATAGTATATAATTGAAATTGAAATTGTATATACTTTGATTTTTGTCTTGTCACTGACCTTCATTAACGTTTTTGTCAAATCATACAATTTTGTTTTTAATTTTGAAAATTAACATGGAAGATGTTACGTCTCATTTATCGCCCACAAAACGGATTCTGTCTCCGTTCGCGGGGGATCCTTCCATCACTTAGACATGAATATTCTGCTAAGCAGCAACTAGAGCTATTAGTATGTAAATGTGCCCTTTCCCTGTTCAGAAACTAAGTTTCAGGGTGCAAAAATTCCCGAAAGTGGGGACCGTCTGAAAATCACTGCCACTGCGTGATAAATTTTCCCAGCTACTGTCCAGCGGCAGCAGGCCGCGAAGTTCCCAGTCCGTGGACCTCAGTGAATTTCAAAAGCATTTGGAGACCTGTGGAGACACTCTTATTGGCAAAGTAAAGCTCATCTTCAACACGTGCGTACACTGCTTTCCAACATTTCCAACATTTAATGCAGAAACGTGAGTCTCATGGCTTATGCGTGAGAATGAACATATAAGGTGCATTTTAGTCAGTATTATCTTTTAGCCACAGCAATTCAAGTTTATTCACTCAACTTTCGGCTACCTTCCGTAGCCTTTTTGGGGAACTGAATTCGGAGACGACTTAGTTTTTCTACTGATCGACAGATTGTGTGGCAAGCGGGCTGCCACACACGTGGCTGGGTCAGTATCCTCCTTCGTCTCAATTCGTGATCGGTGTTGTCTTTCTGATCCATATGGTCTCCGTGATCAATCCCACACTGTTGTTACTTTCCCTGTCAATCACGTTGGCTCCCGAAGGTAGCCGAAACGTTGATTGAGTAAGCTTAAAAAAACATCTTGAGTAAATTATTATCAACCAACTTGGTGAACATTTTCACCAGAAATAAACGTTAGTTGTTAGTCAAACGTCCCATACTTGTTTCACATTCACACCATTCGCGTAGGTCCTTTCAGTTTGGTTTCTGTGTACATACCATCACAGACTAGTGATTGGTCACACCTTACCTTACTCTACCCTACCCTACCCTACCTTACCCTACCCTACCTATCATGTCTTAATTAACACATCATTGATGCACAAGTACAATTAATTCGCCGATACTCACCGATAGCATCCTTTCACCGTGTAACCTGTGCTTCCAGTACGAGCCATGAGCCGTCACGGCGTGGCAGTACTGCCGCCTGCCTGGGGCAGTACTGCCGCCTGCCTGGGGCAGTACTGCCGCCTGCCTGGGACAGTACTGCCGCCTGCCTGGGACAGTACTGCCGCCTGCCTGGGGCAGTACTGCCGCCTGCTTGGGGCAGTACTGCCGCCTGCCTGGGGCAGTACTGCCGCCTGCCTGGGGCAGTACTGCCGCCTGCTTGGGGCAGTACTGCCGGAGATCTGGTTACCACAGAGGTCCTTTAGGCTCCTCCTTTAGGTGTTATTATTGGGTTCTAACTCATACGATGGGAACCAGAGGGCACCAGAGCATTATCCCCCCCCCCATTGAAGCAATGTTAAAAGTCAGCCAGGCAATTCCAACCTCCGCTCAAAGTTACGATTCGAAATAGTATATAATTGAAATTGAAATTGTATATACTTTGATTTTTGTCTTGTCACTGACCTTCATTAACGTTTTTGTCAAATCATACAATTTTGTTTTTAATTTTGAAAATTAACATGGAAGATGTTACGTCTCATTTATCGCCCACAAAACGGATTCTGTCTCCGTTCGCGGGGGATCCTTCCATCACTTAGACATGAATATTCTGCTAAGCAGCAACTAGAGCTATTAGTATGTAAATGTGCCCTTTCCCTGTTCAGAAACTAAGTTTCAGGGTGCAAAAATCCCCGAAAGTGGGGACCGTCTGAAAATCACTGCCACTTTATTTGTATGCCATGAACACGGAAGTAAAATAATGATCTGACCCCAGTGAACAGGTTGATTGCTAGCCTCGATTATCCAGGCTCCGCGCTGTGGCGCCACCGTTTGTCGCACATATCTTCGCCTGGATGCAGAGGATGTCGGCAGGCTACGCGCAAGCGCGAAAATCTGGTCATATTAATGATCGCTGGAAGTTGCGAGCTAGTCTGTTTACAGCGTACGACGGCGAAGGTAGATTTAACCAGATTGCCATCCAAGGCAAAGGCCCATGTGGCAAGTGGACAAGGAAGCCATATTCACGCTGCTAGCAGTTACACAATCTGTAGATAATTTGTTCCATTTATTGATTGTCCTCTGACTGTGAGAACGAGTACTTCCTGATATCCAATCTACACAGATCCTCTACAAATGTTACCTCATGTCCTCTAGTTCTATCATCTTTCTTGAGTGAAAAAAACATATTTCTATCAAGGTAGACCTAGGTCGGCATCCGCTTTCGTTCCGTAATCTCAAACTAATCACTAATCATTCATGCGTTATAATATTGTAACATTTGACCATGGACTTATATTTACTGGACTGCCAGCTTCGCGCGTGCCACGTTTTGCGCCTCTGGTGGAGTTTGCGTTAGCCGCTTGGGCTCGACAGTTTGAGTTGTTTACTTCCGGTCTCACTTCGCAACATGGAGCTGGACATCGATGCGATTCTTGCGGTAAGTTAAATGTTTATTTTGTTGTACAGTTTACATTTTAAGAAAAAGCACCTCTAGTCTAGGTATATCTTTCTTTCATGTAAATAATGTGATAATTTATTAAATGATATGCGTTTGAGGCGGCTGGATTTTTAGCAAGGGACATCTCAGGCTCAGCGTTTGAGTATATATGATATGCTAATATGCTATAGTAGTTTAGGAATTGAATTACTCATTCCTTAAGATATGACAATTTAGCTTCTGTATGTGCAGGAACATTTTTCTCAAATGAATGATCAACTTAATGTGAAAGTCTCAAGAGCAAAGGAAACAAACAAACCCCACGTGTGAGTGTAAATACAATATTGAATAATAACAGTAGAATTAATAATTGTGTTTTTGTTTTGTTTTGGCAATGGCATTTTAACCACACCTGTGTGTGAAATGATCATGCACATTTTAATGCAATATTACTAATAGCTATAGCTGTTCGCACTTGCTCTAATCTCTTAGAACATATTGAAGAATTAAGGTGGATGGGTATCCCAAGAATTGGATGGCATGTTCTGTAGTTGTTTGTTTGTGTCAGCAGGGAGTAGAGAGACAGGAGTTATGGCAACATTTTTCTCTTCCTCTGTGTAATATGATTTTGTCTGCATCTGGGTAATCTGAACATGCATGTCTACCTTTTGTAAAATAACTGATTCATTCTGTCCATAGCCTAGACCACAAGCCACATCAAGCTACGTCAAGTGCAGCTATAAATCTGATGGCAGAGCATAGGATATCGTACCGTAAAAGGCGTTCCTCAAGTCAAATGTCATCCCAACAACATTTTCTGCGTCTAATGTTCGACGTACACCCAAGACCAAGTTCAAGAAGCGACAAGCAACCGCCATCTCCAAGACAAAGAGAGTAGGTAGGCCTAACTATCTGACTGATTGATATCACTTTGACACTAACGTGATTAATATACAATGTTCCATTTCATTAAATAATTAAATCGTGTATGTGTATGCGTGCGTGCGTGCGTGCGTGCGTGCGTGCGTGCGTGCGTGCGTAGTAACGCGGTCAAGGCCAAGGGGAAACGTATGTGGCTTAATTCTGTGAAAGCGTAGCATAACACTGCCCGCCTTTGGCCATCACACAAAATTGCTACCCTTAGGCGAACGACTTTTTAAAAAACCACCAACCCTATTCTCATGCTTAATGGATACTACTATTTTTAATATGTGCGTGCGTATGTTCTAACAACTGTCATCACACGGTACATAATCTCTACATTAATAAAGTAATTTAAGATTTAACTCAAAATATATAATTATGTGTAAGATTTAACTCAAAATATATAATTATGTAATGTTTTATTACAAAGCGTATTATATACAGGGTTCGAAATTATCGTTGGTCCCTCGGTCCGTGACCGATTTATTTGACGTCGGACCGACAACAAAATTAAGTTACTGGTCGTGCGGTCCGATTATTCGCACGGGTCATTCGTTGAGATAATAATATTATGGTATTATTGCTGCACGCATCGCGCAAGTACGAAACTGCCGAAAGACTGCGTCTGACTGAGAGGCGGAAATTTTCACAAGTACGGTGTCACTGATACGCGTGACCTGATTGGTCGAGATTTGCCGATATCACGCATCCTGACCAATCACGGTGTGTCTTACATGATGAATCTCTTCCTTGTCAGCCATGTTGATATTTATGTGAAACACGAACTTACTCAAATAATTTTCCCGGATAATTTTGTACATTTGTTCGTGTAAATACACTTAGGTGACGTACAGATTAACTGTAAATAAGTAGCAACCATCCATAGCGTTCTACAGTAAAGTCTTTGTCAAAGTTTGGCTTTACGGGATGCGAGCCGCCACCCCCTAAAAAGTGGAAAACAGACGAAGAGAAGCGTGAAGTCGGTCGATTGTAACTCAGTTTTTGATTCGGATTCTGACTTTTCACCTGTATCTGATCTTGAGTAAAATCGTGGACCTTCTAAATTGTTATCTGATATTAAGAAACTGAGTTTGCATGTTGACTAAATCTTTCAACTGTCATCTATCACTATGACACTGAGTAAAATTGAGGACTCTGACTCTGTCTCTGCTGATCTAGAGTCGACTGTGTCTGTGCTGATGTTCAGTAAAACTTTCAACTGCCAGTCTGCCATTTTATGTTTACCTGTGACTGACAGATGTGATATTGAGAGGGAAATCAATTACTAATTCAATTGTCTCATTTCCTCCATAAATGACAAATTACTCAAAATTTACACTTTTTTTAAATATAAATCACATTAATCAAAATGAATAATTTTATTAAATATTACACAAACTTAAAAATATCACCCTCGATCCAACATTCCCAGGACCAGCAGGACCAGCAACTTTTTGAACTTGCTGGTCCTGTGGACCAGGAACATATTTTCATTAGAGGCAAACCCTGGTATTATATATTTTATTTAATTGCACAAATACTGTTGAGTAATGTTGAACATTGAATACTTAATTCCTGATGTTGAATACCTTATTTGTTTAAGCTTCCAAAGCTGCAGTCACACTCGAGAAGCTGGTGAGGGACAAGACCCTGTGCAAAGACATCAGGAAGCTGTCCACCCAGTAGCAGACCTCCAGCATTGAGCCTTTGAGGGCTTCCACAGCTTTGTTATTCACTTTGCTTCAAAGGTGTATGCCTTTTCGTATCATGGCATGCATGCATGGTAAGAATGCAAATTCCAGACCACAATTTGTGTATGGAGGGTCACTAATGAGTGTTTTGTTTGTATACCCATCATGTGTGAGCGTGTTTGTTAGTTAAAGGAACTGTATCATTGCTAAGTAGAGGTTTCTTGATTCAACACACATGTTTTATCACTGCGAGAAACGTGTCATAGACACTTTAAACACAAAACATAAAAGGTGGGCATTGACTAATGAAATGCTTCTGTCAACAGGAGATGATGTGCTAAACAAGGTCAAGTTCATGGACGAGTGTTTTGTACCCAAAACCAAATTTTTAAGTTATGCAAGGGAAAAAACATGGAGCAACATATAGAGTACCTGAAACATATGCAGTCTGTAATAGAACAGACAGGGTCTCCTGCAAATGCAGCATGTTTTTTCTCAATACATTTGAGCATCTAATCATACTGAACTACCCTGTTTCACCAGTCTTCTAATGAAGAACAGTGCTGGCAGTCCTGTAAATATATGTCCATGGTTTGACACATTGTAGGTACTCTTTGCTTTTGTCAATTTAATTTTTTTGTTAAATTAACGTGCATTTCCCTTCTCGAAAACAACCGCCCGCAGGGGTTGGTGTATAATCCCGTGGACATCCAGTGGACAGCGTCAGTAAATGAGAATTAGAACAAAAAGGAATGAAATAGAACATATCACTTGTAGAGATAATGATTAAATAATTTGAGTGACGTGGTTATGACTTATGTTTAGATGGTGGTACATTGTGGCAGTAGCAGTAGTCTTTGGTAGCAGCATTACAGCACATTTTCGCAAATACAAAGACATTCAACCAATCACAATGAAATTCAATAACATAAAACAAGTAATTATGTTAAGCATAACCTGTTTTTACATGGCTTAATACATAACCAGAAGAACTATATATGTTATTCGTAATTGCTTGTAAAGAATAAAACATCTTTTAGGTGAATTAAGCTTGCATAATTTCTAATGTCAAGACTTCTATTACTCAAACTGTTTATTGCAGAGAAAGTAACTGTACTGCTTAACTAACACAGTAAAACCAGATAATAGTTATATATTATCCATTGCAGTCACGTTAGAAAATGAACTTAATACACAAATCACAAAGATATTCAAATAAATAAGTACAGATCAAAAATAATTAATCGTGAGGGAATATTTAAGTAAACGAATCTGGTACAGGTATGTAAACAAAGGAATAATACAATTATAATATTTTGTTTACAAATGCTGGAGTCTAGTCACTGTCACATTGGTGCAGTCCAGTGTAAATATCTACTTCATTATTGTGCTGCATAAACTGGACTCGATACTCGGCATTGCTTCATTAATTCAAAACTGCTTTTAGATGTTTGTGGTTCCATAAATTCATGTGTTGCAATTTCCATGATGTGAGTGATTTCACCATATCTTTGAAACAGCCTGAAAACAATCATAATGGTTAGAAGAATTATAACAACTTAGTGTCCAAGTGGATGATAACAATTATTGTATTTATAGCATTTGCTTAAATGGATTTTTCATTTATGGCTACAAACAAAAGAAGAAACTGAGACATCAATACTTGCATTTCTTTGTTGTTACTAACATTAAAGTTTATAAGTTCAAGTTATATATTTTTTTATATTGAAGTATTATATTGATGTCAATATTGGAGCGTAAATATATTATTCCAAGGGCCAGAACACCACTTAGTAATGTCAAGAGGTCAGCCTGTGTCTAGACTCAAATTATTATTATTTAATTTCGATGTGGAATTGATAACTAGAATTGGTAAATTTGAGGTGGAAGTAAAAGTGATATGCTGTAATTGGTGTGTAATTAGAATTGTTATACCGGTAGTGTAATTGAAAACAAGTGACGTGAATTGACGCAAACCATCATAAGCAATTATGTGTCTGAATTAATGACTCAACTAAATTAGCATTATATACATGACATGAAAAAGCATTGAATTTCTATGATAAGCTTTGTTGCTCATGTCTGTATTCTTTTCAGCTTGTCAATGTTCTTATAATATGGCCTCAATGCTTGTATGTGGCATTCTACTGAATAATATAATATATTATAATATAATATACGCCATTATACGGTATGTTTAGATATGGCTAGTCCATAGTTATTGCATCATTATATTATTATTCTACCAAGTTGTGACACGGCCTTGATCTTTTTGATTGTATTAATTTTATAAGTGAAGACAATGTTTTCACTTGTGAAAATGATGGGGATATGTAAAGAGCAAAGCCGTTGACTGTAGTTTGGATTAGACCCCTACTTCTATAAACTTTACAATACTTTCTGATACGGTTCTATAATTCCCTATGAACTTTCTGACACGTTATATATTTGATTCATGAGTTAGGTCAACCCAGGTCACGTCTGTGTCTTCGGAGGTTGAATGTCCTCAGAAGGTAATGGATTTCATGTCCGTATTAATCGTATACTTGTCCAAGACAGTTACGCCTAATCTCTGGTCGAACATTAATCTTGTACGTGTCCATTAAAGGAACCCCAGACACGTGTATCTGAGCATCTTAAGATCTACTTCATGAATAATAATAGCATCTGAGCATATATATATATATATATATATGCTGTTTGCAGAGGAGAGGTGTGGAAGAACTTTAGTAGAGTAGTTGTAGTATATATGTTGTAATGTGTATGGACTAAAGAAGCCACATTGTGATCGAACCTGAGATCTTCTGGTAAAACAGCGTCAGTTACTCGTTGTCGCGTCCTGGTTGTCCTGAACTCGTCGCGTCCTGGTTGTCCTGAACTCTTTGTCGCGTCCTGGTTGTCCTGAACTCTTTGTCGCGTCCTGGTTGTCCTGAACTCGTTGTCGCGTCCTGGTTGTCCTGAACTCGTTGTCGCGTCCTGGTTGTCCTGAATGAAGTAGGGATATATCTCGACGTGACACGGTAACCTGTACAATACAATCACAGAAGTGTCTAAGACGACAGCTGGCACGCAAGTGGCGGAAGTCTGGCATGAAGAGTGACATATTGGCTTACTGCCATCAGCGCCAACGTATCACATCGAATATACACACTGCAAAACTGGAATACCTCAAGAGACAAATCATCTATGCATCTGGTGACCAGAGACAACTATTTAAGATTGTTGCGAAGCTGCCACACACTGATAACGACACACCGCTTCCGCCGTGCGAATCATTCGACACGCTTGCAACGCTTTTCTCCGACTTTTTCTGCGAAAACATCTCGACCATTCCGGACTCATAACGCCAACCATGTCGATGGCCCCGTTGGGAAAGCGCTGTCAGTATGTCAGTTGACTGTTTTTGAGCCTGCCACTCAGGCAGAAATCAGCAACCTGCTGCGGTCATCGCCGGTGAAATCGTGTGAATTTTATCCCTTTCCGACATGGCTTCTCAGAGACTGTGCGCATGAGGTGGTTCCTTTGCTCACGGCTGTCATAAACCTTTCTCTGAGATCTTACGTAGTACCAGCTCGTCTGAAGAAAGCGCACGTCAGGGCACTATTGAGAAAACCGGGCCTGGACTAATCGGTTCTGAATAACTACAGACCCGTGTCGAATCTGCCCTATTTATCTAAGATCGTGTTGTAGCAGCGAAACTGTCGGCTCACTTGTCAGAGCACAATCTCAGAGCGCCCTATCAGAGTGCATGCAAACCTAATCACAGCGTTGAGACGGCTTTATTATGCGCGCAGAACGACATCTTGAAAGCAATGGATAATCAAAAAGTCACTATTCTGGTGCTGTTTCACCTATCGGCTGCATTTGACACTGTCGACTACAAAGTACTGTTGCGTAGGCTGTCACATAATGTGGATGTGGCCCAACATGCACTAAAAAGAGTGACAAAACTCAGTCCGTTCACATGCATGATGCATCATCGCCTGTCCGTCCTCTTGCATATGGTGTCCCCCAAGACTCGGTGCTCGGCCCCCAGGTGTTTTCTATATACATGGCGCCTGTTGCCAAGTTCATCAGCAAGTACAATCTGATGTTCCACCTCTATGCAGATGACACCCAAATTTACCTCCCAGTGAAACCTCACCAGACGGACGTCGCCGCGGCTGTCGAGCGTATTGAGGTTTGTGTGGCAAAAATCAGGACGTGGATGAGCTCCAATATCCTGACATTGAATGATGACAAAACGGAGGTCATTATCTTCGGTTCTGCGCAGCAGCTGAAGAAAATCGAGCTACATGCATTACACATCGGCGATAGTTTGATCACGGTGTCTCATAATGTGCGGAATCTTGGGGTACAGCTCGACGAGACCATGACAATGGAGTCGCATATTACGGCGGTTTGCAAATCTGCTATCTACCATCTACGCAATATTGCAAGGTTTAGTGTCTAAGCATACATTTAGACAGACGGACTGATTATAACAAACACTATTAGTTCACGCTATGTACTTCACTCCCCGGATGTCTCGGGAGCATACGTTATTTCTCTTGTAAAACCAGACACAGGGATAATGTATTATTGCATATTATTACTGTGAACAGTCACGCCATTACATCCCTCCTCTCTTTAAAATCAATGATCGTTAGTTCTGATTAGTTATACCATCAATCTCCTTAAATGTACACAATTGCAAACGTAACATTGTTACACAAGTGAGCAATTTCAACTTAAAGTCCTGTTGAAAATCTCTGATTCACAGTCTCAACTCAATGTTTAATTAAATGTCTCTTATTCACAGACTCTTCTCAATGTTCTTGTGAATGCCTCGTACACATAACTCAAAATTAATTTCTTACAATTACTTGACTGATAGCATTACTAGTGTTCATACACAAACTAATGCAGTCCTCATTTTGGAAGCAGAGGTTACTAGCACATGCTCCCAAAAGACTAGCATGGTACCATTAATCAAACAGCATTATTGTAGCTGTGAATGATTAAGGTCTATTAACATAGTCTTTCATCCAAGCAGGTTTTCTGTTCCTGGTGGACCTAGATGGGTACCTAGGTCGTTCCACCGTGTTCGGAGTAGCTGTGTCTTCCGCCTCACTCTCTTCAGTTGGGACATCATCGTTCACGGAATGGTCCTCCATCGAGTCACTTTCCATCGGCGGTTCCATCTTCACGTTCACCGGTTTGAACTTTGAAACGTTTCGAGTAACGACATGTCGTTCATTCATAGCTGTGATCATCGGTCCTTGTCTAGCCACGACCTCATATGCCATGGGTTGGTACGGAGTAGAATATTTGTTGGCTCTCCTCTGTTTCATCATGACTATGTCTCCTGGTTGGAGATTCGAGGATTTCGCCTTCGCTCTTTTGTCAGCATATTGCTTCATTCGAGACTGCTTCTCTCATGGTTCTGTCAGACTTTGATGCCTCTTTGTTTTCAGGTAGGGTTGTCTTGATGTTCCTGTTAAAGAGCGCCGTCGCTGGAGATACTCCCGTCGAGCCGTGTGGCGTAGCTCGGTAACTGCGAAGAAATCGGTACATTTCCTGCTTCCACACTTTTCCTTCAAGTATTGCGCAACGAATCGCCTTTTCGAGTGTTCGCATGAATCTCTCCACTTCACTGTTAGCTTGCGGCCATTCTGGTGTTATTTTCCTGTGCTGGAAACCTGTGTACTCCGCAAAGGATTTGAATTCGGAGCTTTGGAATGGAGGTCCATTGTCCGATTTCACCACTTCCGGTATGCCATGAGTGCTGAATATCTTATCCAGTTTCGGGATCGTAGAATACGCAGATGTGGACCTAGTGATTTCCACTTCTGGAAAACGACTGTATTCGTCTATCGCAACTAACTCCCCACACTGAGGAGTTTCTCCAGTGTCATTTCCTCACTCAACGCTCGTATTCTCAGTTTCTGGGAATTGCCCTTGGTAATGATCTGTGTCTTGATTTCTCTATTGACTTCATGAAACTGACACGATGCTGCTAGTTCTCTCAGTCTAGTGCAATAATTGTCAATAGACTCATCTGCCCTCTGTTCATACTGATGAAACTTGAACACTTCATATTCTCTGTTTACCTGTGGCTTAAAATAGTCGTTGAGTTTGTCTACTGCTTTGTCAAACTCTGCATCCGTGCCATTGTCAGGTATCGTGTCAAAGATATCATTGACTTATTCGCCGACAAAATGTAACATCCAGGCTCGCTTGTCGGTTGGTTCCGTTATTTTGCTGATAATCAGCAGCCGTTTGAAACGTGACAGCCACTTCTCCCACCGTAGACCGATTGCTGGCCCCGAAATGTCAAAAGCTGGAAACTGGGGTAACGCTGTCGCCATGTTTTGTTTGAGCGAAAATGTCAGTTCAAACTTTCGCTGACATTGCACATGTGACGTTGACGAGCGCCGCCGTCGATGTTTTTTATGTCAAGTTCGTTTTTGCGTCGAACTTCTGTCGCATTTTAGAACGATTTGTCGAATGCAGTGCCTGCTCCGACTGTTTCGTGTTCTCCCACGAGCGGTCTAAATATCCTCGTCGCCAGTTTTAGTGTCTAAGCATACATTTAGACAACGACTCCAAAGAGTACAGAATTGGGCGGTCCGCCTCGTGGTTGGTGTCGCGCGACACCGCTACAGAGAGAGCTGCACTGGCTGCCGATAGCAGTGCAAGTTGAATTCAACATACTACTCCTCGTACACAGAGCCCTCAATAGGCGTGCACCGGACTACGTCGCCAACTGTGTCAGCCACCTATAACGTTGCGCTCGAGTGAACTTAATCTGCTTTGTGTCCCGCGAGCTAAACGGATTTGGGGAGACCGATCCTTCGGCATCGCAGCCCCGACATTATGGAACCTGTTGCCACAACATCTGACATTAACAGGGCTGTCAGAAGTTGCTTTTGAAGCGCAGTTAAAGAAATTTTTATGAAATAGTTTGAACATTTTGTACGGCGCCATAAGCAACGACTGTTGGAGTGGTGCATTATAAAGTTGACGATTGATTGATTAATAAGGATAAGATTATCAAAACATGCACTTTTGTGAATATATTATGTTGAACTGATTTGTGGGACAAGAAAACCACCTTTAAGATGACATTACGACTTTTTTACTTCTCATAATTTTTTTTAGAACAATGCACCATTATAGGACATTTAACAGAGTTTCCAGTTTGTACTAAATACTGTTACATGTTAACTGTTTCAGCTGTTTAACTGTTCAGCCTTTGTTCATTTTATAATAGTACAAAATTCACATATCACTGTCTATAATCAAGTACTCATTTATACAGCTGAGGCAATGTGGCGTGAATGAAATTGCCCGAGATTCGAAACAGCATCATAAGTATTGGAACTCGGGTTCTCTCGACTGAGAGTCTGGTGTTCTAACCACTACGTCACCATGCCCCACTGACAGTGGCTGACAAGTTGTAGTTAATAAGCAAATAGTCTTATTTTGGTAGTTTAATGGGAATTTCATATTAAACGTTTTTATATTTGCAAATTGTATGTTTAGACATTTTTTTATTTTTGCATTGACCTAGAACAGTAATCAATATTATAATTAATTAGATGATTTTTTGCAATCATAATAATTATATGCCTACTACATACATATCTAAGCAAAGCCAAAGGTTGAAAACATGCAATGAATTCCATATAATATTACGAAAACGTGGTTGAAAAAAATAGTGAATAGATCTCTACAAACAACGGATGACAGTGACAAGCTGTTTGTCGAAGGTCGTTCAATAATTCACACGTGATCAAGAGTGTTATGAATGAAAATAATGGGATAATTTTATAATGTTACTACGTTTTGTAAGACGTATACATTTCAGTGGCAGCCACTTGAAAACATTGGAAACATTACTTGCAACTAAAGTCCTAAAATATATATTTTAAAAGACAACGGTCGTCGATAATGCGCCTGGGCGATAATGAGGAATGGGCACATGCGAAGAACAAATTAATGCGCTAATCATCCGGTTCTTTTTGGTTCTTTTAAAACTTAGATACTACATTTCACAAAGAATATGTTGGTGTTTTAATATGGTATATATATATCTAACGATTAATGAGTATTTTGCAATTTAATTTTGTTTCCGAAAACACGTGCGCTTGTTTTTGTCAAGTTTGAGTTACGAAAACTGGACGCATATATAAGTAGCTAATTAAGATCTCATCCGGGCATTTGGCTAATTCATAAAACAGAAGTGAACTTTTATCAGTTTATACGATGCAATTCAAATTAATTTTAAACTTTGATTATATTGACACAACTATCCGACTGAAAAGTTAAATCACTCAAAACAATGTTTAATGTAGCATCTCGATGATGACGCGGAATGGCTGCTGGCGCATCATGGGAATGCCTACACAAAATAAGCATGATGGATGACAGAGGGTAACAACGAGACCACGCTTATGCGGCCATATTCTCTTCTCGGCGAATTCAGAAGGCGAGTGAGTCGAATAAGCGAGACTAGTTGGTTGGGCCGGGAAGTTTCCGGTCACTTCCGCTCAAAGCAAGTCAACAATAATCACTAGATGTCGCTTTGTGGGAAATTTGCGTGATGTATCTAATAACATCGATAACGGTGTTAACTGTCTGGTATACTTGTTTGTTGTGTTTTCAAGTCCTTTATGAAATCGTCGGTTAAAAAAACACATGCTCTATGTGGCCGATTTACAAGCAAAAACTCAGGGTCCGTCAGCGGAAGTGGTTTATCACGTGACATTTATGACATCACAAATACATGAAAAGACATATTGCGTAATCAGTATCTACACTGACTACTGTTTGAAAAAGTTGAGAAAATGTTTTGCTTCGTGTGCCAATTAGTATGCGCGACGCAGTGGTTATTGAACTCTGGCGGGAAGGCAGCACCATCGGAACCCACCCAGAGTATAGGTCGGCGGGTGAATAAGTCTGAGCGTAGCAGGGTGACTCCGCACCAGTATGTTTATGCTAAATATCTAACGTTTAGATACCTGCGGGGAGTCGTTATCAAGGACTGCTATTATTCGCGACTCAGATACGCGTCAGAAGTTGACTGAAGCGCGCACCACGTGACAATGCGGTCAAGTGCGTCGGTGACAGTCAACGTCCGGAGAGACCGGAACGTCGGAAAGTCCGAATGAATGATCGGCGGCTGCAGCCGATTTCGCAAGATCATCGCGTCGTGCGGTAGCACGCAGCCACTCAGCCACACAGCAACCCATCCACGCAGGTAGCGCAAGTGACGAGCTTCGCGCTCTTGATTGACTGAGGTATCTGTGAATTTCCTACGAGATTGCAAACACATCATCATCGTTCCTGTCGTTCGGTGGCAAGCACTCGGACATGAATGTGGAGATTAAACCTATTCATAACCAACGGTGAACTCAGTGAACATGCTCCCGTGTGATGTATTTCACACCGAAAACGTTTGAAATATTTGTGACGCTTCATAAGAACAGGACCAACATATCACGTGATGATACTCGTGCGTCGATACGAGAGCGGTAAGCAGCATCTGATGTCCTCATTCGTCCAGAGCGTCAGAAAAAGATCCGACAGACGCCTCTTCCCGGGTACAGACGCCTCTTCCCGGTACAGTTTTCGCCTGGCAGTTCGGCATAGCTAAGTTGGGCTATTTGACGGTCCGAACTCTGACAAACAGTAGCAGTAGGATCTGGGCAGTTTCCGGACTCCAAACGTGTTGATATACAACTGAAGCCGTGCATTATGATTTCGTGTTACTCAAATGCTGCGCACAAGCTGATATATGTCACATGTCACACTGATTTTGAGCCGTGTATTGTAATATGTGGCGACAGTTGAAGAAGGTGAACCAGCATGTCATTCATTGACACGTGTGCATACGTTATTATTTAAGACAATGCGTTATTACGTAAGGCAATAAAATATTATTAAGCTCGGCCTTTTGTCTGATTTGTTGATGAACTATTGCTGGAAAGTTATATTTGAAATATTCTGTGGGATTCTGGTAATATGATTTTCCGATACACTTGTAGGTGCGCGCAGTACACCCTGGAGATAGTTTGTTGTTAAGATTTATTGATCAAAGACCAATCAAACCCTGATTCAGTGTTTGTACTCCTTCCTCTGACAGATTTTGAGTGTCAACTCCATTTATGATGCGCTCTATCACTAAGTCATGCCCGTCCCAATGGGTGTCCGAATGAACCCACGTTTTTGAGAGAATTTATTTTAACTGTAATATGTTAAGGAATCATCCCAGGAGTCTCCGGCTGATTACGTATGCCCAGACCCCCTTTACAATACGTTCATTATAATTCGTTTTACATCGTCAGTGTTTAGACGATGCAGTTAGCATAATAGTAATGCATGTGTTTGTAACTGACACTCAATTACAACATCAGTGCGACAGCAGCTACTTATCGCGATGCAGAAAAGAGTTGTGTTCGTCGCATTTGCATGTTTTTTTGTTTTGACAACTGTCTCTGAGATATGCGCTGTAATGTTTATAATCTTGGTTACCATAAAAATAATTACCAGTACTCAATCGGCAATTGTTAGGTCATAACCTTTGTGGCTTGCTACCAGATGCTGCAATAACTAAAGTGTCATAAATAATTTTAGTTAATCTTTTTTAGCTGAAGAACTTAACGTTCTCACTGTTTACTAAGTACATTTGTGTCGGTGCGTTTGGAATCACTGAGGTCCATGGACTGGGAACTTCGCGGCCTGCTGCCGCTGGACCGTAGCTGGGAAAATGTATCACGCCTAAGAACCCTCTACAAGTTGACACCTATGATACACATATAATCTATGTTTTTGGTTCGAAGTCAGTACCAGAGAGGACGCAGTTTAACAAGATTTAACAAGATTTGCCATCCAAGCCAAAGGCCCAGATGGCAAGTGGACAAGGAAGCCATTGGCTTATCGAGAGTCCAACAATGTTCACCTACTTATAACCCGCCCTCCTGAGATATGTGTCAACCTTGTTTTTAAACATATTCACGCTGCTAGCAGTTACACAATCTGTAGACAATTTGTTCCATTCATTTATTGTCCTCTGTGAGAACGAGTGCTTCCTGATGTCCAATCTACATTGATCCTTTACTAATTTTACCTCATGTCCTCTAGTTCTGCTATCCTTCTTGAGTGAGAAAAACATATTTCTATCAATAATTTCATACCCATTCAATATCTTAAAAACTTCAATCTGATCTCCTCTTAACCTCCTTGTCTCTAGAGTTGTTAAACCACATTCTTTCAGGCGTTCTTCATAACTAAGGTCTCTAAGTTCTGGAATCATTTTAGTTGCTCTCCTTTGTATGCGTTCAAGCGTATCTATATCCTTCTTACGATATGGTCTCCATGCTTGTATACAGTATTCTAAATGAGGTCTAACTATTGCTTTATAAAGAGGTATAATTAACTTTTTTCCCTTGTATGTTATGTTTCTTCTAATCAATCCAAGAATTTGATTACCCTTTGAAGCTGCAATACCACACTGCTCTGAAACTTTCATATCAGCGCTTATTGTAACTCCTAAGTCCTTTTCTTTTACAGTAGTACCCAGAACAGTATCTCCCATTTTATAGTTTACATTCAAGTTCCCATGTCCTGTATGTAGGCATTTACATTTCCCAAAATTGAACAGCATCTGCCATTTCTCAGACCATTTCACTAATCTGTCTAGATCGTTTTGTAAATGTTGTTTATCACCATCAGTATTAACCTTTCTAAACAGTTTTGTGTCATCCGCAAATTTCAGTACGTTACTTGTTATACTGTCGTCCAAGTCATTGATATAAATTAAGAATAATATAGGTCCTAGTACTGACCCTTGAGGTACCCCACTCAAAACCGATTTCCAATTTGAAACTTCTCCATCTACTACAACTCGTTGTCTTCTGTCAGTCAGCCATTGTTCTATCCAGTCAGTTATGCTATCCCCGATACCATGGGCTTTTAATTTAAGTAGCAATCTTTGATGTGGCACTTTGTCAAAAGCTTTCTGAAAATCTAAGTAGATAATATCTACTGGCGATCCCACGTCTATCCACTTAGTGATTTCTTCCAAAAAACATAACATATTTGTTAAGCATGACCTTGCTTTAAGGAATCCATGTTGAGATGAATTTAATAATTTATGCTTAACGAGGAAGTCCACCATATGGTCTTTAATTAACCTTTCTAATAATTTACAAATCACTGACGTTAAACTCACAGTTGCTCATGGTCGTCGGCTTCATGTTGTTGAACACGAACAGGCCGAAGTGTACGGCGAAGACAACAGCCAACACCAACATAATGAAATGAAAGCACAACTCTACTTAGCTACGTGTCTGACTGAACGTGCACATGAGCATAACATAGTATATTAGAAGTGCGTGCATGTGTGTTGGTGCACGTTCTCTATTATTAAACTATGCAACTAACAATCATAAATTAACATTATGATTTTTTTTATAGATTTATACATTGCCAGTAACGTTTAACTGTTTAACACAATGTTTTTTTTTAAAAAGCAGTGCGCTCGTTCAACTATTTACAAATATAAACATATGTGTCAATGAGTAAGTATAATGACTTAGGCAGGATATGGCAACTGAATTGTGTCGTTTATGTTTTGGCACACCAACGTGTGTGTGTTTGTGTGTGTGCGTGCGTGCGTGCGTGCGTGCGTGTGCGTGCGTGTGTGCGAGCGTATGTAATAATTATCATATATGGTATTATACGTAATTGATTATATACAGTATATATATATATATACATATATATATAGATATATATATATACACACACATACACATATATATATAATATGGTAATCATTACTTTATATATTATGCATGCATACATATATGCATTCCTTTCGCATAAATACACTAACGTACTTATACGTTGAACTAACATGCCAATAATAAGTCGTAAAAGTCGAGTGGCTATGGCTATCATTAACGCGTTGCTAGCTGCAGCCCCATTGACGACATAACTGATGGCACACAGACCATCTCGTGTATATCAGCTAGACTGCTAGACATAGACTTTGGTGTCGTGTTGCTTCATTTACCCACAGTAGCCATACATAGTTTTCTGTGGACGCCGATAGGGCCTTTTATTCTGCATTGGTAATATATGTGCAGCCAGGAGTGACGCCGTCGCACGTAGGAGACTAACGCACAATATGCCACAGGCTTAATTATCCGGTATAAACTTCATGTGAACTACGCCGAC
The DNA here is from genome assembly GCA_963662155.1 of Lamellibrachia columna. Classification (NCBI taxonomy): domain Eukaryota; kingdom Metazoa; phylum Annelida; class Polychaeta; order Sabellida; family Siboglinidae; genus Lamellibrachia; species Lamellibrachia columna. Next base: position 41,732,442 of record OY759263.1, on the reverse strand, counting down.
AGTGACTGCTAGAGGAAGGTCAGTAGACATGTGCTGGAGCGGTAACGAGACGAACAACCTGGGTGTGTCAGCATGGAGCACTTGCTCGCGCACACACGTCGACGTTAGCGACGCGTCGACACCGAGTCCGTGGCTCGGGCGACCGGAGCGGCAAGCAATAGCACCCCTGCGGCGGAAGCCAATCTGACAAAAATGGCGGCGCTTATAATTGGCCTTCTGTACCTGTCGTGGGCGCCCGCGATCTGCGTCGAATTGTTCTTCGGCGAATGCCGGTCGTAGCTGAGAACCGGGCTAGAGTTGTTGACGGTAACGCTACTGACGTGTAATTCTTTCATGATTCCAATCATATACCAGTGGCGGAGTCCTGAAATCGGGGCTGCTTTTAGCAAACTACTCGCTTGTCAAGAGACAAACAACTGAGGGTTGTGTCTGTGAAGATTCCTGTCGCATGTACTTGTGTGATGTGTGAAAAGAAATCGGCGTCGGAATTTCGATTAAATTATATATCTTATCTGCTGGTACGTGATTTTATGAGTAACAATTCTTCTCCATACTATTTTTATAATTGCTTGCAAAATGTACGTACATCAACAATGATTTGCACCACGCAGCGACATGTGTTGGTTCGGAAAAATACCACGAAATTACATAATACAATGTAATTACGTACTTACTTCATCATCTTCGCTTCGATTTGAACATAATGCTGGAACAACACTTCTCAAACATACTCTGTTTAGGCTGATTTGTCATCCGTTATTCAAGTTTGCTACAAACTTCCTCAATTCAATAAATTTCTGCTGCTTCTGACCTCCTTCAACTATTTGTTGTTCTTACTAGTGTAACATGGGTATTTCCGTTTCGTAAAGTGTGCCACATCCGTGTTCATTTACATCTTCAACACCTTTCCCTGTGAGGTGTTGGCCCGTCCTCCTCATTGCCTCAGTGTCTTACCATTGCCTCAGTGTCTTACCATTGCCTCTCAGTGTGTGATCGTGTCTTACCATTTTATTTTGATGATGTATCTCTGACATTTGTCTACGAAGGTTTTGAGATATCTGTTTGTTGTCTTGGTCACTTTCCATGTCTCAGAGCTACAGCGTAGTACACTGTTCACTGGTCTTACTTAGTGATTAACCTTTCTAATCGTGAGGAGGGAGTAGCAGTGGTCTCGACTTCCCATCACCCTCCTGCTTCAGGGGCCAACCTCCCACCTTCCACCTCTTTGTGGTGTCAATCTCCCACCTCCCACCCGTCGTTACAAAGTCGTTTTACGAAGACATAGCCCACACACGGAGTCACCATTGACAGTAGTTAGGTGGAAGTCCACCAGCGGGCACACTGTCCAAACATTTGGATTTAAGAAGACGAAATTAACGAGGTGTGGACAAAAATGGCTTTTTTATCCACTTAAGATTTTTTGTTTATGACCAGAAAATAAATTATCATCTCACGTAACTACTTTTTGTGTTTCTTGAATGAAACTTGAAACATGTCTACTATATAGTAAAGAAATTAAACTGACATTCAGGATTTGTTATCGTCCGTGTGCAAGTTGTTACGACTGTAACAACACTAGGTCGGCTAACACAGATGGCTCAGCCAGAGAGTAGTGTGCTGACGATGATAGAAAGAACAACATTTATTTAACGACGGCGTGTGAACGCTTTATTTAACTCGTGAAGCCTAGGCGTACTGGTTTATGAACATCACTGTGAATGCTAGCAGCGTCAAACACAACTAACACATATTTCAGAAGGGTGGGTTACACATAAATGAAAAATGTTTGGACTCTCAATAAGCGAATGGCTTCCTTGTCTACTTGTCTACTTGCCATTTAGGTGTTTTGCCTTTGTAGACAAACTTGCCCCTGTATACAACTTGTCTGGCAATCTTGTTAAATCTTATAAAATTGCTTTGACATAGCCCCATTTGTGCAATTAATAAAATTAATATTGCACGATACATTGAAATGTGTATGTTCATGTACGTGTGCGCGTGTGCGTGTACGTGTGCGTGTGTGCGTGTGCGTGTACGTGTTTGTTTCATTCAATGAAATGTCTGCAAATGTAACCTTTCCCTGTTCAGAAACTATGCGTTAGGATGCAAAAATCCCCAAAAGTGGGGACCGTCTCAAAACCACTGGCACTTTATTTGTATGCCATGAACACGGAAGTAAAATAATGATATGTCCCCAGGGAACAGGTTGGTTGCGACAAAGTACGCCGGGAAGTTTCCGGTCACTTCCGCTCACCGCCAAGCCAACAATAATCACTAGATGTCGCTATGTGGGAAATTTGTGTGATGTATAACGGTGTTAACTGTCTGGTATAGTTGTTTGTTGTGTTTTCAAGTCCTTTATGAATTCATCGGTTAAAAACACATGCTAATCTATGTGGCCGATTTACAAGCAAAAACTCAGTGTCCGTCAGCGGAAGTGGTTCATCACGTGACATTTATGACATCACAAATACATGAAAAGACATATTGCGTAATCAGTATCTACACTGACTACTGCTTAAAAAAGTTGAGAAAATGTTTTGCTTCGTGTGCCAATTAGTATGCGCGACGCAGTGGTTATTGAACTCTGGCGGGAAGGCAGCACCATCGGAACCCACCCAGAGTATAGGTCGGCGGGTGAATAAGTCTGAGCGTAGCAGGGTGACACCGCACCAGTATGTTTATGCTAAATATCTAACGTTTAGATACCTGCGGGGAGTCGTTATCAAGGACTGCTATTATTCGCGACTCAGATACGCGTCAGAAGTTGACTGAAGCGCGCACCACGTGACAATGCGGTCAAGTGCGTAGGTGACAGTCAACGTCCGGAGAGACCGGAACGTCGGAAAGTCCGAATGAATGATCGGCGGCTGCAGCCGATTTCGCAAGATCGTCGCGTCGTGCGGTAGCACGCAGCCACTCAGCCACACAGCAACCCATCCACGCAGGTAGCGCAAGTGACGAGCTTCGCGCTCTTGATTGGCTGAGGTATCTGTGAATTTCCTACGAGATTGCAAACACATCATCATCGTTCCTGTCGTTCGGTGGCAAGCACTCGGACATGAATGTGGAGAGTAAACCTATTCATAACCAACGGTGAACTCGGTGAACATGCTCCCGTGTGATGTATTTCACACCGAAAACGTTTGAAATATTTGTGACGCTTCATGAGAACAGGACCAACATATCACGTGATGATACTTGTGCGTCGATACGAGAGCGGTAAGCAGCATCTGATGTCCTCATTCGTCCAGAGCGTCAGAAAAAGATCCGACAGACGCCTCTTCCCGGGTACAGACGCCTCTTCCCGGTACAGTTTTCGCCTGGCAGTTCGGCATAGCTAAGTTGGGCTATTTGACGGTCCAAACTCTGACAAACAGTAGCAGTAGGATCTGGGCAGTTTCCGGACTCCAAACGTGTTGATATACAACTGAAGCCGTGCATTATGATTTCGTGTTACTCAAATGCTGCGCACAAGCTGATATATGTCGCATGTCACACTGATTTTGAGCCGTGTATTGTAATATGTGGCGACAGTTGAAGAAGGTGAACCAGCATGTCATTCATTGACACGTGTGCATACGTTATTATTTAAGACAATGCGGTATTACGTAAGGCAATAAAATATTATTAAGCTCGGCCTTTTGTCTGATTTGTTGATGAACTATTGCTGGAAAGTTATATTTGAAATATTCTGTGGGATTCTGGTAATGATTTTCCGATACACTTGTAGGTGCGCGCAGTACACCCTGGAGATAGTTTGTTGTTAAGATTTATTGATCAAAGACCAATCAAACCCTGATTCAGTGTTTGTACTCCTTCCTCTGACAGATTTTGAGTGTCAACTCCATTTATGATGCGCTCTATCACTAAGTCATGCCCGTCCCAATGGGTGTCCGAATGAACCCACGTTTTTGAGAGAATTTATTTTAACTGTAATATGTTAAGGAATCATCCCAGGAGTCTCCGGCTGATTACGTATGCCCAGACCCCCTTTACAATACGTTCATTATAATTCGTTTTACATCGTCAGTGTTTAGACGATGCAGTTAGCATAATAGTAATGCATGTGTTTGTAACTGACACTCAATTACAACATCAGTGCGACAGCAGCTACTTATCGCGATGCAGAAAAGAGTTGTGTTCGTCGCATTTGCATGTTTTTTTGTTTTGACAACTGTCTCTGAGATATGCGCTGTAATGTTTATAATCTTGGTTACCATAAAAATAATTACCAGTACTCAATCGGCAATTGTTAGGTCATAACCTTTGTGGCTTGCTACCAGATGCTGCAATAACTAAAGTGTCATAAATAATTTTAGTTAATCTTTTTTAGCTGAAGAACTTAACGTTCTCACTGTTTACTAAGTACATTTGTGTCGGTGCGTTTGGAATCACTGAGTCCATGGACTGGGGAACTTCGCGGCCTGCTGCCGCTGGACAGTAGCTGGGAAAATTTATCACGCCTAAGAACCCTCTACGAGTTGACACCTATGATACACATATAATCTATGTTTCTGGTTCGAAGTCAGTACCAGAGAGGACGCAGTTGCTCATGGTCGTCGGCTTCGTGTTGTTGAACACGAACAGGCCGAAGTGTACGGCGACATAATGAGTCGACTCGGAAGAGCTTCAACCTGAAAGCACAACTCTACTTAGCTACGTGTCTGACTGAACGTGCACATGAGCATAACATTGTATAGTAGAAGTGCGTGCGTGCGTGCGTACGTGGGTGCATGCGTGCGTAGGTGCGTGCGTGCGTGGGTGCCTGCATGTGTGTTGGTGCACGTTCTCTATTATTAAACTATGCAACTAACAATCATAAATTAACATTATGATTTTGTTTTTTTTATAGATTTATACATTGCCAGTAACGTTTAGCTGTTTAACACAATGTTTTTTTTTAAAGCAGTGCGCTCGTTCAACTATTTGCAAATATAAACATGTGTCAATGAGTAAGTAGAATGACTTAGGCAGGATATGGCAACTGAATTGTGTCGTTTATGTTTTGGCACACCAACGTGTGTTTGTGTGTGTGTGTGTGCGTGCGTGCGTGCGTGCGTGCGTGTGTGCGTGCGTGCGTGCGTGTGCGTGAGTGCGTGTGTGCGAGCGTATGTAATAATGATCATATATGGTATTATATGTAATTGATTATATACAGCAAATATATATATATATATACATACACATATATATAATATGATAATTATTATGTTATATATTATGCATGCATACATATATGCATTCCTTTCGCAAAAATTCACTAACGTACTTATACGTTGAACTAACATGCCAATAATAAGTCGTAAAAGTCGAGTGGCTATGGCTGTCATTAAAGCGTTGCTAGCTGCAGCCCCCATTGACGACATAACTGATGGCACACAGACCATCTCGTGTATATCAGCTAGACTGCTAGACATAGACTTTGGTGTCGTGTTGCTTCAGTTGTCCGCAGCACCCATACATCGTTTTCTGTGGACGCCGATAGGACCTTTTATTCTGCATTGGTAATATATGTGCAGCCAGGAGTGACGCCGTCGCACGTAGGAGACTAACGCACAATATGCCACAGGCTTAATTATCCGGTATAAACTTCATGTGAACTACGCCGACAGTGACTGCTAGAGGAAGGTCAGTAGACATGTGCTGGAGCGGTAACGAGACGAACAACCTGGGTGTGTCAGCATGGAGCACTTGCTCGCGCACACACGTCGACGTTAGCGACGCGCCGACACCGAGTCCGTGGCTCGGGCGACCGGAGCGGCAAGCAATAGCACCCCTGCGGCGGAAGCCAATCTGACAAAAATGGCGGCGCTTATAATTGGCCTTCTGTACCTGTCGTGGGCGCCCGCGATCTGCGTCGAATTGTTCTTCGGCGAATGCCGGTCGTAGCTGAGAACCGGGTTAGAGTTGTTGACGGTAACGCTACTGACGTGTAATTCTTTCATGATTCCAATCATATACCAGTGGCGGAGTCCTGAAATCGGGCTGCTATTAGCAAACTACTCGCTTGTCAAGAGACAAACAACTGAGGGTTGTGTCTGTGAAGATTCCTGTCGCATGTACTTGTGTGATGTGTGAAAAGAAATCGGCGTCGGAATTTCGATTAAATTATATATCTTATCTGCTGGTACGTGATTTTATGAGTAACAATTCTTCTCCATACTATTTTTATAATTGCTTGCAAAATGTACGTACGTGTACATAAGCAGTGATTTGCACCACGCAGCGACATGTGTTGGTTCGGAAAAATACCACGAAATTACATAATACAATGTAATTACGTACTTACTTACTTCATCATCTTCGCTTCGATTTGAACATAATGCTGGAACAACACTTCTCAAACATACTCTGTTTAGGCTGATTTGAGAGTTGTGTGCTGACGATGATAGAAAGAACAACATTTATTTAACGACGGCGTGTGAACGCTTTATTTAACTCGTGAAGCCTAGGCGTACTGGTTTATAAACAGCACTGTGAATGCTAGCAGCGTCAAACACAATAAACAACTATTTCAGAAGGGTGGGTTACACATAAATGAAAAATGTTTGGACTCTCAATAAGCGAATGGCTTCCTTGTCTACTTACCATTTAGGTGTTTTGCCTTTGTAGACAAACTTGCCCCTGTATACAACTTGTCTGGCAATCTTGTTAAATGTTATAAAATTGCGTTGACACAGCCCTAGTTGTGCAATTAATAAAATTAATATTGCACGATACATTGAAATGTGTATGTTCATGTACGTGTGCGCGTGTGCGTGTACGTGTGCGCGTGTGCGTGTACGTGTTTGTTTCATTCAATGAAATGTCTGCAAAAGTAACCTTTCCCTGGTCAGAAACTATGCGTTAGGATGCAAAAATCCCCAAAAGTGGGGATCGTCTCAAAACCACTGGCATTTTATTTGTATGCCATGAACACGGAAGTAAAATAATGATATGTCCCCAGGGAACAGGTTGGTTGCGATAAAGTACGCCGGGAAGTTTCCGGTCACTTCCGCTCACCGCCAAGCCAACAATAATCACTAGATGTCGCTATGTGGGAAATTTGTGTGATGTATAACGGTGTTAACTGTCTGGTATAGTTGTTTGTTGTGTTTTCAAGTCCTTTATGAATTCATCGGTTAAAAAACACATGCTACTCCATGTGGCCGATTTACAAGCAAAAACTCAGTGTCCGTCAGCGGAAGTGGTTCATCACGTGACATTTATGACATCACAAATACATGAAAAGACATATTGCGTAATCAGTATCTACACTGACTACTGTTTGAAAAAGTTGAGAAAATGTTTTGCTTCGTGTGCCAATTAGTATGCGCGACGCAGTGGTTATTGAACTCTGGCGGGAAGGCAGCACCATCGGAACCCACCCAGAGTATAGGTCGGCGGGTGAATAAGTCTGAGCGTAGCAGGGTGACACCGCACCAGTATGTTTATGCTAAATATCTAACGTTTAGATACCTGCGGGGAGTCGTTATCAAGGACTGCTATTATTCGCGACTCAGATACGCGTCAGAGGTTGACTGAAGCGCGCACCACGTGACAATGCGGTCAAGTGCGTCGGTGACAGTCAACGTCCGGAGAGACTGGAACGTCGGAAGGTAGGAATGAATGATCGGCGGCTGTAGCCGATTTCGCAAGATCGTCGCGTCGTGCGGTAGCACGCAGCCACTCAGGCACTCAGCAACCCATCCACGCAGGTAGCGCAAGTGACGAGCTTCGCGCTCTTGATTGGCTGAGGTATCTGTGAATCTCGTACGACATTGCAAACACATCATCATCGTTCCTGTCGTTCGGTGGCAAGCACTCGGACATGAATGTGGAGAGTGAACCTATTCATAACCAACGGTGAACTCAGTGAGCATGCTCCCGTGTGATGTATTTCACACCGAAAACGTTTGAAATATTTGTGACACTTTATGAGAACACGACCAACATATCACGTGATGATACTCATGCGTCGATACGAGAGCGGTAAGCAGCACCTGATGTCCTCATTCGTCCAGAGCGTCAGAAATAGATCCGACAGGCGCCTCTTCCCGGGTGCAGACGCTTCTTCCCGGTACAGTTGTCGCCTGGCATGTCGTCATGGCTAAGTCGGGTTCGTTGACGGTCCGCATTGCAACAAACAGTAGCAGCAAGATCGTCGCAGTTTCCGGTCTCCAAACGAGTTGATATACAACTGAAGCCATGCATTATGATTTAGTGTTACTCGAATGTTGCGCACGAGCTGAGATATGTCACATATCAAATGATTTTGACCGTGTTTTGTCATATGTCATGTTGGCGACTATTGCCGAAGCTGAACCCAGCATGACGTTCGGTGACACGCATGCATACGTTATTATTTAAGACAATGCAGTATTATGTAAGGCAATAAAATATTATTAAGCTCGATATTTTGTCTGATTTGTTAATAAACTATTGCTGGATATTTGTGTTTGAAATATCCTGTGGGATTTCTGTTAATATGATTGTTGAATGTGATGAATGCGTTCTTCCCCAAGGAAAGTGGGACACTACGGGATTACAAGAAATTATCTATCAGATTAAAACCTACTCCGTTAAAAGGAACGTAGGGGAGGCAGGGGCTAGTTGTGTACAGGGGCAAATGTTTACAAAGTTGCTTTACGAAAACTTAGCACACATGTGGAGTCACCATTGACAGTAGTTAGTTGGAAGTCCACCAGCAGACACACTGTCCAAACATCGGGAATTAAGTAGACGAAATTAATGAGGTGTGAAAAAAATTATTGTTTAACCATTTAAGACTGTTCTGGCTATGCCCAGATAATACCATTTCACGCAGCCACTTTTTATGTTTCCTGAATGAAACTTGAAACATTTCTACTATATAGTATAATGGGTTATACCAAGAAGAAATTAAACTGAAATTCAGGATTTGTTATCGTTCGTGTGCAAGTTATTACGACTGTAACAACACTAGGGCGGCTCGCACCGATGGCTCAGACAGAGAATAGTGTGCTGACGATGATAGAAAGAACAACATTTATTTAACGACGGCGTGTGAACGCTTTATTTAACTCGTGAAGCCTATGCGTACTGGATTATGAACAGCACTGTGAATGCTAGCAGCGTCAAACACAATAAACAACTATTTCAGAAGGGTGGGTTACACATAAATAAAAAATTGTTGGACTCTCATTAAGCCAATGGCTTCCTTGTCTACTTACCATTTAGGTGTTTTGCCTTTGTAGACAAACTTGCCCTGTATACAACTTGTCTGGCAATCTTGTTAAATCTTATAAAATTGCATTGACACAGCCCTATTTGTGTAATTAGTAAATATTGCACGATACATTGAAATGTGGATGTTCATGTACGTGTGCGCGTGTGCGTGTACGTGTGCGTGTGTGCGTGTACGTGTTTGTTTCATTCAATGAAATGTCTGCAAATATAACCTTTCCCTGTTCAGAAACTATGCGTTAGGATGCAAAAATCCTCGAAAGTGGGGACCGTCTCTAAATCAATGACACTTTATTTGTATGCCATGAACATGGAAGTAAACTAATGATCTTTCCCCAGTGAACAGATTGATTGCGACAAAGTACGCCGGGAAGTTTCCGGTCACCTCCGCTCACCGCTAATTCAACAATAATCACTAGATGTCGCTACGTGGGAAATTTGCTTGATGTTTTTAATAACATCGATAACGGTGTCAACTGTCTGGTATACTTGTTGGTTGTGTTTTCAAGTCCTTTATGAAATCGTCGGTTAAAAAAACATATGCTACTCTATGTGGCCGATTTACAAGCAAAAACTCAGGGTCCGTCAGCGGAAGTGGTTTATCACGTGACATTTATGACATCACAAATACATGAAAAGACATATTGCGTAATCAGTATCTACACTGACTACTGTTTGAAAAAGTTGAGAAAATGTTTTGCTTCGTGTGCCAATTAGTATGCGCGACGCAGTGGTTATTGAACTCTGGCGGGAAGGCAGCACCATCGGAACCCACCCAGAGTATAGGTCGGCGGGTGAATAAGTCTGAGCGTAGCAGGGTGACACCGCACCAGTATGTTTATGCTAAATATCTAACGTTTAGATACCTGCGGGGAGTCGTTATCAAGGACTGCTATTATTCGCGACTCAGATACGCGTCAGAGGTTGACTGAAGCGCGCACCACGTGACAATGCGGTCAAGTGCGTCGGTGACAGTCAACGTCCGGAGAGACTGGAACGTCGGAAGGTCCGAATGAATGATCGGCGGCTGTAGCCGATTTCGCAAGATCGTCGCGTCGTGCGGTAGCACGCAGCCACACAGCCACTCAGCAACCCATCCACGCAGGTAGCGCAAGTGACGAGCTTCGCGCTCTTGATTGGCTGAGGTATCTGTGAATCTCGTACGACATTGCAAACACATCATCATCGTTCCTGTCGTTCGGTGGCAAGCACTCGGACATGAATGTGGAGAGTGAACCTATTCATAACCAACGGTGAACTCAGTGAACATGCTCCCGTGTGATGTATTTCACACCGAAAACGTTTGAAATATTTGTGACACTTCATGAGAACAAGACCAACATATCACGTGACGATACTCGTGCGTCGATACGAGAGCGGTAAGCAGCATCTGATGTCCTCATTCGTCCAGAGCGTCAGAAAAAGATCCGACAGACGCCTCTTCCCGGTACAGTTGGCAGGTCGTCATGGCTAAGTCGGGTTCGTTGACAGTCCGAATTCTGGCAATCAGTAGCAGCAGGATCGTCGCAGTTTCCGGACTCCAAACGTGTTGATATACAACTGAAGCCGTGCATTTTGATTTCGTATTACTCAAATGTTGCGCACGAACTGAGATATATCACATGTCAACTGATTTTGAGCCGTGTTTTGTCATATGTTATGTTCGCGACTATTGCCGAAGCTGAACCCAGCATGACGTTCGGTGACACGCATGCATACGTTATTATTTAAGACATTGCAGTATTATGTATGGCAATAAAATATTATTAAGCTCGATATTTTGTCTGATTTGTTAGTAAACTATTGCTGGATATTTGTATTTGAAATATCCTGTGGGATTTCTGTTAATATGATTGTTGAATGTGATGAATGCGTTCTTCCCCAAGGGAAGTTGGGACACTACGGGATTACAAGACATTATCTATCAGTTTAAAACCTACTCCGTTAAAAGGAACGTAGGGGAGGCAGGGGCTAGTTGTGTACAGGGGCATGTTTTACAAAGTTGTTTTACGAAAACTTAGCACACACACACGGAGTCACCATCGACAGTAGTTGGTTGGAAGTCCACCAGCGGACAAACTGTCCAAACATCGGGAATTAAGAAGACGAAATTGATGAGGTGTGTAAAAAATTACTGTTTAACCATTTAAGACTGTTCTGGCTGTGCCCAGATAATATCATCTCTCGCAGCCATTTTTATGTTTCGTGTACGTGTGCGTGTACGTGTTTGTAGCATTCAATCAAGTAGAAGTCGCATCACATATAATATATTGGCAGCCATTATTTCTTACATTATTCAAGAATTTATATCCCATTCACAATTAATTGTTTTCTAAGAATCCGAGGAATGAGTGCCATTGTTATGCACTCTGTGTATAAGATGCATATGTGTGTATAACCCAATTAATGTAATGACAGTAACAGTAGTTCCGGTGGGGGAACAGTAGATGATAAAGTGGGGAAAGACACAAGAGATGCTAGGGAGAACTCACCGCAGCCTGGGAGGAAGCTGAGAGGAGGGAAGGTGACAGGTCGTAGGGAGACAGGACGTAAGGAGACGGGAAGGAAAGGAACGGGAGGGAAGACAACCGGAGAGAAGGAGAGGGGAGTAGGGAGACAGGAGGGAAGGAGAAGGGAGTGGGGGAGACGGGAGGGAAAACAACTGGAGTGAAGGAGAGGGGAGTGGGAGAGACAAGAGCAAAGGAGTGGGAAGTGGGGGAGACAGGAGCGAAGGAGACAGGAGGGAAGGGGTCAGGACAGAATGTGATGGAGGGGATCGAACGGAAGAGTTATTCTGCAGCAGTGATAGAGGGGGTGAGGAAGAGAGCGAGGGTGATTGTGGGGGATTCGATAGTTAGGAAGACCGACAGAGTCTTAAACAAGGGAGATGATGTGGTGGTCTGCTTGCCTGGAGCCAAAATAGAGGCGATAACTGAGAGGGTAAAAAACATCGTATGCTCGGGTAAGGGTGGATCTGTTTTAGTACACGTAGGGACAAATAACGTAGAGAGGGAGGGTACAACTGCCATAGTTAGGAAATATAGGCAGTTGGTCAGAACACTAAAACAGACGCGGGTTGAGCAGGTAATACTGTCAGGGATTTTACCTGTAATGGGCAGGAGGGGTCACAAATATCGAAATTGTCGGGGGATGGCAATTAACATGTTAGTCCAAAAGCTATGTAGGGAAGAGGAAGGTGGATTTATGGGGAAGTTGTGTTGGGAGGGCTGATATGTACATGAAGGATGGGCTTCATTTAAGTGGAAAAGGTGCAGCAGTATTCGCGGACAAACTTTCAGCAGCAGTAGATAGTGACTTGGGTACAATGACAAATATTTTTGGAAGTAAACATTCTTTAAACTAGAAGTGCAGGGGGGTTACCTAGAGGTGTCTCAAGCAGAACAAGAGGCCACTAGCACAGATAAACCAATATCAAATCATCCGAAAAACATCTCTGAAAAAGGTTATAGATGCGTATGTTTAAATGCAAGGAGCATAGTAAATAAGAAAAACGAATTAAACATTATGGTAGAAGATATTGACCCTCACATAATTGGTATAACTGAATCATGGGCCAACATAGATATAACAGATGCTGAATTAGGACTGACAGGATATGTAATGTTTAGGAAAGATCGAATAAGAAGAAGGGGCGGGGGAGTTATTTTATATGTTAAAGAATCTATTCAGGCTTATGAAATAAAACTAGAAAGGGAAGCAGATTGCGATGAAGCTGTTTGGTGCAAAATTGTTTCAGGAAATTCAAAATTAACTATTGGATTAGTTTACCGAAGTCCAAACATAAACGAAGAGGACAACACAAAAATAAAAAACGCTATAAAGGAAGTTAATAAAGGGGAATGTATCATAATGGGAGATTTTAACCATGGACACATACAATGGAATTCTCTAGAGAGCACAGGGATTGAGGACCAACAATTTCTATTTTTAATCCAGGATAGCTTTCTTACTCAGCACGTACTAGAACCAACCAGGGGAGAAAATATATTAGATATAGTTTTGTCATCACAAAAAGAATTAGTGGACAATGTAAAAATATTTGAACCATTGGGTAATAGTGACCATAATCAAATACATTTTGACATCAATGTAAAATCAGAAAGTAAAAATAAGAAAACGTACAAGAGAAACTTCCACAAAGGTAACTACAAAGATATGAGAAAATACTTAGCAAAGCTAGATTGGAATAACATGCTGATGAATAAGACCGCAATTGAATGTTGGAATATTTTTAAATATGAAATTGAGAGTATCATCGATAAATTTGTTCCCTTCCAAAAACAAGGAAAACGGTGTAGAAAGAAACACTTGTCAAAAGAGGCTATTAGAAAAATAATGCTAAAACAAACTATGTGGAGGGTTTATAGGCGTACCAGAAAGGACGAAGACTATGCAAAATACAAAGAGGCACTTAATGCAGCTACAACTGAAATCAGACAATCTAAAAGAAGCTATGAGCAAAAACTAGCATGTAACATAAAAAATGACAGCAAGAGTTTTTATGCATATGTCAGGAGTAAACAAAACGTACAAGACAAGGTTGGACCTCTAGAAGACAGTGCTGAAAATATAATATCACAGGGGTTTTTAATGGCGGAAGACCTAAATGGTTACTTCAGTTCAGTGTTTACCAAAGAAGATATTAGTTCATTACCAGTTGCTGATGCTAAATTTCAGGGGGCTAAATCTGACTATTTAGGTCCGTTAGTTGTAACTCCAGAATTGGTAGCTAAGAAAATAAAGGCAATGAAGGATAACAAATCACCGGGAGTGGATGGGATTCCTTCAAAATTACTAATGGAAAGAGTAGAACAAATCAGTATACCACTTGCAAGAGTATTCAACTTGTCATTAAAAGAGGGAGTTGTTCCGTTTGAATGGAAAGAAGCAAACATCATACCATTATTTAAAAAGGGTTCGAGAAATAAGTCAGAGAATTACAGACCAGTGAGTTTAACGTCAGTGATTTGTAAATTATTAGAAAGGTTAATTAAAGACCATATGGTGGACTTCCTCGTTAAGCATAAATTATTAAATTCATCTCAACATGGATTCCTTAAAGCGAGGTCATGCTTAACAAATATGTTATGTTTTTTGGAAGAAATCACAGTGGATAGACGTGGGATCACCAGTAGATATTATCTACTTAGATTTTCAGAAAGCTTTTGACAAAGTGCCACATCAAAGATTACTACTTAAATTAAAAGCCCATGGTATCGGGGATAGCATAACTGACTGGATAGAACAATGGCTGACTGACAGAAGACAACGAGTTGTAGTTGATGGAGAAGTTTCAAATTGGAAATCGGTTTTGAGTGGGGTACCTCAAGGATCAGTATTAGGACTTATATTATTCTTAATTTATATCAATGACTTGGACGACAGTATAACAAGTAACGTACTGAAATTTGCGGATGACACAAAACTGTTTAGAAAGGTTAATACTGATGGTGATAAACAACATTTACAAAACGATCTAGACAGATTAGTGAAATGGTCTGAGAAATGGCAGATGTTGTTCAATTTTGGGAAATGTAAATGCCTACATACAGGACATGGGAACTTGAATGTAAACTATAAAATGGGAGATACTGTTCTGGGTACTACTGTAAAAGAAAAGGACTTAGGAGTTACAATAAGCGCTGATATGAAAGTTTCAGAGCAGTGTGGTATTGCAGCTTCAAAGGGTAATCAAATTCTTGGATTGATTAGAAGAAACATAACATACAAGGGAAAAAAGTTAATTATACCTCTTTATAAAGCAATAGTTAGACCTCATTTAGAATACTGTATACAAGCATGGAGACCATATCGTAAGAAGGATATAGATACGCTTGAACGCATACAAAGGAGAGCAACTAAAATGATTCCAGAACTGAGAGACCTTAGTTATGAAGAACGCCTGAAAGAATGTGGTTTAACAACTCTAGAGACAAGGAGGTTAAGAGGAGATCAGATTGAAGTTTTTAAGATATTGAATGGGTATGAAAATATTGATAGAAATATGTTTTTCTCACTCAAGAGGATAGCAGAACTAGAGGGCATGAGGTAAAATTAGTAATTAGTAAAATTAGTAATTAGTAAAGGATCAATGTAGATTGGACATCAGGAAGCACTCGTTCTCACAGAGGACAATAAATGAATGGAACAAATTGTCTACAGATTGTGTAACTGCTAGCAGCGTGAATATGTTTAAAAACAAGGTTGACACATATCTCAGGAGGGCGGGCTATAAGTAGATGAACATTGTTGGACTCTCGATAAGCCAATGGCTTCCTTGTCCACTTGCCATCTGGGCCTTTGGCTTGGATGGCAAATCTTGTTAAATCTTGTTAAACATGTACGACTGACACTTGCTTTGCGATCCACGAGTTATTTACTGTAACAACGTTCCCGTACGAAGTAACAACTTTCCCCCGATTACGTGGCTAGTTGTTACAGTCGACCGCGCCTGGGAAACTTTCAAATATCTACCTAACAACGTTACGGAATAGCAATTGTACAGTGCATTTTATTAACACGAATAATAAATTTAATATATACGTTGACATAAATAATGCATCTAACATACTTTAAAAAAAAAAGTGACTTTAACTGAAAATTGTACCAACTAACCCCGGTCTCCCCTACGTATACGATTTAGCGATGAATTATTAGAAATGTGCGTTTTGCGACATATGTAGAGACCACTTCGTACCAATGACCGACCAATAAACCGTCTCATTTGAAGGTGAAATAAAACGTTTTTCATTGGCTGGTTTATTGGTCTGTAAAATATCCGCATTATGCTATTTCTGACGGGAAATAAACAACTAAATACATTGCAGTAATACAAACTAAAACATGAAGTATTGTTTGTTTAGATGTACTGTAAGATCGAAAAATCCAGAGTGTTTGGGCATTTTTATTATGCGAAACCCCCAACCAGCTGCGTGTCAATTAACCAATGAAAATCCTTGTACATTCCCTTTAAAACACCCGCCCGAGCCAGTGGGGAGGCCTCGGACAATGCCTGAAAGAAGACAGCAGCACGTCGTTACCCTAGGACGATTCATATCAGCCGTGGTTGCCGTTTTACCCGTCGTTACTACCTCGATCCAATCTTCGAAATTTACGAGACTACAAGTAAGTCCTCCTCATTGATTAATGTTTTTAACATCCCACCGCTGAGAATTAATGTCAACTGTCTGACACCGTCTTTGTGTATGGCAGGTTGTTAACCTTTAAATAGAATGGTAAGCATTAGTAATCAATGTCCAGGTGTATGTTCATACGTAGGACTATATATGTGTTCACTGTTGTAATTAACTAAGATCACTACCAATGGCCACAAGTCAGAATCATTAACGGTACTGAACGAAAAGAAATGTTTTTAAAGGTTAAAGGTGCTTAATCAGTTCGATTGTTTTGCTAGTCTCATTTCAAATAAATTTTGCGAAAAACCAAACCTACCTAGTATCCACTGCAACATGCTAGCTCGTTTTTGCAACTTTTGTATGTATTTTTTTTGGTGTGAAATCGTCAGACAAACTATTTAATCAGTTAAAGCTTGTTCAAGCATAAACTGAAGTGAAACTCGAAATGCTGAAAAATCTAGAATTTCTTCCTTAGTGAAATTTCGTAACTTTGTCATGTGATCGGCGAGAGGATGGAAGTCACGCCCATGATCAGTATTGACCCACACAGTGTTTACCATTTTGGATATCCACTATTTTGATCCTTACCAGATCTAACGACTGAAGTCAATTCTTTCGATGATTGAAAAAAATAGGCATTTTTTATTAACTCGATTGCGGATGTTACATAAACTATTCACACACTACATATTTGGACACCAGTGAATCAGAATTGCGATAGGCTAAATCAGTTGACGAAGCAGTTTTAAAAGTCTGATCATTTGTCGTCGTACAATCATGTTAGACATAGTATAAACTGTTCTATAATTAATGGACCCCTATAATTATTAATATAATTTGACCGTTATCAAAATAATTTGAATGTTTCGACTCGAAGATCATGTTTACATCCGAACGGCTAGGTCGATATTCATAAAGAGATGGTCACATTATATTTTGAAGTGTGTTTCAATAAACATGTCTGCACGGTCAATATGTTAGATTGTTTTCTAGTTGATATAATTATATTATTTAGTGTATTTGTTAACAAATGATATACTGCCCGTTGAAAATGGACATTTTGGTAGTAAATGTAAAGATTTCTCGTCGAAATGACATGTTATCACAACATGTTTTGCCCCCACCCCGTCCACTACAAAAAACTGCGGACACCCCTGAACCAGGTAATTTTATAGTTAAAACAATTAAAGTATCTAATAAATTGGAACCTTCATCTTCTTGACGAATAATAAGTGTCTAGCCCCCATTACGAACATGTACGCTATTAAACATGTACGCCATTAAACACGTACGCCATTAAACAAATTAGTGTGAGGCGAAGTGAAACACACTACATTAGAAAACATCGCAGTGGTATTAACAAAAAGAAAACACGCATATCCACTGGTAGACCCTACGTGACAGCACAACAACCACTTACTACGTGACAGCACAACAGCCACTTACTACATGACAGCACAACCTCTTACTACGTGAAAGCACAACAACCACTTACTACGTGACAGCACAACAACCTCTTACTACGTGACAGCACAACAACCACTTACTATGTGACAGCACAACAACCTCTTACTACGTGACAGCACAACCTCTTACTACGTGACAGCACAACAACCACTTACTACGTGACAGCACAACAACGTCTTACTACATGACAGCACAACCTCTTACTACGTGAAAGCACAACAACCACTTACTACGTGACAGCACAACAACCTCTTACTACGTGACAGCACAACAACCACTTACTATGTGACAGCACAACAACCTCTTACTACGTGACAGCACAACCTCTTACTACGTGAAAGCACAACAACCATTTACTACGTGACAGCACAACAACCTCTTACTACTTGACAGCACAACAACCTCTTACTACGTGACAGCACAACAACCACTTACTACGTGACAGCACAACAACCTCTTACTACGTGACAGCACAACAACCTCTTACTGCCGCTGAAGTTGTCCAAATGCTATAGAACATGCAATGTGCTTCTTATTTCTTGATCACAAAAACGCAGAGCTATGTCCTGCGGATATTTGTATATCAACTGTCCGTCTGAGCTCCGCTATGACGTCAATGCAAGCATCAAGATGGATGCCACAGGAACACGCAGGAAATCAGTTAAGATGTGTCTGTCAAGAAACGCCGCCACAAAACGCACAAGAAACAGAAAACCGCAGAGGACTGAAGCATGGCTGCCATTACACCCTTGCGTCTAAAGAAAACAGAGAAGAGTAAAACAAATCACAACGTATTAACCTGACGATGTCTTTGTTGGACAGGGTAATATGATTGGTTGACAAGAAGATGGTAAATAATAAGTCTGACTTGTTATATTATATTTAACTAAACTATCTTTTTGATAAAAACCGTGAGTTCACATACACTTTTATGTATTGCGTAAGCTTCAAAACGAGCATTCGACTCAGCGTGGTGAGAGACATGCTACAGTCGGCTTATAGTATAGGTCTACTCGGAAACTGTGGAACCCACACACAGTGACAAATGAAGCATGTGTTACAGTGTAAGGCAGCTGTTCAGATTTCGTTGACAACGAGGTTTAAGTAGTGATAGATCGTACCATAAATGGAGTAGACGCCAAAATCTGTCACGGAGAGGAGTACAGTATCAGTGAACAATTGAATGTGACGTTAGTTGATTCATTGCCCACCGTGCCGCGCCATTGTTGAAGATACGGTGCCCTGGGTGGGTTAACTTTCAACACATCTGTACAGTGTAGCGAAATGGTCCTCCCAGTCCGGCAAGTGTAAAGGGATACCACGTATGATGAAATTCAACACTGGAGTCTCATCTATAAATTGACTCTAAGAGCCATAATATTGCCAAAATTGTCGGTGGCATTTATTTTATTAGTACGAAATAAATGTCCACAAATAACTGTAGATAAGAAACATGCCAAGCCAGAAACAGGCAATGTCTAATACACGTAGATGTTAACATATAGTGAAGTCGACAAACGGTGGTGCTACTTCAGGGTTAGTTAGCTCTAATTGGGTTAATTGACGCTAATCTTCAGTTTAATTCCGCGAGCGTACATGTGGTGATGTTAATTAATAAAAACAAATGTCTGAGAGTGAATTCACGTTCAGTTATCACATGCGACACACGCAAGTGATTAAATTCGGAAACGTTATCTCGACATTGCTATACATACAGGTCTGCAGTCTTCTCCGGAAGTAGGCCTAAGTTCTTACTTGTTCTCTCACTAGTTGCAATTATCGACGTTTTCTGGTTGGTCTAAATTCACAACTCAGACACATACTCTGGCGATAAAACGTTTCGCCGACTCCACAAATTAGAAGGATAGTGACATAAAATGCCGAGTGAGCGTAATACTGTTAATAAACAACACCGGTTGCCACATCCGGTTAGTTGAAATTAATCTGGAAATTCCACAAACATCACCGACCAGAGGTCAAACTGATCCTGCCAGGTTTCTGGGCAATCGGGATCATAAATTATTGACATAATTCATATGATATTTGTGTCACATACCTAGATTTTAGAGAAAACAGTTTGTTGAATATAGCTTATGTTGTTTTAATATTATATTGGATGAATTAAGAAAGTACAATCAGCATTCTGCAAAGTAATGACTGCTTATTAAATCCGCAATGCAAAAAGAAAAAAAAACTCCATTACTTTGGGTTTGCCCTAACTCAAAAACATTGATATTTTTGCAGACTAATGTATTTTTCACGTTTTCTACTGAAAAATGGTTAACATTAATAAGAGTAATTAACTGCACTAGATGCAAGTACTAAAGAGAATGTAAAACGATTTTATTGGTTAACTGAACGACTGCTTTATGAGACATTGCAACACTGAATTTAGTAGTATTTATAAAATCTCATTTGGTTAATGACAAGTACAGAACGTGACACATTTTACTATCATGATCTTTCACCTCTTGGTATTTTCGAAAATACACGTACACGATTTGATGATGACATAGAATATGCCAGAGTCACGCCTTATTTTGGAGGATGAGAAACAACGTTTTCACCGGCCAATTTATTGCTCTGTTAAAACTGCTTCCTCGTCTGATTTAGCCTATTGAAAATCCGATGCATTTGTGTCCAAATATGTAGTGGGTGAATAGTTTATGTAACATCCGCAATCGATTTAATAAAAACATGCCTAAAAAGCTAGCATGTTGCAATGGATACTAGGTAGGTTTTTTTTATAAATTATTTGAAATGAGACTAGCAAATAATTGAATTGATTAAGCACCTTTAATTTCCCGTGTTATACGTTATGTCTGACGGTAACTATATTACAGCAATATAGGCTAGATTAAAACATGAAGTTTAACATTGTTAATTTAGAAGTATTTTGCGATCGCAAATTTAGAGAATTAGAGCATTTTAATTACACGAAACATCCGACATTTATTAAGTATGAACACAGAACAGTTTTATGTTGCTATACTGCGTGTTCATAATTAGCATGGTAGCTATTTAATATATGTTAAATGTGCTTGCTTCGCACGCGGGCTGCTCGTTCATTTGGCTATTTCAGTCACGTTTTGCAGTAATTAATTTATCGGGCCGCAGAAGGCGAGGACCAGCTGCTAGAAGAAGAACAGAGATACGCTCGTGATGTTGACGAGAACGGTTCGATCGCACCACGTCTAATTCTTGACCAACCCGCAGACAGAACGTAGAACGCCAAGAAACGATGTCTTCCACCTTCACCGCTCTGCTGGTAATTTTCCTCATTCCTAGACAAGTAAGTGGAACAGGTTTCACGTTAGACTGTTTGTAGCACGGGAATTTGTGATACTTCTGAACGTGGGTTCCAAAAAGATAATACATGACAAAGGAATATGTTTTTACAGAAATAATTTGGGTGGGTTGACAAGTGGGTTGACATATTATCTACTTGGGCTTTCGGAAAGCTTTCGATAAAGTGTTACATAAAATATTTTATTGTTAACCCATGGCATGGGTTAACACCCTATGGAGGTGGTGTAATCGACAGGATAGAAAATGGATGACTGACGTAAGACAGAAATGTGTGGACGGGCAGGCTACAAGTTGGACACAAGTGTTGGTTGGGACATCACAAAAATCATTATTAGGACCTGTATTATTCCTAATAATTCCGACAACGAAGCATAGACAAAACACTTTTCTCAAAGGAAATATTAACACCAAGGCTTTCTCTTCTGCCACACGATTTCAGTGGAATTCAGTCTCGTTAGTGTTAAATTAGACACAAAACTAATGCAGACAACTTACATTGGCTTGTTGTGGTAATTACCTCCCGATTACATAGGCTCTGTCTCCTATTGGCATTGCATGTTTTCTCAGTCTTTCTACCTTGACATTGCATATAGCCTCGTCACCTTTTGGAATCTCCATCGTAACAACATCATTCAAACGCGAATATCGCAGAAATGATGTTATAGCTTTATACCAATACTATAGCACGTGATATATCATCACAATTATTTGCGTATGTGTGTTTGTTTATGCGTGCGTATGATGTATCTGAACGCGCGCGCATGTGTGTGTGTGTGTGTGTGTGTGTGTGTGCGTGCGTGCGTGCGTGCGTGCGTGCGTGCGTGCGTGCGTGCGTGCGTGCGTGCGTGCGTGCGTGCGTTCGTGCCTGTGGTGTATCTACGTAAGTGTATGCTTGCTTACATGCACGTATGTACATGTGTATGTGTATATGCACGCACGCACATACGCACATGTATGCAAATTGCTTCATTGTCCTTTTTCCATTCTGCTAGAGAACACTACTTCGCCTCAATGCTTATAATTTTCTATTCACTGTTTGCGTTTCCATTCTTGTTCGTAAATACCTCCGTTCATGAAAAGCTGATACACTAATTTACAAGATGAATTGTCAGGACAACTAAACGGGAAATTAGTTTCGAATTGACACACACATATCCAACAATCACATTATCGACAGGGCATTTCACACACAAGGAACAGTGCTTAGGGATTCCAGTAATTATGTCAATTCATCAACGGAATCCAGCCATTGCACAACGTAGCATTAATTAACTTTTACGACCCAGCTGCGTTGTCGTGTTTGTCTTTTCTTTCTAGACAGATCACTTGCGCGGTGTGTCACAATAGAATGCGTCCTCATCAACCAGTGGTGATGTTTCATTATTACCCGGATGAATTCGCCAGAACAAACGAGGGATTTATTTTCTTCACGTTGCCTGACCAATGAGTTCACTTGCTATGATTTCACTTAGTTACATCAGGGTCAGTTGTATTCAGCAAATGTAGCTTCGATTTGTCGAATCAAGAATGCACGAAATGTATATATGTCTATTTTTCAAAGGCAAGGTTACAGCTGATGAGAGGGGGCCTCTTGTGACAGGAACCTTATATGCCTTTCCATTAAACCGCCGCCCCCCCCCCCCCGGTGAATGAAAGATAAATCACTGCACTGTGACGTCGTGTGAGGGTAGAAGGATTATTTATCGCTTTAACCTGCACGAAGGTATGTCAGATTGCATGCTGTTTTGCAAATTGTAAATTACATGTAGTGTTCGAAATGAGTGGGGTCTGGGGGGGTCCAGGACCCCCCATAAAGCACGAGGGTCCTCCCATAAGAAAGAAAAATGTAAGCTTGGGGGTCCCACATTTTATCGTTGTACCGATGTAATTACCCTTCCGCTGTTGCACCTGTTGCTGCGTGTGAGGCTACGCTGGTTGCCTCGTGTGAGGCTACTCTGGTTGTTACGTGTGAGGCTACTTTGGTTGCTGCGTGTGAGGCTACGCTGGTTGTTACGTGTGAGGCTACTTTGGTTGCTGCGTGTACGGCTACTCTGGTTGCTGCGTGTGAGGCTACTCTGGTTGCTTCGTGTGAGGCTACTCTGGTTGCTGCGTGTGAGGCTACTCTGGTTGCTGCGTGTGAGGCTACTTTGGTTGCTGCGTGTGAGGCTACTCTGGTTGCTGCGTGTGAGGCTACTATGGTTGCTTCGTGTGAGGCTACTCTGGTTGCTGCGTGTGAGGATACTCTGGTTGCTGCGTGTGAGGATACTCTGGTCTCTGGTTGCTGCGTGTGAGGCTACTCTGGTTGCTGCGTGTGAGGCTACTCTGGTTGCTGCGAGTGAGGCTACTCTGGTTGCTGCGTGTAAGGCTACTCTGGTTGCTTCGTGTGAGGCTACTCTGGTTGCTTCGTGTGAGGCTACTCTGGTTGCTGCGTGTGAGGCTACTCTGGTTGCTGCGTGTGAGGCTACTCTGGTTGCTGCGTGTGAGGCTACTCTGGTTGCTGCGTGTGAGGCTACGCTGGTTGTTACGTGTGAGGCTACTCTGGTTGCTGCGTGTGAGGCTACTCTGGTTGCTGCGTGTGAGGCTACTCTGGTTGCTTCGTGTGAGGCTACTCTGGTTGCTTCGTGTGAGGCTACTCTGGTTGCTGCGTGTGAGGCTACTCTGGTTGCTGCGTGTGAGGCTACTCTGGTTGCTGCGTGTGAGGCTACTCTGGTTGCTGCGTGTGAGGCTACTCTGGTTGCTGCGTGTGAGGCTACTCTGGTTGCTTCGTGTGAGGCTACTCTGGTTGCTGCGAGTGAGGCTACTCTGGTTGCTGCGTGTGAGGCTACTCTGGTTGCTGCGTGTGAGGCTAGTCTGGTTGCTTCGTGTGAGGCTACTCTGGTTGCTGCGTGTGAGGCTACTCTGGTTGCTGCGTGTGAGGCTACTCTGGTTGCTTCGTGTGAGGCTACTCTGGTTGCTGCGTGTGAGGCTACTCTGGTTGCTGCGTGTGAGACTACGCTGGTTGCTGCGTGTGAGACTACGCTGGTTGCTGCGTGTGAGACTACGCTGGTTGCTGCGTGTGAGACTACGCTGGTTGCTGCGTGTGAGACTACGCTGGTTGCTGCGTGTGAGACTACTCTGGTTGCTGCGTGTGAGGCTACTCTGGTTCGTATGTGCTAGAACACTGCGGTTTTCGCAGAACTCGACGATTTTCGCAGGACTCGACATCATTATTTCAGCTCTCTCTATTGTCATTCAGTAAATATCTGTTAAAACATACTAAATTATTTCACTCGTATCATTGATGAGTGTGTGTTCTGTGTTTAAAGACGCCATCTGTTCCAGTAATGCCACCGATGAGTGTCTAGTTGAGGCACATTTCACCTGGGCATTTTACTTCTCATAATTACACAGCACTGTGTCTGCCAGCGCATCACTCCAGTAACAATGGTTTAGACTACAATTTACAATGTAGTCATATAGCAGACGCTCTTATCCAGAGCGACTTACAAGAAGTGCATTTAACATAAGTTGGTAAACTAACTACAGCGCGCTATGATATCAAGCAAGTCTTTTCACAAAAAAGGCGCTAATAACCATTACAGCGCCTAAAAAGAAGATTTGTATATATATATATATATATATATATATATATATATATATATATATATATATATATATATATATATCAAACTGTTTGTTTGTCTGCCTGTCTGTCTGTCTGTCTGTCTGTCTGTCTGTCTGTCTGTTTGAATGTTGTGTCATATGCATGACCGCATGTGTGGGCTGAATCGGCCGAATACATTATTAATGTTGGCATTCTCCGTTTTCAATGAAATCACAATGACACATCCCGTTGGCTTTTATTAACACGTAGATAGATCTTTCTGATGTCAAGTACCATCATTTCTTACTTATTCTTTTCTAACAGTTATCAAGCAAGTCTTTTCACAAAAAAGGCGCTAATAACCATTACAGCGCCTAAAAAGAAGATTTGTATATATATATATATATATATATATATATATATATATATATATATATATATATATATATATATATATATATATATATATATATATATATATATATATATATATATATATATATATATATATATATATATATATATATATATATATATATATATATATATATATATATATATATTTGTACATATATATATATATATGTATATATATATATATATATATATATATATATATATATATATAAATATATATATATATATATATATATATATATATATATATATATATATATATATATATATATATATATATATTTATATATATATATATATATATATATATATATATATATATATATATCAAACTGTTTGTTTGTCTGCCTGTCTGTCTGTCTGTCTGTCTGTTTGAATGTTGTGTCATATGCATGACCGCATGTGTGGGCTGAATCGGCCGAATACATTATTAATGTTGGCATTCTCCGTTTTCAATGAAATCACAATGACACATCCCGTTGGCTTTTATTAACACGTAGATAGATCTTTCTGATGTCAAGTACCATCATTTCTTACTTATTCTTTTCTAACAGTTGTCGGCGACGAAGTTCGACGATACAAAACGGCTCCAGGAAGACCTGATGACGCCATATAACCGCGACATCCGGCCGATGTGGGACGATGACGGTTTAACAAAAGTCGTCATCAGTTTTGCTTTGGTCGACATCGAAGACATAATGGAGTCGGGTCACATGAAAGCACGGATGTGGATACGCATGGTAAGATTGACCAGTTACGTAGATCTGACGAAACATGCGAAATAGTAAATAGGGCTGGCAATAAGAACTGATTATGCTTTATTACATGCTATTGTGAATTACTATTTCCACATCGACCCCTCCGCTGTCCCAGCATCCTTTCTCCACGCATGTCTCCGGTGGGCTTTGACTTCAACTCACTCCTTGCCAGTGTCGGCTCCTCGTTTGACCAATTAGGAAACGCTACTGTTCGAAGATGACATCACTGTTTGTGGTAGAAATGAATCATATAATTGGCTACTGCACGTGCAGTAGGCACTGCCGAACGCAGTGCAAATGTATGGATAACTGCATTGTTAGTTTGTTCGAGAGATGTTGTGTCCGAATGGACGTTTTTGGAGTAGAAAAGGCGAGGTATGAATGAGTTATAAAGACATTATTTTGACCAGTTATCTTTTCATTTACTGACCACAAACACTTGTACGCGGGTCACACAATCTCTATCTGATAATGGTTACACGAGGACTGCTTTCGACGACTACACAGTCTCTAGTCTCGACCGTGGGCCTCTGTCCGTCGGGCCGTATGCCGGTCTGTATGCCAAGTAGCCGCGTAGGCCCTGCGTGCCGTCCGACATATAATTGTGTTGAGTCCGGATCGATACGACACCTATGCTGGCAATGTCATACTAGTATGCATATCCCATTAAAAAACACTCTTTCAATTTCAATTTGGTTGTTTTGGCCTGGGTTTGATATAGAATCTAACAACCGGTTTTCCAACGCAAAACTTTGATTTCCGCAGGAGTGGATCGACGCTAGTCTTCGCTGGGACCCGGATGACTACAGTGACGTCAATGAGTTGTACGTCGCAGCCGAACGAATCTGGCGACCGGATGTTGGTCTCTATAATGCGTGCGTACTTCATTTTTGTCAACTTCCGGTATTTGCTACACATTCGGTTGAACCGTCTTGAAAACAGGAAGGAGATAACAAAATGTTTATTCGTGACCGATTGCTTGCTATATCAATAAGTGAGTGGGTGGGTGGGTGGGTGAATCAGTTAGTCAGTCAATCAGTCAGTCAGTTACATACATGCATATTTTTTTATGACTAAAGTAGTGGACGTAAATGAGACGCAAAACAGTTTGAATCATCTATGAAAAAAATAGTTTGTGACTGTCTGTCTGTTCCCTCATGTCTCTCCGTCAGTTTCGCATGTGTGGGGGCTGACATTTTGTAAGCGTGCCCGTTGCCCACGGGGATGGTTCGTACATAAAAAAATAAAATTACCCCGGGGGTGGGAATATTACGAATGAACCTATGTGGACGTTTCAAGTAGATTACGTAACTTAAAACAATAGGAGTTTGTAGTTACGTACAATTGTTAGCAACACTACGATTGTTCCGAGTCACGTGATCTACATCAAACGTCCACATAAGTTCCTTCGTGCGGCACGAACGCTTCGTGAAGCCGGCAGTTGTACACAATTTTTGGAACATATCGTTGCCATAGCCATTGGCATTGGTCTACCAAAACTTGACTGGGCAGCGCAGTGAGTCATGAATTCTGGCGGTGGCTGCCTTTTCTTCCGTGCAACGCCGGGAAACCCGGCTAGTTAATGAATGAACGAGTGAACATAACAGAAACCATTTTCTTGTTAGCATGACCTACGACACTGACAAGGACACTAACGCCGTCGTGACGTCAGAAGGTCGTGTCACGTGGATGACGTCGATGGCAGGAATGATCACGTGTCACCACGAGTTCCGCACCGATTCGTGGTTATGTCCGTTCAGTTTTCTGTCTTGGACACATAATGGACAACAGCTGGACCTCGCTCCACTCGATGACGTCATCGATATGTCGCAATTCGCGGCGGTCGAGAGATGGTCAGTTCTCGGCAGGGCTACGCTACGTCAACAGACGCAGTTGCCATGGCGACGAGAGGCGCACGTGAGCGTTAAGTTCGTCGTGAAGCTGCAAATGAAGGCAGGACCAATAGGCAAATAGAAGAAGTGATCTTTGAAGGAATTCTAGCAACTTTGACGTGACATTACTGTGCTGCTGTGTCAAAAGAAATGATATGTAGCTATTTAATGACACTACAAGTACATAGTGCGTTTCTAACCCATTTTATTACCCAGGTACATAATATTATGAACTCCTTTCTTTTCATTAAATTATTTGCTTGCCAAATTTGTTTAATTATGGTTGGGTGTGAATGAGAACGACACAGGGGAATGTTCAATTTATGGAGGGATAAGAATTTGAAAAGGAATAAAGCTTTGAATAGAAACCATTAATCATATTGTATTGTATTCTGTAGTTCAAGAGCCCAACACTATATCGCATTTGCAATCCATTTATTTTCACATTTTCAATCAATGTTTCTGTTCATTATCATCGAGTGATGAATTACATAGAAGACATTATACATTGTATGTAGCGAATCCCGGTTTTCCGATCCACAGCCGAAATTTGTGAGGGACCAGAGCTCGAGAACAAATCGAGCACAAGCAAGCGCAAGCAATCTCTACTGATGCGGCGGTGGACGTGATGACTACACCATAGCATCCCCCCAAGTGCATTCGTATGGAGGATACAATAGAACACAGATGTGATCATTCCAAAGTTAAACATGTTACATGTACACATACAGTTAACTACATGTGACTAAATGTCACTGTTTCTATATTTTTTCTCTCTTTCTGGTCTCTTAGTTTTATGTTTACTTGTCTGATGGTGAGATGTAGCCTGATGTTGACTATTAGATGGTCAATAACATCATGCAGTTGACATGTCTGACATATCAAGTTTTATGTTTACTTGTCTGATGGTGCGATGTAGCCTGATGTTGACTATTAGATGTACAATAACATCATGCAGGTGACATGTCTGACACATCAAGTTTTATGTTTACTTGTCTGATGGTGTGATGTAGCCTGATGTTGACTATTAGATGTACAATAACATCATGCAGGTGACATGTCTGACATATCAAGTTTTATGTTTACTTGTCTGATGGTGTGATGTAGCCTGATGTTGACTATTAGATGTACAATAACATCATGCAGGTGACATGTCTGACATATCAAGTTTTATGTTTACTTGTCTGATGGTGCGATGTAGCCTGATGTTGACTATTAGATGGTCAATAACATCATGCAGTTGACATGTCTGACATATCAAGTTTTATGTTTACTTGTCTGATGGTGTGATGTAGCCTGATGTTGACTATTAGATGTACAATAACATCATGCAGGTGACATGTCTGACACATCAAGTTTTATGTTTACTTGTCTGATGGTGCGATGTAGCCTGATGTTGACTATTAGATGGTCAATAACATCATGCAGGTGACATGTCTGACACATCAAGTTTTATGTTTACTTGCCTGATGGTGCGATGTAGCCTGATGTTGACTATTAGATGGTCAATAACATCATGCAGGTGACATGTCTGACACACCAAGTTTTATGTTTACTTGTCTGATGGTGTGATGTAGCCTGATGTTGTCTATTAGATGGTCAATAACATCATGCAGGTGACATGTCTGACACATCAAGTTTTATGTTTACTTGCCTGATGGTGTGATGTAGCCTGATGTTGACTATTAGATGGTCAATAACATCATGCAGGTGACATGTCTGACACATCAAGTTTTATGTTTACTTGTCTGATGGTGCGATGTAGCCTGATGTTGACCATTAGATGGTCAATAACATCATGCAGGTGACATGTCTGACACATCAAGTTTTATGTTTACTTGTCTGATGGTGTGATGTAGCCTGACGTTGACTATTAGATGGTCAATAACATCATGCAGGTGACATGTCTGACACATCAAGTTTTATGTTTACTTGTCTGATGGTGCGATGTAGCCTGACGTTGACTATTAGATGGTCAATAACATCATGCAGGTGACATGTCTGACACATCAAGTTTTATGTTTACTTGTCTGATGGTGCGATGTAGCCTGATGTTGACTATTAGATGGTCAATAACATCATGCAGGTGACATGTCTGACATATCAAGTTTTATGTTTACTTGTCTGATGGTGTGATGTAGCCTGATGTTGACTATTAGATGGTCAATAACATCATGCAGGTGACATGTCTGACACATCAAGTTTTATGTTTACTTGTCTGATGGTGTGATGTAGCCTGATGTTGACTATTAGATGGTCAATAACATCATGCAGGTGACATGTCTGACATACCAAGTTTTATGTTTACTTGTCTGATGGTGTGATGTAGCCTGATGTTGACTATTAGATGGTCAATAACATCATGCAGGTGACATGTCTGACACATCAAGTTTTATGTTGACTTGCCTGATGGTGTGATGTAGCCTGATGTTGACTATTAGATGGTCAATAACATCATGCAGGTGATATGTCTGACACAGCAAGTTTTGAAATTTAACTTCTTTCATGAGTGATGCTACAAGTGTGGACTTCATATCCTCAAGATATATACATTTGTCAATAATCTTATTGTATTCCAGCTCACACTGGTCAAGAGCTTGCATTAACAGGGTATTTGGACAAGTATCTCCCTCCCCAATTTTACCCTATTATCACTCGCATACTCTCCAGTTTCTATGTGTAGTTCTTATTTTCATTGATTTTATTGTTTTGCCTATCCGTGTCTTTTGGGAAACTAAAAAACGAAGGTTTCTACGAGACTTTCTGCTGTTGTTGCATGCAATAGCTGCATTCAAATGATCCGTGCTCTTCGAACACCATGGCGGCTTATCCATCGCTGCACCTTCTGCGCCACACAGGGGCGCCACAATCTCAAGCGACACGGCAGGAAGTGCCGCCACTTTATATATTACACTCTTTGGTCTAATCAACTGGGTACGACATACAATGCGACTGGCGGATAATGAGGCTAACAAACCTTTCCGCTAGGGGGCGACGTTATGTGGGTGTCCGGCTGTTATGTTCCACTCGCGTAATAACAACAATTATAATTATTTCCTTGTAAAACATTCTGTATTGACATTTGTTGTGACCATATAACAATAACAAAGTAGTGGACAAGACATTGATTATACTGATTGCGTGAGAACTTCCAAAAACTTTGTGAACAAGGGTTCATCGGCTCTCTACCTACCCTAATTAGTACGAGATTACGTGAAGTGCACTAATGACTGCAAATATGCCACGATTTAGTGGGGCGCGATGGCATACCGGTTAGAAGGCCGGACTCTCAATTGAGAGAACCCGGTTTCAAATCAGTTCACAGTTCACTCAGCTGCATAAATGAGTACCTGGCAATACAGACAGTGGTGGACATGTGAAGTAATAGTTTTCGCGCAATTGCAGCGTGACTGAATGCTTCCCAGAGAAGTTGAGATGGTCTTGGAATGAACAGGTCTGCCAGGGGGTGAAGTGTAAAGCGCTTTGATCGGTCCTACGGACTGGATACCGCGCTTTATAAGAACGTACCTTTACCTTTTTTACCTTTAGTTGTTTTATGCAGTCGTGACAGTTCCTTTAAGGCCACTAAAACGATTTTTCAGCTGTTTCAGCTATATACGTCTTGTTGAGGACGTGTTTTTAACGTAATATAGCACATCTGTGTGAAATATAGGGTTTACTTGTATTTGCGAGTTTTAGAACAATTGCTTTAGTGAAGACGAATGCATGTTTTGCAGTTGTGTTTGTATTTATTTTTCAGTGAACTAGCAATTGGTAATTTATTTTATTGTAATTTTAACAAGCTTCCTAACCAGGCCAGTAGGCAGAAGGTTACACACCAAAATAGGCGAATGTAGGGCATAACACAATGTGTATTGTTACTATACTATGCACTCTTTATGTCACGTATGTGTTCATGCAGAAAATTATCGAGTAAACTGTAGTCCCAACAATGGATTCTTTTTACATCAAGAAAACCATTATCGTTGGTGTTCAATTTCGTCAATTTACAGGGGCGTATCTACGCTTGTTGGCAGGGGAGTCTCAGTCAGTCGTAGTCATATGTCGTTCAACTTACGAACCGGGGAGGGGGGGTAGGGCGGACGGGACGACAAATGTGTCGTTCTACTTACAGAAGGGTTAGTGTTAGCCGGCTGCTAATATTTCAGTCTTTACATTGACACTAGTTCCGACGTAGGCCTATATACGTTGTCCTTTACCATACTATTTGCTACGGACACATGGTGGGTATAAGACCCCACTACGACCCCCCTGGATCCGCTGTTGTCAAAGCTTAAAGTGTTCGCCAAACCGGTCGTCGAGTTCCATTAAAGTGCAATTACTGACGGAGAAATGCAATCACTTTATTGCGGATGTCATTATTCTATCATCACTGCATTGGCCACCCATCATTGTCATCGCATTGGCCACCCATCATTGTCATCGCATTGGACACCCATCATTGTCATCGCATTGGACACCCATCATTGTCATCGCATTGGCCACCCATCATTGTCATCGCATTGGCCACCCATCATTGTCATCGCATTGGCCACCCATCATTGTCATCGCATTGGCCACCCATCATTGTCATCGCATTGGACACCCATCATTGTTATCGCATTGGCCACCCATCATTGTCATCGCATTGGACACCCATCATTGTCATCGCATTGGCCACCCATCATTGTCATCGCATTGGCCACCCATCATTGTCATCGCATTGGCCACCCATCATTGTCATCGCATTGGCCACCCATCATTGTCATCGCATTGGCCACCCATCATTGTCATCGCATTGGACACCCATCATTGTCATCGCATTGGCCACCCATCATTGTCATCGCATTGGACACCCATCATTGTCATCGCATTGGCCACCCATCATTGTCATCGCATTGGCCACCCATCATTGTCATCGCATTGGCCACCCATCATTGTCATCGCATTGGCCACCCATCATCGTCACTGCATTGGCCACCCATCATTGTCATCGCATTGGACACCCATCATTGTCATCGCATTGGACACCCATCATTGTCATCGCATTGGACACCCATCATTGTCATCGCATTGGCCACCCATCATTGTCATCGCTTTGGCCACCCATCATTGTCATCGCATTGGCCACTCATCATTGTCATCGCATTGGACACCCATCATCGTCATTGCATTGGCCACCCATCATTGTCATCGCATTGGCCACCCATCATTGTCATCGCATTGGCCACCCATCATTGTCATCGCATTGGCCACCCATCATTGTCATCGCATTGGCCACCCATCATTGTCATCCACACCGCTGTATGAACAAACTGGTGTTTCAACCAGCTCCATGCGTCATACCAGATCATTCATCTCCGCTTGCAACACTCAATTACGTACCTGAAGAAGACCAATACAGTAGAAACAGATGAGCGATGAAGATATACTTCGGTATTGTTTGTATTTTAGTCTATAGTCCAGCCGTAAGAGCATTTACGTCACCTGGCAAGTTAGGTGAGGCTGGTGAGCGTGTCGCCTCCTCAAGCATGTCAATTAGCGCAGTATGGTTGACAAATATAACTTTTGATAGTTTCATAGTGGCATGTCCAATGTTGACGAAGAATACGATTCGGTGTGTCGCCTTCGTAGATGTTGGGAAACACTGGCCTTCTTGTGAAATTATATCAGACATATGCCAATTTTATTAATTCTCCGCTTGCTCGTTCGTGCTCTGGTGCATGGACAACAACCAAGTGTTGCTGATGGCTGAAGCAATACATTTACTGGATGACCTTACTCAATATTTGCTGTATGACTTCTTGGACACCTCCTCGAACTCCAGACATTACACTATCACTATAACGGGCCTGTTCGTAACACACGCACGCACGCACGCACGCACGGCCGCACGGCCGTACGCACGCACGCACGCACGCACGCACGCACGCACGCACGCACGCACGCACCAGATACCACGTATGTGATAAACACATACGATTGCCTGTCAACGCGAACATGTAGGTGGTGGACATGAATTAATCAATACAGTATTTGAATTATGTTGCACACTCAGAATTATAGAATGTTTAACAATGATAAAAAAGGTAAAACTTAATCATCTTCGCTCCGACTGGAGCGTGGCGCCGAAACAACAGTTCTATACCGTACTCTGACTTAGGCTGGTTTCTTGTCAGGATGTACTAAACTGCTTCAGTTTAGTAAACCCTGGCTTATTCTGTGGTTCTCAGGGCGCCTCGGTTTTCACCGTCACTACCACTACTTAAACAGTTACACTGGCTTCCAGTTTCTTATCGAATTAATTTTAAGCTGTCCACTCTTGCATATCGTGCTCTATCTACACAACAACCATTCTACTTGGCTAGTCTCCTGCATCTTTCAAATATCCCTAGGCAGCTAAGATCATCAGTTTCACAACAACTTATTGTACCTAAAACAAAACTTAACTTGGGTAAACGTGCTTTCTCTGTCGCTGCGCCTAGGGTCTGGAATGAACTCCCTATCGCTTTGAAAACATCCGAAACTATTGCTATTTTCCGTAAAAAACTCAAGACATATCTATTCCAAATTGCATTCCCACCATAAATGTTCGGTTGTCCCTCGTTCTGATACTGACTTTTGCGCGTCCTTGTTTACGATTACGCCTACTGATTCTGTTTTGTTGCGCCTCTGAGCTCAGGTTCCTGAGGATATAGGCGCCATAGAAGTCAATTATTATTATTATTATTATTATTATTATTATTCAACTACTCCTTGGTTTTACAGCTTTTTCCTACCCCTGCGGATTCCACCCCAGCTCATCTCACGTGATACAGGTTATTTCGTTGCCTAGATGAATCCATCGTATCTAGGCGTACTTCCTGTTAAAATATACTGGCAGATGTTAACGTTCAACGAACTCATATAATTACAACTTCGACGCGCACGAATACTAGTTCAATACTCGTTCAATACTAGTTCAATACTAGTTCAATACTAGTTCAATATTACTAGTCCAGATTATAAGTGAGTAATTCAAGCTGTCTATGCTCAGACGGGCATACGTTCAAATTGATTGCATTTCCAAACGGGACATTTGTCATCACTAAACTTTCGAACCTTATCGTTGGGTCTGCTCAGACTTTGCTGTATAAACCAGGGTTCACTGGGCTGGTGTTATCGGCTATCAACACACGCACTGCGCAATTATTATGTCACTCGACGTTCGGTGGATTAAAGAAAGGGTCAACGGGTCGCTCGAAGCCTCTGGGTACACAGCAAACAGTGTGAGCTAACAAACCATCACACTACGTCGCAGATACGCATATTTACCCATCCCCCGGGGTTTACTGCAAGCAGAATACGTAATATTCTAGCGTCGTCCGTCTTGAGTGACGGAAATACACGCGACAGCTTCAACAGGCGTAATGAAACGGTGGCTGGACGGTTTGCAGGGGTGGGTCAAGGATTTAACCACAGGGGACACAACCACATGCTAACAGGGTGCGGGGCCATACCAACAGGATTTTTTTTATTGTGCTTGACATGGTGCATTGTGGGGCAAAATGGGCACGCGTGGGTCCCCGCCTGATTTGGAGTTTCTGGTCGGTCGTTTCGTCAAAATTGGGTACGAACTTCCCGACTAATATGGTATATGAGAAGGAAGTTGGAAATATGTGTCTTTCGGGTGAGACCCTAAAAGAAGTAGGTGCCTTGTATCTGGTGTATATGCCAGAAGAAGTAAAATATCGAAAACAAGGGTTAGATGTGTAATTTGTCGTGGACTCACTAACTGTACCAGAGCACTAGTGCTCCAGAGTGGGATTATGCACTATATTATACCCCCCACATAGGAAATGACAAATGAAGTGGTGGTAAGCGGAACGTATGTGACTGAGTGTCCGTTACGTTTAATGAACAGTCGTCCAGAAAGCAATGTTATCTCATTGCCCAAGTCAAAGGGCACTACGAACATATGCATGGACTCCTTGCGCAGGATTTACACGGAAATGTTCAACGAGGACGCCATTGGCGACACATCTAGGGATTCGTTTTAATCTGCTTAGAAAATCCGCTTTTTACTTTTCGAACCACATTACTGTAGACATAGCATTCGCGCAGTAATTGCAACGTAACTGAATTCTTCCAAGAGAAGTCGAGTTCGTGTTGGAATAACTAGGTCCGCCACACAGGTTGAAGTGTAAAGTGTTTTGAGCAGGCGTAATGAATGGAAACCTACCTTTTTAAAGTATAAGTGCCACATGCAGTTGCTGACTTTGAACATTGCTTGGAAACAATCGTGGACAGATCAGTGTACTTTAATGCGAGACAATCATGTGTAGCGTCTAAACACATCAACAAGAACGGCATTCAATTACAAAGCTTACTGATACGTCATGTACTAGATAACTGACACTGTGTCCCGGTTTAGGAGTGGACGAAACACGATGACGCTATAAAAGGATAGTGCGTAGGCGTAAAACAAAAACATACTGACACACATAGACGCACGTACCCCTGCATGCGTGCGTGTGTGCGTGCGTGCGTGCGTGCGTGCGTGCGTGCGTGCGTGCGTGCGTGCGTGCGT